>CM074724.1:104198307-105428724 GCA_037306005.1 Rhinophrynus dorsalis
GCCAAAGATGGAGTCTAATATGTATATCCAGCCGTCAGCAGGTTAACCCTATGAGTGCCGGAGGGGTATCCTACTCGTTGGGAAGCAATGCTTTGGATTCCTCTCTAGCACTCAACGTGTTAATAAGAGGTTCTGTCTGAGCTATGTTACCACAGGGATCTTGTTTGTTGTGAGCGTATCTCTGTGTTATATTCTAAAGAAAACTATTATTTCTGGGCCAACTGTACAGCAAGGAACAATTACAAATATCCATTGACTTAAATGGGTCTTTTAACCCTTTGAATGCTGGAGGGGTCTCCATCATATTGCTTTGCACCAAGCAGATGATTAGATATACAGCAAGTGCAAGAACGGAAGCTCATAGGGCCAGATGAGCAAGACTGGAGCATTTATACAGCAAACTTACTGTACTATAGGGGCAAATAATTCCCATGGATTTAAATGAGGCATTGCAATGCATTGGAAACCACTTTAGCAGTCAAAAGCTCCACTGTAATCAATGCTATTTTTTGTTTGTCATCTGTGATGCAAATGGTGAGCTACAGAATTGCTCCAGGTCTGCTTAATACATTAGCCACAGAGGGAGACGATTCTAGCACCCAAAAGGTTAATTTTGTCAAACTAGTTTTGCATAATATATTTCTCTAGATTGTGATTGTCTGGATAAGGTTTGTGAAGGGTGATGTGAGTTGCAGTATAACAAGAGCTGAGGGGGGTTATGCACTAAGGTGTGATAAATAGGTGATAAAGCGGAGAGGACTTCTCTAGTGATATCACTTCTCCAATTTCTATGTTATTCTATGGAGCCAATGCAGAAAGATTTCTACAATTTTGGAAATCTCAGTGCATAGGCTCTATAAAACAACATAACATAAGTCATATCCACCTTATCACCTCTTTATCACACCATAGTGAATAACCCCTAAAGAGTTTTAACTCTTCAGCTTTCAAGGTTGAATGTACCATAAGAATTTCATGCTTAATCCAGTACTGGAATTTGTATTTACAGCCAATGCTTGCCTAACTCCAGTTTACTACCCTATATACACTAACGTTCCTATCCTTAAAGGGATAGTAAAGTCCCAAAAAAAGGATGTTCTAAATGGTAGCTGCACTAAAAAAACACTTAATGCACTTAATCCTTTCTCTCAAACCGTTATGGTTTGAGAGAAATAAGAAAATAAAGTCCTCCATTCCCTCCCCTTTCTGCCTGCCGAGCTGTAAAGCTGTCAGAGACAGAATCCGGTCGCCCAACTGTAGGCGGCTCTTCAGGAGCGCTGTCATCTAGATATCTAGGTATAATTACTGTTGCTCAAATTCCCACATTCCCTGATTAAGCCCCACCCATATTATGACTCAAATTGCATAATCTGGACACTCTAATGTTACCCCAAGGAATGGCTATGGGACAGATGTATGGGACTTGCTGGTATTAAAATCCTAATGATGGCAGAGACTTCCATCAATTTTCACTACAGCATTCACACTGAAGTGCAGCTAAGGTGTTAGAGTGTAACCCCAGTGCAGCAGCACCAGGCAGTTCATTAAAGGGATAGCAATGTTTCACAAAAAAAGCAGCTCCAATTAATCTTCATAGTATTTGGGCCATTGAGAGTGTTATTTCAACACTGTCAGAGTTGTAGTTCAAGAGTGAATGAATGATAAAGTATCCCCCTCCCACCCCTAGTGTAATAATAATTATAACAATAACAATAATTCTTTATTTTATATAGCGCACACAGATTCCGCAGAGCTTTACACTCATATTGGTCATGTCCCCATTGGGGCTCACAATCTAAATTTGGAGTGTGGGAGGAAACCGGAGTACCCGGAGGAAACCCACGCAAACACAGTGAGAACATACAAACTCATTGCAGATGTTGTCCTTGGTGGGATTTGAACCTAGGACCCCAGCGCTGCAAGGCAACAGTGCTAACCACTGAGTAAGCCTATAGCCACCTACCCTCAGATGTGGAATCTGGTCCCATGACCAGACAGATCACAGCAAAGGGCAATCTTCTTACTGTGAGTATAAGGAAAATCCTGCCCCCTTTACAGGTTTTTCCTTATGCTCACTGAAGATTGTCCCTCTCTGTGATCCATCTGGAACGTGTTCCTGCTTTGAGGTGAGCAGTGTTACATCAGTAAAAGGGGCGGGGGGATAATTTATCATTCAATTACTATTGAACTACAACTGTGACAGTATTGAAATAACACTCTCCATGGCCCCAATACTATGAAGATTAATCAGAGCTGCTTTTATTGTGAAACATTACTACCCCTTTCATTCACAATATTAACCCTTTTTTCTGTATTTTGCAAAACCTGAAATTACAGTCTTCTGTCTATTCTGTTCACCTTGTACAGCATAACATAATCTGTGTTATGAAGCAATGCATTGGAGACCTCAATGGGTTAAACTCCTCCTGTAAATCAGTAGAATATTTTATTAACTCCACATGGTAGAATTTGGTTACCAATGAATTGCTTCACTTTACTTTGTGAGTGTGCCGCTTGTCACCTAGGTACACTGCTGGAGCTATAGAAATAAATTTGCACATACATGCAATGTTATAACTAAAGACACCAGTACAAATATATATATAAAAATCCATTATATTTCAATGTTTTGTTTTTTTCAGGGAAGATCTGCCTAATGTCCTGCATTAACTCCTTGGAAGCTGGAACTAGCAATGCAATGTGCTGGAGATGTATCTGATATTCAGGAAATTAAAGGGGATATCTTGTCACATTTATGATTGTAATAATCTGCTGTATATGTTTTACTGTATATTGTATGATACATGGCTAAATGTGTTGTAAAAGGATAATTTCAGTCTCTGCTAAATAGTTCTAAAATCTTAATGAAGCTGCTGTCGCTTTAAGAGAATACTCTTTTCTGTAGCAGTGTGTTGCAGGTTGAGTTTAGCAGTTATAAGTATTCCAGTGTTACAGCAAACTGTTATTAACTCTAGCCCCGGATGTCACGTTCCACACACCTTCGCTGTAAAAAAAATGCTTAGAGTGGCCCTTTCACTGGCTGCATTGGAAGACTCGACCACGCTACCCAGTAATGTGAAACATGATAGGCAGGTCTTCAGACTTGGGAGGGAAAGGTAACTGTAGGTCACTACACTTCATGAGGTTCACGTCTCTGAACAGCCTACAGCTTCTGGCCAATCACAGTCCAAAAAGAAAGCATGACATCGTTGTCTGATTCTCCCTAGCCAATCAGTCACTACCTGGGTTTTCTCTATTCTCTTTGTGAGTTGCTAGTTTCACAGCTGCTTATTCCAGGCATGGCTTTAACCCTTCACTTACTGTTAAATATTTCACCAGTGACATATTATTTACTGTAGACTGTGGATTATTCTGGTACGATATGACAATATGTAACCTTTATGCAAGTTCATTTATTCATTGGATACATACAGTTTGCAGCAAAACCTATGCTTGCAGTCTGATAATACATCAATTCCCAGTTGTGTTTATCTTCGTGTGTTTGTCTATATGTTTTGGTGTTTCTTTGTGTGTGTATTTTTGTGTCTGTGCGTATGCATGTGTGTCTCTGTTATGTGTGCATCTGTGTATGTGTGTGTTATTGTGTATGTGCCAATGTCTGTCTGTGAATATGTGTGTCTCTGTTATGTGTGTATTGTGTATGTGCCTATATGTGTTTGTCTGTGAGTGTGTGTGTGTCTGTTTATATGTGTGGGTATTTGTGTGCACCAGTGCATTTGTGTTAATTTGTGTGCGTGTTTGTGTATGTGCCTGTCTGTGAATGTGAGTGTGTGTCTGTTTATATATGCGTAGATATTAGTGTGCACCAGTGTATTTATGTTAGTTTGTGTATTTATGTGTGTGTGTGTGTATTTATGTGTGTGTGTGTGTGTGTGGGAGAGAGACAGTGTACATGTGGGAGAGAGACAGTGTACATATCAAAGGGTCCGATGTAATAAAATATGTTTGTATTAAATGCATTCAAAATGTACACTTTCTTTGTGTTTAATTAAATGCAAGCATAGTATATGGTAAATGTATCTCAAGAGATGCAATTAGTCAAATGTAATAATATATTCTGATTTTACTTTTACTATGTGTGTCTCTGGTTTTCAAACTGTGCTCTGTGGGGAAGTGCAAGCAGTTCTACAGAATACATTTAAGTAATGGAGAACAGGGGGATATGGAGTAAGGTTCAGTATTGTGCCTGGTTTGCAATATTGTATTTGTTCCAACTCCATCTCATTATATCCTTGTGAATCTAAATAATATAAAATGGTAGAATGCGTCGCTCCCTGTGTGCGTAACCGCGCATGCGCAGTAGGGAATGATGTAGTCATGAACAGTAAAGACTGCACAAATGCACAGGCTTGCAATCAGAGGCTTTGCTGATCTGGAGCGGGGCGCTTCGAACGGCTTAGCGCCCCCGGCTCCAGGGCAGCAGCCGAGGCTGCTGGCTGTCAATTTGGCCCGTATACACGGGCCTTCAAAACTAGTATGTTATAAACATCACCATGTTTTTTACCATGCATTCCCCAGGTTTATGATTTTGCAGTGTCTACTTCTACAACACTGGCTCATTTGCTATTTGAAATGCAGTTTAACCCCTTAAGGACCGGACATTATGGGACATTTCCGTCCCATAACGTCCGCATAGGGGCACTTTGAGGCGCCGGTACACGTGACCTGTCACGTGTATCGGCGCGTCACTATGGGGCTTGAAACAGATCGCTCCGATCTTGGAGCGGTCTATTTCATGCCCCATTTTTACTTACAGCGCTCCCGGTAGAGCGCTGTAAGTAAAAAGTACGTGACGTACCAGGACCGTCAAGGGTCTTTCAAGCAAGTTTACCCTTGACGGTCCTGGTACGTCAAGGGTCCCTAAGGGGTTAATGAGCCATTATTGTATTCCTGTGGTGTGCTTATATGTTAATTAGGCTATCTGCCACATGCACTAAGCTCCAATAGTCGGCTATGCTGTCGGAGTGAAGTTGGGACTTTCCCATAGATTTCTGTGGAGCCACAGAGGGCAATTTGCTGTCTCTAGTGAAAAGCAGAGATAGAACCTACCCTACATTACCCCTTTAAGTACCATAACAATGTACAATGCATTTAGGGTGACCACGTGTCCCTGATTGCCCGGGACAATCCCGGATTTTAAGTGTGTGTCCCTTGTGACAGGAAGACCCCTTCTGGGACAATACAAAGTCCCAGAATAAAGACTCTACAGTGTAGAGTTGTAAATTCTAGAAAGAGAATGGTCCATTGCCTACTGTGACAGAAAGTGATGCTTCATTTTCTGTCACAGCAGTCAATGGGGAGTTCTCCCTCTAGCCAGGGGAGGGCTGGCCTGGGGGGCAATTGCCCCCTGGGACGGTCATATGTCTGGTGGGCCACTGCCTCTCACTAAATCTCCCAATTGCTGCTGTAAATGGAGCTACACTAGTGATACCACAGAGCTTACCACTGAAATGGAGCTACATAAATGATACCACAGAGGAACAATCCAAATGGAGCTACACTAGTAGCATAAACCATTTCCCCTGTAAGCTCTATAATATCACTAGGTAAGCTTTACTTACATTGTATGCTTTGTAGTAGCGCACTAGTGTAGCCCCATTTCAGCTGTAAGCTATGTGGTATCACTTGCCTTACATCACAACATTAATGCCAATTTTAAAATTAACAAAATGAGGTGGGCTGGGACAGTGGGCTTGAACAATATAGAAATGGGCTACTTGAATGTATTTGCCTTCTAGGCCACAAGTTGCCAGCCCTCCACTGCCTCTAGTGTTTAGAACTCTGTGGCGCGCTCTTATATCTGCAGTGTCCCTGAATGGCAGAATTGAAATGTGGTCACCCTAAATGCTTTGTAGCTTGTACTGCTTGCCATAGAGATGTATTGGTCTTCCTGCATTTCAGTTGCTTAGCAAACCTGAAACAATAGGCTGAAGGTGCTGAATGAAAAAAAAAGCAGTTTGATTGCAAAATCCAGTGAAAAAAATTGTCTTCTTGGGCAATGTAACACGGTCACATAATGCAATGCATTGGAGACCTCTCTAGCATCCAAGGGGGGAGATGCACTAAGGTGTCATAAAACGATGATAAAGTGGAGATAACACTCCAATGATATGACTTCTCCATTTCCTATGTTATTCTATGGAGCTTATACACTAAGATCCTATAAGCCTGAGCGATCTTAGTGCATAGGCTCCATAGAATAGCATAGGAAATGAAGAAGTGATGTCACTGGAGAAGTTATCTCTACTTTATCACTGCTTTATCACACCTTAGTGCTCCCCCAATGGGGTTAAAAACCCCATTTAAACCAATGGGAATTTTTTAAATTTTTAGTTCTCCTGTATAGTGCAGGTGATTTGCCCCAGAACGCCACTTTTCTTTTGAACATATGGCCCATAGTGTTTAACACAAAGTCCAAAGTGTTTGCTTTGAAGTCTAAGGGCTCTAATAAACACACTGTAGGGCAAAAATGAACACTGAACTGTGCAATCACACAGTGGTATCGTCAGAATTCAATTGTCCCATCCACATGAACCGTAATGAGCATTGGGACACAGAACCTGACGTGTGGCCCAACATTCATCAAGGTTTTTTTTAGCCCCATAACTCATGTAAATAGCGTGAGAAATGGGAACATCAAAGGAAACCAGCTAACACTCAGTGTTTTACACACATAGCTACAAACAGTGACCCTTCCAAACATTAACCCTCCCATTGGCCCTAAACTACCCCTAACAGTAACAATAAAGTGGACCCATACTAGCCCTAACACTATCCTATCACCCAGCTGTAATCCTGACATCCAGCAGGGTCTTCTGCACCCTGGTCTTTCTCTTTAATTCTTCTTCTGTAAGCTTCTATTTTCTTCATCTGTCATCTTCTTCATCTGTCATCCTCTTCTTTCCTCTTCATCTGGCATTTTCACCTGTCACTCCTATCCGTCATCTTCTTTTCTTCATCTGTGCTCTTCTTCATTTTTCTTCTGTGAAAGTAGTATTTCCTCCAGTAAAGAAAAATATAGTTAATAAAATCAATCTATGCTTAAAGTTGCACTGCCACCTCCGCTGCCGCCGGCGACAGCAGAAAAAGAAAAGAGCTCAAAACACCCCTGAGTATATCTTTCAGGCCATTTCCCAGTGCAAGCTGAGGGAAATTTGAATAGGGACTGGCTTTTATATGGTCAGTCCCTGTTCAAATGTTTCCCACTCTCCCATTGGCTGGGATATCGGGTTACACAGGGCACTGAATCAGCTTCTAGCTGGAGGGATGACTCAACATGTTAGAAGCTGATTGGCTGGTAGGGGTTGTTACTGCAAGGCACGTACCATGCCCTGTTAACTCCACATCCCAGCCATTGGAGCAAGCATTTTGAATAGGGACTGGTCATATAAAAGGCAGTACCTATTCAAATGTCCCTCATTGTGGATTATGCAACCGCCCTGAAGGTACAATGAGGGTTTTTTTTTTTGCTCTCTTTCCTGTAGTCGGCAGCGTACCTTTAAAGATGGATTGATTTTACAAACTATAATTTTTCTTTGCCTTCTAGGCCACAATTTGCCAGCCCTCCCCTGCCTCTAGCGTTTAGAACTCTGTGGTGCTATAATTTTTCTTTACAGGTGCAACACTAAGTTTAAAGAAGAAGACTAAAGAAGAGCACAGATGAAGAAAACAAGACAAAGAAGAAGACAGAAGCCTACAGAAGAAGAATTGAAGAAGAATACCAGGGTGTAGAGGACTCTGCTGGACATCAGGATTACAGGTAAGTGTTTATTTTAATTGTATGGTATTATTTTTTGGGGATTAACCCTTTGAATGCAAATGGGGCATGCAACACTGTGCAATGCAATGCATACCCATTATTTACTATTTACATACATTTTGCAGATACTTTGGATGTATTGATATGGGGCTTACACAATACATTCACAGGTCACTTGTGTAGGGATCTCTTCTTATCTTGTCACTTCACTTACACGTCGGTAGGGGACTCATCACCAAATTTTTCAGCAGGTAACATTTGGTGATAAAAGTGAGTCCCTTAACACGTGATACTAGCTACCAAATGTAACTGAATCACAAATTCAACTACTTTGTAATTGCTTCCTATGGGTGCAAATTTAGCCTGCGCAGTAAATTTTTTTCCCTTTTGTAGTGTGTCACAGAGCAGCTAATTACATAGCTGACTATGACTTTAAACTACAGACTGTACTTTTTTTACCGGTGGGAACTGGATAGAGCCCTAAGGCTATCAGTAACCCCTAAGAACTAACTGACTGTAATGTAATCTAGGCCTATGTTAGCTGATTGGGTGCCAGGGAGGCTGCCAACGCATGGTGGAGCAATCTCTCCGGCATCCACTGGGTTAAATGGATTGCTTGTTAGGGTTCTATTCAGATTTAACTTTAAAGTAAAGGGTTCCACAAGAAGAAATAGTTTGAGAAGCAATGGTCTGTAGTACTGGTCTAACATTTTAGCAATGAGATTAAACCTTTAAAGGGATAGTAATACTTAAATATTACTAATCCCCATATTGTAGTAATGTTAAAAAGAATTTAATGTCCCCAGTGTCATCACTCAAACCTTTATGGTTTGAGAGATAAACACCCGCAAAATTCCCCCCTCCTTCCCCTTTCCCTGAAGTCAGCGTTGTACTGACTGCAGGGATATCCGGTCTTACATGCATCAGGCGGCTCTGCAGCAGAGCCGAGATCACGTTAGTAAAAATGAATTATTTCACTGAAACGCGATCTTCTACGTGTGCTTGCAAACCAAGCACATGTAGAAGACTGTTTCAGTTAAATAATTATTTTTTACTAACGCAATTTTGGCTTTGCTGCAGAGCCACATGACTATTGTATGACAGGCTTCCTCTGCAGTCAGCTACAACGCTGATTTCAGGGAAGGGGGAGGGAGGGGGAACAGTAATATGTAAGTGTTGCTATCCCTTTGCTTTGCAATGTGTTGCATACCCCTCTGGCACTCAATGGGTTAATGTAACACTTTCAAGGCAAGTATCATAGGGTGTCTCTAGAGTGAAATTAGCACTTGTTTAGCAGCACTTAGCAATGATGCCCCCGGAGATGAATTATTGCTTAGCGACATTTTGGAGAAAATTGTAATTGCTCTGACAAAATGAATGTGTAAACTTGCTGTGTACCCTTGTGCTACACATTTATGAACCAATGCAATATTTTTCCACATGTTTTTTAGTACCAGATAAAGAATCACTGCAGATGTCACTGTATTATAACAGAAAATTACAGCATTTACTGAAAAAAGTATGAAATGAGCTTATAAATTAGATGCATATGCAAGGATATAAGATCAAAGAAGGAACACTTACACTTTGAGTGCCAGAGAGGTACACAATGCATTGCACTCTAAGGGTTAATATGTATCAGTAGGTATGGAGAGAACTACAGGTGATATTTATAAAAAAAAAACATTCTTAGTCCTTTTAAAAGAATTGTCTTTAAAGGGATAGTAATACTTTGTTTTAACTTTATTTTATTTTGTAGGCATTAAAAAAACATGAACCTTTATGGTTTATGAGATATTCACAAGCAAAGTTTCGCCCTCCCGCCCCTTTTTTAGGGTTGCCACCCAGCCGGTGTTTTACCGGCAGGCCGGTAAAAAATTGGCTTCTGTCCAATGTTAAATCTATGGAGGGAATGCCTTGGCCGGTATGTTTTTGAAGAAAAGGTGGCAACCCTACCCCTTTTACCTAGTGTAAGCCATCTGTTCTCAGATGTGGAATGCAGTCCATAGACCAGACAGATAACAGAAGGGGACACTCTTATTCCTATGAAAACAATGAAATCCCTGCCCCCCTTGACAAGCTTTTCAGGTTTTTCCCTTATCTTAATTGAAGATTGTCCCTCTCTGCAGTCTACCTGGGCACCTCCCTTCTGCTCTGGCTGAGTAAAAGGAGCGGGAGGGGGACACTTTGTCATTGAATTACTCTGGAACTACAACTCTGACAGAATTGAAATAACACTCTCCAAAGTCCAGATACTATGATGATTAATTAGAGCTGCTTTTATTATGAAACATTACTATCCCTTTAAGTCATGGCAAGTGGCAATAACTGCAGGTCTTATTTAAAAATGAATAAGGGTATCTTTATAAATTCAGGATTAGAAATATGATGGTAAGACATGGAACGCTTAAAGGGGATGTATCACCCCTATACAAGTTAGCCTGAATAGTTACATTATATAGTGAATATGTGTAAAAATTTATTAATTTCTTTTTTAAAGCTCTAGTTGGTCGAAAATGAAGGAATTAATGCTGCCCTGCACCTACTTCCAAATAGACTGCGGTTACCTGCTCTGTAGCTGCAGTCTGTCACTCTGCCTCTGTTCCCCTCCCTCTATCCAGCCTCTTCCAATGATGGAGGCTTTCTGCCTGTAAGCTGGAGCACTCTCATTGGCTAGATGTCAATCTCATCTTTGCGCTGACAGAACACAAGGATTCCATTCTGAAGCATGCATTCTCAACATACTTGTTGAGACATTTGAGGTCCAAAATGGGACAACATCTGCCATCTTTATTTGGAACCACAAACTGGTTGAAAAAAAATCCAAGAACCTTGCTCCTGGGTAGGTACTGGAAACAGAACCTTCTTTTCCAGCAGTGAGTTTACTGCCTCCCAAAACAGACAGCAGAAAAAGCGAAAAAGAGGAAGGGATCTGAAGTATATTCTGTTCCATTCTGAGACTACCCACAAAATCTACTAGTCTGCAGCCGAGGACTCCCAGGAGTCTCGAAAAAGGTGACGCCCTCCTACCAGACTTAACCCTTGAAGCTGTTGGCTTGGGCTGCCACTGCTGTCTAGGAGTGGCATGTGGGGGGGTGGCGGAGCGAGTGTGAGGCCTGCAAAGTATGCAGCTTTTGCTCCACTGTTTTGCAGGGGGAATGAAAAAGATGCAGTTTCCTTGCCATTGTAGGACATTTAAAGGCATTTGAGGTAACAAGGTGCTGTTGCCCCAAGAAGCATCACTAATATTCTGTTTCAGTTCAGGTCTAAACAGGGACTTGCCCTGAAAGGGTAAGGAAACCATTAACTTCCACAGTCCAAATCTTAAGCCACAAAGTGCGTTGCGCAGTAACTGAAAAGGCTGAGGCTTTAGCAGACAGACAGACCTGACTGCATCAAAAAGAGCCTCAGAAACATAAGTGTTAGCCTCCTTCATGTTGGATAAAAATACGAATAGATCCTCCTTGGAAGCATCGGCTTCCATCAGCTGTTCATCCCACATGGCAACAGCCCTGTTAACCCAGGTAGAGGTGAAAATAGGCCTCAGTGCAGCTCCAGTGGCCACAAAATTTGCCCTGAGATTAGAATCCATCTTCTTATGTGCTATATCCTTCAAGTCTGTGAATCTGCTAAAGGCAGGGTGGAAGACTTGTCTAACCTGGAGACTGGGCGATCCTCAGTAGGAGGAGAGGCCCACTGCATCAAAGCTGCCTCTGAAATGGGGTACTGTCTAGAGTACCTTTTGGTGATATACAATCTCTTGTCAGTGGTCTTCCACTCATCCAGAAGAATCTGATCAAGAGTGGCATTCGGGGGAAAAACTCTGAAAGACACCTGTAGAGGAACGGGTCTCCAAGTCAGTCTCATAAGAGTCCCCATAGGAGTAGTAAGAATTAATAACTTCATATTCCCCTTCCTCATCCTCCCCATCTAAAATTTCCTTGTCAAAGGAAGCCGCTAGAAATGTAGGGACACTGTGAGATCTGGGGACCACATGTTTAAAGGTAGTGGGGGACTTCCAGGATTGAAGGATCCCCTGGAGAGAGAAGGGAATTTGGGCTACTGTAGATAACAGTGATTTCATCCAAGCTGGCTCTTGCTCAGTGCTGGTGGGCCTGGATGACACGAGGAACAGTAAGCAAGGGGGGTAACTGACACCCCTGAGTCCTTAGTCTTAGATCTAGGCCCATGTTCCTTAGAATCTGACATCCTTTCAGAAGAAGTGTCTAAGACTAGTAGAAAACACTAATAATTCACCCTAGAAGGCCCCAAAAAGTACTTATCTGGCAGGCAAAGGTTTAATCTGGAGAAGAAGAGAGAGAAGATTCTTCCTCTGCATAGAATAAGCAAGAGAGAAGTAAAATGGTGACTGCAAAACTGGCAGCCAGTCGGAAGAAAGTACGTAAAACGGGCATTCTGGGAAACGTAGTCTTCTCTGTTGCTGTTGCCTAGCAACACCTACAACTCCTTCTGTGGAATCGACACAGACCCCAAGACACTCGATATATGAACCATATGAAAAGGCATGAGGAGACATGAAGAAAGAGCACACTCTGATACTCAAACAGTTGCAGAGATATGTCCTATTGAAGTTCGCCCATAGAAGTCAATAGAACAAAGATGTTGGCAGTGCGGGAACCTGTTCTTAAAATGGCCACTCACCAAGAAAGGGAAAATATACCAAGGTACCCCAAAAATCCAACTGACCCAGGGAATATGTGGGGGGGAACCCAACAGACAGCTCACTAAAGGGAAAAGACAAGGAAAGGCCCCTAACCAGGTTAAGACAGTAGGGAAGTGGTTAACTATCCCAAAAGCAGCCATGCTTGCTCCATAACTCAGGGAAAGAACAGATAGATATATTAAAGATAACCAATATGTGTGCAGGAGTCAGGGCTCAGGGAAAACCTCTGTTTGGAGAGGTACAAGGAAGGGACCATGTGGACCAAGGCACTCAAAAGGTTACTCACCAATCTTCTTTCTTCAGGTTACCATTTTGAAGGAAGCAGAACCCCAAGGGACTCAGTTGGGAGGGAAACCTTGGGCTGCAAGATTCCCTCCACAGGGCAGAAGGATCCATACAGCACCTGCACACTGGTCATTCCACTCCAAGACCAATAATGGTAACCTGCCTAATGGAGGAATTTTGACAGCTCCATATCTATCAGAAAATAATAAAACATCTAAAAAACTAAGAGAAGTGTTGCTGGCCATGTTTTCACCTCAGAGGACATATCATAACTGGGAATACAGAGGGAAAGGGTGTGGCTCCACCCACAAGACTCTGTCTTTTTGAGATGTGTCCTGCCCTCCAAAGAGGGACTCGACCCCATGGTACCTATGTTCCATATTGGACATAATAGAAAAATCGGTTCCTCTACTTGATTTAGTGTGAGATCATTTTTGTACATTCACCCCAATATGTTTTATAATAAGCACATAAACTGTAAGTGGAAATAACAGCTGTCTAAGCCACCTCCCTTGTACCCAAAGAGTTGTTAAAAATATATGTACAATAAGGAAAAAGAAAGCCTAACAAGTCAGGAAAGGTCTCCTCATTTTATTCTGACAAGAATTTCATAGAAGAGCCCTGGGGCCAGCAGAGTTATTTATTTAATTATACGTTTTCATTTGGCCCCGGGGCTCTTCCATCATCCAAGCTTTTTAAAGAGATAGTAAAGTAGATTTTTTTTTCTTTGCTAAATATATTCTGTATGTATTTTTAGTTTTCTGGACCTTATATGTAATGGGAAAGTGGAGCAACTGCAAAACAAGTGATAAGTAAAAACGTCCATTAATTTAAATGGAGCCTTTAACCCCTTGAATGCTGCAGAGGTCCCCAACATACTGTAAATTAGTGCGGTTAAGACTTCTCTTTAGCATTCAAGAGGGTTTAACCCCCTACATGCTAAAAATATCTCCGCTTTGAAAAACACTGCACTAGAGACATCTTTTGGCAGGCAGAGGGTTAAAGACCAATTTAACACATTGTGTGCCACAGATGTAGCTAAAGCAATATGTTGCAATGCTTTTGGATTGCTCTCTGGCACACAAAGGGTTAAATAAATGGTGATTTTGAGAATGTGTATACCCCCAATGGTGCAGTTGGTTTGTGACAGAATTTCTTTACTTAGCATTTATTTAAAAGGTGCTCTGTGGTTTTTAACCCCTCACCCACTTAGTAACATCCCTAGCAGTGGCATAACTATAGGGGTCGCACCTGCGACCGGGCCCGTCACTCCAGGGGCCCGGCCACCCCCCTGTGACTCTCTGGCACTCTAAGGGTCTCCATCATAATGTGTTGCATGTATTCCTAGGGATCAAGGGACCAAAATCCCAATTTCTATCAATGAGCATTTGGGGTATTTTTATCTATCAAGACTTACATCACTTCTCAATAAGTTTATTAGCAGGGAAGGAGTTGGTTGAAGGGACCTACTCCCTGCCTGTTCTAAGCATTCACTAAGGGCCATATGCACAAAATAAAGTGGAGCAATTCTGGTATAAACCAGCTGCACCAGAAGGAACACATAAATATTCCCCACATTTCCAGTGATTTCAATGAAGGTTTAACCCATTGAATGTTAAAAAGGTCTTAAATGCATTACAAAGCAATGTGTTAGAGACCTTACTGGCATGCAAATGGTTAAAACATGGTTGTGTAAATGGATAGGAATACTTAATATGTAAAAATATGTATTGTAGGGTTTATCCTCCTGTGTAAAACAAAGGCATTCCCACTGCTGAAAAGTGTTTTATTCAGTTGTTATTGCAGTCCAAACTTAACTATTTAGGTGCAGTAACTTAATGGCCTGAAAGTTTACAGTGGCGCTGTTGCTACACCATCCTACAGAGGTTTATGGTCAACAGACCAGAGATGTCTTTAGGATGATAAAGCAAAAATTCCACTGTAAAATTTCAGGCCTTTGAGATACTGGGTATCCCTTTAATAGGTCGCACACAAAGGAGCAGGCGACCACATAACCAATTCACCATGTTGCCAAGATAAAAATGGCGACATGAGAATCTCGCAGTGCATGACAGCGCAAGAGTCTCATGTAGCCTACTGAACAGAAGAAGAGGCTATGCTGATCCTTCAGCACCATACTGTACTGGAAAAGGGGATTCAAGGGAAAAAGGAGAATAACAAGGACTCTGAGAGGCCTAGCCTCCACAAAAGCACGTAAAGCATCAGATGGCAGTGACAGCAAGTATTGTATACAAAAAAAAGGTGTCCCCCAGGCCATGTACTAGCTTAATCTCACACAAAGTAATCCTACTCTTATGCTGCCACTTACATATGGTACTCATCAATCGTTTCCACCAGCTGCCCCCACGAGTCGTAGTCCGAACTATCATAGGTAAGTGGACTGGTACGTTTTTTTAATAAAGGACTGAGCGCATGAACTTGCTCAGTCTGTGCATGTACAATGACCTGGACGTGCATTTGCAAGGGAGAGTGCCAGGTCATATGCAGGAATCCGCTGTCATTGGAGGACGAGGGAAGGGGGCAATAATTGGGGAGGGAACAGAACAAGATTGACATGCTGCGGGGCAGAACCAGAGCTGTACCCGCAGCTTGAACCAAACTGACATCACAAGCATCTCTATATAATAATTTGCTAAATTGTGTGTAACGCCCGACATGCAGTAGACACTGCTGCGCGTGCGGCAGTCAAGCGCAGTAGAGACTGCCCGCACCGCGGCTGATACAGAGCTGGGCGCTCCGAAGGAGCGTCCAGCTCTGTATCAGCAGTGGTGCGGCCAGTCTCTACTGCGTGTGACTGCCCCGCGACCGGCTGCCAGAGGCACTGTGGCCCGTGTAACGGGCTGTTCAACTAGTAAATTTATAAAAAGATAAAACAAAAAGATAAAACAAAAAAGGAGCACCAATAGTGCAATAAAGTTGATAAACTATTGTGAATCTTATAATGTGAATTTTTTATTAAACATAACAGAAGTTGAATTTTGAGCCTCCGCCTGTCAATACTCAGCTGAACACGGCATATACCCGAATGGAGATGGGGTAATAGTCTCCATAAGCTTTTAAGCCGGTATTCTTGGTGTCAAGATACTGGCATACATCCAATGTGAGTATATTTTATTCTGTTATAAGATTCACAATAGTTTATCAACTTTATTGCACCATTGGCGCTCCTTTTTTGTTTTATCATTTTATGATCCTACCGCTTGGGAGAGCGAGTTCTTTTGGTAGAGAGCGGCCGAGGGCAGATACTGTGACTGGGGGCAGTAAGAATAATCCAGAAGCTTGGAAAGTTGGATCAGATATATATCTCATCTAACACATTGTTAAATGTGAGTGCGTGTCCACAAGGGTGTCATTGTGGTGAAGGCTGCAAACTTATCAATCTGCTGATATACACAGGGGGCGCCCCGTTGTCTTTTCTCCCTTCTCTTTCTACATAAATTTATAAGCAAGTATCTAGGACACTACAGATTTATATTGAAAATTAAAAATGGTTTACATCTTCCACAAAATGCAACTTTAGTGGGAAGGCAAGTTAATTACAGGCAAGAGTTCTCCTTTAAATAAATATAGACAACTTTAATGCATTAATGCACTTGAATCAATAAATCAATAATTAAAGTTTACTTTCACTTATTTATTATTTTTCACATGGCCTAAAACATATTTGCACTCCAGAGAAAAATATGACAAGAAAATTCCACAATTTACCAGACCTTACTGTAAAAAAAAATATGTTCCCCTGCTGACATTGAAACCTCCTTTCCTTTAAAAGGGATAGTAATGTTTCATTAATCTTCTTAGTATTTGGGCCATGGAGAGTGTTATTTCAATACTGTCAGAGTTGTAGTCGAAGAGTAATTGAATGATAAAATATCCCCTCCTGCCCCTTTTACCTAGTGTATGCCGCCTCCCCTCAGATGTGGAATCTGGTCCTGGGACCAGGCAACTCAAAGCAAGGAACAATCTTCTTACTTTCAGCATAAGGAAAACCCTGCCCCCATTGACAGGTTTTTCCTAATGCTCACTGAAGATTGTCCCTCTCTGCTATCCATCTAGACAGTCTTGCTGCTGTGAGGTGAGCAGTGTTACATTAGTAAAAGGGGCTGGAGGGGGATATTTTATCATGCAATTACTCTTGAACTACACTGACAGTATTGAAATAACACTCTCCATGGCCCAAATACTATGAAGATTAATTGGAGCTGCTTTTATTATGAAACGTTACTATCCCTAGTTTTTTTTATCAGGCCTCGAAATGAAAGTATCACCAGAGAGATCCTTGTATTGACCTTGCATATACGTATACAGTGTAAAAAAGATCTTCTCTTAATCATCTTTTCTCTTGGGCAAATAAACCAGCCTCGCCTAGACTTTCTTCTTAATTCACTCTGCTCTCTTCAGTTTTTGAATATCCTTTTTCAGAACTGGTGCCCAAAACTGCACAGCATATTCGAGGTGATGTCTTACCAAGGATTTGTACAGTGACAAAAATTATAAATTTAATAAAATTGCACCTTAAAACAACAAAACAAAACTAATAACAATTATGATTCTGTTTGTTATATACACTAATAAAAGAAAGTAATTTTTTTGCCTAATACTTTCCATTGCTTTTTAACCTCTTAGTGACTGGCCGCTACACATGCGGCCGTCACTTAACGTCCACAGAACATTTTTTTTTGTTTTTAGCAATCGATTCTGGAGTCCCCGAATGGCATGCAGCCGCGCGTGGACCTGGATTTCCGGGACATACATGTACGTCCTTTGTCCTTTAGGGACATCCATCTTGGACATACATGTACGTCTATTGTCGTTAAGAGGTTAAAGAAAATTTGCATTGTTATAAATAAATTACATGGCTGATAGAAGATTCTTGTTATTCATAGAAAAATTTTACCTGCTTCTATTAACCCTTTTGAATGCCAGAAGTATGCTAAGCAATGCGTTGTGAACCCCATAGCAATCACAGGGTTAAAAAAGTAGCAATAATAATAAAATATCTAAAGGCATCTAAAGCTGCATATCTGGTATGTGCCAGCGTTTGGTCCAGATTATTTTAACATTTTCGGTGTCAGAGGAGTCTGTAAATCAATGTTTTGTGCACTCTTCTGGCACTCAAAGGAGTTAGAAGCAATGCGAACTTTTGAGTGTATAAGAAAAAAGGAATCTGGTGCTAAATGCAAAAATAAATTAAGATTATTCTTGGACCATGCTTCTTAATATTAATTCTCCAGACACTCCAACAATGCAGATATTCAGGTTATATCTGCTTAATCACAGGGAAGTAATTAGCAGCTCAGGATGTCTTGATATACATCCATAATGAGATCAAAACACTGAATAGTAAATTTCTGTTGAATGACTTGCTTCTGCTAAGGCCTTTGAGTGCCAGAGGGGTACACAATGTATTTCTTCGCAATGCATCGCGTACCCCTCTGGCACTCAAAGGGTTAAATGTCTTGATTATGTGGATACACTTTTTTGAGGTGTATATGGGGGGGATAGTGAAAGGGGCTAAAAGAAAGGGAGTGATTAAAAGAGGGGGATCAATTTAAAGAGAGAGGGGTAGCATTGGAAAGACATAATAGGGAGTGTTTGAAAGAGGGGTTGAGTGAAAGGGAGAATGGGGAAAGTAAAAGAGATGGGGAGAAGCAAAGAAGGAAGTAGGAAGCAATACGATACCCCTCATGTGCATTACTGGGCTTCCTCAACCCAATCAAAGAAAAGGAAGGGGAATTTGTATTGAGAACGTGTGGCCCCATTTTCTCAATCATAATTAGCTGAGAGGTTCAGTTACTCTTAACCTCACCTCTTAGCCAATGAGAGCATGGGAAAAAATGTAAACAGGGATTGGCAGTTTAAAAACCAATCAAATATTATTTTATCACAGTGGCCTGGTGGCTGCTCAGACAGGGTTGTGGGGAGGGTGTTTATTTTTTATTTATTTTTTTGTGGCAGCAAGTGTGGTGGGGTGTTTTTTGTTTTTTTTTCCTTTCTTTTACTTTTTTTAGATTGTTTATATAGTGGACCAGGATGCAGCAAACACCTCTGGACCTCCAACATCAAAATGAGTAGAGTTTTTTCCACACATACACCCACCAAAAATTGTGAGGTTGGGGTGGAAGGTGACCACTTCCAGGTTTTACACTAAAATAGCATGTGAGAGCTCCATATTATTTAAAGCGGAACGTTCAGCTATTACTAAGTCGCCATGCATTCATTAAGCGCATGACGACTAGCTTGGAAATCCATGTCTTACCTTTAAAAAATTGCAGATTCTAAAGAAATCCTTGCCATTTGGAGACCGGAACCCAGGCTACAGCGCAGACATCTTGTCTGAGCGCCTGCGCCGTAAATCCCACTCTCCTTTGAGTAGCATTGCTGCTTACTGCATGGTAAGCGGAAGGGACTGACTGTGCAGGTGCACAGACTGCACTAACCTACCTATCAGTCTCCAAATGGCAAGGATTTCTTTAGAATCTGCTATTTTTTAAAGGTAAGACGTGGATTTCCAAGCTAGTCACCATGCGCTTAACCCCTTAAGGACCAGGGGTCCAGGGGTGTGTGGTCCTTTAAGGACCAGATAGGGAAGCCCAACGTGCCGCCCCACGTGATTGATCACGTGTGCCGGCACACCAAACAAGGGACTGAAAGAGATCACTCAGGTCTTGGAGCGATCAACTTCAGTCCCCGGTAAAAGTACGTGACGTACCAGGACCGTCACTGGTCCTTAAGTGCCGGACCAGCGTGATGGTCTGGGTACGTCAATGGTCCTTAAGGGGTTAATGAATGCATGGTGACTTAGCAATAGATGAAAGTGCCGCTTGAAAAAAATTATATATATAAACAATAATAATTGGGTGTGAAACGATGAAAGGTAGCAAGACTGCTCAGAGGGTTAAAGCTGAAATGTTCCACGTTAGACCTTAAATGAATTGCAAATTGTTTATTTTAGCATCATATATTAATTTTACCTGCTGATGTACTTGGTTTGTCCCATAAGTGCTCCACTTTATTTTGTTTAAATGGCCCTAAAAGTCACTTATTCTAAGGCTAAGTTCAGGCGACTATTTTGAAACAAGAGATCAGAAAAAAAAGAAACACTTTGACTGCATTTTTCAAGCATATATATACTGTATTTTACTTGTTCTTTTTCTCCCAGAATCCCTTGCTTTTGAGATAAACAACCAACTAAAACACTGCTACCTTTGTTATTACTGCAGGTTCATTTTGACCCCCACTGAAATCCATACTACAAACTTGACATTGCTAAAACACCCCAATGGATCAAAGTTGCAGCAAGCTGCATTGACATGTAACATTGATATCTAAAGTGTTATGGAAATTGAACAGCCTCATAAGGTGCATTGGGGGGAATGTATAAAACAAGTGTAATACAGAAAGTGTCTGTGAAATTGTTGCAAAGAAGCATAAAGATATGTATAAACGTTAGCAGAATTTACACTACTAACTCCAGTCAATTTACTTTTTTGAAAAGTGGTGTAGAAATGGTCTTGTACAAATAGGAATTGTTTTACAATGTATGCATAAAGAGATTCTCTAATTGCACCAAAAATACGGGCATTTTAGTGATTCAATCTTAAAGGGGATCTCTCACCTTCAATAAAGTAATTATTTTATTTTGTGTCCCCAATACAGCATGAATCCCATTTTTTTTTCTACATCGGTTATTTCAGTGAGAAGTAAGCTTAGAAAGTATTACTGTATCAGGCCTCGCTGTGGTACAGGTCTGTACTGCAGTCTCTCAATCTTCTCCTCCCCTGTTGTACCTCATTCCCTCCTCCTTGTCTGACCCTCGAATCCTCCATGTGACCTGGCGCATTCTCATTGGCAAGAGAGAGCACTAGGTCACATGGAGGATTCAAGCATTAGACAAGGAGGAGAGAATGAGGCACAATATGGGAGGAGAAGATTGTGGTACAGAGCTGTACCATAGCAAGGCCTGATGTGGTAACACTTTCTAAGCTTAATTCTCATTGAAATGACTGATTTAGAAAAAAAACAAAAACAAAATGAGATTCATGCTGTATTGGTTACACACAATAAAATAACAATTACTTTATAGAAGGTGAGAGTTCCCCTTTAACTCCAGGCATAACCTGTTCTTAATGAAAGTATTTAGTGACTAGTGTAAAAGCCCGTGTACACGGGTCAAGGTCCGGGTGATGTTAACCTTTTGAGTGCCAGCTATACTACCATTGTAAAACGTGAAGCGTGAGATGTCACCTGCATGTCACTGTAATGGCATGTTTAGTGTCACCTGATAGCACTTGTAACAAGATGTCTCAAATGTTACAAAGAAGATAACCTCAAGAAAAGTGATACCTTGGCTGATACGCTTTGTATCCAGAACAGAAAATGAGGAACTAATGATGCAATTAAATCAATGTTATCTACAAGGCACTGAGATGGTCCAAGGTAAATCATATCAGTTCTGATAAGACTGGAATAAAACAAATCTATTCAATAAAGTGTGGAAGATAACTGTAATCAAATGCAGATTACACAGGAAGCTTGGCCTCAATACCCATAACATGAATAGAGATTATTGTGAACTATTAAATGATGATCCTGCATAAGAGGTGATTGAATGTGCCATCTCCCTACAGCCATCCAAGATAACAATGGAACAGATCCAAAAGAAGAAAATGTATAGAGTGGCACTGGCACTGCACAAAATTGTAATATTTTTGTGTATCATTCACATTGTGCTTTAACCCCTTCAGTGCCAGAGACTTGGGTCATTTCCTGTACCCTGCAGACCAAACACATTTTCAGCATTTTTGCTATCCTTCTGTTTATGCTCGATTTCCTCTGGGAATTTCTAGTTACATATGGAAAACTATTTACTGCTTTTTTCAGAATTAATTGAGCTTTTTCGTGGTACCTTACATGAAGAGAATTTTGCACCGTGCAAAATGCTATGATGTCATAATGACAAAAAAGTGGAAATTTACATATTTTGCTAAACTCACATACTATGTGTCAAAAACATTTACCTTGATTGTGAAAGTTTCAATTATTTGAAAAAGCCCGAAGTCCTCCGAGTAAAAAAATATCAAATTTGTATAGTTCTACCTACGTCCATGGCTAGCGTAGAGCCCTAATCACCAGGAGCGCAAAATGGCATTTTCAACTTTATGAACTAATATGCGAGTTCTTGGGTTTTTGTGGTAAAACTACCCTAAAATAGTGGGATAACTATATAAAACTATATGTTTCTGTAAAGGTAACAACCTGCCACATCTAATAAGGGGTGACTTGCCTTCTTATCCCAAGCCCAAATGTTTCCAGAACTATAGGGAAAAAAAGGCATTTTCTTACATTTCTGCCCCTTCAAATGTATTGAAATCTGTGAAAAACATAGCATTTCGAACTGTATTCATTAGCTAGTGCTCTAAGGAGAAAAATGACACCTCATTGGTATGAGTTCACCTACCTTACGGGGGGCTACAAGTTCAAAACTACACCTATTGCAACATCTAATTTTTCTAACATTTTCTCAAACATTATTTCTCTGTACAAAAATGGTTATAACTACAGACGTGAAGAAAGGCTACACAAATCATGCCATTTTGAAAATAATACAGCCTGACGCATCTAATGAGGGGTCAGTTGCCTTCTTACCCAAAAAGTGGTGTGAAAAAATGCTTCCAGAAGGTGGTGCTAATGAAAATAAAAGGCATTTTTTTACATTTCTGCCCCTTCAGATGTACTGAAATCTGTGAAAACCAGGGAATTTGCAACTGTATTCATTAGCTAGTGCTCTTAGAAGAAAAATGACACCTCATTGGTATGAGTTCACCTACCTTACGGGGCTCTACAAGTACAAAACTACACCTATTGCAACTTCTAATTTTCTCAAATATTACCTGTCTGTACAAAAATGGTTATAACATCTACAGAAGTGAAGAAAGGGTAGACAAACCATACCATTTTGGAAAGAAGACAACCTGCTGCATCTAATGAGAGGTCAGTTGCCTTCTTACCCCAATCCTGGTATGTAAAAATGCTATCAGAATTTGGTCTAATGAAAAAAAAGCATTTTCTTACATTTTTGCCCCTTCAAATGTACTGATATCTGTGAAAATCATGGAATTTCTAACTGTATTCATTAGCTAGTGCTCCTCTGAGACAAATGACACCCCATTGGAATGAGTTGACCTACCTTAGGGGGTGCCAGAAGCACATAACTACACCTACCTGTTTTCTTATTTGAAAATGGCTGCTTGTATTAAAATGTTCATAACTGTTAGAGACATGAAGGAAAGGTATAAAGGGTTTACCATTTTGGAAAGTAGGCATTCTACTGCATCAAATAAGGGGTTACTTGCCTTTCTATCCCTGGGCTGAAGTGCACAAATATTTCCAATAGTGGCACTATAGGAATAAATATGTTTTTTTACATTTCCACCACTTCAGATATACTAAAACCTTTATAAACTATAACATTTCTTCCTGTATTCAGTACCTGCTACCAACATGAGAAAAATGGCAGCCTATTTGTGTGGGTTAACATACAATATGTGGGTGCTAGGAACACTTACCTAAACCTAACACTTCTGTTTTTTACATTATCTGCCTGCACTAAAATGGTTATAACCATAATAGATATGCAGGAAAGGTAGAGAAACCATACCATTTTGGAAATAAGATAACCTGCCGCATCTAATGAGAGGTCAGTTGCCTTCTTACCCAGAGGCTGGTGTGCACAAATGCTTCCAGAAGGTGTAGCGAATGAAAAAATGTATTTTATTTTTTTACATTTTTGTCCCTTCAGATGTAGAGAAATCTGTGAAAACTATGGGATTTCCAACTGTATTTGTTAGCTAGTGCTCTTAGGAGAAGAATGGCACCCCATTGGTATGAGTTGACGTACCATAGGGGGTGCTAGAAGTAGAAAAGTACTCCTGCTGCAACCTATGATTTCTCTAATATTTTCTCAGACATTCTTGTGTGCATGAAAATGGCTATAACACCTTCAGAAGTGAAGAAAATCTAGATAAACCATACAATTTTGGAAAGAAGATAACCTGACATATGTAATGAGGGGTCACTTGCCTTCTTACCCAAATCCTGGTGTGCATAAATGTTTCCAGAAGGAGGTGATATAGGGAAAAAATGCATTTTTTTTACATTTCTGTCCCTTTAGATGTAGTGAAATGTGGTGCTATAGAAAAAAAAACATTTTTTTTTTTTTTTTTACAAATAAGTCACTTCAAAGATATGAAAATGGTTCAACACCATGGGATTTCCTAGGGGGACCTCCTGCCAACCTATGAAAAAATAGTACCCCACTGCTGTGGGTTCATATACCACATTAGGTGCCAGGAGCGTGGCTACCAGTGGAAAAAGGATGGGGAAGCAAACAGTGTATGTATGATCCTATGGCTATCAGTGGTCAGTCAGTGTAAGTCAGTGTAAGTGTGACTGCCAGTGAAACCAGGTGGGGGGAGGGATAAGGGGTCAGGCAGCAAATGTGGGTATATCTACCAGTGTGCAGTGAGCAAGTATGACGGTAGTGGGGGGGAGGTAAGATATGGGGAATCTGTGACTACCAGTGTGCACTGTAAGTCATCCACACACAGTGTTTGATTCCCAGCCTGAATCCAGTGCGTACTGGCACTTGGATCTACCAGCAGGCAGTGGAACCAGGCTGGGGGATCAAACTGTAGGAATGGGACTGCCAGTGGGCTGTGAAACTAGGCTGGTGGGTAGGGTACGTGTAGGGGGGAGGGGGATTGGAGGCATTTTGTGTGCATGCCACAGGGGTGCTCATGCACTGCAAAGCAATGCATTAGACCCCCTGTTGCACACAAAGGGTTATTTTTTTTTTTTTTTTTATTATTCATACCTCGTTGGGGAGGCAGTATCAGGGACACTACTGGTGCCCCCCAACAAGGTCTAAAAAAAAAATTATGAAAAAAAGTGTGTGTCACAGGGTTCCAATACATTGCAAAGGACTGTGTTGGACCCCCTTGAGGCACATGCAGGTTTTTTGGGGGGCTTTTCCCCACAATATTTTTGTAGACCTCATTGAGGGCATCAGAACACCCACAATTGGGTCTGAATAAAAAAGAAAAGGGGGAAAAATAAATAATCCTTTGTGTGCCACAGGGGTGTCCAGTGCTTTGCAAAGCAATGTTTTAGTTCTTGCACACAGAGGGTTAATTTTATTATTATTATTTATACCTTGTTGTGGGGTATCAGGACTAATCCTGATATCCGCCCAACAAGGGCTGAATAAAAAATAAATGTGTGTGCCATAGAGGGTCCAGCTCATTGCAAAGCACTGCATTGGACCCCCCTGTGATGCACGGAGTGTTTTCAAATATTTTTTTATTTAGACCTGCTGCTACCCCAACGAGGTGTAAATAAAATAATAACTGAAGAAAAAATCCTTTGTCTGCCACAGGGATGCAATGGACCCCTGTGACACACAGAGGGTTAATTTTTTTTCCCCATTACTTTGTAGTCAGAGATTGTGGGGGCACCAGGACCACTGCTAATGTCCCGCAACAAGCTCTGATTATACAGTAATGAAAAAAGTCCTGTGTGTGTGTGTCACAGGAGGGGGGGGCTGCATTGGACCCCCAGTGGCACACACAGGGTTAATTTTTTTTATCTCTTTTTTTTTATTATTATAGACCTCATTGGGGGGCATAAGGACCCCCTGAACCCCCAATGAGGTCTTAGTAAAAAAAAAAAAAAAATGTCCCCAGCATTACTGACCCTGTGAGTGCCACAGGGGTCTCCAGCGCATATTGCAAAGCAATGCACTGGACATCCCCGCGGCAATCATAGGGTTACATTTTGTAATTTTTTTTTTATTTAATTAAATTCTTCTGCCCTTCTCTCCTACCTCCAGCAGGAGTGAACACGATCGGGGAAAGTCACCTAAGGTCACCTGTGACTATGTCACTGATGACGTAAGGAGGCTTCCCCTGGTCCCACCCACTTGTACCCGGAAGTTTGGGTAGAAGAGAGGAGGAAGGAGAAGCTAACTGTATAATGTACGAGCTTGGCACATCAGGTACAGTGATCCAAACTGTTACGTTGTAAGTGCTTGGCACTCTAATGGTTAACAGCTGCAGCAATGTATTGAAGAGCTTCTTACATTTTTTAAAGGAACACTAACACCCCAAAAACTCCTCCAACTGAAGGCTTCCCAAAAAGATTTTGGGGTCCTTGAGTAAATTAAGAATCATGTCTGTTTCCACCCTCATAGCTGCATTCCAGTTTTCTATGAATAATATAAATGGGGATTTATTACTCGGATGTGTCTTTGTTCTTTTAAAGAGGAACTTCATCCACTTTAAAGTCGCCCTGCTATAATTAAGCAGGTAGCAACTAACTTCATAATATATATTTTACCTTTGAAAAGTAGCCCATTCCAAAGAAATCAGTCATTTTAGGAGACTGACGACCGAGTTAGCGCAGTCAGCACTCCTGCACCACCAGTCCTTCTGGTAACCATATGGTACGTTGCAATGCTTCTTGCAGGAGACCGGGACTGACAGCACAGGCGTGCAGACAAGATGTCTGAGCTGTAGTCTGGGTTCCGGTCTCCTACAATGATTAATTTCTTTAGAAAGGTAAAATATATATTCTAAAGCTAGTCGCTACCTGCTTAATTATAGCAGGACGACTTTATAGCGGATGAAAGTTCCGCTTTAAAGTAAAATAGCTTATTAAATGTCAAATAACATGTAAAAATAATAAACTGTGTGTTAAATGTCAGTGGTTTACCAGTTGATCACTGCTGCACCCACCTCTGGAAGTAGCAGCATGATAATTTTTCAACTCTACCCTTCTCCTCCACGTAACTGGTGTAGTAATTTTCAGGGAAGCAGCTGATTATTTTTGTTGGTTGCTTTACAGTCACACTCACCTGTACAGCCAATTGGAATGAGGCTGACTCTGGCAGTTTCAGCTCCTGTAGAAGTATTTAGCAAAAGAGCTCTGCAAATTCCTGCACATGGTTATAAGTCTAGAATGCCGCTACTCCCAGAGGAGGGTCTTAGAATCCCATTGCGTTTCTTGTGTACATACAGGACTAAGTCCTGCTCCTGATTAAAGTCAATCTAAGTTACTAACATTGCATATTCTCCTCTGTAAACCTCTTGTGCTATAGAAAGGGCATTTGGGGTATGTATATGGGCTTTATTGAATACTTCTTTGTCTTCACCTTAATGTCATGTACTAAACAAGCATCTGAGAAAGTTGGCATAAATGTTCTCCATTTTCCTGCACAGGCTATAGGCATACCTGGGTACATTCTTGTCTCAAGACTCATAAGGTCCACAAAGGTCTTGGGGTGGGAATGTTCAAATGATGCAAGTCAATGGGTTTATTTCCTCATTCATTTCTGTGACAGAGAGGATTTAGTCAATGAGTATGTGATCTGAAAACACTTGAACTTCAGACATCTTGTTACCAGTCTGCCTTAATGTTCTTATTATTCTGTACTCTGAATGCTATATTAAATCATTAATGATTCCTACAGTGTAGTAAAGGGTGATTCATCCCAATAACGGCACACGTGGAACTTAAGTTCACAAAGGAGCTGCCAATTATGGTTACAAAATCTAAACAGCATTTGCAAAAAGGATAGTTTAACACACCGCTTCTCATTCGGGGTTTAACCTTTTGAGTGCCACAGGGTTGTGCAATCTACGTCCCTATAATGTTAAGAGAGGGCAACTGCTGCCTCTACTCTTTTCAGCTACAGGGAGATCTCAACATCGTCAGCCTCAGGATGGTGATGTTGAGACTGTGAACTCTGATAGCAGAAGCTGTTGTTGGAGCTTAGTGCATGTGGCGATGTTCTGTAGGAAGCCAGCATAGGAGTAGGAAACCAGTGTCTCAGCACAGATAGTTAAGCTACACTGGCATATTTGTACATCCTCCCAAAAGAATTTCTTTAACAGGTTGGAGGAGATAAGAATAGTAAACAGAATAAAATTAAACAAGAATCCATCTGTCAAAAACAGACTTTTATGTAAACTGGTAGATATGAAGCAGAAAGCTAATCTGTGCTATTTAACCACTTAGATGCTAGAGGTGTCTCCAACAGATGGTTTCTCAGCTAGGGAATCGGTGGTACTTTTTGTGAACAGGGCACCACAACTTAGGGTGCCACTGTTTTCTCTGAAGATTTTGACAAAATGTGAATAATGAATTTACATGTTATAATAAAGAATCTTATTAGATCTTAACATACAAACATCGCCAATTTATACGATGAGAACCTTTATATCTCCATACACATTTCACCCTAGACGATGCTGACGGGACTTAATAGGAAGTATAATCTGTCCAAGTTATCCATTTGCTTCAATGCAATATTCGGATTGTATATATTCACAGGTGTTAATTTACATTTTTTTCTGAATAGCATCTATTTATGGAGGATTGTTTCTGATCTCAGTGCTCGCTTCGTAAACACGCCATTAAATAGAATCAGATACTAATTCTCCCATACATTCTTCACCTGAAACAATATTAACGTGACTTACTTTAGAGGAATTCTTAAACGTACCATGATCTCCTCATCTTGAGATGTCACTTGGCATCTTGTATCTTCATCACCCACTATACGGTCTTGCCAGGAGTATATGGCCAAAGGTCTGAATACTTAAGTGGTTAAAAAATCTTAGCAAGGGGAATGTACTATTCTGTGTGGTGTGCGTTAAAATAAAAAATACAACTTTCTATGCACTTCAAAGTATGTCTTACTTCTTCATCTAGAATATACGTATACCGAATCAAATACAACGAGATACAAGAAAGCAATAAATGTACCAGTTCTATGTAGTGGAATGAGATAAGATGATCCATGAAAGATGATGATGCAGAAAGCATGATGGCTTGCCTTTTAAATGAAGCATATATACGTGAAAAGTGGCATTGTCTACTGGAAAGGAAACTGGACCTACATAAACTCCAAAGTCAGAGCAAAGAAAAATAAAAAGCCGATCTAAGTGTAGCAATTTGTTCAATAATATAAAAACAAAAAGGAGAGATAATACACTCAGATTTGCAATGCTTGGGATTTATGCATGTCAAAGGGTCTTTTCCCTGATAGCCAACGATCTGCTTCCTCCTGCCGATCTATACATGAGCACAACGGTCTTTGGAGATGATGTTGCTGTTCTGAAGATGGATAAAAGTGCAAACTGTAGCTCGGGTGAATGTAATCAGTTGTCCACTTATTGGGTGATCCAAACCCAGATGTTGGGTGTTATATGATGTAGATACAGATACAACCAACAAACAAGACAAAGCCTCATGGGGAGGATGGCTAAGATTGCCTTTTTCTTTTTTCTTTGTGCTGACTTTGGAGTTGCTGCAGATCCACTAATGTGAACAATGAACTGAAGATTCCTCTAACACCCAAGAGGTTAAAGGGGAACATTCACCTGAAAAAAAAATTGGAGCGCTGGTTATAAGTCCTAAAGCAATACCAGCGCTGGGTTTTATTTTAAATCTACTGACCTGTGAGCCGAGATATTAATGTTTGAAAAGTGCCACTTCCGCATACTGCGGCACCCTGTACCTGCGGCACGGAGCAGCAGGACTTCCCACTTCGCTCCCAGAAGCCCCTGCGAGCGCGTTCTCGCTTCACCTCGGAGCTCTATTGTGTTGGGCTAACGTTACATCCGGCTCAGTTTGAGATGCTACAGAGGTTGCAACCTCAGCTCACAGGTCAGTAGATTTAAAATAAAACCCAGCGCTGGTATTGCTTTAGGACTTATAACCAGCGCTCCAATTTTTTTTTCAGGTGAATGTTCCCCTTTAAATACTTCAAAAGGCTTTTTTACTACATAGCTGTGGTGATTCAATTCCAGTGCTGCACAACATTTCTCTTTAATTTATCTCTCATCCATTGAGTTAAAGGGATAGTAATGCTTCACAAAAACAGCAGCTCCAATTAATCTTCATAGTATTTGAGCCATAGAGAGTGTTATTTCAATACTGTCAGAGTTGTAGTTCAAGAGTAATTGAATGATACAGTACCCCCACCCTTTACCTAGTGTAAGCCAGCTCCCCTCAGATGTGGAATCTGGTCCACAGACCAGACAGCTAACAGCAAGGGACAATCTTCTTACTGTGAGAACAATGACAACCCTGACCTCCTTGACAGGTGTTTCAGGCTTTTCCCTTATGCTAATTAAAGAGTGTCCCTCTCTGCAATCCAGATGGACATCACCTTTCTGTTCTGAGCTGAACAGTGTTACATCAGTAAAAGGGGCAGGAGGGGGATCCTTAATCATTCAATTACTCTTGAACTACAACTCTGACAGTAGTGAAATAACACTCTCCATGGCCCAGATTCTATGAAGATTAAATGGAGAGGCTTTTATTATGAAACATTACTATCCCTTTAAAGGGGCAGTTCCTCCTAGATAAAAAAAAATAAAAATAAATGAATCAATAAATACAGCACAGGAGAATGTATGCCTGGCCCTAAGTCACCAGAAAAAAATAGAAAATGAAGTTACTTTTTTATATTTTCATCATTATCTGAAAATCCCATGATCCTCTAAATTCAGCTAGTCTCCTTTTTCCTTCTGCCCCTTTTTTTCCTTTAAACCTCCCAATGATCAAAAGCCAACTACACTGAAGGAAATGTGAAGGAGCATGAGATGCGTGGGCTGGGTAGGATATGAGCAGCTGACATCACCAGAGTAGAAGAAACAGAGCAAAGTATCTCATTGTTGCTATGGATTGATAGATTGTTTCTTGATATTTATATGTATGAGATAAGGACAAAAAATAAATACACAGATTTAGTCCTCAAGAGCTACCAACAGTAAGTGTTTTCAGAATATCCCAGCTGGAGCACAGGTAGACTAATTAGTGGCTCAGTCACTTTAATTAGTCCACCTTTTCTCATTCAGGATATCCTGAAAATATGCACTGTTGGTAGCTCTTGAGGACCAGGATGGATGCCCCTGCGTTAAACCTTTGAGTGCCAGATAGGTATACAACGTATTGAAGCACAATGCGTTGTATACCTCTGTGGCTTCACTTCACTTATTGCATTACTCCTCTATATGTACAGGGGAAAAAGAGGAACAATTCTGGACCAAATCAACTGTACCACTGGGGAGTAATAAAAACCCCACATAATTAAATGGGGTTTATAAACCCTCAGATGATGGAGAGGTCTCCAGTGCATTGCTCTCAAAGCATCTCTTAAATGAGCAGCAAATTAATATTTTATATCTATATATATATATATATATATATATAGATAAATATACACATTTTTTCGTTAAAATAAGAACACTCCCCCTACAGGGGACTGCTTCCTTCAAAAGTTAGCACAGGTTGAGCGAGATGCACTAAGGGGTAATCTTATAGTGATTTGTGTTTCTGACAATGTGTGGCGAGCTCATCGCCTTGGCAATATAGACACACATCGCCATAAGCAGTAAGAATTAGGGATGAAAGGGGAGAGTAGGAAAATGTATTCAATAGTATATCATCATGCTGTACTTCTGGGGATATGATAGGAATGCCCTCCCTTACACATCGCCAGCAGTTTGACAACCTTTAGGTCTGAGCACAAATTATCTGCTCCCCCACTTGCCCACTGGGGGAGCAGAGGATCTGCTCAGACTTCAGCATCAAAAACAGCATCACTCTCTAACACTTTCAGTGCCACAGGAATGTGCATTGCATAACCCAGTGAAAGGGGCAGGACCAGACCTATAACAACACAGCCCAAATGCATTTGTATGGGAATCAAAAATCAAGATGGCAGCAATAATCTGCAGCATCTTTAGGGTCCATTTAATAACATGTACACAATACTTTTCTCTCATAATGGAATGTAACAGGCAGGGATTGAATGTTGTACTCATATATTTATAATGATAAAATACTCCAAGGCTCCCAGTCAAGAGTGGATGAGATTATGGTTTAAGAGATACGGGTGTTTAAAGTTTGCTGTTTCCTACTGACAGCTGTAGATTTGTGTCGGTCGACACGGTGGCGCTTGAGAAGTGCCGAGATCTCGTTACTTACACGGAATCCCTTCATTGGAATGGTCTAAAACGTGTGCCTGAACACTAGGCACACATTTTAGACCATTCCAATGAAGGGATTCCGTGTAAGTAACGAGATCTCGGCACTTCTCAAGAGCCTCCGTGTCCACCAACATGGATCTCCTGCTGACAGCTTTACAGCTGTCAGTAGGAAACAGCAAACTTTAACCCCTTAACGACCCTTGACGTACCAGGACCGTCAAGGGTAAATTCGCTTTAAGGACCAGTGACGGTCCTGGTACATCAAGTGTTAAATGGTAGCAGCGCACCACCGTGCACGCTGCTACCATTCAATCCAGGCTGAGACTGAGCGGTCCAGTACCGGACCGTTCAGTCTCAGCCTCCGTCGGTTGTGCCAGGTCATGTGATCGCTGCGTCAGCGATCACATGTACCGGCATTCTAAAACAATGAATGAGGCAGTGCCACTTACTGCCTCTAGTGTCTCCTCTCTGCCAATGCGTCCCTTACATCAAAGTAAGGGACAGAGAAGCAGGGAGGAGACACCTAGTGGAAATAAAAAATACAGCAGCTGGGGGTGTTAACCCCTTCACTGCTGGTGCAGGAGGATGGCTAGATGCAGGTCAATTTCTGACCTGCTAAATACACTTTTTTTTTTTTTTTTTAAATAAAAGCAACACACTTTTTTTTTTTTACAAATAAAATATTTTATTTAAAAAAAAAAACATCTCAAGAAACAAAATTGGAAGTGTGATTGTTGTGGAGTCATGTAATACACTTACACACACCGCCAAATGTAATGAACAAAAAAGTTGGAAAATAGGGTGGGAAAAAGGGACATGGGGATTTTCACCCAGGGGGGACAGTGGCCACTTTAAACTGCGCATTTTGTAGGTATGACTGACAAGTCATACCTTTCATGCAGTCTCCATAAAAATTTAACCCTTTGCGCCCAATTGATCCCAAGAGAAAAAACAAAAATGGTGGGTTTTTTTACATTTTTTTTTACCTTTTTCTTTAATTTTAATAAAGTAAATGGTGGGTTATCCATATAAGTGGGGTATCAAAGGAAAACCCTATTTGTTTGTAAAAAAACAGTATATCATTTATGGGGGTGGAATAAAAGCCTAAGAGGGAAAACACTGTTGAACAAAGACATAGTCAAAAAGGTCAGAATTGCTCCGGTCCTTAAGTCAAATCCACCTCTGATTTTCCCGGTCCTTAAGGGGTTAAACGCCCATATCTCTTAAACCACAGAAGTTTGAGAGATACGTTTTTTTGCATTTAGATCAGCTTTTTAAGCTCTTCTAAATGCAAAAAGTTTTTTTACACATTACTAACACCTTAACAACCTGTTTACAGACTAACTCTGCTTTTACTTTGTTAATCTGTCCCCATCTTCTGCTAATGGAGCAAATAAATGTATACAGACATTAATAGTTACTTCAGTTTACAATACACATTATACAAGACCTATCTTAATAAACTCTGTTCCATACAATACTATTTCACATCTAAATGATCTTCCCATTGACTCATACTTGGATGCTTTTCTAGCTACCTGAAAACAGATAAATGACACTGTTTTACTCTGGACGTTCTAGGACTCTGCCTCTCAACTGCATTCAGTGTTTGCCTCAGGATTACTGAGCCACTGAGGCGTGCACTAGATACCAAGTACAGTTACTGTGTCTGAGAGCCTAGCGATCGCCACCTGCTGGTAGGAGGTTAAAACAGCAGCAAAAGAACAAAGGGCAATGCAGTCATGGGATTTTCGATACTAACTAAAAAAAATGCTTAATACTTGCTTCTACATACTATATTCTCTTGGGGTACAATGAGTTTAATACCATTTAATACACAGAGTGCCACATCTGCATCCCTCTATGGAGGATTTATTGGTATGTAAAAATCCCATTTTTACCAAAATGCCTCAAATTTTCATTAATCCAAAAGAGTACTAAACTTTTATATATATGAAAAATTGCAAGGCTTTTCCTGCTGAGTAAAATATTGGTGCTCCCACTGTGTCACTCCAAATTTATCACAATCATATTTTTTATTTATTTATTTTTACATTAACAGTGCAGCCTGGTGTCCACGCAATTCATGATCTGTTCACCTGGTGTCCAGACATTGTATTCTGTGGGAGTGGTGAGTCACTGACTAAAGTTCTCCATAAAGTGTGATAGCAACAGTTCCACCACTTCATGACAGTTTGAATTGTTATAACTATCAAATAAAGCATCTCCTAACAGTAAAAAACTCTATAAAGCTTTTTTCATAATAAGCATTTAATGATCCTTTAAACAGAGCTTTAAACATACTGATACTAGCAATACATTGGAGGTCCCTCTACCATTTGAACTATAAAAAGCCCATTTAAATCAATAGGAAGTTTAATTTGTCAAAACACATTGTAGCTGGTTTGATCCAATATTTTCCTATGTGTTCATATGGCCAGTACTGTTACGTACTGCAGGAATGTTTCAACTTAGGTCAGGGATGTACAAGTTTGCTGCTAAAGCACAGGTGGGTAATCATAGGCTCAATCATTTTGATTAACCCATCTATGATCAAACACTGAATTCTTTAAATACTGGACTGTTGGTAGCCATTGAGGACAACTCTGCCTTATGGCATGTAAATTGTTTAAAAAGAACACTTGTTTTTAGGTAATATGTTCCCTTTAATTTAAGAGAAAATTTAAAAATACCAAGTATCCCTCTTTAGGAGGGACAGTCCCTCTTTCCCACCCTGGTGTCCCTCTTTTTAGGAGATCAGACTGTGTAGTGTGTGTATATAAGTGCATCACAAAGTTCCAAAGCAATAAAAGTCACATTAATGTTTGTATAAACGTCAGTATATGTGATAATAATTTACTCTGTTTAAATAAAATATTTTGGTCTTACTCGAAATCATTGATTCAGTTGTGCAATAGGTCATGAAATAACATAAAAATTCTTCATGATGACCCGTCCACCAGCCATGCCTCGGAAAGTCGGCACCATCACCTAAAATAAAAGTGTCCCTCTCTGGCCTTTTGAAATGTTGGGAAATATGGTAATTATTTGTTTGCTCGCATTCACAGAACTACTGATTTTTATACGTGCAGTTTCACTTTGATAACTGACAGCTGATTTCACACATGGAGGCAAGAGAGGTAGGAGAGGAGTCACGCAGAGATCGTGCAATTAAATGGACCAATCAGAGAGCAGTTACTGAAGTGAACATCAGAGATAAACCAAGCTGTCAACTTGTTTTGAGAACTATTAGGAAATCATTATAAAAATAATGGAGATTTTATATACCTAAAGATATTAAGTGTGCTTTTTCATGTAAGAACATTTTGCTTTTATTTTTTTATCTCCAGTGTAATTTTCCATGTCTTCCACTTTAAATATAACCCAATCTGAACATTTTAATATACAATCATTTTATATGGAATCTGTATTTGGAATTCACATGGTGAGTATCCATCAACAATAATATGAAGCTCAGGTGGTGGCAGTCATCTCATTGGTGGGCAAGAGGTGAAAACCCATATACTGCATGGAGAGATGTGGAGTTTGGAAATCATGCTTCTAAGTCAGAGAGGTTCCATGTCAGTGGTGTTCAACAGTCATCCCTAGGTTATGTTCGTCTTTCAGAGGCTTCTCTTGTAACATCCAGTCTAGTTTCAGTTACAGTAGAAAGAGGAGATAATTTCCCTCTACCACATCAGACAAACCCAAATTTCACCCCAAAAAGTATGCATCATCTGTATTTTGCCAAAGTGCATTTCCCCCTTTACACTTACATTGTTTAACATTAACCTCTTGGCACTGAAATAGGATGGAGATCACTCAGCATCACAGGGATTAACCTTTTGAGTGCCAAGGAATAGTGATGAGCGAGCGTGCTCGGCCGATGCTCGGATCGGCTCGAGCATCGCTCTGCTCGGCACATGGCGGTACTCGTCGAGTACCGCCATGTGCTCGCCCGACATGTTCGGGTGAAGGGGATCTGTGCCGGAAGAGGCACAGATCTGAAGACGCTCCGCTGGACCACCAGGGACTGGAGGTACGGGGGCATTGCGGAGATGAAGGGGGCATTGCGGAGATGAAGGGGGACATTGTGGAAGAGGGGCATAGACTCTATGCCCCTCTTCCACAATGTCCCCCTTCATCTCCGCTATGCCCCTCTTCCACAATGTCCCCCTTCATCTCCTCTATGGCATAGGAGATGAAGGGGGACATTGTGGAAGAGGGGCATAGCGGAGATGAAGGGGGACATTGACCAGGCACCCTCCGCTCATCAGAGCAGGGGGTGCCTGGTTTAATGCTCGAGTGCTCCCATGCTTTTCAATGGGGCTCGGGTGCTCGGCCGAGCACTCGAGCCTCAGGGGGTGCTCGGTCAGAGCACCCGAGCACCCGAGCATCGGGGTGCTCGCTCATCACTACCAAGGAAGTGTCCAGTTACCAATCTGGTACTCAAAGGGTTACTCAACTTTTGTCAACCATAATGTGTGGCCCTTTGGTGGACTTGATGGCCACATATATGGCCCTTTAGGTGAATCTGGTTTCCTGTCACTCTGCTATGTGAACTTGGTGTCCCTTAGCACTTTATCCTAATAGACCTCTTGATGAGTTAGTTGAGTTTACCCAATCACATTTTTGGACAGGAAGCATAGTTAATACAGATTTAGTTAGTTCCAAGTTGTGCACCAGTGAGATAAAGGCCTCGATTCACTAAAGGTTGATTCTGTGACGATACAATACAACATATTCACTAAAATTTGCTGATGCAAGGGGAGGGGTGGAGAATGTGCCTATTAGCATACAGGATTGTCGAAGTGCTGTCGATGTGAAAGGGATGTCCTCCCTTCACACATCACCAATGCTACGACAATTCTCCACTTTCATGAACAAATCAGTCACACAGTTTGTGAATAACCTGTTCAATAGGGAGAGTCCTACTCAAGCCAGCTATTACTAAACAAGCAGCCAGCTTGAGTAGGTAGCAGAAGATGGCAGTAATAGCCTTCCTTGTTGCTGCATTGATCACCTATCTTACTGGATAGGTGATCAATGCCTGGGGGCATCAGGAGGGGTCCCGATGCCCCCCGCTAGTTCTGAATTATATTTAAAAAAAATGAAAAAAAATTTAACATACAGGCAAATGTTATGCAGATGCATACGTTGCCTATTAACCCTTTGAGTGCCAGTGGGGTATGCAACTGCTTTGCGATGTAATACACTGCGTACCTCTCAGGCACTCAAAGGGTTACCTGTGTGGGGAGCAGTATATGTTGGATTTTGCTAGGGCGTATAGTATATGCCAAAGGGGGGGGGGGGCAGTATATGCCAGATTTAGCAGGGGGGAGCAGTATATGTGGGATTTAGTTGGGGGGGGCAGTATAGGTCAGAGGTGGGCAGTATATGTCGAATTTTGATGGGGGGGGGCAGCATATCGAAGTTATAGAATGTTGGGCAGCATGGGGAACATCACCATTGTGTGTTAGCCCCACATACACTGCATGACACCCCCAGCCTTTTTCCCTTGCCCAGACATTGCCCATGGGGATTTGTGGCTACCAGTGGGCAAGGGGAAAAGGCTGGAGAGGTTCAGACAGTGTACATGGGGATATAACTAGATGATCATAGAATATAAAAATACATAAAGATGATAAAGACCAAGGCATCTAGCAGGTAAGAGAAATGTGTAGAAATTCCTATATGGAAATAGACAAGGACCAGAGAATCTTAGACCAGACTGAATCATGCTCATTCAGACAGGTCATAGGGATGTGAGCAGAAAAAAAACTGAGATAATGTGGGGTGTATGAGTGTAATGAATCAGTCCCTCTCCCCCAAAAGTGGATACTTGCAAGATGTATTCTTTACAGAACTTTTCTTGAAATGAATCCCTTATTGGATCATATGTTGGTCGTTGTCTGTTCTCATAGTCTAGTCCACTTTAGGCTGTTCAATCTCCGTCCCAGGTTTCACATTAGATGTCAGATCTATTTCATTTTTCCTTATGAATTAAAATCAATGTATTTGAGGGTCTGGTTTGCTCCTTCATCAAGATTAAATTTAATGTACAAGAGTGAAACTGACCAGACTTCTAAGGTGAAGCTTTGTGGGAACCGTGACCAGGCACAATGATCGAAGTGGACCAGAATAGGAGAAGAGACAAGGATCAACACATGATCCAATCAGGGACATATTGAAAGAAACTTTCTAGTGAGCACAAAAGATGGACATTTATGTATATTACAAAATATTATATCAGTACACTCATACCCCCACATTATCACTTTTTTTTTCACTTCTGCTCACCATTGTATTATAGTGCACTTAGAGCTCTTGTACTGTTGCTTTCTTGCTGTTACATATCTGTGGCCAAGTGGACTCTGGGATTCTTTCAGCAGCACAGGGATATGAGGGTGAATATATATTATGAACTTCATAAGGACAAATTAATTATAAATGAATTGAAAGCTTGTGCAATACACCTACCACACCTATATACTTCATGTCAATCTTCTTCATTGTATATCTGCTATTAGCACACAACATATATGCCCTAACAGATATTTATTTATTTTATTTGTTTTTTTTTACTATATGGGTATTCTACCCCTTTTGCATCGCCATCCTGTTATAGTGGCTTGGAAGGTGATTCACTGCTGTTCACTTATCTTTTTTAAAGGGATAGAAATGTTTCACAATAAAATCAGCTTTAATTAATTTTCATAATATATGGGCCATGGAGAGTGTTCTTTCAGTACTATCAGAGTTGTAGTTTAAGAGTAATTGAATGATAAAATATCCCCTCTCGCCCCTTTTACCTAGTGTAAGCCACCTCCACTTAGATGTGGAATCTGGTCTTAAGACCAGACAGCTCACAGCAAGGGCCAATCTTTTTACCGTGAGAGCAATGAAGACCCTGCCTCCCTTGACAGGTTTTTCAGGTTTTTCCCTTTTGCTAACTGAAGATTGTCCCTCTCTGCAAACCATATGGACAACACATTTCTGTTCAGAGGTGAGCAGTGCTACATCAGTAAAAGGGGCGGGAGGGGGATATTTTATCATTCAATTACTCTTGTACTACAACTCTGACAGTATTGAAATAACACTCTCCATGGCCCAAATACTATGAAGATTAATTGTAGTTGGTTTTATTTTGAAACATTACTATCCCTTTAAGTCATTGGCTAGCTGAATCCAGTATTGTTTATTACCAGTGACCGCTATATGTACACTTTTTTCATTGGCTATTCCAGACTCTGGTAGTCACTAAGGGCTCTGTCTATTTCTCTCAATCAACCTCAAGTAATATATTGGTAGATTTGGACAGACTATTCAGTAGTTCTGTTTATCTCCATAAGGGCAATGACAATGCTTTGCACACCCCTCTAGTTCTTAAGGGGTTAAAGAACAATTTTTGGGAAGCTAGAAGATCTATTGGACATGCAGGGTTATAAGGAAATCATGATGTAAATCAGGGGTTTTGCACCAGTGAGTAGCTCTCTCCACTCCAAGCAGGTATCAAGCTATCTGCCCTGCCAGGAAAGTAGACCAGTAATATGGGACAAGTACAGGTACATGTGGTTTTAATTCCCACTGCTACTCACACCTACTCCAAACTGGAACTCTCCTCAGCCTACAGACCAATAACTTGGTGCCCGTGTAATCATTTCCTTCAGCACCTTGTCTATTGCCACAAAACCTTCTCAGCACAAACCAACAGCTTTCAGTTCTCCCACTGCTGTGGCCACCCAGGTTACAGTGACTTGGAGCAGTCTTTTCTCCAGAATTATTTCAATCTTTTTTTTCTGCAAATAGGCCAGTGAATGTTCATTATGATAAACATGTTGCTCACAGTGTTTGGAGAAGAGCCAATTGTAGTAGTCCAATAGGCAATTTTTTTGATAATGAAAGAGGGTGAGTCATAGACTATGAATCCCCTTTTTTTTAAGTAAGAACAACTCCACCACCTGGTGACCATAATAGGAAATTGCAGTTTATTGTACTAAAAACAAGCATGAGTTGTAATAAATAATGAATAAAATAGCTCCAAAATTTACTGTTCAGTTAACTCTTCACTGACAGGCTACAGAGATGAAAGTGGTCACTTTCATCTCTTCCTCATGTTTCACAGCACTTCATCAAATTAATTGATCTTTGGATTATGCCCTGCTGTATATAAAGTGTGCACTGTTTACTAAAGGATGAACTGGAATTTTGTTTGGCATGATTTAGTAAGGAGAGGGTTGGAGATTTTTTCCTCGTTTATGTGATTTACTGCAAATGACTTTTGTCGTTGGTGAAGTTTTAATTTCCTCTTGTGTCAATTTTCATGATTTCAGTACATTTTTAATGTGTAAAATTGTGTTAATAACATTTTTCTGTTGAATGTGCACATTTATTTTTTCAACCCCTTAAAGACCGGTGACGTGCCAGGACTGTGAGGCCTATCCAGACATTAAGGACCAGTGATGGTCCTTGCGCCTCATGGAATTCTGGGATCGCAGTGCGGCTACATCCCAGAATGCAGCCGTGAAGAAAAAAAAAAGTGCAATGGTCCTTTATAACATCCCACCTCCAGACTGAGCAGTCTTTAAGGGGTTAAACAAATAAGAAATATTTCTGAGGCCATTTACTCTGTCATGACAAATGCAGAAAATGTGGAAAATCTCTGCTAGTATATAATAATCATAATAATGCCTTCTGCCATATAAAAGGGGGTATATTTTGCATTGCTTTTTGTACTGTTGTACTTTTGTCTAGACTTGACACAACCTTGTCTTACATACGCACATAATGTACTCAAGGTAAAATAAACTATAATGGGTTGTTAGCATTGGACTGATGTCTACTGATCTAGACTAAAAGCCCATGGACCTAATTTCAGTTAAACATTATCAGCAGTTTTGATGAATTAATATCACGAACTGATCTTTGGCCTCAAACAGCTGTTGAGCAATGTATCCCTCTCATGCATGTGACATGAACTGTAACTATTAGATTACATTTCATTACATTTGGGGAATATATTTTACATTTGGGGAATGTATATTCACTTACCTGTACAATCTCACATATAATACTCACAATTTTGCCCTGTTTTACCTTATGTGAAGTGGGAGGTGCATATTATACATGAGAGAGAAAAAAATATATTTATTTATGCTCATGAAGGTGACCATATATCCCTTTAAATCAGGGACACTTATAAAATACACACATTGCAGGACAGCACAGGAATCAAAGCAAACCTGCAATGTGTGTATTTTATAAGTGTCCCTGATTTAAAGGGATATGTGGTCACCTTCTGCTCCCTCCTCCCTCTCTTCACCTCAGAATGCTCGCACCTTCGCTTCCCTCTACCCACCCCCTCCACAGGAATCTGGGGCATCTGCACAGCAGGCAGCATGCCTGCATTTCCCTCCTGCTTCCCGCATCCCATTGTAAGGCACTGTGTTAATTCAAGATAATGGTAGTGGCCTGCAAGGACCTGAAGGCTGGCTCTCACAAGGCACTACTATAGATTCAGTGCTCAGAGGTCTATGCATTGGATCTTATTAGTGCCCTACAAGACCCTGCAGGTCCTCCAAGGTGACTAGCATTATCTTGAATTAACACAGTGCCTCACAGAAGAACACAGGAAGAGGGCGGCAAATGCAAGCATGATTCCCACTGTGCAGATATCCCAGATGCTTCTGGACAGTGTGAGTAGAGGGAGGGGAAGGTGGGAGCATGTTGAGGTGGAGGGAGGGAAGAAGTCAAGAAACTAATTTTTTTGGTGGGTAGAGGGAAAACAAGTGTTCGAATTATACATAGGCACTTTTGTTTAGCCTAAAATGGTGGTTATAATTTACCCCTGTGTATTATACATATGTGTGTATTATACCTGATAATTTACAGTAACTGTTTTATTTTATTAACCCCTTAAGGACCGGGAAAATCTGAGGTCGTTTTCCCTTAAGGACCGGAGCAATTCTGACCTTTTTGACTATGTCTTTGTTCAACAGGGTTTTCCCTCTAAGTCTTTTATTCCACCCCCATAAATTATCTACTGTTTTTTAAGCACAAATAGGGCTTTCATTTGATACCCTACTTATATGGATAACCCATCGTTTACTTAAAAAAAAAGTGTAAAAAAAACACCATTTTTGTTTTTTCTCTTGGGATCAAATGGGCACAAAGGGTTAAATTGTTATGGCGACTGCATGAAAGGTATGGGTGAAAATCCCCATGTCCCTTTTTCCCACCCTATTTTGACACTTTTTTTATCCGTGACATTTGGCGGTGTGTATAAGTGTATTACCTAGCTCCACAACAATCACACTTCCAAAATTGTTTAATGAGATTATTTTTTTAAATAAAATATCTTTTTGTAAAAAAAAAAGTTGCTTTTTAAAAAAAAAACAAAAAAAAACACAAGTATCATTGCAGGTCAGAAACTGACCTGCATTTAGCAAGCCTCTGGTACCAGCAGTGAAGGGGTTAATACCCCCAGCTGCTGTATTTTCATTTGCCACTAGGTGTCTCCTCTCTACTTCTGTCTCCCTTAATTTGATAGCAAGGGAGACAGAGGTAGAAGAGACACACAGAGACAGCATGCTTTCTGTGCTGCCTCTGTGTCTCACTATACCGGTACATGTGATCGCTGCTACGGTGATCACATGAACCGGCACAAGCAAGAAGGGCTGAGACTGAATGCCCCAGTCTCGGAGAGCTTAGTCTCAACCTGGAATTAATGATAGCAGCGTGCACGGAGGCACGCTGCTATCATTTAAGCCATGACGGTCCTGGTCTGTCATGGGTCCTTAAGGGGTTAACATGCAACTTACAAACCATGGCCAATATTTATAAAAGCACACTGGAATTATTCTGGAGCAGACTAATGGCACCATAGAGGACAAATAAACATTTCTGTTAAATCAGGCTTTTAACCCCTTGCATTCAAGCATTAAAAAACTCTATTCAAGTGCATGAGAATTTAGGAATTTTTATTTGTCCCTTATGGTACAATTGGTTTGCTCCAGAATAACTCCAGCTTTTATAAATGGGTCTTATTTAAAAAGGCAAAATGGAGCAATGTTATAATAAACCAACTGCACTATAGGGGACAATAAAAATTTCCCATTGAATTAAATAGGGTTTCTAACCCCTTGAAAGGTACATAGGTCTTCAACTGTTTTGAAGCAATGTATGGCAATAAAGACTATGCAGGTAACAGTTGCATGGTAACCTATGGCATAGCTAGCGGACTTTTCACATGAGGGATGCTGGACTGTGATATGCTTATCAAAACCTCTAATGAATGGCCAAAAAGTGGGTGTCAGACAATAATATTTGGCTTCAGTTCATGTTGCTTGGCAGCAGGCCTGGACTGGCCATTGGGCATACCGGGCATTTGCCCGGTGGGCCGGTCCGGGCGTTTAAAAAAAAAATTAATCATTAAAAGAGTTTGGGCCGTCTTTTACTTTCTGAAAGACGGCCACCTTGTTACAAGTTTCCTAGTGGGCGGCAATCAACGTGCGGCCGTCTGGTGCACCGCACGTGATTATAAGCTCCACCCACGAAAATGGGCTGCTCAACCTTAAATGCCAGGCCTATTTTTTGTCCCAGTCCAGGCCTGCTTGGCAGGCCCACCAGCCACCCTCCCTTCTACAGCGAGACTGGAGGGTGACACAAGAGAAAGGAAAGTACAGAACAGAAGGGACTAAAGTGTAGCAATGTACAGCTACAGTTCGCTCACCTGTGTGAAGGAGCCCTTGTATTGCAGAACTGGCTATGCCCACACGTCTGCTTCGCCCCTATCCTCAGTTCCACATGGACTTGTTTTTCAATCCTCTCTCCTACCATTTCACACACTTTTCTTTTAGTTGGTGTTGTTGGGGGAATTTTTAGGTTATTTCATGATCAATGGACACATCTTTGTCTAACAGAATACATAATTTAGACCAGGACCAAGGTATTTTATCTACACAGACTAATTTATAAACACATATACTGAAGTTTAAACAAACATTAATGTGAATTTTATTGCTGTGTGGAGCAATTTGATTCACTTATATACACGCCACACAATCTGATCTCCTAAAAAGAGGTACACCAGGGTGGGAAAGAGGGACTCATAGGATTTCTGCATTTGCTCATGCTTAGGTAGCACGAAAACCTATTCTGCAATAAAAATACCTTTAGTGACTTATATCCATTTCTTATCTGTAAGTATAAGCTGAACTTTGCACCAACCATTCAACTCTATTTCTTAAAAAACATTTTGTGCTCAGTTGTGTATTACTAGAGCCTTTCATAAAAAAATTATTGCCATTTTGTATAGATAAAGGTTTGCTACAGCACACGTTATCATGACAATATTTCTATAATCACTTCTACAATTGACCTACTTATCTACTTAAGTGCAATGGGGGAAATGGTGTTTGAAATATTGACTCAATATCATCTGCATTCAAACTATGGTCAGAGTTCAATCCTACACTGGATGTTTTCCATTTAGTTCTCTTATCATAAAGACAGTCAATGTGTTGACTGGCCTTGTGACTTTAAACATGAACTCCATGGAAAGTGCAACTTCTAGTTTATATATCACATAAGGCTTGTGTATCAATGTCTGCATGCCCGTGTGAAAGTCGTCAACAACACATTCACTTGCTGTAGGGTTTTGGAACATGTAAGAAAATCTAATTATTCAAAAATATTGAGGCTGTCATGTTAAAAATGGTCACTATATCAAAACTATTAAGGTATTTGTATTACAGCGGAACTACCACCCCGCCTAAACTTGCCCCTAAAGAATTACACATCCGGCGACTAGCTGCTCAATAGTACCAGTCGCCAGACTGACCAGGACTGACAGCCAGGAAACAGCGCAGACATCTTTGCATAGGGACGTCTGCGCGCCTGCGCTGTCAGTCAATTCTGGTGCCATGCGGCTCCTAGCAACACCTCCTAGAGCAGACTGGGACTGACAGCACAGGTGTGCAGAGGTCACTATGCAAAGATGTCTGCACTGTTTCCTGGCTGTCAGTCCTGGGAGCAGCAGGAATTCTCTAAAAGGAGGTAATAATTCTGGTGACTACCACTACTGAGTAGCTACTTGCCGGATGGGTAATTCTTTAGGGGCAAGTTTAGGTGGGGTGGTAGTTCTACATTAAGGAGAATCTAAGCAATTCCTGTGCAATCCCCCTGCATGGGGAATAAAAATATACAGATTGATTTAAATTGGGTTTTTAATACATGGCTTTGCAATGCGCTGGATACCCCAATAGCATCCAGTGCAGTCAAAAGTCTCATTAAGTCCTTTGTGTCAGAGAGGGGAATACATCTTTGCAATGCAATGTTTTGGATGCCTCTCTGGCACTCAACCCCCCAAACCCTAACGACTGTACCCCCAAACTATCCTAACCTAATCCAATCACCCTCCCCACACCCTAACTATAGCCAAAATCACAGTTAATAAACTACATGTAAACTATATCAAGTAAAAGAGTGATAATGAATTTCAAATGGCAACATTTTAAAGGGATAGTAATACTTAAAATGTAAAATAAAATACGTTGTAGGGTTTATCCCCCTGAGTAAAACAAGAATACTCCCACTGCTGAAAGGTGTTTCATTCAAAAGTTATTAATTTTCAAAGTTGAATTTTTTAGGTGCAATATTACAGTGGCCTGAAATTGTACAGTGGCGCTGTTACTACACCATCCTATGGAGATTTATGGTCCCGGGACCAGAGCTGTCCATAGGATTGTGTAGCAACAGCGCCACTGTACAATTTCAGGTCACTGTGATATTGCACCTAAAAATTCAACTTTGAAAATTAATAACTTTTGAATGAAACACCTTTCAGCAGTGAGAGTACTCTTGTTTTACCCAGGGGGATAAACCCTACGACATATTTTTTTTTACGTCTTAAATATTACTATCCCTTTAAACACACCATTTTGACACAAGCAGCATTTTAAACACACTATTGTGATTGTATTGTGCCAGTGCAATAGGATACAATTCTAGGGCAAACCAACTGGGTTATATGGGAGAAATCAAATATCCCATTGATTTAAATGGGTGCTTTAAACCCTTGAATGCTAGACATGTCTCCATTGTGTTACAAAGATTACAAAGCAATAACTAGACTGATCTCAAGTGAAGCCATGTCTGAACTCTTGCTGCTTCATATGACCATGAACCCTAAACAAAGTTTTTATTGGCTAAAATTTGGAAGTATAAATGCTACGATAGGGAATCCAAAGTCTGTTCTTTATATATATGATTTTTCTTTCAAAGGCTGTAAGATATTGAAAAAGAAAAGAGGTTCAATTCTGGAGCAAACCTACTGCTTCATAGGGGACATGAACAGACTCCAAAAAATCAAATTGATTTAAACTGACCTTTTAACCCCTTGAATGCTAGAGAGCTGGAGCCTTCTCTAGCATTCAGGTGGTTAAACGATACAGTTAATAGAAATGGAAATTTAGAGAATTTTTATTTGCTTTTATAGCGAAGTTGGTTCGCCCCAGGATGACTGACTCCACTTTACTTTTGAATATAGGGTCCTTTGAGATCCCTTTAAAAATTACTTAATATGTAACTATCATGGAAAATACAATTTCCTTTGAATGTGTTTCTAGTGAATTGCCTTCTGCAAAGAAAAGTATCTAGGGAAGTAATCAGTAAAAGAGTAAAGTAGTGCATATTGTAGTGTAACAGCTCCATCTTGTGGCTATGTAAAAATAAGACAGTTCAGAAATGGTAAATTACTTGAGAAGGTGTAGCAGTAATGGAGCAAACCAATGATACCATAAATTGTAAATCTACGGTATGTTGCATGTATTTGTAAGGATAATCACAATTATCAGCTAATTTGTTATTAAAATAATGAAACATCGGTAACATTTGAAACTAGTTTCTTACTAATGAGGAATTAAAAAATAGGGTTGTAAAGACACTGGAAAGTAGGTAAAACAGCACAGATTGTAGTTGGTGAAAGGACCTTTGGAAGGTGGGGAAGTGCTTGTGGATACATGCCAGACCAGATCATTTTGATATTTTAGTCTCAATTACTATGGAGCTAGTGACTATGTGTGCTGGAGCAAATTAATATGGGCACTTTATTCCCTGGATAATGTGGGTGTTGAGGTACCATACATGTTGAGAGAGCTATGATTAGAAAAAGTCAGAGAGAGACCTGGTTATGGTAGAGATGGGGGGAGGGGGAGACTGTCCTGGATGGGGAAGTTAGAGACTTTTGAGTAGGGTAGCGTAAGTTTAGGCTGACCTCTATGATACCTGCTAGTAAGAGGGGAAGACCTGTCTGTGGGGGAGATACTGAGTTTGAGAGATAGTAAACCAGTAGGACTAGACTGGGGTGTCAGACGGTGTTTGTGTGGTTCTGAGATAAGGTGATCAGACCTCACCTTTAACCCATAGAAAAGAGGCATTTTTCAGGATTGCTCTGAAATCAAAGCAGCCCTGCAGTATGCATTTTTCCTATGTGTCCCTGGTTAAAGGGGAGGTGGATAGTGTAACATGGCTATATGGCTGTGGTATCAGACAGTGTATCATTGGTCCAGAGGCTTAAGCTGTGTCAGAAGTTTGGTTGAAGAAGAAGCTGCAATAAAATCAATGAAAAATAGCAAAGCAGCTTAACCCGATAATTTCACTAGTGAAATGTTGAAAGACGAAGATAAACCCTCATCCAGAGCCATACCTAAACTATAAAAATACCTACTAGTCAACTAAGTGCCTGCAGCATGGAAAATGCAGAAGTCATCCTAGTGCACAAAAAAAGTGATAAGAGAAATCTAAAAACCTACACACAAATAAGCATATTGCCAGTTGTCTGCAAGGTTCGCACAAAGGTACTATCAAGAAGAATGGACACAATACTTGATGCAACATAACTTAAAGAACAAACAGGCATCAGAAGTGGTTTCAGTACAATGGACCATATCCAGAAAGTGCAGCAAGTTATAGAGAACCATAATGAATACTCTCTTCCATTTTCCTTATCCTACATTGACTATGAAAAGTCCTTTGAGTGAAAAAGCAAGCAATAACCAATGCCCTGATCAACCAAGGAATAGACAGAGCTTGCATGAATATCCTCAGATCAAAATATGAAAACGCATCTGCATCAATACAGTTTAACAATGAAAGAGTTCAGATCAACATTAAAGGAGCAGTAAACTTAAAAAAGTACTTACATTATATAATTAGATTAAGTGATGGTGTATTCAGTGCTGTCTTTTTTTTCTGAGGGATTTTTGGTTAAAGGGATAGTAATACTTAAAATGTAAAAAAAAAATGTTGTAGGGCTTATCCCCCTGAGTAAAACAAGGGTACTCCCACTGCTGAAAGGTGTTTCATTCAAAAGTTATTAATTTTCAAAGTTGAATTTTTTAGGTGCAATATCACAGTGGCCTGAAATTGTACAGTGGCGCTGTTGCGACACCATCCTATGGAGATTTATGGTCAACTGACCAGAGCTGTCCATAGGATCGTGTAGCAACAGCGCCACTGTACAATTTCAGGCCACTGTGATATTGCACCTAAAAAATTCAACTTTGAAAATTAATAACTTTTGAATGAAACACCTTTCAGCAGTGGGAGTACTCTTGTTTTACTCAGGGGGATAAACTCTACAACATATTTTTTTTTACATTTTAAGTATTACTATCCCTTTAAGGAGTAATTCCCATTTTAAGTTTGTGTTTTTTTAATCATGAGCTCCCCCTAGTGGAAAAAAAACAACCTGTCTCTGCTGAGGTAAATCTTCAGCTGATGCTCCTTCATGTAGCCTATTCCTCCTCTAGCAGACACTCCCCCTCAGCACCAGCCACCAACAGCTGATTTCTAAATGCCTCAGGAAGTTTGATCCTCCTACTGACCTTTCCAAGTCGACAACGTGAATTCCCTAACCTAAATGATGCCACTAGGGGGAGCTCATGATTAAAAATACACAAACTTAAAATGGGAATTACTCCTTAACCAAAAATCCCTCAGAAAAAAAAAGACAGCACTGAATACACCATCACTTAATCTACTTATATAATGTAAGAACTTTTTTAAGTTTACTGCTCCTTTAACGCTTCCAACAAGGAGACATAATCTCCACAAAACATTTCAGCTCCCTCAGCCTGCATCGCATTCCTGCCTTCATCTGACAACTGGTAGTCCTGAAACTCACTCTATCCCACCCTCTTTTAACTGTACTTGCTGTACCTGTTACTGGTCTGTGATGTGACTTGATTAACCAACTCATCTTTGCTCTGTTGGAACACAAATTACCTGTTACACATATTTTACTATGTCCCATGTGTTAACCTCACCATGTTGTTTGGTTCTCTGTTTTCTCACAACAGCACTCACTCGCATCAAACTATCCTCTTTCAGCCCCACATTAACTGTAACACCACGAATACAGAGCCCTTCCTTCTCATTCCTCAATTCTCTATCTAGACCATCTCCTGTCAATGTGTAAAAATGTTCACTACTTGAAATCTCCCACCTTCTGTCCCTCTCCCTTCTCCTCCTGCTTATTGCAGGTGACATATCAACTAATCCAAGACACCCCCTTGTTTCCTTATGTGTCCTAGAAGCTAGCAGTATATATTTTAGCAGTTTTCGATCGCTAGATCAATATGTCTCCTCCAACTCTCCAGCAGTACTTGACTATTTCTGCATACTTCTCCACTTCTATTCCGCTTCTTCTTCCAACATTGGGATTGCGGACTGTCGGGCGGTGTTTGTCTTTACCACATATCAAATATCGGCTTTCTTCCTTAAGCAATATTTTGTTTTCCTATGTGTCCTTCCATGGCAATAGACTGTGGGATTAACTCCACCTCCCAGCTGGTAGGACCAAATTAAAACTATAAAAGTATCTGCTCCTCCCTCCTTGCTCAGTTATTTCCATTAACCAAGCTGCAAAGAGAAATTTCTCTGGAATCAAGGGGGTGTCTTGGATTAGTTGATATGTCACCTGCAATAAGCAGGAGGAGAAGGGAGAGGGACAGAAGGTGGGAGAGAGATTTCAAGTAGTGAACATTTTTACACATTAACATTTCAAGTAGTGAACATTTTTACACATTTTACACTAAGACACATAAGGAAACAAGGGGGAGAACGAGGACACTAGATGGGGGAAACCATGAAACAGAGACATATATATATATATATATATATATATATATATATATATACACACGCAGTCGGGAGAGTTAAGTGTTAATTCATATATTTGTTGGAAACATCGATCAAGGTGCATGCATGAAGAAAGAAAATAATTTGAGATCCCTTGCCCATGAGTGTGCTCGGACTCTCTAGCACTTGTATTTTAGCAATGTATACACTGTAGATTGATTTGTGATTTTAGATAAAGATACTTTGTATAACTATTTGGATGTGTCTCATTGCTATAGATTGCTACTTATAGATAGATACTACTTTAACTTACAGCGCTCTCCCAGATTTGTAGTTTCTTTGGTAGGGTTAGGATTGAGTAAACACGTTCCAGGGATTGTAGCTCGCTGTATTAAAGACAGTGCCTCACTGATCCCGTCCTATTGATACTATATGATATAAAAATTAAATACATATATATATGGTTATGTTATAATTTACAGAGCGCCAAATATTCTAGTGTTTTGGTTTAATCCAAGACACCTTCCAATTTCTATGCATCTACACCATCTCACACATGGAATACCTGCATACTTATAGCTGTACCATGCCACCTAACCTCCTTCACACCCTTCTGTCACTCACTGGAACACCCGCTTTGTGTGTTTGCAGTAAAGTAACTGCTGTTCGCTACCTGTTAATCTCCTACTCGTTAAAACCTCCTTCCTATCACTGAAACCTGGCTTTCCTCAGACTCTTTTACGCCACTCTACACTTCACCCGCACCCTTATACCTGGTAACAGACATGGGGTACAGTAGGCATCCTATTGTCCTCCAACTACTCATTTCAACTAAAGCATTTTGTTTCCTTTCTTTTCTTCTCCACCTTTAAATGTCACACACTTCATTTCTTCTCCCCTCTCTGGTTACTTGTTGCCCTCATCTACAGACTCCCTGGTCCTACTACCCAGTTCCTTCACCACGTTGCTTCCTGGATCCCTCATTTTATGTCATCTGATGTCCCCACTCTCATCCTGGGGGATTTCAAAAACCCCTGTGGTCTCTCACAGTGCACCACCTCTCCCACACACAGTGATGGACACTGCTTTGATCTGATCTTCACAAACCTCTGCTCCATCTCTAACTTATTTAATGTCCCTCTTCCTCTCTCTGAACCCCACATCCTAACTGGTAACTGCATATCCTTGATCAAGAGCTTATTAAAAGGCCACTACTCTGTACTAATTCCTGGATCTCTCAGCTAATTCAGATAAAGTGTTTTACCTGCTTCTCCTCCAAGACCTATATTCCTTTGTCCTCCATGACACTGCCATCTCTTAGTTCTCATCCTACCTCTCCAAATGTTCATTTAGTCTTTTCTGGTCTGGCTCCAGTTCTTCACCCTTACCACTACCATACTGCAAGGTCCTGTCCTGGCCCCCCTGCTCTTTTCACTCTACTCTTCCTCCCTAAGTAAACTAAAGAGCTCTTTGGGTTTCACCATCATCTCTCATGTTTTTTCTCTCTAGACCTCTCTCCTGTTTCAATTTTTTTTTTTTTTGGAAGCCCTCCTGCCATCTAAAACTCAACCTAACTAAAATACAGCTAATAATATTCCATCCTTCTCCAGCACACCTTTTCCCTGATATTTCCCTCAATCACACTAACCTCCAAAACATCTTGGCGTCTTTCATTCCCACATTCAGTCGATGTCCAACTCATGCTGCTGCCATCTACGTAAGAACTCATAAATTCTGAATTTTCTCACCTTTAAGACTATCAAAATTCTAATACAAACACTCATTATGTGCTGTCTTTACTAAAACACACTTCACCTTCCTCTCACTCGACTAACTGCACTGCAGTCCATAATGAATTCTGCTCCCAGACTAACCTAAATCACACATTGATCCTCGAATACTAGGCCTTTCTGCCAATACTTACACTGGCTCCCCTTCTCCTTTAGAATTAAATTCATAATGCTGGTGAAAACTTACAGAGCCCTTACTAACACACTACCCTCCTCCATGTCAGACACTAACAATTGCCATCTTTGCTCTGCGCAGGATCTTCTTCCCACTGCATCTCTCAGTTTCAGCCTGTAGGACTTCTCCCATGTTGCACCTGAGCTCTGGAATTTCCTCTCCGTCCCATAAGACACTTCTTCTGGGAAGCCTATCAAATGCCTCCATAACAGTTATTACAGATATTAGTGTTGCACTGATATCTTCAGAGTAAACTAAGCCTTTCTGACTATAACTTACTTTTAAAGGGTAGTGCCTCCTAGATGAAAAATACTTTTAATCAATAACATTTTGGAGCTTATACCTGCACACTCAAGTGACCTCATAAAACTTAAATATGTTCAGTTAGTTTTTGATATTTTCACCCTTCTCTGAATTTTTCTTTTCCAATAAATTCAGCTGGTATAATCTTCTTCCTGTCCCTTTTTTCCTTAGATGTAATAGAAATTCCCAGCTGCCTGTAAAAAACATTTCATGGATTAATTCATGTATTAATAATATACAAAAAGTACATTTGCTTTGATTATCGAACAAAATTCCCAAAATAGCAAAAATGTTATCATTAAAATGCTAGGCAAACTTTTTAGTGAAGATGGAATGCACCTTAGTGGAAGGGTGACTACTGATGGTGAGATATGCCTATATCATATTATAGTTGCTTTCAAAGAAGTAATGGATAGCTTTCTAGCTCAGAACAGCATTAAGAATTTTGATGGTTTGTTTCAATGCAGATAGGATGTTGATCCTGGGAAATATCCGACTGCCTTTTGGAGTCAGGGGGGGTTTTTACCCATTTGGGGCTTCATTGAAAATGGCTTCAATAGGTTTTTGGGTTTTTTTTTTTGCCTTCCTCTGGATCAGTGGGGGTAATGAGGCATGCTTTGAACTTGATGGATGCGCGTCTTTGTTTCTGCTTCATGAACTGTGCTAGTATGCTACTATGCTGTATAAGCTTCAGTTTAAGGTGCTACGATTATCTCTGGATTTTTTATATCAACATTTCTATTGTAATCTATGGGCAAATTTGGCAATAAATAAAACCAGGTATAAATTTAGCATCACAACTGAATCTCTGCTTTATTTTTATTAAAAAAAGCAGCAGCAACATTGTGGGTAAGAGTGATCTACCCCCCTCAGGATATAAACAGACGGTATTATAAAAGCCAAAGAACAAATACATTGTCTTGCCTTATAGGGCCGTATGAGTTAAAGAAAATGGACTAATTCTGCAAAAAAAACATGTAACATGGGCTGAACGTGATGGATGTGTGTCTTTTTTTTTTTCAACCTCTTCAACTATGTTATAATGCTGTACAGGAATCAGTTTAACACCTTAACCACCCATGACGTACATGTACGTCATGGGGTGTAGGTCCCTAAAGGACCAAGGACGTACATGTGTGCCATGGAATTCAGGGTTCCCCGCGTGGCTGCACGCCACTCGGGGAGCCCTGAATCAGACCGCAAAAAAAAAAAAAAAAAAAAAAATGTTCCGTGGTCCTTAAGTGCAGGCCGGCTGTTATCAGCCAACCCCTTCCAGGGTATTTAAAGCAGCTAGGTTCACTTCCTCCATGTCCTTGTATCTGCTTCTGGCTGCAAGTGCATTCTCCTGATATCCTGTTTATCTGTGCATGACCTGGCTTCCTCTGATGTCCCTTCTGTTCTGGCTTCTGACTCCTGGCTTGTTCCTGACAGCACTGATCTCTGTATTCCTGACCCCGGCTTGTCTGAGTACCTGCCTTGGTTCCTGACCCCGGCTTGTCTTTTGGTTTACGCTCCTGGATCACAATTTTGCGTTGGTTATTTTAATAAAGGTGTTTTGCATTTTACATTTTTGTGTCTGTCTGGTTCCTGGTCCCTAACACTATTTAATGTATGGACAAATGTGGGGATAAAACCAGACATAAATTTGGCACCTGCAATTTAATCCAGCCCTTCAGTAATACAGAATTAGGGGTGGGCAAATAGCGAGAAAAATTTCCTGTATAACTTTTTGTGAAAAACAGACAATTTTTCACTTTTTTGAGAAAGTTTTCTCCTTTTCTCCAATGCAAAATTGTCCTCCTTTTTGCCTGTTGCAACATATTTTTCTCCTATTCCAACACATTTTTATCCAATTCTAAAACATTGTTCTCCTATTCCAACACATTTTTATCCTATGTTTCCTATGGTGCAACGTTTCCCAGCAAAATATTACTTCTGAGGGATGGAGTGGAGAAATAAGTAGCTGGAAGACAAAGATGTGAGTCCTACAGCAACATATACCTTGAAAAATGTGTTAGCATGCGGAGTGTATTTGTCCTCTGCCCACAACAATAACTTCCTGCTTAAGTGACACTGGCACATATTTATGATGATGTTAAGAATGCCAGCCAACTGTCCCGATTTACGTGATACAGTCTTGATTTTAGGGCCCAAAGCCACTGTCCTGCCCTCATTGCACTTTGTCCCGTTTTCTGGCCTGTTCCCCACTTAAGTTTTGCCCATACACCGCTACAGCCTACAGAAGCATGCTCACCATGTGAGCCACTCTGCGTCATGCCTAATTCACTGTGCATGCATGCCACAGACTCGATATATGTGCACGCACCACGCAATCGCGATATACTCTGCCCACCGCCTGATCCAGTCTGAAGTGTGTGAGTGGCTGTGAGCTGACTGTAGTTGAACAGCAACCAACGCGCCTGAGAAAATGGGAAAACTCTGTGCTCACTGTCTACTGTCGTCCTCCACTGCCTGTAACAGGCTCAGGTACAATGCTAACTAGTTACTTATTGCCTTGGCACCTGGCTGACTAACTTCAAATGGGGAGATGGGTGTCTGTTATCATGACAACCTCCCTGGCTATGTGCTTCATTGAGGATGGAAGCTGGGGACAAGTGAGCACTGCCACTGCTGCCTCAGTGCTGGCTGCCTGGCAAAGTGACAGGCCAGGAGGAGGAAGCGGCCGTGAGAATTGATTCATTTATTAATTGCAGTGCACGGAGCCTGACCAGGCATAGCAGCAGTAGTCTAAGCTGCTGGGCAGTAGCGCTCAGTGTGAATGAAGTTGTGGGCAAAGCTGGAGGAAGTTCTATACAAGGTCCGGAGACACTGGGTAAGGGGAAGGGCTGTCGGTATTACTTGGCAAAGCCTTAGATAAGAGTCATCTACTTTAAAGCTGAACTTTTAAATCCACACAACTTGCCCCCAATCAAGGTTTCCCATCCAGTGTTTTAGGGAAAAAACAGTATACATGTCTAATATCAATTGCAAATATGGAATCAGTTCCTTGGTAGTGAGGGAGCGATTTAAAGGGATAGTAATACTTCATTTTAACTTTATTTTATTTTGTAGGCATTAAAAAAACATGAAGAATGATATAAGTTTTATCTCTCAAACCTTTATGGTTTATGAGATATTCACAAGCAAAGTTTCCCCTCCCGCCCCTTTTGCCTAGTGTAAGCCATCTCTTCTCAGATGTGGAATGCAGTCCATAGACTGGACAGATAACAGCAGGGGACAATCTTCTTTATATGAAAACAATGAAAGCCCTGCCCCCCTTGACAAGTTTTTCAGGTTTTTCCCTTATCTTAATTGAAGATTGTCCCTCTCTGCAGTCTACCCGGGCACATCCCTTCTGATCTGGCTGAACAGTGTTACATCAGTAAAAGGGGCAGGAGGGGGACACTTTGTCATTGAATTACTCCTGAACTACAACTCTGACAGAACTGAAATAACACTCTCCAAAGTCCAAATACTATGATGATTAATTAGAGCTGCTTTTATTATGAAACATTATTATCCCTTTAAGGAGAACGCTGCCATGTTGCTTACATGACTTGATTGACAGTGCTCTCCCTCAACGTCCTTGCCTTCTTTTTGTTCCTCCTCTCTCACAGTGGTGTTATTCGTCAGTGAGCAGACAGAGGAGGAACTAAGAAGCCGTGCGGCACAGCTTGCACCGCTTGTGCTACACTGAGTGAGTTTCAGGCAAAGGGGAAAAGTGTATTAATTTGGACAGTATGATATTTTAAGAAAAAAAAAATAGAAATTTGGCACATGGCACCAGAGGATTCCACATGGTGTAACTTTAGCTGATCTGAAAGTTCCCCTTTAACGCTCATATCCTTTAACCCTTTGAGTGCCAGAAAGGAATCCAGTGCATTGCAATACAATGCATTGGATTTCTTTCTGGCACCCAAAGGGTTAAGTGTCAGAGATAAGCAATGTATGGTTAAGTAGTCTCACATTTTGCTCATTAATAAATGTAGTTGCACTATAATTATTCTAAGTTACGTGTGTTGCATTGGAATCAATCCCCCTTTAACCCCCTGCATGCTAGAATTGAATGTAATGTGCATTGCAATGCATTGGATTCCTCTCTGGCACTCAGAGGGTTAAAGGATAGGCAGATCTGACATATCAGTGATAGCATAGAAGGGTTTGGTGTAGGTCAAAAGGAGATATATATATATATATATATCCCAAGAGTCCCATTTTGAGACCCAAATCCCTCTTTCCTACCCTGGAGATCAGACTGTGTGGGGTGTATTTAAGTGTATTACATTGCTCCACAATATATGTGATTTTAAATTAAATTGTGTAAATAAAATTCTTTGGGCTTGTTCTAAATCATTTATTCAGTTACACAAAGATCTAAAAGTTCTGGGCAATGCCCCACCCACCAGCCACACCACCAGCAACATTGTCTAAAACAAAAGTGTCCCTCTTTGGGCATTTGAGATGTTGGTAGATATGTGTGTCAAGTGATAAAAAACATAAAGCACAACCTACAGTGTGGCAGATGTGTATGGTAGTGGTGGTGGGGGGACTGGCGTGGTGTGATTGGAGTCTCCCAGGTATGGTGATGTCTTGCCTTATCCCTCAACAAAATTAGCAATGTCGTCTGCAGTCTATCATGTCTGCCTCAGTCACAGAGCTCACATCAGGCTCCCAGTCAGATGTCTGGCACCTAATATATTTATTTGTTTAATTATTTATGTGTTCATTTTTTTAAGTTGTCCACCCTATCTGATCACAGTCAGTAAAAAAAAATAAAAATAAAAAAAAACATAAAATATATATATATATATATATATATATATATATATATATATATATAAAGCTAAAAAACAATATCAACAACTTCTTTTCACAGACTTCCCCAGCAAAGAGACAATAAAAGCAAAATCAGCAAGTAATTTGGACCCCAGCTGCCTGTGTCTTGCCAGTAGGGTTGCCACCCAGCCGGTATTTTACCGGCAGGCCGGTAAAAAATTGGCTTCTGTCCAATGTTAAGTCTATGGAAGGAAAGCCATGGCCGGTATTTTTTTGAAGAACAGGTGGCAACCCTACTTGCCAGTCAGTCACACCAAATTCTGGGGTATTTGGAGTCAACCTCCTTCCTCACTTCTTTTCCCCCAGAGTGCCCCCAACTCCCCTAACACAGAGAATAGACTCCTTAACCTAAGGTTCAATTCCCCTTTATTTGCCTATCTTGTCTAACTTAAAAACATGCTGCTTTCTCCTCTATCAAACACAGAATGGCTGCTATGAGAGCCAGATACCCTATTATATGGCTGTAGAAAAGTGACAAAACTTTCATGGGGTGGGGAAAAAATTTTCTTCACTTTGATTTCATGGTTATGAACTTGGCAAAAAAGTGGGAAAAAGGCACTTTTTGCTGGAAATTCTTCACCAACCGTAGAGTGCCATTTTTGCCCAATTTTGGTTTGAGGTGAAATTTTTCTGCCATCCGTATAAAGAATTACTGTACAGGCTGTAAGATTTTCTCTACTTTACCTTTATTGTCATAAAAAAGCAGTGACCTACCTCCCTCGGGATAGAAACAAATGGCATTATAGGACAAAGAACAGATACATTGTCTTGCCTTATAGGGACTTAAACTCTAAAGAAAATGGACTACTTCTGAGCAAAATCAACTGCCCATGGGGGGGAATTTTCATTAATTTAAATGTGACTTTTATCTCCATTGAATGCTAGAGAGAGATCCAATACATTGGATATTGTAACCTCAGCACTTGGTACCCTCATACCCTGTTATCTGTCTCTTATTACCCATTTAGACTGTAAGCTCCATGGGTAGGGACATCTCTCCTAACGTTTCAATGAACGTGGCACTTACTTTATCCCATCTTATTTACTGTAACTTACATCTATTGTAAGGTGCTGCGTACACTGTGTGGCACCATATAAATAAAGATGTACATACATACATTGCTTCTCAGTTCTTTAGAGATCGCCATAGAATTCAGTGGATTAAAAGTATAATTTAAATAAATGGGACATTTGTATTTGTCTCCTATGGTGCAGTTGGTTTGCCCCAGAATCCACTTTTATCTTGGATAAAGGGCATATAAGCATAGTTATTGGAATATTCAAGGTTCTGAATTGATTCACCCTTCAAAAAGGTAATAAAATAAGTATTTTTACATTTTACATATTATGTTGGTTTATGTATGGATAGGAATTCAGTTTTGTGAGTGAGCTTTTAAAAATGTGTTGCACACCCCTCTGACACTCAATGAGAACAAGTGTACAAGAAGGAATGATGATGACTTAGAAGTATAACACTTCGATCTCCCCAACAGACCAAAAGAAATCTAAAGGTCAGTGAAATGCCTGTCAGTAGGCCCTTTTTCAGCAGAAACACAAGGTGGCGCAATTGATCTGGTTAATTATTTGATATAACTTCTAGACAGGAGAAAAAAATACATTGCTTTTTGAGCTCTGTATTGAGGCTGAAGAACTACTAACCAAAAGTCATTTAATCCTGGGGAAAATCAACTGCTCTTTAGGGAAGAAATACAAATGATCATTGATCTAAATGCGACTTTTAAGCCCTTGAATAAGCTGACCAGACCTTACCTTTACAGGAAATAGGCACATTTCAGGGCTGCTCTGAAATCAAAGCAGCCCTGAAGTGTGCATTTTTCAGATTGTGCTGCGTTGCATACCTCTATGACACACACAGGGTTAAAGGTGAGGTCTGTCCAACACATTGACCTCTAACATGCAAGTGGTGAAAAGCCCCATTTAAATTAATGGGTATTTTGGGGAATGTTAATTTATTCCCTATTGATCAGTTGGTTTGCTCCAGAATTGCACCAATTTCTTACAACATCAGCCTCATTGCTCCTAAGGACTTCACTGTTACAAGTAAGAGTCTTGGTTGTGGAATTCCCTTTCTCCTACTGTGAAAGAACTAGCTTGTAGGTCTCATTGGATCCTTTTACACAGCAATTTCATTTTTTTATCTAACAGTAGATGTACAATTTTAATTTATTATACCCAGCATAAACAGGATTATGCCTTGTAAAGATATATTTTTCCTATTTAGGATTCATATTTATGTAATTTTACATATATTCACTGGTAGGAACTCTTGCTCATTTTAGCTTTTTGATGCTGTTTACCTGAAAATATAAAATGTATTGGTTGCTATTCGTATTGTAAATCCTGATGGAGGGAGGATGCACATCTCATACAGATATATTGATACAGAAGTATCAATATACAGATAGCAGAAAAGAACAATCTGGACTATCCAGTCTGTCCATTTCTACTAAAATACACAGTCTTACATACTTCTCAGAACAGACTTATGTCTAACCTAGTCATATCCTATAACATAAAGTCCTAGAATGAGTCTCTCACTGTGTGCGTAACCGCATATGCGCAGTGGGGTCTCGCAGAACGGGCTGATCCGGAGCGGAGAGCTCCGGAAGGCTCACATCCTGTCTGTGCTCCCGGCTCCGGGTCAGCATTGTCTCCACTGCTGCCCCGGAGCTGGGAGCACTGACAGGCTGTGAGCCATCCGGAGCTCCCCGCTCCGGATCAGCCCATGTATACAGGCTTTGTAACTAGTCTTGTATATATTGCATTATAAAGTGGTTGTCAGCTGTTACTCTACCCCTATGTTTGCTTTATGCTACATATGTATGTAAGGACTGCAGAGAGGAAAGTGCTACTGGACAGCTTACAACTGCAGTGGTAAAGGAGAGTTCCCTTCATCGGGGCCATATTTCCCACAGTAAGACAGTTGATTGGTATCAGTTTTTGAGACCTGCTTCATCTGTGTTGGCCATACCCACATTTTGAGTTGTGGGCGAGGACAGAGCAATCCAAACCCCAATCACTGGTCACCATACCTGGGAACTCTCCGGATTTGCCCCGGAGACTCCGGTTCTGACAGAACTTTACCGGGTCTCCGGGGCAGAGGCTGATTCCTCCGGATGTGGAGAGTTTCTATTGAAACTCTGCCACATCCGCTTTTTCTCCTGCTGATACTCAGTCCCTAGCCCTCTGAGTGCCAGAGTAGTAAGGAATGCATTGCTTTGCAATGCATTCCGTACCACTCTGGCACTCAAAGGGTTAAGCCCCCCCCCCACTCGCGGCAAGCCCCGCCCCTTTTTGACGCGATTAGCGTCATTTTTGTCACCCCCTGGTGAACAGAGGACTACCCTCCGGGTAGCCCTCGACTGGCAGTTCCCAGGTATGCTGGTCACCAGTTCTTGGCTTATGGGCAGCTTTAGTTATTGGTCAATATAGCCTTTACTGCCTATTATTAACCCTTTGTGTGCCAGAGGGGTACGCAATGCATCTCTTGGATGGTGAAGAGGTCTCTAATGCATTGCAAAGATCTTTATCCAGCAGACAATCTCAAAGAATGCTCCCATTAAATTCATAAGTAGCATGCTCGTGCATCACAAATGTATAACATTTTCCTTTATTGAATCTCATATTGCATTTGTTTGCTCAATCTGCCATTTTATGTAAATACTTCTGTAGAGAACAAACATCCTTCTCTGAGTTTATAAAGTGGTTGTCAGCTGTTACTCTACCCCTATGTTTGCTTTATGCTACATATGTATGTAAGGACTGCAGAGAGGAAAGTGCTACTGGACAGCTTACAACTGCAGTGGTAAAGGAGAGTTCCCTTCATCGGGGCCATATTTCCCACAGTAAGACAGTTGATTGGTATCAGTTTTTGAGACCTGCTTCATCTGTGTTGGCCATACCCACATTTTGAGTTGTGGGCGAGGACAGAGCAATCCAAACCCCAATCACTGGTCACCAGTTCTTGGCTTATGGGCAGCTTTAGTTATTGGTCAATATAGCCTTTACTGCCTATTATTAACCCTTTGTGTGCCAGAGGGGTACGCAATGCATCTCTTGGATGCTGAAGAGGTCTCTAATGCATTGCAAAGATCTTTATCCAGCAGACAATCTCAAAGAATGCTCCCATTAAATTCATAAGTAGCATGCTCGTGCATCACAAATGTATAACATTTTCCTTCATTGAATCTCATATTGCATTTGTTTGCTCAATCTGCCATTTTATGTAAATACTTCTGTAGAGAACAAACATCCTTCTCTGAGTTTATTGCACTGCATTATTTATGGTCATCTGCAGATATTAAAAATATGCATTCTATACCTATTTCCAGTGATTTGTAAACATGTTAAAATCAATGGACCAGGCAGGAATGAGCGAAAATGTTCCCCCAAAAGCAAAATGTAAGAAAAATGGCACATTTCGCCCTTTGCAGTAATTCCAGAAAAAATGCAGATTTTCCACTTTAGTCCTCCGCAAGCCCCAGGCTTGTTCCACTGAACTAGAACAAGGTATAATGACCCCCAGCCTTTCCCCATAGTAGTCATAGAACCAAAAATACTGACCCCCAGCCTTGCCTCACTGCACTGGTAGCCACAGAACCTCACATACTGGCCATCCCAGCCTTGTCCCATGGTAACCATAGAACTATACATACTGACCTCATAGCCTTGTCCCACAGCAGCCATAGAACCACATATAATCATCACGCATCATTATCCCACTGTCTAGTAGATGGGATGAGTAAAATGAGGCCCTCCAGCTGTGGCCAGACTGTAACTTCAATTGGGTCCCAGCAAACCAGTGGCAGGTGGGGAATGATGGGAGTTGTAGTCTGGCAGCAGCTGGACTCCCTCACAATGCCAACACTTACTTGTATCCCCCCAGCCTTGTCCCACAGTAGCTAAAGAATCACACCTACTGATACCCAGCCTTGTCCCACTGAACTGGTAGCTACAGAACCACACATACTAACCATCCCAGCCTTGTCCCATGGTAGCCATAGCACCATACATACTGACCTCACAGCCTTGTCCCACAGCAGCCACAGACCCACATATACTGATTACGCATCATTATCCCACTGTCTAGTAGATGGGATGGGCAAAGTGAGGCCCTCCAGCTGTGGCCAGACTATACCTTCAGTCATGTCCCAAATAGCCAACGGCAGGTGGGGAATGATGGGAGTTGTAATCTGGCAGCAGCTGGACTCCTTCACATTACCAAGTCACTGGTATGGCCCCTAGCCTTGGTCCATTGTAGCCACAGAACAACACCTACTGACCCCCAGCTTTGTCCAACTGCACTGGCCATAGAACCACAAATCCCAGCTTCTAGCCTTGTCCCCTGCACTGGTGCCAGAGCCTAAAATATTGAATATAACACAAACACACACACCCTCGCTGGAACTGACAATGACAATGTTTCCATGGGACTTTTTTTGGGATTAGCGAAAACAAGGATATTTTGGGGGTTTCTATATAAGTGAATTTTCACAGAAAAAGCAGCAAATTGACAGTTTTAAATGAAAATTTCCATAAAAAAAAATGCTCCCTATCTTTCATCCAATTTTCTATCCAATTCCAAAGGTTATCCCTTACATATAACTTCAGTGTTATAGGCCATCTTCTTGTGCAGCACTGTATGCAATGATTTTGGAAAGTACAGATGTACCACACCTACTGCTCAACCATAATCTAGGTTATTAAATAATTATTTGTAGAAGATCAATATATTTGTTAAGCAAGGTCTATTTCTCATAAAACAAAAAGGAAAATGTGCTTTTGACAATATATTCCTGCATATAATGCCTTATTATTCCTTCAAGCAATTTCCCCTCTACCCTGGTTAGACTCACAAGTCTATAATTCCCAGAATCTGTTTTCGTTCCCCTGTTACATAAAAGCACTACACTGGCTTTATGCCAATCCATGAGCCAGTGAAAATACCTACAGACAGCTGTTTCAACCTAATGGGTCTATACCAGGTTTGGGTATCTAATTGACCAATGCTACTAATCAAGGTGAAAGGCTGTATGCCAGAGAACCAAACTAGGCTATGTTGAACTAAGAAAGTGTCAACAATCCCTCCACCATACTAAATATAGTGTCCATATAATACATTTACTATACATGCATAAAACTGAAAAATGTTGTCCAACAAAGCATCCAAAGCTTACACAATGTTAATGGCTATCCCAGACTTACATGCATTACATGATGTCATGAAAATTTTGTCAGGGCTGTCAGGACTGCAGCCAAGTATACTTAATGGATATTCACCAAATTTCACACCGTGGCCAAGATTCCAATGCATCCACAAATAATTCCTTTAGGGAGGGCAGAAGAAGGTGTCCTTGGACATTTTTTAGACTGATATGGGGGCTCTAGACCCCATATCAATCTTTTTTTGGCCAATGTATGATTTCAGATGGGGCCATTGGATTCCATATTGACTTCATATGTTGGATTTGTTTTTTGTTAGGGTTTTTTTTATTTAATGCATTAATATTTGCTATATGTGCCCCATATTAACGTATTTCATTTTTAAACTTTTAAAAGGTACCTCATATTTTTACTTACTTTGTTAAAGGAGAGAAAAAAGTATCCTCTTTTGTAATGAAAAGTGTGTTTTGGGTGTCAGGATCACCTTTATTTTAGATCACTTTCCATTCTGATCTGGGGAGATGTCTGTTATGGGATTTAATCTTTGAAAGCCTAAGAAGCACACACAAGCTTCATCAATCAAAGCAAGCATTAATTACAAAAACATATAAAAAATTGATCAAGTTCACTAACAATGCCTGATCGATCAAAAGACAGCATTCAATGAAAAAAAAGTTGATCAAGAATACAAATTACAGTTGTAGAATCCCAGAAAAATAAAACAAAAATCACTGCTTTAGAGCATGAAGTTTGCTTTAGTGTTCCAATAAATATAACTTTTCTGATCAAGCTCACAGAGCGAGCATGATCAAACCTGAAAAAAATGGTTGGAATTAAAACAATAAAATTCTCATTGCTGTGATCCAAATAAAAGAAAATCATGGTTACAGTTCAGAGAACATCATACCTCCCAAGTGTCCCTCTTTAGGAGGGATAGTCCCTCTTTTAGACCCAAATCCCTCTGTCCCTCTTTCCCACCCTGATGTCCGTCTTTTTAGGAGATCAGACTGGTGAGGTGTATATATAAGTGTATCATACTGCTCTACAGCAATAAAACTCACATTATTGTTTGTTTAAACATCAGTATATGTGTTTATAAATTAGTATGTGTAAATAAAATACTGTGGTCTTGTTAAAAGTAACTTATTAGGTCACACAAGGAGGTGTCAATAGGTCACGAAATAGCCTAAAAATTCTCGGTAGTGCCCCGCCTACCAGCCACGCCCCCGGCAACACCCCCTAAAACACAAGTGTCCCTCTTTGGCAATTTGAAATGTTGGGAGATATGGAACATTAACATTTCCCTACATACAGTTCTATGATTAAATTATAATAATCATCATGTTATATATATCTGAAATCAGCAAAGCACAGGGGAGTGGTGCAATTATGGTTATCACAACTTAAAATCTGTGAATTTCCATGCTCTTGATCACAATGCTTTAATAATATTTTTTCTAACTTTTTTTCACATTATTTATTCAATTTAACTGAAACTACCTCTCCATTCTCCTCTCTCTCCTACATTTATACTGCATCACTGACCAAGCTTTTTAATACATTTGAGACAACTGCTCTTTCTGGTTTAAATCCCTTCACTTAGTATATTGCATAGTGGCTTTAGGGTCAATCACAAGGAGAGAGGGGATCAACAAACCTTTTACCTATTCTGCAATCTGGTGTCCTCTGACACAATTTAACACTATGAGGCTTCATAATCTATGATTATTCATGTTTTATGTCTATTTATTTAGTATGACTTTTTTTTCAATCATAGCATAAGTCTGAAGGGAAAAAGTCTCATTCAGTGCTATTGCTACTGTACAACTTATTAAACTATATATATATATATATATATATATATATATATATATATATATATATAAATATAGATAGATAGATAGATAGATATATTATTATTATTATTATTATTATTATTATTATTATTATTATGTTTGTTTAACTGAGGGATGTCTCATCCAATAGTTATTACAGAAAAAACATAATTTTAAGGAGATTGAATGCAGCCATTCTAACGGTAATTCCATTTTAGTTTTTTCTGTTCACTGGAAAAAAAGTCTCAGTATACAGAGTCAAACACAGCACCACTACAGTAAGGTAAATCCACAAAAGCATTGCATTAGTCCTCTCTCAAATTTAAGCTATTATAACTTTTGGATAAAGCACTTCCCAGAAGTACGAGTAACAGTGTATAGAATAGTTGTACTAAATATATATTTTATAACTACTGCAAACCCTTTAAGCAGGTTGAAAATGTAGGCCCCTGTTACTGGATCTAGTGAATGAGGGCCTTAGAGCAAAATACTTTTGGGACCCCAATTCAACCACTATTATTTTCATCATTCATTGGCTCCCTAAAGCAATCGGGCTTTTCATCTGCTGCACCAAAGCAAGTTCAGGTCCTGGTTCAATATTTCATAAAGTTCCATTAGTGTATACTGTTAGTTCGGACAGATGGCATTAACATTTTCTATAGGAAGGGAAAACCACAGAGAAAAGCACACAAGGGTTATTAGATGTTTCCTGACAACACGATTTGCATGTTCTCGGTTACTGATCAGTGCAACTGAGTAATCTCTACAATCCAAAAGGTTAAAATAGCCATTTAAATTCCAGCTTTCGGCACATCTGCTCGTATCAAAACAGATCTGTTTACTTGCAGAGGAAGCAGGACTGTCAGAGCAGTTGAAAAGTGGATTAGGGGTAAAAGAATAAAGGCAAGCCTCACAACTATCATGTTGATACAGAATTGTGAGAGTTGGAAGTTTTACATTTGAATCTTCTGAGACTGTGCTTGTGGCCTTCAAACTCTGAAACGTGGCCCTTGCAGTATATGAAGGGCCCCTCATGCTACAAGGGAAGCCTATGGTGTAAGTTCCCTGTCAGCTGAATAGGTCAGAAACAACTGACAGAAGTTGCTTTTGGATGGCACAGCACAACCCCTGACGTCTTGCTGTCTATTCCCATACAAGCAGACTTTAAGGAACACTAACATAAAAAAAATAAAACAGGTTGATATAATGTTAAATCTCACTTACAACAAGAATTTGTATAAACTAAATTCATATGTTTCACCCCTAAAATATAATCCTAAAGTTACTTTTTAATGTGTGTAAAATGCCTGTTCAGATACCGTTTATTTAATGTTTTTGTGCTGTTTGCATTGAGAAATATGAGCTTATGTTAGTTAATTCACTGTGATTAGTGACCACTGCTCTTTTATCCAGAAAGGCTGTTATCTTATCTCAGCCCATCCACAGATAATCCTGGACAATAAATGGTAGCCCCTAAAGGGATAGTAATACTTCGTTTTATCTTTATTTTATTTTGTAGGCATTAAAAAATATGAAGAACGATATAAGTCTTATCTTTCAACCCTTTATGGTTTGAGAGATATTCACAAGCAAAGTTTCCCCCTCCCGCCCCTTTTACCTAGTGTAAGCCTTCTCTTCTCAGATGTGAAATCCAGTCCATAGACCAAACAGATAACAGCAGGGGACAATCTTGTTCCTATGAGAACAATGAAGGCTCTGCCCCCCTTGACAAGTTTTTCAGGTTTTTCCCTTATCTTAATTGAAGATTGTCCCTCTCTGCAGTCTACCTGGACACCACATTTCTGTTCTGAGGTGAGCAGTGTTACATCAGTAAAAGGGGCGGGAGGGGGATACTTTGTCATTGAATTACTCTTGAACTACAACTCTGACAGAATTGAAATAACACTCTCCAAATTTCAAATACTATGATGATTAATTAGAGCTGCTTTTATTATGAAACATTATTATCATTTAAGGCCTGGAAAAGGGCTCCCTTAGAGCATATTCAAGACTAGATTTTAGGCCAGAAAACTAGTAGATAAGCTTTACAGATGATAGCATGAAGTGCAGGATTTTATGTGCATATAACCCCAGTTAATTTTAAACTGTTTATGTTCCTTTAATAAAATTTGATAATTTCCCTTTAAAAACAAGCTGTATCAATAACACACTAAGAAAGTCAAGGAAGAACACACACACAAACCAATGGGAAATGCTCTTTTGATAAATCTGTTGTATTGTATCTGTAATGGTGTTAAAGAATTGTTAAGGTTACATAGTAACATAGTAAATTAGGTTGAAAAAGACACAAGTCCATCAAGGTTAAAACACAACTTGCCAATATATGAAAGTGTATCAGTTAATATTCTTACGTGAAAGTGCATGATGTCACATCCAAACACAGCTTGAGATATATAATATTGCATGGTCTTCGTTTCATTAGATTAGGGAAAAAAACACTTTTTGCTATGTACAATATACAATCTCCTGACCAGGAAGTGAAGAGTTCCAGCTCAAATCCAGCAGATGTAATTGATACCTCCCAAACGTCCCTCTTTAGGAAGGACAGTCCCTCTTTGAGACCTAAATTCCTCTATCCCTCTTTCCCACACTGGCGTACCTCTTTTTAAGAGATGAGTATATCACATTGCTTCAAAGCAATAAAACAATTTAAAGGGATAGTATAGTCCCATAAAAAGTTTGTCCTAAATCGTAGCTGCAGTAAAAAAACATTCAATGTGCTTACTCCTTTCTCTCAAATCGTTATGGCTTGAGAGAAATAAGAAAATAAAGTCCTCCATTCCCTCCCCTTTCTGCCTGCTGAGCTGTAAAGCTGTCAGAGGCAGAATCCGGTCGGCCAACTGTAGGCGGCTCTTCAGGAGCGCTGTCATCTAGATATCTAGGTATAATTACTTCATCGCTATGGTCTACAACGTGTGCCTGGCTTGCAAGCACACGTTGTGGACCATTCCGATGAAGTAATTATACTTAGAAATCTAGATGACAGCACTCCTGAAGAGCCGCCTCCTGGTCCCAGATGCAGGATTTCATGACGTCCGCTGTACAGCGTACTTATGAGAAGGGGGAGGGAGAGGAGGTCTTTATTTTCTTATTTCTCTCAAACCATAATGGGGACTATACTATCCCTTTAAAACACTGTTTATTTAAACTTCAGTATATGACTGTGTTTATAAATTAGTCTGTGTAAATAAAATACTTTAGTCTTGCTCTAAATCATTTATTCACTTACACACAGAGGTGTCAATAGGCTATGAAACAACCTAAAACTTCTTGATAATGCCCCGCCCACAAGACACCCCCCCCAACAATACTAGCTAAAATAAGTGTCCTTCTTTGGCCATTTGAAATAATACTAGATGGATTCTGGAGTAAACTAACTGCACCAAATACACATTCCCCAAGCTCCCGTTGATTTAAATGATTTTTTTTAACTGCTTGAATGCTAGAGAGGTCTCCAACGCATTGCTTCACAATGCGTTGGAGACCTCTCTAGCATTCAGGGGGTTAAAAGCCCCATTTAAATCAATGGGAATTTTTCTTTGTCCTCTCTATTGAAGTTGGTCTTAGTACACCAGCCTCATGTCCCTCTACCTGCTACAGAAGGGTCCAACACCACCTGGAATTCTAAGTGTTAATGCCTTAGACCCCTGTATCTCTACTGACTACACTTATGATCTCCTGTTTTTTTTTCTCCTCTCTTTCTTTCTCTGTTCTTTTCCGTCTCCCCCATTCTCTCTCTCTCTCTTGGTGTGTTTGTTTTATTGGAGCCTGGGGTGTTCTTTTGATCAACTCAATCTCTCCCTGGCACTTGAGTCCTGATTGGTTAAAAGGTTTAGAGGGAAAATCTTTAATTAAGTAGATAATCTCTTCTTAGTAAGCTTGCAGCTTCATTTCTCTACCCCCTTGTCTCTTGATTGGGATCTCTTGCCTGTCCTGACTCAAAACTCAAGAAAACAATCTTTGCCTTTAGTGTCTCAGGGTATTCCATTTTTGGATTATGTTTTCTATCGGACCACTAGTGCTCATATTCCTCGTACTTCCAGTCTTCCAGTTTGGCTATTCTTGGTAAGTACCAGTGGGCAATGGGTGCCATGGTAGAATCTCATAAAAAGTTGTGTATTGGAGTTTGTCAAAATGTGTCAAACCTGGGGACATATAGATGCATTGTACTCAGTTACGCTGATTTACTAAGAATAACAGGAGTAATTTTGCAGCAAATAAACTGCGCCATAACAGACATATAAATATACCTATCGATTTAAGTAGGGCGTATAATATGTCAAATGCTAGAGATTTCTCAAACACATTGCTTCTCTAAGCACTGGAGACCTTTTGCATTCATTGGATAAAAAAAATACTATTTTAATCAATGGCAATTTGGGGAATTCTCATTTGTCTCTTATTGCGCTGTTGGTTTGTTCCAGAATTACTCAAGTTCTTGAAAAAATCAGCTTCTATTACAGTTTTTATGGGAAAAAAGGTATCAATACAATATATAATTTTGTTTGAGAAAAGTAAAAAAAAGTTATTTTTATTTTTAGAAAAAAAATATGCCAGTATTGTGTTCTGCCAAATATAAAAAAAAAACCCATAAAAAAATATATTTGTAACTAAAAATCTTACATGGAATTACATTTGCATTTGAAATACTTTTAAATCAATAACCAATTGATCAATTTACCAACATACAACTGTCGCACCATTCATCGATTCTAAATTAAAGTAAGTTCTTTTTTTAATTTTCATCTTGTGTTTTTGAACTATGCCACAATTTAGTAGTGAAAATCTTGAAATGCTTTAGTTTTTAGCAGTTTATTAAATAAGAATTTAAATATCGTAACCAGAATATACAACAACAAATGTAACCTGTGTTAATATAGCATTTTTATTTAGGAAAAAACTCCCTTGTTAAGTATTATTTTTTTTTTTAAATGGGAGAGTGCAAGTTATGTGTTGAGGGGTGAATTCTTTACATTTCAGAGGCTGAAATTTCTGAAGTTTTCTACATTTTTGCCTTGGAACATGCCAGTAAACTTGTATGTTCAGAGTAAACAAATACATACAAAACAAGAGTTTATCTTTACAGATTAATAATATTGCCATGTAATTTTAGAATCAATAACAGGAATTTAAAATATATGACAATCAAGATGTAAGATGATATAATCGATTGAATTAAGAGTTTTTAAATACAGATATATGGTCATTTCATAAACTGTGCTATTAGCAACCAAGATTTATATAAAGAAACGTGACAACATTGATCAATACATTGTTGATTATTTGGGTGATACTGAAAGACAAATATAGGACAATTTACATTAAGATATAACAGTTTTTTTTTTATGATGCAGTTTTCTTTTTGCAAGGTACAATTTATACAGAAATGACAATAGGATAATCTCCTGGTTGTTTTATATTTATTTAATTTAGTTTAGTTTATTTTTTCATATTTAGATTTAAATCAGATTCAGGATAAATCAGATTTAAAGAAAAACAATAGCTAAAAATGATAACAATAGTATTATTCTTTATTTATATAGCGCCAACTTAATCCGCAGCGCTGTACAATAGGGAATAGACGTACAGAGATATTAAATAGTACAAATCGTATGTGGAGAACAGAAGGATTAGAGGGTCCTGCTCGTGAGAGCTTACAGTCTAGAGGAAGGTAGGTTGGATACAGAAGGTGAAAGTGCTATTGGGTATAAGTGTCTCCTGCCACATGAGCTGCCGGTCAGTGGGTGGGAGAGAGAGAAGTGCTATTGAGTGCAGTGGTCCAGGGAAGGGGTGGTTCTTGGGGATAATGTTTATGGAGGTAGTTAATATGCTTCCCTGAAAAGGTGAGTTTTCAGGGAGCGTCTGAAGATCTGAAGGCTGGGGGAGAGTCTGATGGGACGGGGGAGAGAATTCCAGAGCTCGGGTGCAGCACGGGAGAAGTCCTGTAGTCCTGACACTGACATTTTGCTTATATAACCAGTGCTTTCTGTTAACCCTTTGAATTCCAGAGGGGTACACAACGCATTGCTTCACAATGCGTTGCGTACCCCTCTGGCACTCAAAGGGTTAAACTAGTTTTACCTCTAACTCAGAAGAGGAAATAGAAATCCGCAGGAAGGGTATTATCTGATACCTGCAAATCTTTCTTGAGGATTACAATCTAAATCTTTCTTTTAACACAATTTACAAGTGAATTTTCAAGATTTCAGATAACACTGAGACGCTGAGGCTGAAGGACTGAAAAAATAGAGTAGTCTGGAGGAACCCAACTGCATTACAGAGAACAAATACAAATTCCTATTGATTTAAATGGAGCTTTTAACATTTTAAATGCTATAGAAGAGTCAGAGACTTCTCTAGCAATGAAACGGGTAAAAGCTCCATTAAGCTCAGCAGTTTTTTGTATTTAACCTCTATGGGGCAGTTAGACTGATCCAGAATTGTGCCAGTTTTTACTTGTACATTAGCCTCAATGTTTAACCCCCTTGAGTGCCAAGCAGTATCAGAGAAGTATCCAAAACATTGCAAAAGTAATGTGCTAGATACCTCTCTGGCACTCAAAGGGTAAAATCTATCTAGCTGCACAACTTAAAACCAGCATCTTAGTGCTAATGTGCCGAATAGAAGCCATAATATATATTTATGAGGGAGTGGAAAGTTACCTTCATATACCTATAACATACCTCCCACGTGTCCCTCTTTGAGACCCAAATACATCTGTCCCTCTTTCCCACCTTGGCGTCCCTCTTTTTCGGAGGCCTGTGTGTGGTATGTATATAAGTGAGTTACATTGCTCCACAGAAATAAAACTCACATTAATGTTTTAAACTTTAGTATATTTGTTCATAATTAATCTATGCAAATACAATACATTTGCCTTGTTCTAACCCATCTATTCAATTATGTAGCCCCTTAAGGACCGGCGGTCCAGGGAAGTTACCTTCCCTTAAAGACTGCTTTGATCCTTACCGACGCGCCAGTACACGTGACTTGTTACTCGGACCGGCGAGATGCTATGGGGCCTAAAAGAGATCTCTCCGGTCTTGGAGCGGTCAATTTTAGGCCCCGTTTTTACTTACAGCATTCCCAGTAGAGCTATGTAAGTAAAAAGTACGTGACGTGCTATGACCGTCACCGGTCCTTAAGGGTATAAGGATAGGGTGACCACGGGTCCCGGAACGTCCGGGACTGTCCCTTATTTCAGGGACATGTCCCGCGTCCCGGGTCCCCTTCAACCGGGACAATGAAGTGTCCCGGAATGAAGGCAAGCCGCCCTGGATGTCAGCCTGCAAGCGGTGTGTCACATCATGGACGCCGCTCGCGGCGTCCATGATATGACACACCGCTTGCAGGCTGACATCCAGGGCGGCAATGCAGCTTACCTGGAGGCAAGCGCTCTAGTAATACAGAGCGCTGGGAGATGACATCATCTCCCAGAGCTCTGCATTACTGAGCACAGCGCGCGGGAGCTTCAGGGACCAGGGACTTAAGGTATGATGGGGCAACTAGGGTGACCACGTCCCGGAATGGCAGAAGGGAAATGTGGTCACCCTATATAAGGACCATGACGGTCATAGCACGTCACCTGGTCCTTAAGGGGTTAAAGAGCTGTCAATAGGGTGTGAAGCAACATAAAGATTCTCTGTAAACCACAAACACGACCTAACCCAAACGTGTGTCTCTTTGGCCATTTATATTGTTGAGAGGTATGTAATAATTATAAGGCAGTATTATATAATGGGTGTCCCACGTGCCAGGTAAGGTACAATGGCCCATACTAATTGTAGCACAGAGAACAAGTAAGAATCCGCTTTCTTTGAAACTGGGCTTATAACCCATTAAATGTTAGCATGGGATCCAATGCAAAGCAATGTGTTAGGGACGTCTGTAGCATTTAAAGCTTTAAATGTTCTATTTAAACCAAAGGGGAATATGAGAATTTGTATTTTTACCCTTATGGCACAGTTAGTTTGCTTTAGAATAGATAATATTGCACAGGATTCACAGGGCCATTCCACAGCTCAGTAACATTTAGGATGCATACTTATAGCATAGTCTTAAAGGAAAACAGCATAGAACGAAAACACTAAACCATGACACAAGGAAATACAAGCCATTTAAATGGATAGTCTTGCAAAAGTCTACCTATTCAAACAATGACAAAATATAAACTGAGGCATATTAACCCTTTGAGTGTCGGAGAGGTATTCAACATGTTGCAACACAATACATTGGATACCTCTCTGGTGCTCAAAGGGTTATACAATACATGTTAAAAAAAAAAAGTCATCAAAACGACATTAAGATAACTATGTTACAGTCATGGAGGCAAACAATCCAGTAATCCAGTAGAGGGGTTTACTGTATAACAGGATTATTGCCTGTTCTACTGCTAATTCCCATTCAAGCGAATAAGAAGAGATGGGCAGCAGAGTTACATTCATCTCATTATCACTGTATTCTAATAGAATGTACATTCCAATCGTGTTAGGTTTTTATCCATCCCTTTACAGTTGTAAACTGACTGATAATATGTACAATTAAGTACACTATACATGAAGGAACATATTAGGAATTCCAGTGCATAGCGATTACCCCATACCAAACAAACAAAAATAACAGAAATTTCCATTGATTTTAAACGAGGCTTTTGACCCCATGAATGCTAGAGAAGTCTCATCTTCAGTTATATCAGCGGGAATTGTTATCTGAATTCTGGGTTGAAGCTGGATTAATTCAGAGTTTCTCATCTTCTGGGCTCTTTATAATGTCCTTACTGGTCTGATTATTATTGTTCATTTAGAGTAGCATAATCAAGTGTACTCTAACTAGGGGTCAAATCACATTTACACGTGTATAAATCCAACATATGTTTATATATAAGCGTGTGTGTATGAGTAGGGGCACACACTGATTACCTTCAGTAGAACAGCAAAACAGATACATTTTCTGCCACCCTGCCACCCCGTTCCTCCTCCATACAATGCCCACCCCGTTCCTTCTCCACACACTGCCCACCTCAACATTTCCCACACTGTTCACCTCCACAAACTGTCTACCCCATCCTTCTCCACACACTGCCCACCTCAGCATTGCCCACTTCCCCTCCACACTGCCCACCTCAACATTGTCCACTCCCCCTCCACACTGCCCACCTCCACAAACTGTCTACCCCATCCTCCTCCACACACTGCCCACCCTGTTTATCTCAATACTGTCCACTACCTCACTGCCCATCCTGTCCAACTTCACACTGTTCACATTGCCCACCCCCACATTGCCCACCCTGTCCAACTTATCATTGTCCACCTCCACAATGCCCACCTTGCCCAACTTCACATTGTCCATCTCCACAGTGTCCACCCTGTCCTCCTCCACACATTGCCCACTTCCACACTGCCCACATTATGCACCTCCATTTTGCCCACCCTGTCCTTCTCCATACACTGCCCACCCTGTCCAACTTCACACTGCCCACCCTGTCCCACTCCATACATTGCCCACTGCCACATTGTCTTCCTCCACACACTGCCCAGTTCCATAATGTCCTACCTTGGTTCAGACCCACCTGGCATCATGGAGTGGTGGCCAAGTTGAGCTGGTGGCATGGTGAGGTGGGCCTTGCAGTCTAGCACGTTCTTTGGTCTCCAAAGTAATTTGTGCCCTCCCCCCTGGTTCATCATCATGCGCCCCTGTGGCACGTGATGACATCATTGCGCTGCTTGCGCATACTCATGCACACAGTCTTCAGCTGGCTTCACTTCATTGAGTCTCAATAGACTCAATGAAGAGAAGCATAATGGATCCAGGGATATTTGGAGACACATTCCCTGACTCCGGGGACAGTGAGGTCGGGTACAGCAATCACTGAGCAGCTGGCAGAGGACTGGTCAGTGGAAGAGACTAACTCCATACTAGCTATACCAGCACCGGTTTAAAGAAGCTAATTACTAGCTGTGTCGGTAAAATACCAGCCAGGTGGCAACCCTAGCAATTACCATACTAATTACAACATGCAGACCCTATACCTTGTGTTGGTAACCCAGTACCTTTTGTTGGTAACTCAGTTAGTTTTATATGTGATTGTGTACATTTTTTTTGGCTCTTTGTCCACAAAGAATAAATTGAGCTGAGACCTTTCCTTTTAGAAAACCATTTCTGCAACTATGTGTTGTGTAATCTAAATACATACTGATAATAGCGGTAGTAAAAGGAGGAACTTCATGTGACAATAAAATAAGAATATCAGTTTGAAAAGATGGACATATATGTAGTGTGGAACGTAAATCAAATGAAAAACTCATAGACCTTTACAACTGGGGTGCTGTATCTGAATGAACTACTATATTCTACTGAAACAGCTGCTTCAGAATGAGTCCTATTCTCAAATATTAAAACTTTGATGGATGATATGAAGCCCAACTTAAAATCTTGGGGTTATAGTACTGAAACCTAGGTACAATGACTCAAACTAAAAATAAAGAAAGTTATTTGACATAATAGTATGACCTAAGATTTATACATTGGGGGCAAAAAAATGTCCCTCCAGTGACTTAGTGTACAAGGACATAACCACAAAAAAGGAGAAGATACAAGTGAAGACCCTCTAATAAAGAGAACAAACACACGCACGTACACATATGTATACAGTAAGCTCCTTGGGGTAGGGACCTCTCTCCTGTTGTTTCGATGAAAGCGACACTTATTTTATCCCCATTTATTTATTGTAACATACAACTGTTGTAAGTAACTGCATACACTGTGTGGCACCATATAAATAAAGATATACATACATACATACTTACACCCATATAAATAAACACACACGCCACATGGTGCTTCTTTTGCTTTTGATCGACTCTTCACAGTGGTGGCGCTACTATATAAGCAGAAAAAGCTGTTTCTTAGAGCCCCTACTTGGTCAGAGGGCCCCGCAGTGCATATACAGTACTGTCGAAGCATGTAACTAAATCAGATGGCAATGACTTATTAGAAATAATGATGCAGAATTATAGGGGGGTCCCATGTGAATCTTTCGCAGAGAGCCACCCCTGGCCCTTCACGCCAAGACATCTGTTTTTGACCAAGTCTGTCAAAGTGTCCAAGAAGGGACTAAGGTGGATGCATGTGTGGGTTGGAGTCTGAGGAAACCGATGATAATCAAGAGACCACAATTATGCTGATACCTGTAGTGTTGTTTTTTTTTTGTAAGAAAAAAGTAGAGCACAGTGTTCTCATTCATAGCTTCACATATCACGTGCTTCACAGATAACATAGCAGCGGTAGTGTAATAATACTCCTTCCTGCAGAATGAGATTTTGTTCTAAATGTTGGGATGTGGGAGGCGAGATGTGAGAAATGCGCCATCAGAAATACATCATGGCTGAGCAGTATGGCTGCTCCCTTCATGAATAAAGATCATAAGCAGAAGAACATTAATAGGATCATAAGCGGGAGGATAACTGAACATTAATATGTGCAAGTGCTAACAAAATTAACCCTTTGAGTGCCAGAGGGGTATGCAGTGCATTGCTTTGCAATGAGTTGCGTACCCCTCTGGCACTCAAAGGGTGAATGAACCTCTTTTATTTGGTTAAATAGTATTCTATTAGAAAATGTATGTGTTCACAAGGTGATGGGTCCATTTTAACCCTGGTGCTTTAATTGACCCTGTTTGTAGCCAGATACATTTGTTAAAAATAAGAAAACAAAAAACATTCCCAAGTTCAGTGACAACTGATGCAGGATCCTTGAAGAAGAATTTTCCTCTTTAGAAAAATTACCTGAACCATAAACATCTCATCTGCTAACAAGATACTCTAAGCCACGGAGTGAAAGGCACATGATTCTATTTGTCTAAAAGAGTCACAGAATTGTAAGAAATGTAGGGAAAATATAAATGCACGGGTCAATTTCATTATCTATGTGCAAGAATCATCTTGTTATCCTAGGAATGGTATTAAAAATGATGTGACCCAGTAATAATTGTGACAGCACTACACCAAGTCTTTTGACTCTGAATTCCCAGGACGCTAATGCAGTATTATTAGCAAGGAATGTCGGGAGCATGACTACGAATTCTAGAACATTCATTTGCCTTGCAAAGATTTTTCACAGTAAGGAAATGTACAAATAGATCGACACAGCTCATTTTCTGTGCTGTGATAATGGCTTCCCACTCATGTGCCTGGAATTCAGGGTATGTAACAGAAAGTATAAAATCTGTAGTGCATACAGCGCACACACTCCACCATTGCTAAGTCTTTAACAAGAGCAAGCCTTGACCACCTCCCATATAGAGTGCGCAGGAAAATTAAAGTTACACCACTTCCCTCTGTGATATGTTAGTATACAGAATTAAAGAAGGAGCAGAGGAAAAGAACCCCCAGAAATGTCCGCACACTTCCATAATGCCATGCACTTAATACAAGTAGGGTCCAGAGGAGAATCTACAGTGAAGTACTGTAGTAAATTGGCATCAGAATAACACCAAGAAGTTAGCTCCAGCTCCTATTTTAGCATGTAATCATATTAGTACATAGCGCCTATTTTCTGCCAGAAGGTTTTTAAAGGAACACTAACACCTGTAAATTTAAATACCATGTGTTTCCAGCTTGCATCTGTAAAAAAATAACTGTTTTATGATAGATCCCTAGAAGTTCATCCTCAACTTGAATTTTAATGTATATGTGGACTGCTCTATATAGAGACCATTTGGTTTACTTTGTGCAATTTGAAATTAGAAAGAAGAGCTAATTCGATTAATTTATAATTGTATTCAGACAGACTGTTGTTACCTCATCTCAGCCCATTTACGGGCAAGACAGCATCTATCACTTCTGACACCCTGTCAATGGCCATGGCTACCTCCATAAGTAAGACAAGATTTTAGGCTTTTTTTTTTTTTTTTTTTTTTTTAAATAATTAAAAAAATCAGTTATGGCATAAAGGGTATGTAAGTGTATGTAAACCCTGTTGATATTTAGGAGTTAGCAGGAAAAATTAATATTCACGTCCCATGATTCTGTAATAGAAGTTGACCTTTTGAGTGCCAGAGGGGTAATCAACGTATTGCTCGGCAATGTGTTGCATAACCCTCTGCCACTCAAAGAGTTAACCTACTTAGCTAGATAGACCTCCGATACTTTTTTAGAGAGCGCCAGATTTACTAAGAACTGGAAAAATTCTGGGGAAAACCACTTCTCCTTATCCTTAGGGGACAAATACAAATTTACCATTTATTTAAATGGGATTTTATCCAATGTAATGCTTCATCAGGGCTCGAAATTTCCACTCACCACTAGCCAATGGCGAGTGAAAATTTAGCCTGGCGAGTAGAAATTCAGCCCTGGTGGGTATGTTTTGGCTTGCAGTGGCGAGTAACTTTTCTGGTCTGGCTAGTAGCACAGGACTTCAAATTTTAAGCCCTGGCTTCATAATTCATCAGAGGCCACCTTAGCAGTTAATGGGTTAAAGGCTCCATGTAAATCAATAGAGATTGGTGGAATTTTCTATGATGCAGTTGGTTTGCTGTAGAATTGCTCCAAATTTACTTATTTACTTATTTCAGTCTCAATGTGCTGGGGACCTTGAGCACCAAGCAAGGGGTTAATTATTTTACGTAAGTAAACATTACAAAATGCTATTTAACCCTTTGAGTGCCAGAGGGGTACACAACACATTGCTTTGCAATGCTTTGTGTACCCCTCTGGCACTCAAAGGGTTAACCCTTTGAATGCTAAAAGGGTATTCAACACATTGCTTCGCTTTGCGTTCTGCACCCTCCTCGCACACAAGTGGGGAGATTCACTAAGCGGTGTTAAAGATGTGAGAAAGTGGAGATGACTTCTCCAGTTTATCTCTTCTCCTGTTCCTATGTTATTCTATGGAGCCTATTCACTAAGATTTCCAAAGCTGACAAAATCTTAGTGCATACGATCCATAGAATAACATAAGAACTGGAGAAGTGATATCACTGGAGAAGTCATCTCCACTATCTCACCTCTTTATCACCGCTTAGTGAATCTCCCCCCAGGAGTCAAATTTACTTATATTTGACAGTGACATTTATATAAAATTATCCTTATAGAACTAATACACTGTATGGCATACGTACATGGCAGGATCAATTACTGCATTTTTATTATATTAATTTACAAATAATTTATTCAACAGCTCTTAGGGTCACATACACAAAGTAAAATAAATTCAGTCTAGGGCAAAGCACTTTCACCATAGAGAACAGATAAAAACTTGACTTTAAGTGGAACTACCACCCAACATAAAGTTAAACCCCAAGAATTACCCATCTGGCGGCTAGCTGAACAATACTACTAGTCGCCAGAATAATTACCTCCTTATAGATAAATCCTACTGCTCTGGAGACTGACAGCCAGGACATGCCAGATCTGTCACCAATCCTTAACATCCGACGTGATGGTCCTGACACGTCATGTGCCACTAAGAGATTACAAGTGCAAAACATGGCATTATTCCAATGAGCTTTTCCTAACCATATTAGTCTGTTATTGTTACAAAAATAAATAAATAATACATACTGGAAAGTTGTATTATACATGCAGTTAAAAGAAGGTGGTGGGGAAGATACCTATAGCTATGAACTGTGCTTCAATTAGATGGACATATACTTGATTTTGAATTCCTATCTACTTACTGCAAGTTTTCTCCTATGGCCATGTCAGTGTAAGCCTATAAAGGCACAAGATAGAGCTTCTAATATGAAGCATTTTAAAACCCTTTTGATGTAGTAAAATGCATCAATTAGAACCTGCCTGAATAGAGGTGTTTAACCCTTTGAGTGCCAGAGGGTTAGAGGTTATTTAATGTGATCACATGAGGGAATCTTTACACCTTGCACATTTGTTTAGTCTTGTGAGCTACAATCAAACCTGAACTTTCCACTAGAACTTACTAGCTACATGGAAAACATTTGACGGTATAATTCAATACTGTAGTGCTTGAGCAAACCAACTACACCCACAGAATTAACCCACTGAAAACTAGAGAGGTCTCCAACATGGGGTTACAAGCCAGATTTCAATCAATGGGGATTTTCATTTCTCCCCATGATCCAGCTGGTTTGCTCCAGAGTTGCAACTGTTACTGAATTGAACCTTAAAGGAGAACCACAGTATGTACCAATAGGAATAAATGGCTCTTAATTTGTTTAACAGATGCACTTACTTATTCATAGAGTAGTTCGGTATATCTGTTTATATCATTGGTTGCAGGGTATCTTTAGTTGCCTATTTGTGTTGTGTATCCTTTTATGTCTACATTGCGTTCACAGTGCCAAACAATAAACAATTTATTTTATCAGTTAGATTTAGATCATGAGCTTCACTCTCGTCTCCTACATTACCATTAATTAGTCTGTATACTAAAATCGGGTGCTTTACTCAGTCATAAGATGTAAATGTTCACTAGCTTCTTTTTACAGGTCTTATTAATGTTAGTATTAGTTTATTATATTGGCAAGTATTTCTGTACACTTTTTAGAAAATTAAAGCATGAACATTTAAATTAAGAAAAATAGATTGCATTTACACATTAAGATACTAACAAACCTTTGTGACATTATTCAAAGAATAAATATAGAGCCACAAAATCATTTACAAATAGTATTTACACAGTGGTACGACTTTAGCATTTAGGCATGGATGTTGTAAGAGAGGTTTTTGAATTTTACAGTTTATTTATTATCCCTTTTAAATCCATTTAACAGTCACAATTTGATTTTTTTGCATGATCGGCACTATCATGATTGAAAAAAACACAGCTTTCATTTTACTAGAAATTTTCTTAATTTATATGTCTAATAGGGGGAAAAATGTTGAGTATATGTAATGGAAACACTGGTTCTTGAAGACTTTTTTTTTTTTTTTTACAAAATTAGTACATTTTGTCTGCATAAATATTCTCTGCAAATTACAAGAAAATTACAGAAATATTTTAAAAGAATTGTACAGCACATATGTTTAAATTGTAAGCAGACAATATTTTTAGTTATTATTGTAATAGAAATATATGTACTATGATGCTTTCTTCAACTTTGTCAATTAAAATAAGAACTTTGTAGACTACATTTGATTCAGTCTCTGAAAAACTAAAAAGAAAACATTGATATAGTATGAAAGATTTATATTAGAACAAAAACAGGAAAGAATATTTATTTGATGACTATAGTGAAGATATTTTGCATGTTGCAACTTCTTACTAATGACTTATAACCTTGTTTTATTAATAGAAGTAATACAATTTTATATACTATTTTTGTTATTTTCTATATTTTCAAACAGTAAATATCTTCAATATTTTGAGCATGTATTTTGTTAACATTTGCAATTTGTCTATAGTTGCAAAGCTAGTACAAATAAAATCAGCTTATGTATTAAAGAAATGCTTTATGAAAGCCTATCATTTGAAAAGAGTGTTCATGTTTAGAGAGTTTAACATATCCCTATGCTTTAAATCTGTGAATTATAATTGACATTGTTTCTAACACATATGTGTATTATTAAGAGAAGTTCAGGTTTGCAGGTATCATGTTCAATGATCATGAACATATCATCTTCTATTAATTTTTTTAGAATACTTAAACCTTATTAATTATTCATGGGGAGAAATTTTAATAATTTATTCAAACATTTAAGTAGTAATTTTTTAATTAAAAGGAGATAAATAATTACAATGGGTATGTATTTACATGTTGAAATTATTATGTGCTTCCTTAACCCTTTATGGGTCAGAGGGCTGTGCATCATATTGCTTCACAATGGGTTTTACACCTCTCTGGTCCTTTAAATGAAATATATTCCCTAAATGATAGTCAATATGTCCTGTATTCAATGTAATGTGTTTTTTTTTTTTAAATCTGAGAGTGAATAATGTTTTTAGTTGGAAAAATCTTTTTTAATGGGAACTTCTAGTGTTCTAATGTGCTGGTCGACTTAATGCATGCATTACTTCATACACAAAATTTTAATTAAAAAGAAAAAAAAATACAGTTATTGAAAAATATGGCTACAGGATTATCCTAGGACCTCTGCATTATGGTTATTTTAGTAAATACAAAATTGATTAAACTGTTTAAGGCAAAGGTTCTCATTTCTATTTATCAGGTACTCAGTGATAAGAATATTCACAAATGAGTTCAAGTAGCTCTGTCAAATAACTGAATCCATATCTCCCAAGTGTCCCTCTTTGGGACCCAAATCCCATTCTCCCTCTTTCCCACCCTGGTGTCCCTCTTTTTAGGAGATCAGACTGTGTGAAGTGTATATAACTGTATTACATTGCTTCACTGTGATAAAACTCACATTAATGTTTGTGTGAACGTCAGTACATGTGTTTATAATTGAGTATGTGTACATAAAATACTTAGGTCTTGTTCTAAATTATTCATTCAGTTGCACAAAGACGCGTCAATAGGTAATGAAATAGTCTAAAAACTTTCAGTAATGCCCAGCCCACATGCCACACCCAACAACAACACCAAAAACACAAGTGTCCCTCTTTGGCCATTTGAAATTTTGGGGCTTATGTGAACCACTGATTAAAACACCTACATTTAAGTTATCGTTAAAGCTACACCATTAGACTGAGTTTAGAAACCTATGAGGGATAGTAATGTTTCTTCACAGGTCATTCATCATATTTAATAGTACTGCTGTCTGATGCTCTAGCTCTGCAAAACTTGGTACTTACGCTGTAATTATATAATGAAGTTGATCCCTCTTGCCCCTTTTCATGATTGCAAGCCACCTCCTCATAGATCTGAAGTCAGGTCAAATATAATTAGACAGATCACAATGAGGGACAATCTTCCCTCTGTCAGTATAAGGAAAACCTGGCCTCCTTGATGAAGGAGGACAGGTTTTTCCTAATACTGGCTGAAGATTGTCCCACGTTGTGATCCGCTATCGGATCTGGGACAGAAATAAATACATCAGCAAAAAGGGGAGGGAGGGTAAACGTCATCATATTATTACACCTTAAATAACATCTGAGATGAGTGTGAAGAGAAACATTACTATCCCTTTAAAGGGACAATCACCATAAAACTGTAACTTTTATGACATTAATGCAACATCAGCATTTTCAGAGTTTTTTTTCCACATTGAATCCTAAGCTTTCCATAACCCTTATTCAGAAATTTTAAAATTTAAGTTTGAAAAGAATAATGACCTGAACATCAGTATAAATCCTTTTTTCTCAAATTTCAAACAGTGAGAGACCTGTCATTTCTGTCTCCTATACTGTCTAGATACAAAAGCATAAACAGCCTTGCACAATACTTAATTATTTTTTCAAAAAAAATTTTTATTAAGTCTTGTAATATGTAATTTTATTCATACCTAGAAATATGCCCAGTTTAAACAGTTACTCTCTATTTAGAATTGATACAAATACTTATCTAAACAAGGAATTATCTATATACTAATATATGTAGAATTACTTTTATTTATATAAGCCAATGAATCACTCTTGTGAATTAAGGTACTATGCTGTAGAAGCAGCTTGTTCTTTATGATCCAGACAAAAAACTGTTTGTGAGACATCATTTATAGAAAAATTGCTTTAGAAACTGAATTTTCACATATCATTAGCTTTGAAATGCTCTGAAAAAGTCAGCAAAGTTTGGTCATAGAAAAAATAAAAGGTCCAGATGCAAACTCCTCTGTCTTTCCAGTTCTTTCATTAGTCCCCTCTAAGTAATAGGATAGGTCAAATAGTTTTAGACATGTATTAATAGGATCCACATAAAAATATTCTAATAAACACAATTGTAGTGGATTTTGTTCCTAGATTAAGGCACAGATTCCATTACAATCAGTTTGTTTGCCAAATTACAAAAAGTTAGCTTCAGCAGACATTTTCAACTGATCAGCTGTAAAATCAAATTCTGGCCAAGCGTCATAACTGATTTATTGAACGTAAGCTTGTGTTTTTAGGGGGAGCAATAGAAGTCCTCTTTGAAATCCCCCCTGAGCCTTAAAAATGCAACAAAATTATACCAAAATGAGGCTCAAGATGAAGCCAATATTGTCTCATTTCCTTGGGCTGGATGAGGCAGGGAAGAACAGGGGGCCTCTAGCCAACCCAGTCCCCTGATACCCCATGTCCAGAGCACCTCCCCACATCCCCAACACCCATGGTTAACCTCTCTGTTGCTATGCAATGTGTTCTCAACCTTCTCCCACTAAAAGGGTTAAATCATATGTCCCCTGATAAATTGGTGGACAGTGTGATGTACCTTCTCTTCCCATAATCAGCCACTGAGGTCTGTGCTGGAGACTTCTATACAAATGCTCCCTCCCATCACGTACATGACTTACTGAGGAAAAGGTCCAATAGAGAATGGAAAATGTTATGGTGTATAAAGCACCTGGACTTAATGGAAAAAGCAAGGGTACATAAGGTAATATAGCAAGAACCTTAATCTTCATGTTTATTGTTCCACTATCATCATGAAAAGTGCCATGTGATTGAAGGAAAGCAGATGTAGTACCATTATTCAAAAAGGAGGCAAGATCTAAACCAGGAGAGACCTGTGAGCTTGGCTTATGTAGTGGGTAAGATATTAAAATGATTACTAACTAATAGGATTCAGGACTATGTGATGACCATCAATATTATTAGTAGGAGCCAGCATAGTTTTATTAAACTAATTTACTTGCATTTTATGAAAGAGTATTAATTTGGACATGGGAATTATTGTTGATGTAGTTTACTTTTGCAAAACTGTAATGTGTCTCACAACAGGTTGCATATATTAAAAGGCTTTGGTTTGGGAGGTAATAACTGTGCATGGATAGAGAACTGGTTAAATGATAGATGACAGAGAGCTGTTGTAAATGGAACATTTTTAAATTGGTCTGAAGTTGAAAGTGGGGTGCTGCAGGTTTCAGTCCTAGGACCAATGCTTTTTACCTTGTTTATTAATTATCTAGAAGTGGGTATTGAAAGCAATGTCTCAGTCTTTGCTGATAACACTAAGCTGTGTAGTGAAATACATACAGAACAAGATGTCTTCTCTCTGCAGAAAGATTTGGATAAACAGAGATAATGGGCATTACAATGGAAGATGAGGTTTATACATTTGGGCTGCTGAAAATGCTACATATATGCTAACTGGGAAACTACTTAGTTAAAGAACAATTTAGGTGTACTGATAGACATTAGACTAGGCAGTGTCACTCAGCTATTGCAAGAGCCAATAGCACACCTCCCAAGTGTCCCTCTTTAGGAGGGACAGTCCCTCTTTTAGACCCAAATCCCTCTGTCCCTCATTACCACCCTGATGTCCCTCTTTTTAAAAGATCAGACTCTGTCATGTGTATGTAAGTGTATTACATTGCTCTACAGTAATAAAACTCACATTAAATGTTTTCTAAATGTCAGTAAATGTGTTTATAAATCAGTCTGTGTAAATAAAATACTTTGGTCTTGTTATAAGTCAATTATTAGGTTACACAAGGAGGTCTCAACAGGTCACGAAACAGCCTAAAATTTCTTGATAATGCCCCACCCACCAGCCACACCGCCAGCCACACCCCCTAAAACACAAGTGTCCCTCTTTGGCAAGTTGAAATGTTGGGAGGTATGCAATAGGGTACTATATGTATAAAAAGGGATTTAGATGCACAGGACCTCATCTAGAATATGGAGTATAGTTTTGAGAACCAACTCTTAAAAAAAGATATTATTGAACTGGAAAAGGTGCAGATATGTGCAACAAAACCAATAAAGGGATTGGAGTATCTGATAATACAGTGGGGAGTAGTTTGTTATCCATTCACTGAGAATTAAGGACTTGTAATCATACCTGGGAACTCTCCGGTTTTGCCCAGGAGACTCCGGATTTCAAACTGAATTACCGGGTCTCCGGGGCAATTTGTGAATCACCGGGTGGGCAGAGTTTAAGTAGAAACTCTGCCCACTTGTGCTCCATCCCGCCCGGTTCCTCCCACTCCCCACCCTCTTACCTCCATTTTACAGGGTTTTTTGTCCCGCCCCCCCTTTGACTAAGCCCCACCCCTTTATGACGCGAGTAGCGTCATTTTCCTCCGCGGACGGCACTGACAGGGTTACCCTCCGGGTAGCCCTGCTTCAAAAGTTCCCTGGTATGTTTGTAATTCAACAAGAGCTGGGTACACACAAGTTGGATTAGGGCAACACAAGGAAGGAATACCATGACATTTACCGTAAATGTTTTTGTTTCTTTCTCTCTTTCTTTTTAGCCACCTACGATAAGAAAGGGATTTTGATCACAAACTGTGCTAATGTGTTTGCACAGTCTTGAATTGCCTTGTAGGTACTGAGAAAAACAAATTAACAACAGGAACACACAGACACAGATTATTCAATGCAGAACTGGAGACAGCAGACAAATTTTCCTTTCTGTGGGGAAAAGAGGATAATTTTGATTTTCGAAATCACATTCTTCACAATTTTTAATATATTTATATAAAGTTTTCATATCTTGCCAGAACTTAGGGGAACATTAACACCTAGGAATTAAATTAGGTTAGATACGTTTAGATACTGTGTACATCATTTTCAGTTCTAGATTCTTAATACATAATCCTAAACTTGCTTGTATAATGTATGTGTAGAAAGCTGCGCTGCTCTTATATAAAGCCACATGTTGATTACTCTGTTTGTACATCTTACGTTGAGTGAAAAGATCTAATACAGTTCAGTAACTGAGACTAGTACCAACACATGCATTTTTCATAAAGGCTGTTATCTCTGTCAGTTAACAGTATGCCTTATCACTTCAAGTTTTCCTATACAAATGATGGCCATAGAATGCTGTAAAATGTATATTTAAAACTTTCCGTGCAAGGTGCTTGCTTGGAAATCTTGAAATATAAAAGGTTGGGGAGTGACAAGCAAACAACATATGTATGCAATTTTAAATATCTTAAAACTTATTTTATTATATGAAAGTGTTTGAAATAAAATTAACAGATGTACGATTAAATCCCTGTACTCAGTGGAATGGGTTTTCCTAGTAACTTCTCAAGGAATAGGTTTACCTGCTAACTTCAAGGGGCCTTGTCTTGAGCTTCCCAAAGTCCCACCTTTTCAGAAAGCTACATACGCAATCAATACTGCAGTATGCAGCTCATAAGCACCAAAGATACATATAATTATAACAAGATCATGTCATTGTAATTAAAAATATCTCCATCATTTGTAGTAGACATACATCTCTCCAATATCTCAAGTCGTATGATTTTATGTAGCCTATTTATGAAGAATATAGATCTTTTTTGAATAATATTTGGACTGTTTTTTCCTAACTGCTTGAATAATTAAGGTACTGTGTTTTATAAAACCTTTCACTGGTCCAAAATATTAATGAAAATGTAAAATTTTCAAACCTAACTTATAGGCAGTAGAAAGAGGTGAGATTCCAAGTCCCCCCAACTTTATGACCCCCTCAGATCCAATTTCCCTTCAAATGCAGGATTGCGCAACCTGTAGTCTCCAGCTGTTTTTGAACTACAATTTCCATCATAATCAGATAATTGTAGTGCAAAAACAGCTGGAGTCCTGTAGGTTGCCTAACCCTGCTCTAATCTTTTATATTATGGGTCAGCAGTGTGGCTTCTTTGTTTGGCCACCTCAACCTCAAAGACGCTCATTATTCAAAATTAGTTTAAATATCTTATGAACATTTTAATCTAGAGTACTTTAAAAAAAAATAGTACACTGATTTTAATTATGTAAACATCAAATGTATACCCAGATATGAAAACCCAAAACAGTGTTCATGGACCATATTGTAGAGACTTGGTGTAGACAAGTGTGACACACTAGTAAAAGATCTTCTTGCAATCAAGGCCAACTAAAGAGCTTGATCCATTTAGCTGATAATTGCGTGTATGCGAAGCAAGGGTGTTTAGTCTCTTCAAAGTGATCTTTTCAGTTAAACATAGTTCAATTACAGATTAAGGGTTCTTGGTATTAAAGACAAAAGCCAATCCGACCCCCTACCCACCCATGGATTTATATCATACCAGGTGTGCTTGGGGTTTAATAGGATTATGCTAATGTTAACTAGTCACCAACCACATTGTTTTACATATACTTTTATCCCCTTTTGTCTTGTGTTATCAGAGACTACCTCTTCAAATTAATCCCCCTAGAATCCTGTTATATGTGTCCCTAGCCAACCTTCACTGGAACTGAATCTTGTCTGTGGATTTTCCCACTCCAAATATATCTGGTTTGAAGAGGTCAAATGAAGTAGTCAGTAAATTGTCCTTTGAATGAAAACTCACACTGAAGCATATAAAATTATGCAAGTCTGTAGTGCATGTTCCTCCCTCTGCCAACATCAACTTTCCATAGTGGCTCCATGGAAATCGTTACTAAGTAACCGGAAAAATGAGAGTTGGGTTTCTTTTTGGGTAAAGTGATGGAGTCCAGGAAAACAATTATGTCAACTTCTTAAAGAGGAACTATAGTCTTGAAATAAATGCCACTTAATTTGTTTAAAAAGAAGGAGTTGCTTATGAACGTGTCCTTCTTTTGGCAGGCCGCTATATCTATACACTGTTTTTTGCACTTGGAGTTTGCTGTAGTCTATAAATTCACAGGGATATAGTACTAACTTGTGAATGTTCTCATGTCCTATTAGAATCATGATTTGTTCTCTCTCTACAGCTAGTGTCTGTTATGTAGTGTGTAGGGTGAAAACTGAATACAGGCTTAACACTTTGAGTGCCAGAAAGGTACCAAATGCATTGCTTTGCAATGCGTCGGGTACCTTTTCTGCACTCAAACGTTTAAAAAAGTGCATGGCAAATACATGTAATTGCAGACACTGTGAGGAAAATATATAAATAGAGCTGATTTTTGTATGAAGGATTCATATCTAAGTATGTGTATCTGTTAAACAAGTTAAGACCCAATATGTCTATATATATATATATATATATATATATATATATATACATACAAATGTAACTGTTTCTGTTTTTTTGCCGTCCAACCCTCCCAGAGTCGGAAGGGGGACAGACTGCACACATACCCAGTAAATTGCCACAGCGCAGTGATTTTGACAAGAGTGGCCAGGAGAGTGAAGTCCCCTAGTCATTCCTGCGAAAATCACTGCAGCAAGACTAACTGCTATTTAGTTGCATTGGTTCACCGATGTGCACATAGCACTGAATACCACATGCAACAATGTGCAGCAAGCACAAAAGCACTCATAAGACTTTTAAAATGAGCATTAAAGTGTTATTTTAATCAACATTTAGGCCAGGCTCAGTGCTGTGGGGTTTTTCTGTTTTTGCCTTCTAAACTAGTTTTTAATTGCATACACTGTTTTACATAACTAGGTACGTGTTTCTTTATAACATCTTTATCAGCTTTCTCAACCTTAGAATTGTAATTTATTTTAATTTTACATAGCAATTAAGGTGCATTAGAGTAGGTATTTGCCAGAATCTGAGATACCTTCTAATTTCCTCTTTAAAATTCCGTCTTTTGTGCTTGTTCAATCTACATATCTGCCCTACATCAGCACCAAGGCATTATTATATATATATATATATATATATATAGATAGATATATAGATAGATAGATATCTATATAGATATAAATACTCACACACATTAGTGTTGCTTATCTTACTGAGCAAAACAAGAATACTCTCATTGCTGATGGATGTTTTATTCAAAAGTTATAGCAGGTAAAATTTTCATTTTTTGGGTGCAGTACTTTCTTGGCCTGAAGTGTTCTGGTGGTGCTATTGTTACAGCAGTCTATGCACAGGTATGGTCATTGACAATAACCCTCCATAAGCTGCTGTTGCAACAGCACCACTGCAAAACTTCAGTCTGTGGGTGTACTGAACCCAAAATGTAAGTCTGAGCTGCAATAACGTTTGAATAAAACATTTCTCAGGATTAGGAGTACCTTGTTTTACTCAGCAAGATAAACTCTGCAATAAATATACATATATTTACCAGATTATGTAATACTATCCCTTTAACTGTTAAATGGGCTCAGTCTGTCCCTTCTCAGAAGAGGGAAGTCAGTTAAGATGGAGCATCACTGGGATAAATCAAGCTGAAAAAAAGAATACCCATTGATTTAAATGGGGATATTAACCCTATGGATGCTAGAAAGGTATCCAGTGCATTGTGAATCAATGTATTGGAGACCTTTCTTGCATTCAAGGAGTTAACCCTTTGATTGCCAGAGGAGTATGCAACAAATTGCTTTGCAATGTGTTGCATACCTGTCTGGCACTTCAAGGGTTAAAAGTCTTATACCTAGGAACGCTCTGGTTTTGCCCTGGAGACTCTGGATTTCACAGTGAATTACCGAGTCTCCGGAGCAGTCTGTCAATCTCCGGGTGGGCAGAGTTTTAGTAGAAACTCTGCCCACTTGTTCTCCATCCTGCCCCGGTTCCTCCCACTCCCCACCCACTTACCCTCCTTCAACATATATTCTGCCCTTTTTTTTGTCCCGCCCCCCTTTGTGACTAAGCCCTTCCCCTTTTATGACACGAATCACATAATTTCCCTCCCCGATCGGCACTGGCAGGGCTACCCTCCTGGGTAGCTTTGCCTGTCAAGTTCCCAGGTATGCTTATACTGATCAATGGGAATCTGAAGAATTGTTATATGTCCCAATGGTGCAGTTAGTTTACAACACAAATGCTTCTGTTCTCCATAATATTTAATCTTCTATAACTTTGAAGAAATTTACCTTCAAAAATATTAATTATTATATTTTATACAAATAATATTCTGTGTTTACAGTCCCAAAATAATTTGCAAAATTATTTTATCAAGTTCTTCAAAATGTCCTGCTCTCATTCACTGGGGTCTAGTTTTCAGCAAGCAGCATCATCTGTAGTATTGCCAGGTGACCATAAAGAATGTCAGTGTATTATCTTCGGGTGAAGTCACCACTATCAAAAATGTACACCCTACCCTATGCGTGGGTACTGTACCAAAATTATGGTCAACAGTACCTACACCAATAGGATTTTCTAGTATTTATTTCTACCAATATTTGTGCACACACATTGGGTAGGGTGTACATTTATGAGGGTGGTGATTTCGCTCAGTAGCATGGTAAACGAAGCTTGCTGTAATGTTAGCCCACTTAAATACAACTATGAAAAGAAGCGTGAATGCGCTCCCTGGGGAAGCTGAGAGGGAGGTGGGTAGTCCTGCTCCATTGTGCTACACATGCAGTGTGCCACAGAACGGGGAAGTGGCACATTTCAGGTCTCTGTAGCTTAAATAGTAAGAACGTAAAGTAAAAAAAAAAAAAATACCAAGGCTAATGTAGTTGGGCTAATTTAAGCCCATGGGCAAAACTTTTTCTCATATGAATGTTCCCCTTTTAGGGTAATGTAGCCCTATGCACTTGACTTCTCCAATTTGAAAAATAAAACTGCAGGTACCTGTCATGTCTGCCTCAAGGACATGACTTCCAGGACTGATTGAAGATGTTATTTCTTTAACAAAGACAAAAGGGCAAAGTTAATAAGTGTCACTAGGATTTTCTAGTCATAGTAAGGTAAGGGAGGTTATTATTGGGAAGTGTTAGTTCACCTTTAAAGTAGTCATTTCACCTTGATTTTTTGGCATATGTGAAAACTTCATTCAAAACTGCATATGTATAATGTTAGTCAAGCATATGTATAGTTTAGAACAGTGGTTCTCAACTCCTGTCCTCAGGACCCAATAACAGGCCAGGACGTAGGGATTTCTCTGCTAGAGCACAGGTGTGGTGATCAGAGGCTCATTCACATTGATTAACTCACCTGTGCTCTAACAAGGAAATCATCAAATCCTGGCCTGTTAGTGGGTCCCGAGGACTGGAGTTGAGAACCACTGGTTCAGAATTTATTCACTTATTATTTACTAGTTGAACAGCCTGTGTACACGGGCCACAGTGCCAGGCTGCAACGGCTGCAGTGCAGTCATGTACAGTAGAGACTGCCCGCAACGCAGCTGATAACAGAGTGGGTCACTCCGAATTCAGACCGTAGTCCTCTCTGCACACCGACTAAGGTCTAAATTTGGAGTGTCCCGCTCCGTTCTCAGCCATGGCGCAGGCAGTCTGTACTGCCCATGACAGCTTCTGACAAACATACATTAGCGAATTATTATATAGGATGGGAAAAGTGAAACTGAGGGGGGTTATTCACTAAGGTGTGATAAAGCGGTGATAAAGTGGAGAGGACTTCTCCAGTGATATCACTTCTCCAGTTCCTATGTTATTCTATGGAGCCAATTCACTAACATTTCTCAAAATCTGGAGATCTTAGTGCACAGGCTCCACAGAATAACTTAGGAATTGGAGAAGTGATATCACTGGAGAAGTCATCTCCACTTTATCACCTGTTTATCACGCCTTAGTGAATAACCCCCAAAGTCTCTCAGTGCAACACATAGCTTAAATAGCAAATTAAATGTCACCAAACAGCTTCTTTGGCATATGAAGTCCTAGTGAAAATGGTAATTACCATACATTAGCATAATTGCATTTAGATAGCTCATCATACAGAAATGAAAGTATGGCTCTTCAGCTAACATAACACACAGGCAGTTTTGAATGAAGTTTTCAGATGTGCAAACATGGATAAAGGTGACAGGTCCATGAATCCTAGGAGACATGTTGGAAGACAGGTCTAGCATACGAGGTGTTAATAGTTGTTCTTACCCCTGAAAAGAGGCCCCATAATGTATCATAATGTTTTATTTGCATATTACACTCTACTGATCCTTATTTGTATTAATGAAACCTAAAACAACGGACATAGTCATTAATTAATAGACTGCATTATAGTTGTCACCTTTCCTATTTTGGTTCTATTGGTTGGAGAGCATAGCAAGCAAAAGAAAACTGGCTTTGACAGGTCTCTCAGTGCAAGTGTGACAATTAGTTTCAAATGCGTTACCTATGGAAAACTGTTGCCACTCTGTCATCAGAAATAGGGGTACACAAGGAATGCTTTCCCGTCTTGTTCCTGCCTTCAGATTCCAGTGAGTAAAATGCGCTGCGGTTTTGTATCAGGAAGCACCCAGCTCTTCCTATCGAGCAGAGTGTGTGAGAAATATTACTCACCACTTGCTCTCAACTCACTCACATACTGAAGGCAGCAAATTTAACAAATTGGTCTCTGGGTGTGCTAAGATGAGAGAAAGGCAGACCTAGAACTATTTTGAGAGAGCAGCTATGACTCCCCATCATCTCTCTTTCTCCTCCTCTTTCCACCCTCTGTCTTTCTGTCTCTATCTAACCTCCATCCTCTGTTATTATCTCTCCCCCTTTCTGCCTCTGTTCCTCCACACTGGTAGTGTCTGGTTCCCTAACCTGCCAGTCTCTATATCTCCAACATCTGTCTGGCATCTCTGCCCTGTCCCTCCACCTTCACTGTTTCAGTCTCTCCTCTCTGTTTATCTGTAACCTCTCTCTACCATTTGCCTGTCTCTCTTTCTCTCTCTGTCTCCATCTCCCCCAAAATATCTCATACTATGGGACATATGCACAAACTAAAAGAGGAGCAAATCAAGGGCAAAGCAATTGCACAAAAGAAATGAAAAAAAAAATCCCCAAACTCACATTGTTTTAAAGGGATAGTAATACTTCGTTTTAACTTTATTTTATTTTGTAGGCATTAAAAAAACATGAAGAATGATATAAGTCTTATCTCTGAAACCTTTATGGTTTAAGAGATATTCACAAACAAAGTATCCCTTCCCTGTTCAACCAGATCAGAAGGGAGATGCCCAGGTAGACTGCAGAGAGGGACAATCTTCAATTAAGATAATGGAAAAAGCTGAAAAACTTGTCAAGGGGGGAAGGGCTTTCATTGTTTTCATACAAAGAAAATTGTCCCCTTCTGTTATCTGTCCTGTCATACAACCAGACTCACATTTGAGAAGAGATGGCTTACACTAGGAAAAAGGGGCGGGGAGGGGAACTTTGCTTGTGAATATCTCATAAACCATAAAGGTTTGAGAGATAAGACTTATATCATTCTTCATGTTTTTTTTAATGCCTACAAAATAAAATAAAGTTAAAACGAAGTATTACTATCCCTTTAAATTGGCTTTTAACGCCATGGATATTAGAGAGGTCTCCAACACATTTTGAAGTGTTCCATCAAAGAACTCTATCTTTAAAAGCCCTACATAGATGAATGGGAATTTGTATTTCTCTCCTTGGTGTGGTGGTAAGCCAGTGTGGGCGACACAGGGTACCATCTCTCTGTTTGGTTTTGAAAGGAATAAAAGATGTCAACCCGACTTCACACAGAGAAAAATAAATTTTAATCCAAAAAATATATCTTTGTTTATGATTGATTTTCTGGAAGGTTCTGTTGAAGGACGTTTTACTTTAACTTTTTATTTCAGTACTAGATAATTATTTTGCCTGCCAGCCTTGATTTTCATTAATTCTTGTTTTTTTTTCCACCTGGAATCAGCTATTCCAGCTTTTCTCTATCTTAAATGTTTGGTGATGTGAGCACCTTCTACATGTAGTCTGTAAAACAATCTGTGATTTAATTGTACCTGTAAAGGATGGTAAGAAGTATGTTTGTGTGTCTCATCTTGTGTTTTGCTGAATTGCCAATATACGTAATAGCCCTACCTGGGAACTTCTTACTTGGGGCTGCCCGGAGGACAGCCCTCTAGTGCCGATGAGGGTAGAAAAATGACGCGATTCGCGTCACTAAAAGGGATGGGTCTTAATCACGAGGGGGCGGGACTACTAAACATTAAAAAATATATAGAATACACTGGAGAAGGGGTAGAAATGGGCATGGAGTGGGATGAACAGGGTGGGATTGAGCACAAGTGGGCAGGGTTTCCCCACATCCGGAGAATCTGTATCTGCCCCGGAGACTTGGTTATTCATTGTCAAACCCAGAGTCTCCGGGGCAAAACCAGACAGTTCCCAGGTATGGTAATAGCCCATTAAACTAAATAACCCATATTTTGCCATTTCTGGAAGCACATTGACTTCATGGGTGATAGTCCAGTAAAATTTTAATATAGTCATTGATATTTCTGTAGAAGTTGAAGGAAAGGCTTCCATTTTTGTATCAAAAGCTACAACTACATCTCATTCGCAGACATTTACATAAACACACATACCTATACCTCTCCTACTCCTTTTTACTAGTTAGGCAGAGTAATAGCAGTAGAATGGAAGATATGTTGTTAGTCAGGTAGGATAATGGAAAAGGTCTAGTTCTGGACAATTGAAACTAGAGTGAATCTACGGGGAGGGAAGCAAGATAGAGGGAGAGTTCTTTTGATGGTTTGAAGGCATGATTGAGTCTCAAACTCATTTTATAGGCTGAAGGTAAAAGGGGCTCACATCATTCAAAATGGAAAAGGAGAAGAGGTTAAAAGCTAATTCAAGGTAAAAACACAGAATTTCATAACAAGAAAGTTAGAGGAGAGAATAAAAAGTAATATACATACACTACAAAAATATAAAGATAGTACGAAACATTACTACCCCTTCAAAATTACTTCTTTTTTTCTAAGACGTACATCTGTATGTTTAAAAGAAAGGAGGAGGAGTTCTAGAGCCAACCATTTACACTATAGGGGAGAACTAAAAATTCCCTTTGATTTAGATGGGGATTTTAACTATTTAAATCCTTGCAATGGAGACCTCTCTAGCGTTCAAAGGTTTAAAATCCCCACTTAGATCAATGGACATTTTTAAAATTCCCCTACAGTGCAAATGGTTTGCCCCAGAACACCTCCACTTTTCCTAAACCATACGACCCTCAGTCTTATATTTGCACAGTTAGCAGCGCCTTAAAGGGATAGTAATGTTTCATAATAAAGGCAGCTCTAATTAATCTTCATGGTATTTGGGCCTTGGAGAGTGTTATTTCAATTCTGTCAGAGTTGTAGCTCAAGAGTAATTCAATGACAAAGTATCCCCCTCCCGCCCCTTTTACTGATGTAACACTGCTCAGCTTAGAGCAGCAGGGAGTGTCCAGGTAGATTGCAGAGAGGGACAATCTTCAATTAAAATAAAGGAAAAACCTGAAAAACCTGTCAAGGGGGGCAGGGTTTTCATTGTTCTCACAGTAAGAATATTGACCCTTGATGTGAGCTATCTGGTCTGTGGACTGAATTCCACATCTGAGGAGTGGGGGCTTACACTAGGTAAAAGGGGCGGGAGGGGGAAACTTTATCATTCAATTACTCTTGAACTACAACGCTCATAGTAAAGAAAAATAACACTCTCTATGGCTCAAATACTATGAAGATTAATTGGAGCTGCTGTTTTTGTGAAACATTACTACCACTTTAACCCTTTGAGTGCCAGAGGGGTACGGAATGCATTGCAAAGCAATGCATTCCGTACCCCTCTGGCACTCAAAGGATTATTCAAACACATAATGTACTTTACGTCTCTTGGCAAGTTTGTATTTATTTGGTTCATAAATTCTGGATTGGTACATCCATGAATTTTAAAGTTCAGTATGCTAAATGCAGTTTTTCATATGCTTATTACATTTTCACAGACTGAAAGTATGGCTGTCCTTGCAAACTTGGTACAAATCCAATCAGGAGTTTTGAGAAAAAATTACATTACAAAATGTGCAGCTTCTCATGTTAATAGTATGTCATCACAGATGTTTTTATTCACACCTGAAACAAAATCTAGTAAACAGATTTTCACCAAATTTCGCATGGATCTTGTGGAATACGATTTACTTTTCTTTAAAGTGAAAAAGGTGCCCTGTTCCTTAGATATTTATTTAAATGTAACGGACTTCCGCCCCAGGGGGCTGACACCCTCAGACCCCTTATCCGTGGTTACATCTTCCTGCTTTACAAGGGGATCCTAAGCCTCCTTTTTGTGGGAGTTGGCATACATAGTGTTGACAGTGCCTCCACCTGACTTGGCATCCAGGGCATGGACAGGTTTCCCAGGCAGGAACATAGTAAATAATTACAGAACACAGTGAGAAAAGTCAAAACAATATGAACATGTATTAAAAGAATAGTGTAAGGCAGGTAATACAGTGACTAACACACCTAAATCTATCTAACCAGGCCCAGCACCCTCCCCAAACCACCTGCAGACCAACCATCCGGCTTCACCCTAATGACTGAAGGGTACCAGTTGGTGCACAGAAGTGTTGGGGCCCTTTAAGGAAATCCACAAGATAAAAGCAACTAAAATCCACAGGAAGTGTCTGTGATACATTTTATTAGTGCCAGTGATGAAGAGACTGCCCTGTCAGCGGGACAGGAGGAGCAGATACTTCTATCCACTCAGATTCACAGAACAGAAGAAAAGCTTCAGGGACTGTCAGCCATTTTCTGTGTCTGCATCCTGCTCCACAGCTCTTTCACTTCACATCAGCAGAGCAGCACACACTGGATCAGTAGATGTAGGCCTCACACACACCTTCAATGCTGCAGCAAATCCTCCTCCCTCTGTCTCTCACACTGTTCTCGAAAGTTCCAGCCCAGGGCTCTTCCTGTTGGCTGGATTAGTCACATGACCAACATCCTTTGCAGTCAAGTTCTCCATAACAGATGAGAGTTGGTACCATGTTAGCTATAGAAATACAGGAGGCACATATAGTTGTTGATATCTTTATTGGCTAACTGCTTAGTTAGCCAATAAAGGTATCAACAACTATATTTACCTCCTGTACGTTCTCCATAGACTGTGATAGAAACTGCAGAGTAATTTCCTATCATAGGTTTCAGGAAGTCAAAGATCAACAGTCCCAGTCATGCAAATAGGAAAAATGTGAAGGACTACTTAAAGTTACCATTTTACAGATTAGACAGTGATTATTTTTATTACTTATTTATTGAGCACCATCATATTTTGCTGCTCTGTACAAAACAGGGGTAAGAACGCACAATGACATACAGAATCTAGTCAAAACAAATGGTAATGAGGACCTTGATCTTGAGAGCTTACAGTCTACAGGAAGAGAGAACATAAGAGACACAAGGTCAGATGGAGAGCACGCTTAAGCAAGGTAAATAGCTGGACCCAAAAGAGAATGAAGTAACTAAGGAGTTTGTGAAAAGACATGTGATGTCTTTTCAAAAAGCACTTGAAACAAACAAAGATGAGTGAAAGACTGATATGTCATGGCAGTGAGTTCTACTGACGGGTTTCAGCCCAAGAGTAGTACTATAGATGTCTGATGATGTTCTGAGAGTGAATAAGAGAAAAGGGTCACATGAAGAGTGCAGGGAGTGTGTGTGTGTGTGTGTGTGGGGGGGTATTTGGATATGAGGGAAGAAATGTATGTGGGAGCCGAGTTGAACACAGCTTTCTAAGTCAGGATAGAAATCTGGATGGGTGCTTGGCTTTCACAAGCGAATGAGTTTCTATGTCTGGGTGTAGTACAATTATGTATGACATCAATATGTTCCTGCTGGATTGTGACACAAAAATCCTCACATGCCACCACAATGACTCAGGCTATGCACAAAAATCATCAATTATAATATTGTGCTTTAAAAGGCAATTCATCTTCTAACTGGGTCTGGATAAACTCAAAAAACAACGCACAAAAATGGGTAAAATCTGAGTGTAATAATTTATTGATAACAAGGAATTATGATAAAACATAGGTTATGCACTTACAAAGGCCCTTCTTGGGCGTTATGCGTGTCAAGCAGGGTCCCTGTCCCTTTAAGCCAATCGAGCTGTGTCCTCCTGCTACCCAAGTAGCTGCATTCTCTGATGAAAGGTGCATTTCTTTGTTGAGATGTTCTGAGATTTTGAAGATGAGAAAATTCTTCGCTGGTAATAGATGTTAAAGTTAGTAATATCCTGAATATACCATGGACATGGATGTTTTAAAATTATAGATGGAGTTTAGCACCGCTCAACCGGCTCTGCCTCGTGCTGAGGTAAAAGAAAGACGCCAAGAGCAGTCTGCAAAGCCAAATGGGGAGGAGTGGGGGAAACCTCACACAGGGCATGGACGGGACCCCGACTGAATGGTGAGTGCTAGGTAAAAGGCGCAAACCTACTGTCTGCTTCATAGGGAAAAACAGGGTTTCTTACATTTTTGGTACCGTGTATCCTTGCAGTTGTAAACATTTGAATAAGCCCCAACACTCAATTATTTAAATTTAATATTCAAACATTAATAAAAACCCTACATAGGAGTGAAAAAGGCAGAACATTGTATTCGAGCAATCTGTGCCATTTAGAGAACAACCCTCTTTCTTACACTGACACATACACAAACATACACACAGATACACAAGCATGCAAACATACACACACACAAACAAACAAACATACACACAGATACTCAGACACATACAAACAAACACACAGATACACAAGCATACAAACATAACACAGACATACAAAGATACACACAGACATACACACATAAACATAGATACATGCACAGACACACATAAACAAACACACAGACAAAAACACAAACATTATATACAGAGTAAGCGTGCGCTGCTATACTAGAAATGGCAATATGAAAAATACAGTACAAGCTGCTATAAGATATATTGTCTCATTCACCTATGAAACATAGAAAAGTACCCAAACATATATAGAATATAATATCTTAGCGCTATATCGGACTAAATATTAAATTAAATTATACATGTCCAGACTGTGTCTGTGTAAAAAAAAATAGGAAAATTTATTTAATAGAAAAACACAGGGAACTGAATTGGTTAAATCCCAAACAACCAACATATAAAGTTCTGCCCAAACCCAGTCTGGACATTTTTTTTTTGTGAAAGTATATGAGATTGTCTCTTGTTTTCAAGTATGTCCTAGACTCATTTTATTGACCTTAGAAAGGTGAAAGGCTGAGCTGACCTTGCCGGGACTAGAACTTGCAACCTCACAGTCTGAGCAGATTCTATAGCTGGTGCCTTAACCAACTGAGCCATCTCTCCAGCTCCAGACATGCATAATTTAATGTAATATTTAGTCCGATATAGAGATAAGATATTATAGTCTATATATATTTAAAAACACAAACATACACGCTGATACAGAAACACAGTTGAACTCTTACAATTCCCTACCACCCACTCATAGACAATCTTTTTTTAACATTTTACAGACAATGCAGACATTTGATACAGTATTTATCTTATATCTCTTCAGCAGTTTAAATAAATGCAAAAACATGAACATATGGAGAAGTTGATGGAATGAGGGGATGGGAGAGGAAACGTGCTAGTTAGATCAGTTTCATGATAAATTAAATTACTTCACACTAATAGACCCATACTCAGACTCACTTCTCCTGACACATGCACATACTCTCTCAAGGAAATGGATACAACATTTTCTCCAGGTCCTTCAAATCATTCTACCAAACAAATCACAGAAGGTTCACTCATCCATAGATGTGGGTAACATATACAGCTGCTAGTGATGTCACTCTTTCTATCACTACAGCTGGGTCCATGCTGCTTCCCAATGCATGTTGCAATCCATTTCCCTGCGTACTCTGCGTGCTGATAGCAAAATGCAGGCTACAAGTAGTTTCTTAAGGTTAATTAATCAAAAGGACATACCCATTCAGCCACATTATGTGAGCACAGCCACTCTTACATCTCACATCAAGACTGATCACAGGTCCTCCCTTTGGGAAGTGCCCCTTGCCTGTGTCTCAAGTACCCAAGGTTGAGAGACACTGTTCTAGAAAATGCTTTCCGTGTCATTGTCAGGGCATGCAGAAGTCCTCTGGGGATGAATGAGAAAACAGCCAATAGGGGCTGAAAAAATGCATAGCGATTTCTAATGCTTTTATTTGCAATGCAGTTTATTTTATTAAATTACATGTGATTCAACTTCCACAATCATTGAATCTGTACTGTCGGCGAGATATTCAGAACCAGGAGGGGTGTTGATTAGCCCCACAAGCGAAATACTAGTAACAATTTTTATGCACCTGTGTAGAAGCCTTGTAAATTCAATAAGCTGACCTCTTGTATAACATTTATGGCACTATGTGTACCCTTGTTTTGCTTTAGACTTGCTTGTGTATTGTTGTTGTGATGAGGGCGAAAGGAATTTTAAATGTATTCTTACATAATTAAGACTAGTTGATAATTTGTTATAATGGGCATAATTAAACAGACATTATAGCCTAAAATGAAAAGGTTCAAATTCATTTAAATATCACATCTGCCTAACCAGCAATTTTTCCCTCTGTTTCAAAATGTCTCAGTATGACAGAAATAATTGCGTAAGGAGGCTAGAGCAGCAGGAGTTAAAACCCTTTGAGTGTCAGAATGGTACGCAACACATTACTTTGCAATGTGTTGCGTACCCCTCTGGCACTCAAAGGGTTAAAGGGTCATGCATAGCAGTCTGCACTAGTGATTCCCAACTCCAGTCTGTCTGAAAATCTTCCTAGTCTTCCTTGGATGTTACAGACATATGTAATGCATTGTTTCACAATGCTCTGGTGACAATTCTAGCATTCAATGGGTTAAACTTTTAATATTACACACAAAATTAGCGAAATTGCAAGTGTAATTATATATTTGCACAACTTTATCTAGATTAGCCCCAGATCTTGCCTGCCTCAACTCCAAGACAGTAACCTGCTTTTTCAACAACTGCACATTTCTTCATAACTTAACTAGGGGGGGATATTCTTTTTTGTCCTTGTTTAATGGGATGACTAAAGCCTCGGGTCTTATTCTTAAAGACCTGGGGTCTTTTTGCCAGTTTGGAGAATGTAAATGTTCCAATCAACCTTAAGTTAACCTTTGAGTGCTAGAGGGGCACCCACTGCATTGCTTTTGCAGTCATACCTGGGAACTTTCAAAATTAGCTGACCCTGAGATCTTTTGAGCACACACAAGACACACTGGACTTCTCGTTATGCCTTCCTGGTATCAATGGCACTAATTTAGAGACTAAATAAGCATTTGATTGGGGCAAATCACATAGTAGGAAACACTGAGCTCTCTCACCTTGAGAATTTGGACCTTCAAACCGTGAGAGTTCCCAGCTATGATTGCAATGCAAAGGACATCCCTCTGACACTCAAAAGCTTAAAGGGATAGTAATAATTTAATATTACTAATCCTCATAGTGTAGCTCTTTAAAAAATAATTCAGTTGTTCCCAGGTTCATCTCTCAAACCTTTATGGTTTGAAAGATAACCGAATGCAAAGTTCCCCCCTCCCTGAAGTCAGCATTGTACTGACTGCAGGAGAAGTCTGTGGTACGACAGGCTTGCGGCTCTGCAGCTGAGCCGAGATCGCGTTAGTAAAAAATAATTATTTCACTGAAATGGTCTTCTACGTGTGCTTGGTTTGCAATCTCGGTTCAGCTGCAGAGCCGCCTGATGAAAATAACACCGGATATCCCTGCAGTCAGTACAACGCTGACTTCAGGGAAGGGGGAGGGAGGGAGAACTTTGCATTCGGTTATCTCTCAAACCATAAAGGTTTGAGAGATGAACCTGGGGGCAATTCAATTCTTTTTGAAATAGCTACAATATGGGGAATAGTAATATTAAAGTATTACTATCCCTTTAAAGTAAACCTGTTGTGCCAGTACAGGTTGAGATACCATTCCACAAGATTTTTGGACAGCAAAAGAGTCAGAATAAGGCTATTTGTTTAGTCTATCTATCCTGAAGTCTGCAATTCAAGATAGAAATAAAACATTCAAAATTAGCATTTCAAACAGCAATTCTGCTATTACATTCTACCAGACTAATATTTGCAATGGTCCTTTCTTTGCAGCCAGAGAGGTATTTCCAGGTTCAGCAGCTCAGGGCTAACAAGACTGGGAAAAAGGCCTCATCAGCTGTAAAAAGGCACAACAATCACGTCCCCCAGAGTTCCCAGCTGCACCATAGCACCATTCCTACATTTATCAAAGCCCCGCTTAACCTCCCTGAGGTAGCCCCTCTTAACCTCCCTAAAGTAGGCAAACCAGATCAACCAGGGACACATATTGGCTGGAAATGCATTGTAGTCTGTGCAGTCCAGCGTCCAGCAACAGAGGGGTTAAACCTAGCAAAAGAAATTAATTTGTTTTATTTAGTGCCAAATTGGTCTTAAATTCATTTTGGGGGCAATAATACTCTTGATGGATGGAAAGTGCAAAATATGGGGATCCTGAGACTAGGCTGACCAGACCTCACCTTTACCCGGGGACGCATAGGCAAAATGCATACTGCAGGACTGCTTTGATTTCAGTGAAGTACTGAAAAATGGTTATTTCCTATGTGTCCCTGGTTAAAGGTGAGATCTGCTCAGCCTACCTGAGACCACATATTATGTTTTTTCATTAAAGGGAGGGCACCTTTGTTCCCTCCCTTAACTCTTTGAGTGCCAGTGGGGTACGCAACTCATTGCAAAACAATGCGTTGCGTACCCCTCTGTCACTCAAAGGGTTACCAAATTAAACATTCACCCTACATATTGATTGGTAATAAAAAAAAATCTTGTAATAAAAACCAATATGGGGTTCAAAAGCCCTATAATGATTTATGTACTGTGCACAGAACGAGTACCATGATACCCTCCTCAACTCTCCCACCAGTCATATTAATCTACAATTAGCCCTCCCTCTACCTTCCCTAAGGGAAAGGACATAATAAAATTAATATGAGGTCTAAAGCCCCAGTATTAAGTTTAAAAATATAATGGAAGGGGTCTCCCGGACAACACAGTTATATTCAAAATGTAATGTTGTTTCAAATGATATATTGTTTATTTTACATGACAAGTTCTCTTTAAAGTAATGGTGAAATTGGGTGGATCAATGAACTAATAATTGAATAGGCTTGCACAAGCCCCAGGTCTTTTGGAGACCAAGTAACACCCATGTTTTAGCTTATATACTGAGTGGGACTGTGCGTATTAACCCTTTGAGTGACAGAGAAGTATCCAACACATTTTGTTGAAATGTGTTGGATATCTCTCTGGTACTCAGATGGTTAAAAGTAGAATGTTTCTTAAGAGGAACTCTGCCTTTGGAAAAGTTCAGCAGACTAGTAGAGTAAAAACGATACCTTTATTGGCTAACTGAGAATATAAATGTCAAAATAATGTGCATTAGTTTTAAAGTCATGTATTGTACATCCAGGCTTCATTCTTGTTATGTCTGAAGGAGAGACGTCGGGGGAAATTCACTAAGCGGTGATAAAGAGGTGATATAGTGGAGATGACTTCTCCAGTTTATCACTTCTCCAATTCCTATGTTATTCTATGGAGCCTATGAACTAAGATTTCTACAACTTAGTGAATAGGCTCCATAGAATAACATGGGAACTGGAGAAGTGTTGCACTGGAGAAGTTATTTCCATTTTATCACCTCTTTATAACCGGCTTAGTGAATCTCCCCCACTGGTTATCTTGAAATCTTGCATCCTAGAGCCACTCAGTTAGCCAATAAAGTTATCATTTTTACTATACTGGTCTGCCGCATTTCCTATGGCTAACATAGTACCATGCTTTACCCATTTGGAATAATAGGCTCTTGTTATACAAAAGGGCTTATCTTTGTTGTAGTAAACGAACAAGGACTTTTTACTTACTGACAATGTTTATATGACCCTTTAGACTCATGGGAGGGGCTTTCTCTCTATAGGCCTATTCAAAGAGAAAACCCCATCCATGATTCTACAGGGACATGTACATTTTTCTCCGAATGGTAAAATGTTTCTGTTCAGTTATAGGCTACGGCAGAGTTTAAATGCAAAAACTAGTAAATACATAGCAGCCACTTATTCCAAGGCTATCAAAACACAGAAGGGGCACCCCTGTGGTGAAACATTCAATTTGTTGCTTATTTACAGTGTTTACCAGCCAAGTGGTTATGTTACTCACATATAGGATGGTCACTTAAAATAAATAAGGGACAAACAGTAGTTGTGAATGATAGTTCCGCCTTCAGTCAGCCCTTTATCCAAACTTTCCTGAGTCCCTTTGTTGTTTATAGACTCGTACCTTTCTTAGCAGCGGCTGCCCCCTGGTCAGCTCCCCAGATCCCGTGTATAGTAACAAAAGACAAACAAATTCAGGTACACTCAACTGCTGCATGCACTTGATTTTGTTTGTCTGTTATTCCAAGGGTACAGATAATTCTAGCATTACAAAATGAAATTGGTTGCTATAACTTAAAATTTTACATAAATAATAGCTAGCATATATGCTAATTAATTCTTTTTTGTTACATCCCTAAAATATAATGATAAATGTGCTTTTTTAACATGTATAAATAGTCCTGTTCAGACAACACTTACTTAATGTTGTTAGTGCTGTTTGTATTGAGAGATACAACTTAAGTCAGTTAATTGATTGTGACTAGGATCCGCTGTTGGTTTACTCAGAAAGGTTGTTATCTTATCTCAGCCCATTTAAAGATAATCCTGGACATTCAATGGGACACCTGGAAAAGGCAGGAGTGTCTGCCTTTATAGGTCACAGAAAATAAGTATGGACACTAGCAGGAATTACATGGTATTTAAAGAGATACTAATGTCACACTATAAATGAATCTCTGATTATTCTTTATGCTTTTTGATAATGCTCTGTACCTCTCACACTCTCCATATCCATGTATTTTTACTGTAATTGTATTTTAACGTTTCTCCCTCCCACCTGTTTTCCCGATGTCACTCTTCTTCCCTCAGATCTGAAGGCTGGTCGCTTGACTGAACTGATCACTATGAAGACCAATATTGTAAGTGTCTTTATACGGAAAACCCTGTACCCCCATGAACGAAGGGGTGCAGGGTTTTCCTTATGCTCAAACAATATTGTCCCTCATTGCAATCTGTCGGACCACCTTTCTGATCAGAAGGAAGAAGAATGAAATCGCCTCCTTCTCACCCAGTTCTGCCCACTTTCTACATCCCCTGTCCGGCAGCACATGAGTCCTTTCCAGGGGCTCAAAGTGAAGAAGTTCCCACATATGACCATCACAATCTTAAAGGGATTATCCAGGAACATCTTTAAATGGGTTGGGATAAGATAAACTCCTTTCTGAATACAGGAATAATGGGCACTAATCACAATAACATTAAATAAATGTTCCCTGAATAGGACAGTTTACACAAGGAATAAAAAAAGAAAGTTTTGAATTATATTTTATAGATGCGATGTAGGAATTAATTATTTTTACAGATAGCTGCATGTACCGGATACTGAAAGCTATATCAAACAATTTCAGTTTTAGGTGTTAGTGTCACTTTAAGATATTCTTATTCCATTGATTGTAGTCCCCCTTTTATCTGTTTTATCTAGTTTACTGCAATTACTATTTGAGGAAGTGAGAGAGGAATTCCAGGCATTCCCTGCCTGCTGAAGTTGAAGTATGTTTCTCTCCCTTAATGGTTTGGTCTGTCTCTTGCAGGTCAGTGAACAATTTTCTGATGACTGGTCCCAAGGTAAGAGACATTCCTTTGATTTGCAACATTAGCTCTGCTTCATATTCTGCAAAGGGTACATGAGTTGATATAATGCACTGTGGACCTTATGTATAAAAGAAAATATGGTGAAAGCTAAGGAAAAAAAATCTAAATTCTAGTTGATTTAAATGCATTTTTAAACCATTGAATGCTATAGAGACATAGGATGAATGTACAACAGTGATTCCACTCTAAATCAGGCAGGCACTGGACTCAATCTCATCACTATACCTGCCTGACATCAATTCACTAAGGTAATTATGCCAGAATTCCTAACCCCATGCTACTTGAGCAAAGGAAGAGCAGAAGGGCAGCCTATGAGTGTTCCCTTTCTCTATGCCTTATTTAAGGCTTTTCGCTAAACAAGGCATGATTTGATTTTACTTCATGTGCCTTCACATACTATGGAGCAGGTGTATGGGGCTTGCTGCCATTAACATTGAAATGGGGGCAGAGATTGCCCTCTGGTATGAACTATAACTGTCATATGCGCTAGTGCATACCCTGAAGCTCACCACTGGTATCAGGGGCTAACACCAGCAGACCAGTACTAGAGAATTCATACATTTGCTCCTTGGTCAATCAGTACTTCTCTAGCGGTTGTCGGACTACAACTCCTATAACTCAACAGCTGAATGGCCACAAGTTGCTTATCAGTATGTACAGAGACAAAAGTGGGTGAAAAGCAACATCTGTGCTATTTATTATGTAAAAAAATGATTATTGATTTAAATGGGACTTTTAACCCTTTGGATGCTATAGAAGTCTCCATTGCAATTTTGCTAAAATCAAAAGGGCTAATTTCCTCAATACACTGAGTCTGTACAGGGGCAGTTCTGTATAAACCAGCTAAACCATAGGGAATAAATGAAAGTCTCATTAACCTAAAGTGATGGCCCTGAAGAAGTTACTGTGTGTGACAAACAGCATTGAGCTACTGTACTATTGTTTTTAATGTAAAGTTTGATATGGTCTAAAAGACTTTTTATACCAATAAATGAAGGTTTATAAGTCCAGGTATATATTTCCCATTTTTTTTTTATCCTGGACATTCTTGGTGGTTGAAACAGGGAAAGGGAGCATATGTGGATTACTATAAGCTGGTATACCAAGAGACAAGTATAGCCTCTACCTCAAGTGAGTACCCATCCTGAGGGGTTTGGAAAAAGGAATTGTGCCTAGAGGTGCTTTGCACTGCTTCTGTTTTCTTCTCTCTGTTACATCTGCAGAGAATTGTGGTGAAAGGGTCACAGCCGCACCAGGTGACCCAGACTACAGTTGCATTGCCGATAAGGAATAAGATAGTGCTTGGAGAAATATATTTTGAAATATGTGCATTTACAGTTGGGACATATGGGCCTAGATGCACTAAAGGTCGATGTTGTGTCAATATGATCTTGTCGATGTGTTCGAAACACTTCGACATGTTGATCTACACACACATCAACATATTCACCATAATTGTCGGATGCAAGGGGAGGGATGGAGAAGGTCCTTATTAGCATACAAGATTGTCAAAGTGCTGTCGATGTAGAAGGGATGTCCTCCTTTCACACATTTCCAACACTACAACAGTTCTGAAATTGAACACCATTCTCTCTCTGCTTCCCTACTTAGTAGGGGAGTGGAGAGAACAATTTCAACACCAAGGACAGCAATAAGTGCCAAAGGGATGTGCATTGCTCAACCCTGTTGCATTCAAAGGGTTAATAGGCAAGGTATGCAGCTGCATACCTTGCCTGTATTTGTGTATGTCATGTTATTAATCTTTTTAATAAAAATATCTAGTTCAGACCTAAAGGGGGGCATCAGGACCCCTCCTGATACCCCCTAGTATTGATCACCTATCCAGTAAGACAGGCGATCAATGCAGGCGACAATTTCTGGGTTTTTAATAAAACACATATAACCTATGTTTAACATAGGTTATATGCGCTTTCTATGAATCTACAATGATTCAGATCTCTAGGGCGGCATCAGGACCCCTCCTGATATCCCTCTATCATGGATCATCTATCCAGAAGGATAGATGATACATGGGGTGGCAAGGAAGACATTTTATGCCTTCCTTTCTTACTACTGGAGCGGCTGTATAAGCCAGCTCCAGTAGTAGTAGTGCTTGAAGTGAACCCTGTCACTGGGTTCATTCATGAGAAGTCCAGCACTGCACTCATGAATTAACCCGGTGAGCGGGTTCACCACAAGCATTCATAGGGGTAAGAATTACACATACCACTAACATAAGCCGGCTAGCAGGAGCGACGTCTGGATTCCCACTCCACTTAACCTAAATGGGAAGTAATTAATCAGCTCATGTAGGTGAATGGGTGAATGTCTACCACCCAAACTGTTGGTTACGATGCTCTGCAATGTGAGGGAGTCCCACAGTTTGCTGCTCACTCAAAAGTGGTCAAATGTCCAGGAGTCCCCAGAGTTGATCCCTCTATTACAATGTGGAGAGTCTCTCCATTCTCTATCCTCCTAAAGGTAGAAGGATCAAGACTCTGGAGATTCCAGGGAAGGATGCTGCTGCAGTCTTTCCTGCCCTGTAAGGTGACTGGTGAGGTAAGGTACCTCGAGGCAGGTATCATCTAAGCGCAGGAATAGAAGTTATTTATAGCAATGCCTGACTGGATTTTTGAAATGGTAGCTTCTGGCTGGTAGGGCTGAGCTAATTTATATGTGGTTTGGAAAGTAGTTTCTCAGGCTAGAATGGCTGGGAAGTTTTTTTGGGAAATTACAATTTTAGTGTTGAAGAAAAACATCCTATATTATAATTCGCTAAGGATGTTTGTCAGAAGCAGTCATGCACAGTAGAGACGGCTGCGTGCGCTGCAGTCATGCTCATTACAGACTGCCCACACCGCGGCTGATACGGAGTGAGGTGCTCTGAATTCAGATCGAAGTCCTCTCTACGCACCTTCCTAGGACCTACGGTCCGAATTCGGATCACCCCGCTCTGTAACAGACGCAGTGCGTTCGGGCAGTAAGTACTGCGCATGACTGCAGTGCCTCCAGTGTTGGCCCATGTACACGGGCTTTAAAACTAATATATAAATAAATGCTTCAGCCTACCCACTATTTCTCAATGTCTGTGTGTTTTCTTTATTTAGTAAAGTATGTGTTAACGTTTAATTACTGCAACATACAACTCCCATGCATAGGAGAATAGAGTAAAGTTGTGCAACTTACCTCCATGCCATGTTTAATACATTAATTTTAACCCTTTTGAGTGCCAGAGGAGTACACAACGTATTGCTTTGCAAAAGCAATGCATTGTGTACCCCTCTGACATTCAAAGGGTTAATGTAAAGCAAGGAGCAGCAGAAAGAACACCTAAAACCTCATATACTTCCTCCTACCCTCCCTTTGGCGCAAATAGTGTTAAGAGGATAATGCTTGTCATAAGCAGTTTAGTAAATTGGCATGAAGCAGTCATAGAAGTAGTAAATCAGTTCAACTGAGTACATGGTTTGGCACAGAAATCTATTAGCACATCACCCCTAATGTGTCACATCTTTCCAGATATATTCATTAAGTTACATTGCTTTTCCTGCATATATACAGTAAGGCATAGAGCCTGCAATTTTTCAGGTACCCATGTCTCAACTTAAAAACAGATGCATCATGATTCATATAAGGCTATTAACCACTGGCTTAAATGATATGGAACTAAAACTGATGAAAGCTACACTACATAATAATCAGGCTAAGGTAGATGAGGCCCTACTTACAGCAGTCCCCAGAGTTCTGTTTACAACTAGGTACCTCAGTGCCGATTCTAATACAAGCAGATAAGTACTCCAGTACATCTTATTAGTGTTCTACTACTATACTGCTAAACATATGGATTCAATTGCACAATGAAAAAAGTAGCAATTCTGGAGCCGATCAATGGCCCCGTAGTGAGTAAATAAAAATTCCCCAAATCCCAACAAATTCCCCAAATCCCAACTGATTTAAATAGGGGTTTTAATCTACTCAGTCCTAACCCCAAAGGAGTCAGCAGAAATGTTTCCAGGGGGTTGCAAAGTCAAAATCAGTGTAGATTCTACAGTCCATGTTAGAAGGTACATGCTGGCATTGGATAAGTACGGGTGTGGGGGGGGGGGGGGACTGGAGTGTTCCCCTCTTGCCCCACACAACAGACACCCATGGCTCACCCCAGAATTACATCTCTTTTTCTTAAAAAAATGTAACCCTTTACAATAAACATTTACCTTACTACATATGCAACTGAAAACTCCTTAGTTTGCTCTTACTGCATCTTCCTTAAAGTAAAAAAAAATAAGTAATGCTAGAGTGCATTTTTGTTTAGTACCACTAGATGGCTCTCTGGTTCCTACTATCTTAAAGGGATAGTAATACTTTAAATTACTAATCCCCATAGTGTAGCTATTTAAAAAATAATTCAGTTGCCCCCAGGTTCATCTCTCTCTAACCTTTATGGTTTGAGAGAAAACTGTAACCAAAGTTTGCTTGGTTTGCAAGCACATGTAGAAGACCATTTCAGTGAAATCATTTTTTTTACTAACGCGATCTCGGCTCTGCTGCAGAGCCGCCTGATGAAAAATAAATCCGGATATCCCTGCAGTCAGTACAAAGCTGACTTCAGGGAAGGGGGAGGGAGGGGGAAACTTTGGTTACTGTTTTCTCTCGAACCATAAAGGTTTGAGAGATTAACCTGGGGGCAATTGAATTATTTTTTAAAGAGCTACACTATGGGGACTCAGTGTAGGCTTTGTACAAACAGTCCAGAGTTTATTGTCTAAGGTTATGATTCTGTACAGACCATAAAATCAGATATTAAAATAAATGGGTAAATCTATCTATCTCTCTCTCTGTATAAACAGAATATATATCTACAGTATGTGTGTGTAGATAGATAGACAAACAGATAGATAGATAGATAGATAGATAGATAGATAGATAGATAGATCGATCGATCTCACGAGCAGAGCCCTCTGATCCTTCTGATTGAGAATAGACATATAGAGGTATTAAACAGTACAATTATACTGCGCTGCATAATTAGTTGGAGCTATATAAATAAAGAATAATAATAATAGATGGATAAATGATGGATAAATAGATTGATATCTCTTGTGCTAAACATTGTTTGACTTGTTAGTTCATCTCTTTCTTTGCAGGCATATCTTATCTACTCAAGCAGTGTGGCTGCTGGAGCCCAGAGTGGTATAGAGGAATGCAAATATCAGTTTGCCTGGGATCGGTGGAACTGCCCAGAAAGGACACTGCAGCTGTCTAGTCATAGTGGTCTAAGGAGTGGTAAGAGTAAAGTAAAGCTATCTAAAATACAATTATTGGGTTTCTTAAAAGCAATATGGATACCTTTAGTTGTATCATTTCTTTTGATTATTGCTGATGTATTTTGATTTGTAAATCAGTGTACAAAATTAAGTTTTCTTTTGTTTAAATTAGCATGTTCTCTTCTGTTTTCACTTAAAGCGATTGTAATGCTTAGATATTAAGGCAAGTTCGATTTTCAATACACTTTTTTTTTATAACAAAGTGTACCTTTCTAACTATCTATAACTTCGTTGTCTTCATTTTATTTTAAAGTGACCCCCTCCCGCACATTTTTTATACGTCACGATTTCTTCAACTTTGGAGATCTTAGTGAATAGGCTCCACAGAATAACAGGAACTGGAGAAGTGATAAACTCCACTATATCGCCTCTTTATCTCCGCTTAGTGAATCTTGCCCCTGATCTGAGGGAAGTCATCATGACATATGGAAAGGGGGTGGGAGGGGGACACTTTAAATAAAATAAAATGAAGACAAAAATGTTATTGTCATGTCGGTGCTCCTTACCGGGCGGCTGCCGGCTAGTCTGGGTGTGTGTCGCTCTCCTTGGCCACTTACAGGTAGTGCTTGATGACGTCATCGGACTGCGCGAGGCCTATAAAAGGCCTCGTCGGCTGGGCTTCAGTGCTCAGTTATTGAGCTCTCTCCCTGGGGTCTAGCCGCATCGCGTCTTTCTCCTCAGTCCAGTCTGCCTCCGTGTAGCAACTCCTCAGCACATTCGTTGTTATTTTCAGCCTGCCCTGTCTTCAGTCGTGTACCTTCTTCTCCAGCTTTCTTCTACCTTTTAAGCTGGTTTATACTTTTCTTCTTCTTCTATTTATATTATATCTTAGCACCCTGCCAACCTCTGTGCTCTTCATTTGTGCAGAGTAGTTTCCAGGGTGCTTACATTCTCTCACTCTCTCTCTCTCTGTCTTTCATACAGGGTGACAGTTACATACAGTTAGAAAGGTACACTGTTATAAAAAAAAGTATGTTGAAGAATTGACCCTAAATTAATATCTAAACATTATTATCTCTTTAATTAAAAAAAATCAGTACGATAATTGCACCCACTGACAGAAGTGCTAAACAAAACAGCCACATGATTAACGTGACTTTATCATATGTATGCACCTTTAAAGCTCTTCCAAAATCCCTTGACTTCTAAAAGGTGAGGCTGACCTGTACAGGAAATGAATCATTTATATAACTGTATCTAACAATTATCACATAGGCAATTATGCTGTCAACAAGTTGTTGTTCTTTTTACTGTATTGTATACTAGAAGATTCATACCTGAAATATTTAAAATATTAACCTTTAGCTCTCTCCATTACATAAATTATAAGCGTTATATACCTGCTTGCTGTAACCCAGAGGCACTTTAATCAGTCATCAATTATTCCATACCATGCTATAACTTAGATACCTCACTACTTAAATGCGCAAAGCACAAGCAGGACTTCTCCCTCTGAGTTTTTTGTAAAAATGGCACTAATTTAGTGATTAACAAAACAGATAATTTGTGCAGATCATGTAGTAGGTAACCCAGGACTTTCTAACCCTGAGAATGTGGCCCTTCACCCCAAGACCCTGAGATTTTGGTCAAAAACCTAAGTCTCAGGATCAAACACTGAGTGTTCTGGCATATGTAATATGTATTATGTATGGTTCATACATATATGTATGGCTAATAACTTTGCACTTAATAGAACCATCTTAATTCTTTGTGATAACCATTTAGTTCAGCGAAGTTTACACGGTTATGTTTTCAAGCTGTTCAAACTTCCACTTTAAAGAATAACATTGCTTCTCAATGTGTTGTGTACCTCTCTGGCACTCAGAAAAATTAACTCTAGTTCATTTTTACATTAATACAAAATCTGGTGTTATCTATTGTTATAACAGGAACTGCATTTCTGTATCCATGTTAGGCATTTCATTAGCCACTTTTGCAGTCAAAATGATGATGATACCTCTGGCTGTGACTCATAAGTCTCAATAGACACTTATTAAACTCTCCTATATGTGTCATTAGAAAATGCTGCATGGCCATATAACAGTGAAAATAGGGGTAATGGGTATCCAATTATCATGGGTGGGTCAGTGTGCTCCAATACAACACTTAGTTCTTACATAATTATTTTTAAAAGTGATCAGCTCTATTACGAGAACTAATGTCTTGCATACATACTTGTCTGATGACTCTAAGTCCTCTGGCCCATTCTCAGCCCAGCTTACATCATAAACTAGACATTGGGTGTATGTGTCGCTAAGTTTACATCAAGATTACACTAGGACAAAGGAGAAGCACATGGAAGGCAAGACATCAGATTGTACACATGATCTGAGAGCACAGGTCAATTATGCAAGGTGATGCACATTTGATTTGAGGACCTGTGAGTTTCCCTACTCTATATCAGCCCTTGTGCCCCTTGAGCATATTAAGGAAACATGTAATTGATTAATATACATGTCAGCTCTGTACTTTTGATGTGCTACTGTTCAGACAAAGGGTGGAGTCAATTCAAGGTCCAGATGACCTTTCCACCCTTGCTGGTGTCACCATTGTATGAAATAACCAGCACCACACACAGAGTGCGCCACCCCCAGTATTCCCTCTTGTTCTTTCTTTTTTTATTGAGGTCAAATAGAATGATAAAAGTGTTGGCCACAACATCTCTGGATGAGTATTTCTAGGTAACTGCCAACTCTGTCTAGTGGGAAATCTGGCATTGTTTCTTCCAGTTTGTGGTACAGAAATCTTGGTTGGCTCTTAAAGAAAACAAAACTTTCAGCAAATCAGTATCCGCGCTGAATAATTTATTTGGAAAAATACCTGTTCAAAACTCATAATCTATTTTTTTTAAATTTAGCACATATATTTAGATTCTTCCTAACATTTTCTGTTCTTATAGCTAATTGTTACTTTTCGGCTTCATTGCATTTTATCTATTTAGCTTTTCTTCTCCTTGATGGACACACGAATATACACAGCAATGCTCACATCATACAAGTAGTATCCAAATACATTCTAGATAATTTGCTCCAGTTCTTCTCTGAGGTTAAAACCTCAATTTCCAAAGTATCCTCTTTTCCAGACTGGAACCTCCATTCCACAAGATCTTCTTCTGCTGGCAGCAGCCTCTATGACACTGGATCTGCTTCCCCAGTCTGGAGCATTAATTTCAACAGGATCCTCTACTCTAGACTGGAATCCCAAATCAACCGGACCGTCTTATCCCGTCTCCAGGTTCCATTTCCACCAAGTCACCCACTGCAGTCTGCATCCACTCTTTCCACAGGAATCCTTTCTCCAGGTTAGACTTTTCCTTTTCATAGGACCATCTTCTCCAGATATCACTCTATATCCCATATCTCAAAGCTAGCATTGCAGGCCTCTTATATTTTACATTGTGCTGCCATATATATATATATATATATATATATATATATATATATATATATATATATATATATTTTACTAGTTAAATCAAAGTTAATTTATCATAACTTTTACAGGAGGCTTTTTTTCTCATATGTAACAATGGACAGAGTTTCATATTGGCTTAATGACACATCACATCTACCACACATGAAGAATACTTTAAGTTTAGCCATGTACAGTTCTCCACAAATTTCCCTGAGTAAGTTGGAGAAAATGAGTTATGGGAGGTTTTTTGAAGAATATTATCAGCACAATAAGTCATGCAGTGCTACAGTCCAGTTGTGTAATTTTTTTCTTTCTTCTCCCCTAAAAAGATACTAAATGTATATAAAGACTTTATTTGTAGAAGTTAATTTCAAAGCATTCAATAGTCATGTTCTCATATTTAGAAAAACAAAGATAATGGGACCTGAAAAGGACAGCTGAAGTAGACCCATTGCTTGAAAAAAATGTGCTTAATACTTAACATTAAAACCTTAATTATGCATATTTTTAAGATCTACTGTTTTCTTTAATTTTATAATTTAAAAGAAGAATATTGATTACCTCTCCACTGACTGTGCTTACTAGTCTGAAATGTTGAACTCTCTAGCACAAACTGTTGGTTGAACACCTATATTACATGTATCATTTCAATTTAAAGGTCCAAGTATTAGGTCATCTTAGATTGATGACTGTAGGTCAGAGGAAGCAGATTGACATATTTGTTCCATTTCCAAGCATTGCATGAATTACTCATACATATCACATTAGTGAATACATTGGTCTGGTTCATGACTGCACAAACTCTTTCTAATTTACCTTACTGAACTAACAAACATATACTTAATGCCTGTTTCATTGAGCTTAAAAAATACTCATACGGAAAAAACATATGACTGCCCTTTGTGCCTTTTGTTCCAATGATAAAACATATTTAATCCCCATTAACTCTAATAGACTTTAGCTGTTTCATTGTGAGATCTGAGTACATTTAGTTGTGACTGCAGATGAGTCATCTGACACATCCAATACCCATTTGGTGCAGTTCTGAGACAAATCAACTGCAAACCAATATTCTCATCAATTTAAATTGGACTTTTTATCATGGGAGTGTGCAAGAGGTCATTGTAACACAATGTGATGAAGACCCTCCTAGAATCCACGGGGTTAAAAGTCCCATTTAAATCAACTGGATTTTGTATTTGTCCTCTATGGTGCAGCTTGCCCAGTGTTGTTCTATTACTTCATTTCAGCTGTCTTCTTTCTTCTCATAAACCAAACAGTGTAGACTTGATGTAATTATTTACCACATATAGGCCTTTGCTCATCTTATTGTCTATTCCATCTGCCCGGTGTCTTTTTAAGGTTTTCATCTATCACATAAAGATTGCATGACTGCTTATGCATGTACACAGTAAATATATTAATTCACACTCATGGGCGTCCGTGGAATTTGTTGGGGGGCGGGGACAAAGCCATAATATGCCCCCCCAGGCCAGCCCTCCCAGCCCCTATGCCTATCCCGGGAGGTGGGTTATGTGCCCCCCGACGCCCATGTTCTCACACATTCAGCATGCTTTTTACATTTTCACACTATATGTAAGCCTACATAAACACCAGGCAGACTGACTACAGTTCAGATTGATTGCTTCCCTCCTTTGCTTGTTTCATTATACACACACAAGCACACATAACAGACATAAACACACAATAGAGTTGAGTGGTCCTATGAAAAGGAAACCTCTAAATGGGGCTATATAATAACCTAGGGCAACTACATTTTGTTTTTAATCTGAATAATCTAATGCTTGCATGAGTTCATTGTCATCGTTATGTTTCATTTATACATACATAGTGCCGGATTTCCCATTAGGCAGAGCACCAATTCTGAGAAGCCCCTCAGTTGTGCTGCTGTGCTGCAAAAATAATAAAGATGGTAATGTGGCTCACTGTTCACATTGACCTCAAGGTTTCGTCCACTTCTACCCATGTCTTCAAAAGGCTGTATAAGAAAGAATAAATCCCAAGCATGCGGCATCAATACAGAAAAACTATGACACTTCAATGGAATTTAGAAAATCTTAGGCTGCTATTTTTGTAGGCAATTAAAAACAAGATACAAATAAAGTCATACGATGGGGAAGTCATAGCCTAGTTTTTGGGTGCGGCCAGAACAGTTTCAGTGCTCCTGGTTTATGGTGGCTGGTTTATTGACCAATTGACATACTCATATACTGTTCATTATTTATCCCCTTGTGTGCGAGAGAGGTCTCCAGTGCACTTCAGTGGAATGTGGTTGTGACCTCTCTAGCAGACAAGGGGTTGAGAACCTTTTTTGCATTTAAGTAAGAATATTTTGCATGCCAGGCAGCAGCAGGTTGGGCTAAGAACCAGAAAACCCCAATGGCCCCTGTGATTTTTTTTTCTTTCTCCTTGATTCAACACATAACATATTGAATCAGTCCTGATATAATGTCCATGGAATCGGACATGACCGTTGCTGGGTGAAACAATGCACTGCGCTCCCTTAAAGTAATTCAAGTTTGGATCTTTGAAAACTTAATCAAAAGGGACAGTAATACTTAGTATGTAGAAAAATAAATATTATAGTGTTTATCCTCCTGAGAAAACAAGGGTACTCCCACCTCCAAAGTGTGTTTTATTCAAAAGTTATTGCAGCTCAAATTTGAGAATTTTAGGTGCAATATCTCAGTGGCCTGGAATTTTACAATGGCGCTGTTGCCACACCATCCTATAGACAGCTCTGCTCAATTGAACATAAATCTCCACAGGATGATGTAGCAACAGCATCACTGTACAATTTCAGGCCATTGAGGTACTACACCTAAAAAAATTCAAGTTTCAGTTACAAACAATTTTAAATAAAACACCTCTCAGCAGTGGGAGCACCCTTTTTACTCAGGAGGATAAACCCTATGATATATAAGTTTCTACATATTAATTGTTACCATCCCTTTAAAAACTGCATATGGGTTATGTTAGCCAAAATACCAGCAAAAATACAGCTAAGCAGATATTCATACCATATGCCAGTTGATGTACTCATGCAGTTTCATATGCTAATGAAGGTTTTCAGTGATTTTTCATATGCTAGTTAGGCATTGTGCTGCCCCAGAATACTTTCACTATTCCCAAAAATAAAACTGTGAATTGTTCGTAAACAATATATCTGCTGGAAGTCTGGTTGAAATGACACGTAGGCAGTTTTGATTGATGTGTTCAAATAAGTAAAAAAAATTCAAGGTGACAGGTCTTCTTTAATTGATTAAGTAGGCTCATGCACTGTGCCAGCTTCAGTGTAAATGCTTTGCAAGGCGTTTGATACCCCCATGGCACTCAAAGGGTTAATTAATACCCTTGTTTTACTCTAGAAGGATTTTTTTTTTTTACTCCATATGAAAACTAGTTGATAACTATATTTCCCGACCTGGTACTCTCTCAGAGAATTCCAGATATTCACAGGATACAGTCTTAAGCTTATAATGACCGGAAGGGTGTGCAACATATTGCTTCACAATGCACTGCACAACTGTCACATCCTTATAGGGTTAAAAAAAGATATTTGATATTCTAATGAAACATGGTTTTCTATAATCATCTCTCTTATTTCGTCTGTTACAGCAAATCGTGAAACCGCTTTTGTCCATGCTATCAGCTCAGCTGGAGTGATGTATACATTGACCAGAAACTGCAGCCTCGGAGACTTTGACAACTGCGGTTGTGATGATTCCAAAAACGGACAGCTTGGTAAGAATTGTAATTTGAACATGTCAAATGAATATTGTGCATGCTTTTCTTTAAAGTGATAGTAATGTTTCATAAAAAAAGCAGCTCCAATTAATCTTCATAGTATTTGGTCCATGGAAAGTGTTACTTCAATACTGTCAGAGTTGTATTTCAAGAGTAATTGAATGATAAAGTATCCCACTTCCGCCCCTTTTACCTAGTGTAAGCCACCACCCCTCAGATGTGGAATCTGGTCCTGGGGTCAGACAGCTCACAGCAAGGGACAATCTTCTTACTGTGAGCATAAGGAAAACCCTGCCCCCCTTGAGAGGTCTTTCAGGTTTTTCCTTATGCTCACTGAAGATTGTCCCTCTCTGCAATCCATCCAGGCAGTCTTGCTGATCTGAGAGGAGCAGTGTTACATCAGTAAAAGGGGTTGGAGGGGGATACTTTATCATTCACAACTCTGACAGTATTGAAATAACACTGTCCATGGGCCAAATACTACGAAGATTAATCAGAGCTGCTTTTTTGTGAAACATTTCCATCCCTTTGAGACAACTGGTAGCAGGGGCAAACCAAGAACTGCCAGAGGGGATTGCAAAATATAAAATAAATATGCAATAACAGTACCTAGAATTTCCTTTGTGTGCTGCTGCATCCAAAAGCTATTGCAGCTATTTTAGAATAGAGCAGGGTCTGAGGATGATACAAGTTGTAGTCCAAAGACAGATGGATATCTGCAGTCATAAAAGTATAAGGGGGATTGTAAGGCACCTAGAAGCCTCATATCAATTTACCCTTGGGTAAGGTGTTCCATTGTTTAGCATGTTCTGTGGACTTCTAAGACAAGCCATGTGTTGTAGAAACACTTCTCAGTGAACACATCTATCCTGTAGACCAGGGCTCAAAATTTCCACTCTCCACTAGCCAATGGTGAGTGGAAATTTAGTCCTGACGAGCAGAAATTCAGCCCTGGTGGGTATGTTATGGCTTGCAGTGGCGAGTAACTTTTCAGGTCTGGCTAGTAGCAAAGGACTTAAAATTTTAAGCACTGCTGTAGACCACCACCTGGACTGTGTTACAAAATATGGAATTAAGGGCAACTAAAAAATAAAGTTGTTTTATAGTGCAGTCTTTTACTATTTAAGCACAGCTATTCACATATCTTGAAATAGCGATCTTTAAACGTACAGCCCCCTAATTGTACAGGCCTAGACCAAAATTATTGTCCCACTTATTAAAAGTGCAATTCCTATTGGATATGCAGGCAACTGTGAAATCACATCAGCCAATCGGAATCACCAGCTGCCTCTCTGGAGTTTACAGCACTTTCTCTGTGAAGAAGCAGATGTAGGGACATGTACACAGAGAATGAAAGTTTATAATGCTGCTATTTCTAGAGGTGGGAGTAGCAGAGTTTAATCAGAATAAAAATATTCTTACACCATGGTCCCTCAATTCTCAGACATATTAACATCATTTTTGCATCCAATACTGCCATCTTCGTCAAAGGGAATAGCAGTCTTAACCCTTTAAGTGCCAGAGGGTTGAGCAACACATTACTTTGGCTGAGATTTAATCTCCTGTCATATTGCAAAGGTATTTTCAGAAAAAAAAATATTGTTTTAGCCGTCACTTTTTGTCTGATTAACGTACATTTTTCCAGACAAATAAAAATGGTCTAAAGTTGGAGAAGGCAGATTAAAGTGTTATTAGCAGATAGGCATGAGAAGCCAAATTGTCCACCCTTGTTTTACATTAACCCTTTGAGTACTGGAGGCGCACGCAACACATTGCGAAGCAATGCATTGCATACCCCTATGGCGCTCAGAGGGATAAAATATATATTTTTTTAAAATACTCATCACTTTTGATTCTTCATTCAAAAGTTATTAACAGTCAGACTTACTTTTTTCAAATCAAACTTAACCAAACTGGTATCCAAAGGGCAGTACTGTTTTGCATTCTGAGAAAGCTTGAATCAGGGACTATGAGGTTTACCAATAAGATGTGATAAAACAGTGATAAAGTGGAGATGACTTCTCCAGTGATATCACTTCTCCAGTTCCTATGTTATTCTATAGACCACACCTGTGCTCTAGCAGATAAATCCCTAAGTCCTGGCCTGTTAGTGGGTCCTGAGGGCAGGAGTGACTGTGACTTAGTGCATTGGCTCCAAAGAATAGCATAGGACTTGGAGAAGTAATATTACTGGAGAAGTCATCATATGTTTATCACATCTTAGTTCATAATAACATAGTAACATAGCTGATGTGGCTGAAAAAAGACATGCATCCAAGTCCAGCCCATGCCCAAAACACCCCTGTTGATCCAGAGGAAGGCAAAAAAAAGCCATTTCCAATTCATCCCCAAGTGGGTAAAAAAAATCAGCATCCTTCTTAGCTCAGCTTCTTGAGTAAATACTTCATTGGATAGTTCTTTGTATTGACCTTGAATTAAATTGTAAATGGTAATCACAACCCCCAATGGCTCTCTGAAGTAAGTGGTAGAAACAGCACCACCTGGTGACCAGAAAAGAACATTGCAATGTACCGAACAAAACTAGATTTAGTTCTTCGCAATATTTTGCATACCACTCTGGTCCTTAAAAGGTAAAATTAAATAAATTATGCCCATAACTGAGCAAACTTAGCATTTTCACAGAGACATCAGAAAAGTCTCATTCCAGCTGCTGTGAACTTCATCCTGTTCCTGCCACTGTTCATCTCTGGCAGCCTGGGGAGTATAAGACTTAGCAACTATATATTCATGCCATAGACTTCAATAGAATGTATAGACTAATCAGTCACATATAAAATGTGTGAGTCCAGAAGTGTGCTTAATACTGAACTAAGACTGCTACATACAGTGTTACCTGCAGGTCAGTAGAGACATTAATAATAATAATGATAATAATAAAACCATTAATGACATGAATATATATATGTACATGTGCATTAATATGTTACAATAACATCAACCTTGATCCAGTCCAGAAACACCAGAGTCCATATTTCCCTGACTGAGTCTCATCTGTGTTGCTTTTCAAGTTAAATTAATAAAACAAAATACAAATAACCTCGTCCCCAAGCAAGCATATTTGACTTTGAAATGAAGCATGGTATGAGAAAATAAGCTTAGTTACATAGGTAATGAAAGGGATAGTATGGTCAAATATTAACTAAACTGTATCTTGTAGCCATTACAAAAGTAAAGTCTCTTCTCTCAAACCTTTATGGTTTGGGAGATATTCGGGACCAAAGTCCCCCCTCCATCCCCTTTCCCTGACGTCAGCGCTCAAGTTGACTGCAGGGGAATCCGGTCCCTGCACAAGAGTAGTCTCTTCCTCAGACCCGAGATTGCGTTATTGAAACAGAAATCCTTTACTGGAATGGTCTACAAAGCACACTTTTAAGACCGTTTCAGTGAAGGATTTCTGTCTCAGTAAGGCAATCTCAGCTCTGCTGAGGAGCCTATGCCTATCTGGATTCCAGATTCCCCTGCAGTCAGCTTGAGTGCTAACGCCATGGAAAGGGGAGGGACAGGGGAACTTTGGTCCCAAATATCTCTCAAACCATAAAGGTTTGAGAGATGAGACTGGGGGCATTTAGTTTACTTTTGTAATGGCTACAACATACAGTTTAGTTAATATTTGACCATACTATTCCTTGAAGCTGAAAAAAAGACACGTATCCATCAAGTTCTAAGGAAATAATAAAAAAAAATAAAGTGAAGCAATTTCCAATAAAGCCCCAAGTGGGTAAAAAATAAAAGTCAGTCAGATATTTCCCTTGCTCAACATCCTATATGCCTTGTAACCAACTATCATAATTGTCAATATTATTCCAAGATAGAAAGGTATCCACTCTTTTGAAAGCATGTGCATTATCTGCAAACACAGTTTCCCATGGCAAAGAATTCCACAAACTTACTTCAATTAATATTGTAAATCTCTGTAATTTTTCTAGTTCAAATGTCCTTTTTTAAGAACTGGCACCCAAAACTGTACTCAATAATACAGTTGAGGCCTTAGCAGGGATTTATAAAGAGGTAGAATTATATTCCCACTCCATGCTCTATATCAGTGGCTCTCAACTCCTATCCTCAGGACCCACTAACAGGCCGGGATTTGATGATTTCCTTGTTAGAGCACAGGTGAGTTAATCAATGTGAATGAGCCTCTGATCACCACACCTGTGCTCTAGCATAGAAATCCCTAAGTCCTGGCCCGTTAGTGGGCCCTGAGGACCAGAGTTGAGAACCACTGCTCTATATCACTTTTTATCCATAACTGCACACTTTTGTTTCATGAACAAGCTCTACATCTTTTAAAGTGTTATAAATCTCCCATAATTTTTATTTATAGATTTGTAGATGGTAAAAAGAGAATCTCATCGCCACAAACCCCATCTCCCAAATCGCTATGGTTTGAGAGATATTCCCAATCAAAGTTCCTCCTTCCCTCCCCTTCTCCTGACGTCAGCACCTAGCTGACAGCAGGAGATCCCAGTCCGGGGACCAGCCGACTGATCTGCAGCAGAGCCGAAATCCTGTTATTAGAAGACAATTACTTCATTGGAAAGGTCTACAAAGTGTGCCTGGTATGCAAGCACACTTTGTAGACCATTCCCATGAAGTAGTTATTTTCTAATAATGGGATTTCGGCTGTGCTGAAGAGCCTCATCGTGTTGGCCGACACGGATCTCCTTCTGTCAGCTTTACAGCTGACATCAAGGGGAGGGAAGGGGGAACTTTGATTACTAATATCTCTCAAACCATAGCGGTATGAGATATGGGGTGGCAATGAGATTCTTTATTTACCCTCTACAAATCTATAAAAAAATTTTATGGGACATTACTAACACTTTAACTTGCTTCTTCCCTCACTGTGATATGTAGATGTAACATGTTATTCATTCTGAATTTTGATGTTCGCAGGAGGACAAGGATGGCTCTGGGGTGGATGTAGCGACAACGTGGGTTTTGGTGAAGCCATCTCCAAGCAGTTTGTGGATGCACTGGAGACAGGGCAAGATGCCAGGGCCGCCATGAATCTACACAACAATGAAGCAGGAAGGAAGGTACTTGGGACTCAGATATTTTAGACGAGTGTTCAAAGCTTTTCTCATTGCAGAGGAATGACTCTAAAGGAATGTGCCACACATTTGTGTTCTAGAGTATTTACATCTACTGGAGCTCAATATCTTTGAACCACACCATTAAAGGAGAACTAACACCTCCTAATAATAACCCCCACTTACCTTACAATATCATCTTGCTACTGTAAGATAATTCAGGGATTATTATCGTAACCCTAATTGCCCCTAGGGAGGCAGCCATGATAGTGGTTAGCAGGACAACAGGACCTGAAACTCTGATCACTACACATGGTAGTCTGTACCTATAAGGAACACAGTGGTGTGCAAGTTATGCTTTACAACATGCTGCTCATCATTCTGGTCCTTAATGGGTTAATTAGGCACATACAGTCTAACTGTTTCAGTTTTGAAAAATTGTCAAAACCTGTCATGTCCACCTCCATGGGCATGATATCCAGCAGTATAATTACTTACAGGTTTGTAGTTCAAGCGCTATTCAATCCAAAAGGATCCCCTTCCTGCCTGTTTTCCTGCATCAATGATCCTCTCAGTCTGGTTCGGAAGGACGTGGCGAGGTACAATCTTCAGCAAGCAAAAGGAAAATCCTGTCCTTCTTTATCAAGGGGGCAGGGTTTCCCTTATACTTAGTGAGTGAAGATTGTCCCTTGTTGCATCTGTTTGGTTCCACGACTGGAATCCAGATCTAATGGGAGGAAGCCAAAAAGGGGTGGGAGAGGGAAACCTGTTGGCTTGAATAGTGATTGAACTACAAATCTGTAAGTAATGAAATATAAAAGAAGACTCAGACATCAACTTTAATAGAAGCATTACTATCCCTATTGCCCTGGAGACTCTGGTTTTGACACTGCATTACTGCATCTCCGGGGGAGAGGGTGAGTCTCCAGACGTGGAAAGTTTCTACTAAAACTCTGACCACTTCTGCTCTCTCCCACCTTGTTCCTCCTACTTCCCGCCCAATTCTCCTCCTTCCCCAGCCTATTTTTACCACGTTTTTATATATATTCATAGAATTAGATAGCACCCATGAACTCATATGGCTCGATGCTACTGCTGGGTAAATGACGACCTATAGCTCAAGAACATTTCAGTCACTTAACCACTTGAGGATGAGAGGTATTCATCGCATTGTTTCACAATGCACTACACACCCCTCTGGTCCTTAACAGGTTACATATCAGTAAAAAAAAAATTGATAATTGATTGTCACCACACTTATAACTGTGGACTTTATACAAATGAATCTGACTACATTTTTAACCCATTGAGGACCAGATGGGTGTGCAATGCATTCTGAAGCAATGCTTTGCACAACCCACTCTCTCTCATGGGGTTTAACCCTTTGAGCATACCTCCCAAGTGTCCCTCTTTAGGAGGGACAGTCCCTCTTTTAGACCTAAATCCCCCTGTCCCTCTTTCCCACCCTGATGTCCCTCTTTTTAGGAGATCAAATTGTGTGGTGTGTATATAAGTGTATAATATTGCTCTACAGCAATAAAACTCACATTATTTTTTGTTTAAATGTCAGTATATGTGTTTATACATTAGTCTGTGTAAATAAAATAATTTGGTCTTGTCATTTATTAGGTAACACAAGGAGCTGACAATAAGTCATGAAATAGCTTAAATATTCCTATTAATGCCCCACCCACCAGCCACACCCCCAGAAACACCCCCTAAAACACAAGTGTCCCTCTTTGCCAATTTGAAATGTTGGGAGGTATGCCTTTGAGTGCCAGAGGGGTACACAACGCATTGCAAAGGAATGTGTTGCGTACCCCTCTGGCACTCAAAGGGTTAAAGGTAACAGGATATGATTTTCTATTGTTATCAGTTAAAATAATTAATATAGCCATCACACAAATGGATTTTGGAGAGTGTGGCCACAATTAAAAAAATGTGGACAACCCTGATATAGAAAATGGAAAACAGTGTGCCACTGATTGTGGTGTTTTATAATTAAATCTTTCTTTCTATTCAGGCAGTGAGGAATACCATGAAACAGACATGCAAATGCCATGGTGTCTCGGGAAGCTGTACCACTCAGACCTGCTGGCTTCAGCTGTCGGAATTCAGAGAAGTAGGCAATTATTTGAAAGAAAAATATCATAAAGCCCTAAAAGTAGATCTATTTCAAGGTGCAAGTAACAGTGCTGCCAGCAGGGGTGCCATAGCTGAAACTTTCAGTTCGATTTCCAAAAAAGAGCTAGTTCACCTGGAAGATTCTCCAGACTACTGTCTAGAGAACAAGACTTTGGGACTACTTGGAACAGAAGGCAGAGAGTGCTTGAAGAGGGGAAAGACGCTAAGCAAGTGGGAGAAGAGAAGCTGTAGACGTCTTTGTGGTGATTGTGGGTTGGCTGTGGAGAAAAGAAGAGCAGATATGGTTTCCAGCTGTAACTGCAAATTTCACTGGTGCTGTGCCGTAAAATGTGAGCAATGCAGGAAAAGTGTGACAAAATATTTCTGTGTTAAAAAGGAAAAACGTGAGAGAAGCGGAGGAGGCATTCCACGCAAGAAGGAAATTAAGCTCAAAAAGAAACTTTAACTGTTTTAACACCTTGAATGCGGATAAGCATCATGACCTCTTTGGTTCTTCGATTATAGCACACAAAAGTGAACATCCAGACTGAGTCAACCAAGTTGTGCAAGATAAAATGTCCTCATGTTAAAGTAGGATTTTAGGTAATGTGTCGTATGGAAAAGAAGGTGTTCACTAACTTAGGCTTCTATAGATCTTAAAAGCGCTTGTACATTTAACTTAATATTGGAATAAGTAGGACATTAATTCTAAAAGCTAATGTACGAATCAGTTAATAAGGATATCCCTACAGATGCATCATTCAGTAGCTAAATACATAAACAGTGATCATGGTCTCAGCGCCAATGTTCCCTGTAATCCAGAGATGTGCAACCTATGGTCTCCCTAGGTTGTTGGACTTCTATTGCCATCATCCTCAGCAGGCTAACAGCAAGCAGAGTATGATGGAAGTTGTAGTTCAAGAAAGCTGAAGTCAAGTCTGCTGAGCGTCCCTAGACTAAGCTGTTGCATGATGGGTACATAGGGTGTTATTTGGTTGGTTTGTCTCCCCCACCCCCCCCAAAAAAAGACTTTGAAGTCTTGGACAAGGTATCCAGTAAAATGTGACAGGTAGAGAAAAATCACAGCATATATGAAAAACTGTCCTAGGCATTCTATTCATGTGGGTAACCTCAGTGTGAAAATATTACGTGCAGGAAAGTTGAGGTCTTGGCCCATATTCTGCCATGTGGTGCAACTTACTGGTAACCTAAATGATTGTACATTGCATGTGTGTTGACAGAGTTGGTATCCTTTAAGACTTTATGCAACACTGAACACCCCTATAGCACTCAAAGGGCTAACATGATATTTAAAAGGATAGTAATACTTAAAATGTAAAAAAATATATGTTGTAGGGTTTATGTCCCATAATAAAAACAAGGGTACTCCCACTGCTGAGAGATAGATTAAAAAATGATAACAGCTCAAACTGAATTTTGTAGGTGCAATATCACAGCGGGCTGAAAATTTACAGTGGTGCTGTAGCTACACCATCCTATGGAGATTTATGTTCGACGGACCAGAGCTGTCCATAGGATGGTATAGCAACAGCGCCACTGCAAATTTTCAGGCCACTGTGATATTGTACCTAAAAAATTCAAGTTTGAGCTGTTATATTTTTTTTTTAATAAAATATCTCTCAGCAGTGGGAGTACTCTTATTTTACTCAGGGGTATAAACCCTACAACAAATATTTTTTTACATTTTAAGTATTACTGTCCCTTTAATGATCTGTATATTACAATTTGATGGCCTACCAGTATTTTTACTTAATTTTGGCTGCAAAGCAGATAAGCAAGCCCCAAACCTAAAGTTGAAAGCCTCATATCTTGCTGCCAGCCCTGTGCCTGTAATGGTGTGATGCTCTGCTGACCTCCAAAATAGTAACTGGGTAACATAGAACATTAGTAATATGATACATGGCCCAGATTCCATATCCTTTAAAAACCTAGCAATGTTACTGCAAAGAACAGTGATTGGGGCAAAAGAGAAGAGTGAATCAAACAGTGAACTGAAGGCAAAGATGTTGTCCTTAAAAATACCACAGACCTTAAGGGTATCACGTGACCCACTAAAAGAGAACTTACCAGAAAAAGGCAAAAACACTGCAGGAGAGAAGTAAATGCAAATAAAACATTAACTAGAAGCAACAGACAATGATACCCCAAAGTATACCTCAACAGTAATTGTCAATATTTCAGATAACACTAAAGAATGCAACCCACAAAACATCAAGCTAAGCAAACCTATCTTACCAACAAAACTTACCCTAAAATCAATCATTCCAGAGGTCACCACTGGAACAGTAAATATCTCTAAGTCCACTGAATAGATATATCAGTATACATTAAATTAGTAGAGCCACAAGTATGAAGCAGTATAAGGTCAGTAGTGATGATCCAAGACAGTACTATTGGAATGCAATGGTTGTATAGATAAATTGAAAATATCATATGGGATAGGGATAAAACAGGCATCTTCACAGCATTCCACTGTATAACTTAGCCCAAAACAGTGTTACAATGTAGGGCAACATAACTGCACACTCTGCGGCTTTTACATATACATGTGCAAGAGACTGAAATCTCATTTAAATCATTGAGAATTTGGGGAATTTTTAATTGTCACCAATGGTGTAGTTGGTTAGCCCCATATTTTCTCCACTTTGCTTTTAAATATTAAATCCATTAATTCTAATGTATAATCCTTCCACTGACTTGTCCCATAATGTGTAAATGAAATAATCTCACTTACTGTAATCTTCATACTTTTTATTTTTATATTTTTTTTACTAAACATTACTTGCCCTAACAGAAAATAAACTATTTAAGTTGTACATATAATTTTAAGCACTTTTAAGTTTAATTTATTGCACAGGTACTGAAATATATACATAACATAATGTACAATTGTTATGTACAGTATATACATTTCTAGATATAAACTTTTTTTTTTTTTTTTTTTTTTTTAAACAATCCTTCCTAATGGGCATTTGACATAACATTGGCAAGGACCTAGATAGGAATGTTGTATCTTAATGATTAATGCATGGTAGAAGTACATTACTATGGCCTGCATTAAGTAATACATTTGTAAGATAAATGTGTGATAACATTGCTAAACATATGCAGTCTTTTGGTATTAACTAATACATTTCTAGCTTTGTATTTTTAAATGTAGTTATTGCAATAAATTCAGAGCCAAGTGCTTGATTAAAATTGTTTATATCTACAGTCTTCTCTTTCATCTCTTTTTATGAAATACTAGTTGAAGAGCCCGTTACACGGGCCACAGTGTCACTGCCAGCCGGTCCTTCTGAGCGCCCCGCTCTGTATCAGCCTCGTCACTGGCAGTCTTTACTGCGCATGACTGCGTAGTTACACACATTGAAGCGAATTATTATATAGGATTGTAGTGATGAAAGGAGTGGGAGAAAATCTCAGACATCCCTAGTCTACGAGCTGTATTATAAGTGTGAATCTTACTCTGAAAGGCACTCTATGTTCCCTAAGCTCCACCCATGGTCAATTCCCTCAGTCCTCATATGATTTTATTTTTCCCCTCAACCGCTGTTGCCTGTGTATAAAAAAAAATATATTTGCACATAACATACAAAAACAAAAGTTTTTAGGCCAGACTGCAAAAAAATGGAGCACTAGCTATTTTAAGCCATAAATTCATGTGCTATTTGTGATTATTTAAGTTTTAATGCAAGAACCATAAAAACACCTGGGGGGAGATCCACTAAGTGGTGGTAAGAAGTTGATAAAGTGGAGATGACTTTCTGTTATTCTATAGAGCCTATGCACTAAGATTTCTTCAGGTCTGGAGATCTTAGTGCATAGGCTCCATAGAATAACACAGGAACTGGAGAAGTCATCTCCACTTTACCACCGCTTAGTGAATCTCCCCCCTTGATGTTGAACAGCATGCTCCTAAACTAATGGCACAGTTAGGCAGACATATGAAAATGTGTTTCTAATTGTCTGCTGAATTAGGAACAATCACTAATCTTCTTCCAAAACGGTGGACATTTGGGTTGAGGTCATGGTGTACTGTACTTGTTTGTGTTCACATGATATTTGTGTGTGTGAAGTGATTCTGTGACTAGCAGTGAGACAGTGGAACACTCCTGGAGTTGCAAACAACAGACACTTGAGACTGAGGCCCTGTTCCATCCATTGCACAGTGGAAAAAGGCTGATGTGCAGTATGGGTGGTTCTATGACTACCAGAGGGACAAAGCCGGGGTGTTACACAGTCTAGGTATGGACCTGTGACTAACTAGTTCCACCAAAACCTTACTTGCAGCTACTGCAGATTTTTGTGTGCGACTCACCTGTCTCCACTGAGATAGTGGAGTCAATCTGAAAGGGAGCAGGATCATAAAATACATATCAACATGCTTGAAATGCATGACATAAGCAAGTTATGTGTTCTCCTGCACCTACCAGTGGTGCAGTGGAACAAGGCTGTGGTGTCAGACCTTATATGTGTGATTATGTGACTACCAGTGGACAGTGAAACAAGACTGGGGTGTTAGACAGTGTTGTGTGTGCTTGGCTATGGGAAAATCTCTCCCTTCCCCATGCCTCTTCTACCATGGGCAATATAATACATATTTTGTTATAGAAAAGGGGATTTTGGGGTATATACACTGATAAAGCCTTTTCTCTTAATCCATGTGGAAACAGAAACCATGGGGCAAAGTATTCCCTGGCCAGGAGGGCAGGACACTTGCCTTAAAAAGTTCTCTGGAAGTGAAGACTCCCTCTCTACTTCATTTCCCCCCACTGGACATGCCCAGTTTTCAAGTAAAGCAAAGATCAATGAAAACAGAAGCGTGGCAGGAAAGGGGATTACCTAAACCAGAGAACACAAATGACCATCTGCCTGAATCTCAAAACAGCAGTTTTTTTTGCCCAGTAGGAATGTCTTGTTTTCCACAAGGACTAAGAGAAAAGAATTTATTGGTAAATACACAAAAACCCCTTTAACGGTTTCATCCAATATGAATGCTGGAACCATGGGGATATACCAAAGCTATCCACCAAGATTCCAGGGAAGGAAAGAGGAAAACACTCAAAACGCAGACCAGTTCTCACAGAGACAAAATGAACCTCAGGTGTCAACGGACACAACACAGCAAACCAAGGATCAGGAAACCAAAAAGTCACTTATAAAAGAAACCAGGAAGGACACTTATGTAGGCGCAATGGACTGTAGGACAGTTCGACTGAAATTGGCTTCAGCTGAATTCAACATGGTAATATTTGACAAATGTGAGAACTGACAACCACATCACCACCTTACACAGCTGTTTTGCAGAGGCCTGGTTCTTGTAGGCCCAAGATAGTACTGGCTTCTTCCCGAGAACATAAGCCTGACAAATGGTAGCCTTAATCCAAGGGGCCACTATTACCTTAAATGCTGCAATAATTGGAAAGGTTTGCGTGACAAACACAGATCTTCATGCACCTAACACATCCATAAGATGAAGCTCCTGCTTTTTTCTGTTAGATTGAGCAAGACAGAGAAAAGGAATAATAATATCCTGGTTAACATTAAACTTAGAGACAACCTTGTGGAGAAACCCTATAGAAGTCTGCAAATCCACCCTATCAGAGTGGAAAACCAGGAAAGAAGGCTTACAAGACAAAGCCTGAAGTTCAGAAACCCTCAGAACACACACAACAGCCAGCAGGAAGGCTGCCTTTAGCTTCAAGAAACAAAGGGAAACTAAAGACAGAGGCTCAAAAGGAGCCTTCTGAAGCACTCTCAGGACCATGTTCAAGTCCCAAGTTGGTGTGAGATCCCCTTAGACTAGGTATGCATGAATCACCTCATGCACAAAAGGCAACACACCTCTGGAAAAGCACAGACAGGGCTGTAATCTGGACTTTAATAGAGCAAAGACGAAGCCCTTTTTGAAGGCCATCCTGAAGAAATACCAAGATGATTAGAAGACAAAAAGGTCGTGGTCATGACCCCCAGTCTTCACACCACTTTTTAAAGCAAAGACCATACCCTATGGTACATCTTATAAGAAACCAATTTATGTGAATTCATCATAGTCTCAATGACAGTCATAAAATCTCTTCTTCCTGTCTGGAATCAGAGGAAGTTGAAACAGTTCTGGCACTGGATGGTCATCACAGTCACTGCAAGAGCTAGATGATCCCGGGATCTAGCATAGAACTGAGGTACTTTGCGGTTCAACTAAGAGGCCATTTGGTCTACTGTTGGAGGGCCCCCATAGACAAACTATGGAGATGATTACTGTCTAGGTGAACTCCAAGTTCCCAGAATCCAGACTTTGGGGACTGAGAATGTCTGCTATAATGTTGTCTACCCCAGGATATGAATGGTGGAAAGACCCTGCACATGAGCCTCCATCCACGTGACGATCTGAGGCACACTCAGACCATACAGCCACACTTCTGGCTCCTCTCTGGTGATTGATGTAAGCCACTGCCATTGCATTGTTGGACTCGAAATGCACAGGGCATCCCTGGAGGGACTAAGACCAATGCTGTAGAGATGAGTGAATTGCCCGGAACTCCAGTACATTGATGGACTCTCCATCTGGTCAAAAGACTTTGAGCCTTCTGAGGGTCCAATGTGGCACCCCGCCTGCTTATCTGCCTAGTCCTTAAGTGTCACTGAATTTGCACGTGGCATAAGCGGGCCTGCTCCTGGGATTTACGTGGGTAAGGGTCAAAGTTATGATGCATCTCGATCCCATGTGTCATTTTCGGGCTCCAGGCTGACTATCCGCTCCGTGTATCACCCTGGCTTGTCTGACTATCCTAACTGGTGCTGACCGGTGGCTCTGCATGTCTGCTCCGCTGTGTTGCCCGTTTTCTCACAGACATCCATCCTGGTGCGGACCTGGGGCTCTGGCAGACTCCGGCCTTACTGACTGCAGGCATGAGTCAGTGTCTCCATTGTTGCAATCCCTTATTGGAGACGAGCTCTTCCTAACTGACTGCAGGCGTGAGTCAGCATTCTCCATTGTAGCTACCTAGCGGGAGACTTCGGGTCATATCCGGTACTCCACTCTACTATTGAGACTACCAGTTGGCTCCAGCCTAGTCTCCAGCGGCTGTGGTTGACCCATTGGCAGACTCCTATTTCTGATAGATTATCTGGCTTTTTCCGTCACCCTCTGTTTATTCTCGTTATTCTAGCTATTTGCATTACTACCTATTATTCTAATAAAGGTGATTTTAACTATACCGTCTGACTCCTTGTCTTGTTTGAGAACCGTAACAGGAAGCTATAGAACTAATTGAAGAAATTAGGGCCTAACCCATGCAGGCTCCTGTTCAGCAGAAGAGGGCACTGGAAGCAGTGTGGGGGCCAAGAACATGAGGAATCTCTAGTAAGACCAATCTGAAATGAGTAGCAAATTGTTAAAAGGGGGCCCCGGAAGCCATGGTAGCCTTAGCCATGCTCATGTCTCCCTTGTGCTCAGACATAGCCAGGAGACCCTGTAAAGTGAAATACAAAACAGAAAGATCAAGCTCAATCAAGTTAAAAGTACTTATCTCTCTGAAAGGGCTAAGGTAGCATGCAAAGAGGGAGAAACCAGCCTCATGCATCACATGTTGTAGGCAAAGAGTAAGAAGGCCATTGTAGAAACTTCCCTTCCTAGTCCCTAGAGTCGGGGAAAAACAGACTTTATGGGAAACATATTCTTTCCATAGTAACCCTTTGCGGCATGGTGTAATGGCTGTCCAGCCACCATGCAATGTCATTGCTCCGCTAATAGGGAGGGTCCCCAGGGGCACCTCTATGCAGTATAATGATAGACAAGCATAATAACCCCACTTTCACCCACTGAAATCCAACCAATGAAACAGAGAGTATCAATGCTCCATCTGTGTATTAATGTTCCATCTGTATGCCAAACCAGTTTGCCGATGCACCATGATCCTAAAAGTCAAAGGTGTACTGAAACAAGTAAAGTAAAGTAGGGAAAGAATCTCTGCTTAGAGATTGCTTTTTAAGGCGTGTGCCCTGCCCAACTGGCCAGAGGATACTTTACCCCATGGTTCCTGTGTTCCATATTGAATGAAAGAGAAAAGTGAAATCCCTGGCTTTGGTGCATACTTTCAGGATCTCCAAAACTGAACACTGAATTAATTAGTGGTTCATTCAATCTGAAGGATCTGTTTGCTGTAACAACAGTCACTTGTGCTTAATTGAAGAGATCCTATAAATATACACTGTTGTGGGAGCCTAAAGATAGGTTTGGGTGCCCCGTCCTACAATCATGTCTACCCCTACTTTAATCCATCTCCTATAATTAAGGTTGCACTGATACCGATACTGGCATCGGTGGCGATACCGGCATTTGCGCGAGTACTCGTACTCACGCAAATGTGGCCGATGCCAGCACCGATACCCTGTGTCCGGGTCGGTGCTGCAGAGAGGGAGCCCGGGTAGCTGTTGACAATGCTCCCTGGTCGCCTCTCTCCCTCCTGCAGCGTTACAGCGGGTTACCATGGCAACGCTCCAACACTGACCTCTGCCGGGGCTCGCGAGAGAACAGCGAGCACCCGGCAGAGGAGGGTAAGCAGGTAAAGGGGGATCAATAGAGGCAAGATGGGGTGAAGAAAGAGGCAGAGAGGCGGGTAAAGAGGAAGAAAAAAAGGCAAAAGGGACTAAGGGAGAAAAAAATAAAAAGAGGCAAAAGGAGGAAGGATCAGGAGACAAAAGGAGGGGGGCCAAGAAGATGCAAAAGGAGGGGGGATCAGGAGGAAGAGAAAGAGAGAGAGGCAAAAGGGTGGGTTCAAGAGTCAAGGAGGGGAAGAAAGGGGGATGAAAAGGGAGAGAAAAAGCCAAGGCAAAAGGTGGGGGCTCAAGAGGGGGAGAATGAAGCAAAAGGTGGGAATCAAGAGGGGGAGAAAGAGGCAAAAGGGGAGAATCAAGAGTCAAGAGGTGGTGTGTATATGTGTGTGTGTATATATATATATATATATATATATATATATATATATATATATATATATATATATATATATATACACACATACACATATATATATATACATACACATATATACACTTTAGGTACTTGGAAAAATGGCAAATAACCGGGAAAAAAAAATCGATAATTGGTATCGGCGAGTACTTTAAAAAGTATCGGTACTCGTACTCTGTCTTAAAAAATTGGTATCGGTGCATCTCTAGCTATAATCATTTATCCCCATTCTAATCCATTTTATAACAATGTCTGTTGGCAGTCTTCCATCTCCTGCCATAATGGCCGTTCTACCTCTAATCCAAGGGGCAGTCAACTGTTGGACACCCATCTGTGGGGAACTACAACTCCCATCATCCTCAACCAAAGGCTAGTTGGGGATGATGGGTGTCACGAATGTCCCTACTCCAAGCATGCACGTAACTTGGTGGGCGGTGAAAGGGTTAAAAAAAATTCAATATCTGTCTGCCCTAGACCGGAAATAATGATAAAAATCCCCTTTAACACCACCCACACTTAATTATAATGATATAACTAATATCATAACTGCCACCACCAGACAATCTATGAATGCATAAGAAAGACGGGGGGTGCCTGGGTCCCCCACACAATTTAGACTAAAAACCCCACAAAATATGTTCTAACACAATATCTATGTGATTTCAAATTACCAATAAATTAGTCTATTCATGTAACGTGATTCTTTACCAGACAAAGGCCAAACTTAATAAAGGAGTATTTATTATGAATAAACAATAATCACAGCGTATAAAGAAACAGATGACAAATTATTTACACCAAACAGATAAAAATAAAAAGGAGAAAATAACAGAAATCCTAACTTACTCACTTGGATGGTAAAGTAATAGTATTTTCTGTCAGAAGGGGCTCTGGCAAGGAAAGATGGCCACTTACTCAAAATTAGATCTTGTCCCCTAGTAAGCACACCAGACAGTCGTTGTCTTCTTCTTGCTGATAGATTTTATCCATCAGACACTTTTTTTATCCAGAGATTTATACAGTTTCAGTTCATCTCAGGTTTCCAAGCCAGCCCAGAGGTAATTATGGAGGGAGTGAGAGGCGAGTACAATAAGTCACCTCCCTCGTGTGTTGGGGAAACCAAAATTCAAATATCAAATTTGGACTGTAATTTTTATCCTGTTCTTGACACCAAGATAATTGTTGTATTTATTAATTTGTTGCAATTTATGGATTCCGTACATAGGACACACTTGCTACTTATCACTCAGCCTTATAGACTTCATAATTTCCCGGCCACTATTGTATTGGCGCTAGTCATGTTGGGACTCTTATTGCAGGATGTGCTTTCCCTATGCCAAATATGTACACCAGGAGGCTGGATTATCAATCTGTGAGATATTATTAAGGTATATTTTAGATATGACCCAGAAGGCAGAGTCTCTTGACTGCTGAAGTCCATTAGCACATCCAACAAATTAGTTATCTGTGTAGGGATGCTGCCAAATGGTACCTAGCCAGTTAGTTTAGATTAAAGCCAGACTGAGAGGCACTTCAGCAGTAACATTTCACACCTTACAGAGGGGTCCCAGCTTCAAAAGGAATGTAAAATCTTCCAATATCCCCTTCCTATACAATCAAATTAACCTCTCTCTCATGCTGACGTTTGCTATAACACTTCTACCCAGATGTGGAAGAATGTATGCACTACGCATAGTTGTGACAATGGGAGTTGTAGTTCTCAAGAGAGGAGGCCTGACAATGGACTACCTCTGCTCTAAGCCATCTCTTACAATCATGTATGTCCTCACTGTAACCAATTTCCTAATCATGTTTGACCTCACTCTAATCCATGTTCTACAATCACCAGTCTCCACTCTAACCAGACTATCTCCTATAATAATGTCTGTTCTCACTCTAATCAATTTCCTACAATCATGTGTGATCCCATTATAGCATGTTTCCTACAATCATGTCTGTCTATCTTCGAATTAATATCTTATAGTCATGCTTATTCCCACTTTAACCCATCTCTTAAAAATCATGTCTGCCCTCACTCTAATCCATCTCCTACAGTCATGTCTATCCTCACTAAAACCATTCTCCTATAATCATGTCTGTCCCCACACTAACCAATCTCCTACAGTCATGTCTGTCCTCATTCTCAGCCATCTCCTAGAGTCATGTCTGTCCTCAGACTCCTCCATATCCTACAGTGATGTCGTCCTCACTCTAATACCTTCTACCATCATCATTTAGCTATTCCTAATTTAGGGATTAACTTAATTAAACAGAGCACTTAACTGTTTCTCAAAAGATTATGCAGCAATTATGTGCTATCTCCCTAAAGAATATACCAAATCAATATCAGGTAAGCTAGACTGAAAAAAAGGTGCATTTTTGCACTAATACCAATGTGTTTGTGACTGGAAGTCTCAGAGATCAGGTTCACTGATTGATTGCATGCCTCCATAGGCAGCAATCAAGACTACAAAGTCCAGACAGTTTCTGCTTGGGAGCAGTGCAGAAGTGAAATAATTTATGAAGCAATCCGGAGTCTCCAGGGCAAAACCGGAGAGTTCCCAGGTATGCATATTATCCTTTACAGCAGTGGCGATGGAGGGCACAGATTTCTGACCAAAATCGTTCATAGATGGTATTTGGCTACTCCTGGAAAATTAGGTCTTCTCTCATGGGGGGCTATATGCAGAAAGAAAGTGCCACAGTTCTGGTACAAACAACTGAACCACAAATATCAGACTCAAGTTTCATCCAGGTTGTGACTGAGGGTGGATACCCAACTCTAGGAGTAGAAGCAAGTTATTCCATAGAACTTAGTATTATGTATATGTTGGATTTCATGCCTCATACTCATACCTGGGAACTTTTGAAACAGGGCTACCCGGAAGGTAACCCTGTCAGTGCCCAGGGGGAGGAAAATGACGCGAATCGCGTCATAAAAGGGGGCAGGGCTTAGTCACGGGGGGGCCGGGACAAAAAAAAAAACACAACCCCCCCCCCTGCAAAATGGAGGTAAGAGTGCGGGGAGTGGGAGGAACCGGGCGGGATGGAGCACAAGTGGGCAGAGTTTCTACTTAAACTCTGCCCACTCGGTGATTCACACATTGCCCCGGAGACCCGGTTATTCAGTTTGAAATCTGGAGACTCCGGGGCAAAACCGGAGAGTTCCCAGGTATGCTCATACTTCTGGTGTTGAGAGGGAGCATCTAAAATTATGTTGGCTTTTGGCTCAGATATTTACCCATCTGCACAATTATATTAGATGCAAAGAAGTATATCTGGACTTGTCAATGTTATTAGTTTAAAGTTGTCATGTATTGTGTTCTGTGGTAGAAATCTGCCACCTGTGACAAACTTAAATTGTGATAAGAGGCCCCAGCTCCATGCAACTGACTTTGTACTGTATAACTACAGGGAGTGCAGAGCGTGCATTTGTGACAGGGATCTACTTAAGGCCCAGGGATAATATTTCTGTATTTTGGGGAGGGGGGTCCCCAAAATTGCACCAGGGCTCACAAATGAATAGTTAGAACACTGAGTAAGGTTATGATGTGAATCTGGTGGGTTTGTTGGGAGTCAGTGACTTGGAGTGAATGCAGACAAGGTGGGTGCAGAGCAATGGGCCAGAAAGGCATATAAGTGCCATCATTTCAGTGGATCAACCTGGAAAGGTTTTACCATTTAGGCCAATCAATCAATCTGGTAGTAAAGTTTCAAATAGTGGACTGAAAGGCCACCGCAGGTTCTTCCTGGTATAGTAGTGCAATCCTGTCTAGCATTTAATGTGTTAAAAGTCATGTTTGAATTTTGGAAATTTGTATTTGTTACATGAGGCTCAGTTAGTTTGCCCCATAATTGCTCTTCTTGTCTTTTGTGCATAAGCCTCTTAGTTTCACATGATAGCTGCTTTCTAAGAAACCTTTTCTTAAAATGCTTTGTAAATTAAGAAAAAGCACTCCGAATGCAACCTCCCCTATTCCTCTATATGTTAGGTCATACTCCTGCTTTTAGTAGCATATTATGAAGTAAAACAAAGCTGAGTGCCTGGGTATAACAGACTACTTCCTTTCCCAGTTTACATCTTCCATGTCATGTGTCAGTTTTTGTACCGTTCAGAAATCTCTTCATTAACAGAACCATTCAGCCTCTATTCCACATCTCTTACAAGGGGAGGAAGAATCTGGGTAGAGCAAAGCACAAAGCACACAGAGGAGGAAACAACACAGATATCAACGTTCATAAATTCTTTCTTTTCAGGCTCACCCCCATTCACGGTTTGTGTTTCCCTGTCTTGGCCAGCAGGCAGCTCTCATTGCCATTCATAACAAGCATAGTGCCAGCTTATATTGTGTATTCCTTTCTTGTGTCATGAACCCAGTGTCTGCTTCTATTCACTACAGTGACACCTGCTGGCAAAAGCAAAACACTACCAATCCTCCTGAGGCTTTATCGCATCAAACCCCTGCTGTGAACTTGGAGAACTGTTTTTATTTCTCTTTGTCTATACAAAACAAATAGGAGCAGAACTGCCTGCCATGAGAAGGGGCTAGGGGGAAGTGTAGAGGGCATGGGTCAACTAGACAAAATTAGTACTCCACAGAACCATTGTCACAAAATGCTCTTTATAGAGCTGTGTACATTAATCTGCCACTACAAATAAGTAAGCTCAGCAAAGTCAGTTTTTGGTTTTATGATTAACCCTTTAAGGATCACAGGGTGTTCAAAGTATGGTTAACCCTTTGTGTGCCAGAGGGGAATGCAACGCATTGCAATGCGTTGCTACCCCTCTGGCACTCAAAGAGTTAATATAGAAGGCATTTTTACTGCCCTTTGCTGTTTATGTATAATGTCTAATATACCTCCCAACATTTCTAAGAGCCAAAGAGGGACACTTGTGTTTTAGGTGGTGTTGGTGGGGGAGTGTCTGGTGAGCGGGGCATTAACAAAAATGTTTAGGTTATTTCATAACCTATTGACACCAGTTTGTGTAAATGAATAAATGATTTAGAACAAGACCAAAGTATTTTATTCACACAGACAAATTTATAAGCATATATACTGAAGTTCATACTGAACATTAATGTGAGTTTTATTGCTGTGGAGCAATATGATACACTTATATTCATACACCATACAGTCTGATCTCCTAAAAAAAGAGGGACACCAGGGTGGGAAAGCGGCACAGAGGGATTTGGGTCTCAAAGAAGGACTGTTCCTTCTAAAAAGGGACACTTGGGAGGTATGGTCTAATACTAGCATAGCTGGGACCTGCAGGATTTCACCCGGAGACTCCGGATTTCGAGCAGTATCTCTGGGTGTAACCTTAAATTCTCCGGGCATATACAGTATGTGTGCATTTGCTGCTCCTGCCTGCGCACATTTCATAATTTACATCAATCTCATCAGAGCCCTGCTCTGGCATCGCGGTCAACTTGCGACCTGTGTCACGTGATCATGACGCTGCACGCCTGGTGTCAGGGCAAGAGGAGAGCGGAGAACCTGGCCTGGCCTGTTCACCAGTGTGGTTAGTAAATTCTTTTTACTTCATTCTGTAACGGTGGTGTGATAGATGGGAGTGAAGTTAAATGCTGCTTTAACCCTTTGAGTGCCAGAGCGTTGCGTACCCCTCTGTCACTCAAAGGGTTAAATGTAGTACTTTTTTTTTTTTTTTTTTTGGAACCTCCAGGTGACCTATTATTAAAGGTTCCCAGGTATGAATACTAGATTGCAAATTACTGCAGTCAATTGTTAAGAATATCTAGACTCTAAAAATATAGAGAACTCACTGTAGAAAACCTGTAGTTAGAAGAAATGAACTATATTTCTCAGTCTGAATATCTATGCAACGGTTTGTTCTTCAATCCCTGTACATAAAACAAGATTTACACAGAAGAAAAAAAATCCTAATAGGGCCTATGAACTTCTTCCTCAAACCATCATGTCCATGGAGGCAGACATGACAGTTGCCAGTATTTTTTGTTTTCATACTTAAGGAGGCAGCGTGCATAAGCCTAATAAAACATCTGAGTGCCAGTGGGGTATGCATACACCTCTGTGCCTGAAGGGGTTAAGTAATACTTAATGTGTAAAAAAAAAAAAAAAAAAAAAAAAAAAAAATGATTATATATATATATATATATATATTGTAGGCGTTTTCCCCCTGAGTAAAACAAGGGAACGTCCACTACTGAAGGTGTTTTATTCAAAAGTTATTACAGATCATCCTTGATTTTAGGTGCAGTATCACACTGGCCTGAAATTTTACAGTGGTGCTGTTGCTACATCATCCTATGTACAGCTCTAGTCAGTTGACCATAAATCTCCATAGGATGGTGTAGCAACAGTACAATGTCAGGCAACTGTGACTCTGCACCTAAAAAAATCTAGTTTGAGCTGTAATAACTTTTGAATAATATACCTTTCAGCAGTGGGAGTACCCTATTTTTTTTTTACTTAGGGGGTTAAACTATCCAACTATATATATTTTTTTACACTTTAAGTATTGCTATCCCTTTAAGATTACTATGTTCAATAAGCTGCATTGAACTTCTGTGGTCCTGCAAGCAACTGTCATGTCGGCTTCCATGAACATGACATCCAGGACTGAGAGGTTATCTCTTGAACCAAGGTAAAATCATAGGGGGCATTAGGGTTTTCTGGCCATAGTATGGTAAGTTTGGGGTTATTTTTGGGAGGTACAAGTTTTCCACTAAAGGTGATCTGTAACTACACATCTTGTAATATAAAGAGGCATCTATGTAAACTGGTTATATTTTGTGCTTCTTGTTTTCCATCAGTGTAACACACCTCTCAGCATTTCAAATGGCCAAAGGGACACTTCTGTTTTATGTGGTGCTTCTGGGAGAGCAACACCTTTGGTATAGAACCATAACCTGCCTATTCTAGGATGATACTCACAGGATGAAGAAGCTATGACCTGCCTCTGGGGATAAATATATGTAATGGATAGGGACCAGGTTAGCAATCACTACCGGCTCTTATTCCACAGGATCAATGACTCCACAATGAAGATTCAGCCATAAAGGAACCAAAACTATAAATATTTGATTTTATTACATAAAACCAGATTAAACACTATTCCCTATTGCGTTTAGTAGTTCAAAGACTACTCCATTAGAGGACAAATTGTTCAGTGTTTCCATACTTAAAATATGGTGCCATCGCTACTTCACCCCCAATATCAAGCCATCAGTAATATATGGCTCCCAAATAGAAAAAGGAAGAAAACTCACAGCGCTTACTCACCATAACCGTATCATATTATAAATTAAATATAATAAAGATTAGAAATATAGATAGCAGCAAAGAGAAGGTTCTCCAGTCCCCCTGACATTAGGCCTAAACCCAAAAGTGAAAACACATACAAAAGACATTCCTGCACTCCTCTATACACTGTGAACAAATGTGCCCTGTATTTAGCATATGTAATAACCATACCCGGGAACTGTCAGGCTTTGACCCTTAGTCTCAGGGTTTTGACCCAAATCTCAGGGTCTCAGGGTGAAGGGCCAAATTCTCAGGGTGAGAGAGTTCTGTGTTACCTACTAAGTGATTTACAGCAATTAAATGTTTCTTTAGTCTTTAAATTGGTGACAATTGTTCCAGAAAGACTAGGGGAGAGGTCCTAGTTGTCTTGTTTGTGTTTAGGCAGTGATCTCTCTAAGTTATAACATGATAAAGGTTCATTGAGGGCTGACAGGAGCACCTCTGGGTTAGTGGAAGCAGGTATGTATTGCATAAAATCTACAATATTGGATGCTTTAAGGGTTAACATTTTAAAGATCTCAGGGTCAGCTCATTTTAAAAGTTCCCAGGTATGGTAATAACTCTTAGTAAATCTAAGTGAAAATAAGTGAGAATTTTGTCCCACAAATTGGCCAATCCGTGTGTAAGCTTACCACCACGCCAAGGTATCTCACTTGAATGAATATGTTTATTTATATAATGCCACAAGTGTATACAGCACTATACAATTTAAAGGCTTTAGACAATAGAGGGTTACAAGTGCTTTGTAGAGTGAAACACTGGATGTGAGGTCCCTGCCTGAAAGCTTACAATCTAACGTGGTAATGGGCATACCTGAGAACTTTTGAAGCAGGGCTACCCAGAGGGTAACCCTGTCAGTGCCGACCGGGGAGGAAAATGATGCGAATCTCGTCTTAAAAGGGGCAGGGCTTAGTCACGGTGGAAAAAAAACAAACAAAAAACCAAGTGCAAAATACCTGGGAATAGAGGGTAAGAGGGCAGGGAATGTGAGGAACCAGGCGGGATGAAGCACAAGTGGGCAAAGTGTTTACTTAAACTCTGCTCACCCGGAGATTCATACACACTGCCCCGGAGACCCGGTAATTCAGTTTAAAATCTGGAGTCTCCGGGGCAAAACCGAAGAGTTCCCAGGTATGGTAATGGGAGATGTACAGAGTACATACGTGCTGAATACAGTGCTAGAGTTCTGGTGATGATAGGGGACACAAGTAAAGTAAATCATTTATAAGAGTGCTCGCTGTACAACGTCAGTGCCTTCTAGCATGTTGAAGTTTTATTCAAGACCTGTAGTTTCAAGTGTGACTTGAAGACCATAAGAGAGGGGTTAATATATCCCCTGTGGTGCAAATAATTTGCCCCAGTTTTCTTAGCACATCATCCTAATGGTTTTGCCCCAAAATGTATTCCACACTTACTTTATACAGATTCCCCAGTCTGAGCAAAATGCGTGGTTCTCAATCCTGCTTTGATTGGATCCCATCACAACCCTAACATAATAATCCAACAAATAATCACATCCATTTAAAAACCATTACATCTTTTCTACAATGATTAAAAGAACTTTTGATATAGAACATGCAGCTCCCCACGGATTTTGTTTCTTTTTGTGTTAAGCTTGTGGCCCCTGTGTGTGTCTTACTCCAGCAGAGAAGGGGTTCTTGTTATTCTTTCTTTATCTTAACAAAGACTTAAGAGTTCATCCACCTCCCAGTGAAATTCACAGCTGCTTAACACACTAATCCCCTCTCCCATCCTTTATGCCTTTCAATTGGTTCCTAGCTTCAAAGATACTTTGATAAAGGACTTTGCAGGGTCTTGTAGAACTCCCTCAATAGAAGTTAGTGCAAGTATTATACGCAGAGCAAGTGGCTTTGCAAACAAATACTGCCTAACAATCTCCCCTTCCCTCCCAAACACATACATGGACACAAAAACATTCTGGCCCCCCCATACATGATGTTATCTAAAACAGGATTAGAGGTCTGATCTCTCAATGTGGTGGATCTAGCAACGAACACAGTCACCTCTTTATACCAAATATCAGACAAAGCCTGCATGTGTAAAATTTAAGAACTGTCCTGTTATATGCTCACGTTTGGGGCCAAAAGTGAACAGACATGGAGATTGCTACTACAGGATTAGACACATTGCTACTACAGAACACCACAAAATGATAGCTAACAAAACATTGTAACAATGGGTGGAATGTACTAATGTAATGTAGCATTAAAATAGTTATAGAAACCAATTTTTGTTTGTGCTGTGATTGCCCAAAGCCATTTTATTTAATTTAGCAAAAATCATCCAACATTGTCCTCTTTATGCTGCTTACCCTAGACTTTTCAGGGTGCTTCATTCCTCTGTACCTTTTCTGCATGCGCGAGTAAATCTACATAAAATTGTCTAATTTTCCTCCTATAAGGGAGGTTTTCTGACTTTGTGTGCATGAAAGTGGAATTGTTACCTACACAGCTTTTAGTCTCATTAAATGAATTTACTTAAACTGTTTATAACTTGTGATTTTCTGTAAATAATTTTACACATGTAGTTTGTGAATCTAATCTTGGCAGGGCTTTGTTCTCTGACTCTGATAAAGCATTCACAATTGCTCAAGTCCAGAAAATAACCTCTTTCCATCCTCTTAGAACCATTTGCCATGAGTGACATCAAGACAGATGTTACCTTAGAGCTGTTGGTCGCGATGAAAGGTAACATATCGAACTGTGGTGCCTTTCATATGGTGACATTAACCCTCATGAATGCAGGTATTTACTGCATCCCCTTAGGAACACAGTAAAGTAATAAGGAAGGTTTGCAGGGTGGCTTACAGCAACAATGAATGGCTGATCCACATGATTGATAGGCTGGTGCTCACGTGGACCAAACATCTGACACACCTCTCCTGAGTTTCACCCAGCAGTGGCATGCAGGAGAGAGGTTACGGAGGTGCTGCAACAGTTCTATCACCTGTACAGAAGTTGTCTGTGGGTTGGAATAAATTCATAAGCAAGAATGCAAATCCAGAGGAGGTCTCTTAAAATAAAATAAAAGATAAATGTGCATCTTAGAAAAAACACCTCCTAATAATAACCATCACTTACCTTACTATCGACAGTAGATTCCACTTGGTGCCTATTAATTTTTCCCTTGTACCTTGTTTCAAGAGATAACATCTTCAATTAGTCCTTGATGTCACGTCTAGGGGTGGGCGAAAGTTGTCGCCGTGTTCCCGTGGGAAATTTCGCGAAAACCACGTTGTTATACTCTTTTTCGCGGGAAAATCTGATTTAAAACGAGTGGTTAAAATTTTCATATTTTTCGCCAATTGGCCAAAAGTTTTCTCCCATTGAATTACATTGTTTTCGCACTTCCGCTATAAAAACATGACGTTTTCGCTGAAGGCAGACACAATAGAGGCAGCTACAGAGCGAGATAGACGTGCTGTGCTGTTCTCTTGTGATAGTTAGCAAAAATTGAGACAGGAGAGGCTCATAGTGACTCCTATCACTATGAGCAGCAAAAAGAGGAACTGGAAGGACCCTTATTATGTATCTACTGAGTCTGAAGAGGAGGAAGTGACTAGCAGTACTGAACCAATGCTGTCCAGTCCCCCTAAATCACCCCAAGGGATCTTGGGGAATTTAATAAGAAGGGAAGGAGAAAAGGGAATGGGAAGGAAGGGAGAAAAGGATAGTGAGAGCAGGACAGGTCAGCTACCTATGCCTGCTGCAAGACATGCTGCCCCTGCTGTTAGTGCAACCATTTCTGATCCTGCAGTCACTAGTGTTGTACCTGTACCAGACATGCTGCCCCTGCTGCCAGTGTCACCATTTCTGTAACTGCAGCCAGTAGTGTTGTACCTGTTGCTAGTACCGAACCTGCTGCTAGTACTGAACCTGCTGCTAGTGCTGAACCTGCTGCTGCCACCAGTACTTTGCCTGCTGCTAGTGTTTCTTCTAGTACTCAGGGGGGTAAGGAGAAAATTATGCCAAGTTTGATAGCAAGGGACCCTAAATCACACTTGCCATTCCCAAGCAGTCCTGCCAGTGCTAGTACTACTGCTACTAAGATCCAGCAGCTTGTTAGCATTAGGAGTGAAGTAGGGGGTAATCAACAATATCCTCATATTACTAGTGACTGTGAGACTGAGGAGGAAGGCTCTGCGGCTAAACTTGATGTGGTTGGTGTTAGTAGTAGTAATGGTGAAGCAGCTGGAGTGGTAGGGGAAACATTTGAGAGCATACATACAAGCGGGCAAGGGAGCCCACGCCATTCCTCTGGCTCTGGGAGTCCCCTTCCCTTCACTACAGTGTCCAAGTTGAACATGATCCTTAAGAGGCCAGAACTGGTGTTGGGGGAGGAGAGCAGGCTGAGAATTAATACCACCACCACCAGCAGGAGCACAGATCAGCTGCCTGTGCCTGCTGCTACTTCTGCTAGTGCTAGTCTGCCTTCCTCTTCAGGTCAAAAGGCAATGGTAAGTGTGACATTAGGGGACCCTCTGTCACATTGCTCGTCACCTCCTCCAAGCAGCAGTGAGATGTCTGGAATAGATCAGCAGCAGCAACAACAACAGCATGTAGGGACTAGTGATGGTGTTGATGATGATGGAGAAGTTGGGGTGGAAGAGACATTGATGGCCTTTTTAGCAGAAACTGAAAAGGAATGGGAGACAGGAATGAGGATGGGCATCACCACCACCACTAGCAAGGACATCTCGGAATTAGAGGAATTTGCAACTGCTCTAATTCCTTCTGATGCGGAGATGCAAGGGCAGAAGGATGCTGAGAAGCAGGTTAGTGTGCCACAGACCACCGTGGACAAAGTGGGAATGGGGTCAACAAGTGATGCAGGACTAGGACAGGTTCCACTTGCCAGCAGTAGCAATACTCCTGATCCTAGTTGCAGGGCTGGTGCAAGGATTTCTCCTCTCCCCCATTCTCCTCCTCTTGATCCCCCATTTTGCCTCTTTCCAACTGTTGTCTTTTCATCCCCTCTTTTGCCTCTTTCTCCCCTTTTGCCATTCTCCCCCTCTTGATCCCCCATTTTGCCTCTTTCCCCCTGTTGTCTTTTCATCCCCTCTTTTGCCTCTCTCCCCTTTTGCTATTCTCCTCCTTTTGATCCCCCATTTTGCCTTGTTCTCCCCCTCTTTTCCCCTCTTGCCTTAATCCACCCTTGACTCTTGTCTTGATTCCCCCTTTGCCTCTTTCTCCCCCTCTTGCCTACCGTTGATCCCCCTCTTGATCTAACCTTTTTGCCGGTTTCCCCTTCTTGCCTAAGTTGCCTGTCACTGTGACTTCACCTCACTGTGACTGTTTTGTATCTCTAGCAGTGATGACTGTGTGTCTCTCTCTACTCCTGGCCTCCCGCTCAGGATCAGGTCTCCATGGATTAAGTTGGGTCAGGGTGCGGCCTACCTGGTGTGCAGACGCAGTGCTTTTCACGCTGCGTCTGACGGCATGTTCTAGGTGGCAGCGCTCGCTCTTTTCAGAGCAGCGTCTCTCTCTCCTCTTCTCACAGCAGCCAAGCTGTGTGCAGCTCTGCTCTGCAACTGCACCCCCATGAGATATACGCCCTAGACCAGCGCCTACCTCGCCTATAGATGGCACCGTCCCTGCCTAGTCACAGTGTTGACTCTGAGGCAGTAGCAGCAACATTATCCGCTGCCACAGACAATGAAGGGGAATGTGGAGGACAAGAAAGAGGCCATTCTTCTCCACCTTTCCCCTTCCCTCTGAAGTCATCATGGGTATGGGACTATTTTTGTGTTGGGGCAGGCACAGTGCAGTCATCAGCAACGGCACTGTGCACAATTTGTGACAAGTCAGTGAAAAGAGGAAGGGAGGGAACACAGCTTGGCACAAGCACCCTCATATCACACATGAAACACAGACACCATGACATTTACTCCAAACATGTTACAGACAAACACCCACCACAGAAATCAAGCACCACTTTTGCTGTCCCTGATTCCCCAGAAAGGCAACAAGAGGTGAGACAGAGATCAAAAAGGAAAAGGAATAGAACAACCCAGGCAGAGACTGGAAGTTCCAGGACGAGTAAAACAATTAGCTCACCATCACCTTCTAGGGTAACTGCATCTTCTGCCAATCCTCCTCGTTCATTACCTCCCCCGCCAAATGATAGCCACTCTGTTGATGTTAGGATGTGGCAGTTCGTCTCTACCCATTTCACACTGTGTGCTGCACTGACCACACATGCCAGTGTGGTGGAGGAGAATCGCAATCACTGCATCAAGAGGTATCTGAGGAGATTCCATCCTGCAGAATATGGTAAGATGGTGGCAGGGAGGGTTCATCATTACTACTAAACTGTCAGCAAGTTGTCATGTGTCCTTAGAGAGTCTGGAAAAGGGGTACAGTGACAGTGGCAGTACTTTGTTTCAGGTTTCATGATGTTTGGATACAATCGTATTGTAGTTGCTGATGAGAGCCACAGTTCCTGCTCTCAAGGGAAAAAAATATATTCTAATAACAACACACCCATGATTTTGGAGGAGGGGCAGGTAGAGAAGATTTAATGGCCAGCTTCTTCTTTTCTCCACATAGACTGGGGGCTACTGATACTGCTGGTACTGACTCGGGCACATTACTGGAGTCAGTCGTGGCAAGTGGAAGCTTCATCATCCATCTTCCATGTTACTGCTATTGTTGATCCCATTCCCTTTCAGTTGCCTAATCATCCTGCTGCTTAAACAACTCAGGAGCACGAACTGCAGTTGCAACTCAAGACTCAGGAGAACATTTGACAGTGGCCACTGGCCAACATGACCTGCTGGCATTAGGCCAGAAGGGCATTTTTATTTTTTTCTCAGGGCTTGTGTTTTGAAAAAACAAAAATAAAAGAAAAAAACTAGTCCTACAAAAAAAATAAACAATTTTGGGGGGTTTGTTTCTAACAACTTAAGTCCTACAAATCAATGTTTCCTTAGGGCTTGTGCCAAACAAGCTTAAGTCCTACAACTCAATGTTTCTTCAGGGCTTGGGCCTCTAATAAGTCTAAGTCCTACAAAGGCCTCTAACAACAAATCAAAAATCATCTATACAAAATACTCTATCAAGTAAAGTATCAGTCCACCCCAGTGGCAGCGTATGTCATGGGGTTCCTGTCTCTGTCACTTTAAATACAAATGTCTTATTTTATGGATTTTTTCTTTTAACTGTCCCCCAAATAGCAGTAAAGAACCCCCCCCAAATTCCCTGTTCAAATGACTCATACATTCACTAACACAAGCACCCTCCTCAGACCCCTTTATACCAGGTCTTATGGTTTTTATTTCATTTAGGATGTCTTTTTTATTAAGTGCCCCCCAATTCCAGTAAACAACCCCCAAAAATCATCCCCTGTTCAAATGATTCTTTCCCCACACCCCACTCAGGCACCCTCATGCCCCTTTTATACTGTGCCTTTGGGAAATAAAATATTATTTGTAATGTGTTGTGTGTAACTTCTATGTTCCCATTGATTTCAATGGGTTAAAAAAGCAGAAAATCTGCACTTTTCGCGGAAAATGTTTCACCAAGCGGAAAGTGACATTTTTTGCCGATTTCAGTTTGAGGCGGAAAGTTTCGCCCATCCCTAGTCACATCCATGAAGGTGGACATGACAGTTACTAGCAGGACCACAGGACCACTGCTCACCGCACATAGTAATCTTGAACCTTTATGTTCTGAGCAGTCGTGTAGATGAGCTAGTTTCCATATAGTCACATATTGAAGGATCATTGTCACTGATTACGCTGCGCATTTATGACTTGTTTACACCTGCAATGTTTGAACTAGGTTTTCAATGTTGTGCAAAACACATGCATTTTAGAGCATACTGCTGGCTATTAGGCTGTTCACTCTAACAATTTCACCATGCATGAATACAGCCTAAGACAGCATACAGCAATTATACTGAGCTCATGCTTAGAGTACAGTAAAGCTAAACAGAGCTGATCTGCCTTAAATCTATGGATGGGTGTGCAGATCACTGACAACAGAGAAAGGGAAGTTGAGATGTACTTCAGAACCTAATAAGTGGCTGAACTACTTTGCATCATCCAATAACATATGGTTGATGCAGATGTAAGCCTCCACCATGCCCTCTAGTGAGGAGATCACTAGAGGGATTTTCACATGTACACTACAAGGACAGTGCAGGTAAAATGGGCTGTTGAATGGAGCTATGTCTGTTAAAGTTGCAAGCGTAAACTTGCATGTATATATGTACATCTTTATTTATATGGCACCACACAGTGTACGCAGCTCCTTACAACAGTAGTAAGTTTTACAATAAATAATTTGATATAAAATAAGTGCCACATTCATAGAAACAATAGGAGAGAGTCCCCTGCCCCAAGCAGCTTACAGTCTAAGTGGGTAATAAGAGACAGACAATAGGATATGAGAAGTTCAAGTACTGAGTCTACCAAAAGGTGGTGCATGGTGCTAGTGCTCCAGAAGATTGGAGTTCAGGGTAGACAGGGGGGTATTGTTCTAGATGTAAGAAAGAGAAAGGAATGGAGTTCCATAGGTAAGGAGCGGAAAAGCCTCGAGAAGGAGGCAGCCAGGAACATAAGCAAAGATAAGGGCAGAGATGTAAGGGAGCAGTGTGGAGAGCATTAAAAGGGGTACGTTGCTAAATAGGGAGTTATTTCATATGTCTAAGAATGATGTGAGCCAGTTCCATTTTTGGGGAGAGTGAGGTGATTCTGACATCTAAGCTTAACCCTTTGAGTGCCAGAGGGGTACGCAATGCATTGCTTTGCAATGCGTTGGATACCCATCTGGCACTCAAAGGGTTAAGACAGCCAGTTAGATGGATAAGAGGATTTTAGTCTAACCTGTTAAATCCTTTTCTCTTAGTCCATACAGGTTACTGGTAACTTTGGGTAGGCGATCAGCCCCTTTAAGTAGGCAGGAACAATTCTGAGAACTGACTGCTGGGTGGGGCCTACCTCCTCTCCTTAGCTTGCAGCTAGCCAATCCCAATCCAGTAAAATTTTAAAACAAACTATTGACTAGGTAGTAAGAAGGTAAAGGAAGACTCCTGTGAGCATAAACCCGAAAGGACCCCCATGTTCTGCCACAGGAGAGCCAAGAATGGTCCCTTGACAGGGTGGGAGACCAGTAACCTGTATGGACTAAGAGAAAAGGATTTAACAAGTAAGAGTAAAATCTTCTTTTCTCTGTCGTCCTAAACAGGTTACTGGTAACTTTGGGATGTCCAACCATTAAGTTCCCCAGGGTGGAAAGAAAGGCAAGGACCAGGCACAGGCCCCCAAAGTCACCAGAGCACCAATGAACCAACAGATCATGAATAGCTCAACAATAGCAACAAAGTGTCAACGGACACTGAACAGGGGTAAAACAGACCCTAGGGGCGGTACACAGCGCGCTGAACAAGAGCCAACAGGGCTCAAAAGTGAAAGAGTACTGGAGAGACAGAGGAGACAGGCAAGGCTGCCTCCAGGATCTTCCTCCCAAAACTGGCATCGGCAGGACATCCACATGATTGTTTCGAGAAGGTATGCACAGATGACCAAGTGGCCTCCTTGCACAACTGATCAGCTGAGGTTTGATTCTTGTAGACCCAAGATGCCCCAATAGACCTTGTAGAATGAGCCGTGACCCAAAAGGGAACAGGCTTCTTTCTAAGTTCGTAAGCCTTACGAATAATGGATTTGATCCAAGAAGCAATGGTTACCTTGGAAGCAGGCTTCCCTGCCCTGGGACCCTCAGGAATGACAAAGAGAGTGTCAGACTGTCTCAATGGCTCAGTGCAATGCACAAAGAACTTGAGACAACGTGTAAAATCCAACAGGTGAAGATCCTTCACCTTGTCAGAAGTAGGGTTAGGGCAGAAAGAAGGAACTCAGACACCACCTTCTGGAGAAACTCTTGAAGTGCGAAGCACTGACTTGTCCTTGTGAAACACCAAAAAGGGTGGCCTACATGACAGGGCATGCAGCTCTGCAACACGGCAGACACGACTGCCAGGAGAAAAGCCATCTTCCACATCAGCAGACAGAGACAAATAGTGGCCAGTGACTCAAAGGGAGGGTGCTGAAGGACGCCCAAAACCAAGTTAAGGTCCCACTGAGGACCGGGAGTCTTAAACACAGGATGGGTATGAGCAACGCCTTGGAAGAAAACCTTGACATTAGGAAGAATAGCAAGGAGCCTCTGAAAGAAAACAGAGAGAGCAGAAGTCTGAACCTTAAGAGAACTCAGACTGAGACCTGAGATATCCACACCATCCTGGAGGAAGGAAAGGACCACAGGAAGATCAAAATCCTGAGTCAGGTCCCTATAAGCACACCAAGACAGAAAGGTAGACCAAACTCAATGGTAGACCTTAGAGGAAACCAGCTTACGGGCATCAGGCATAGTAGCCACTGCACCGGAAGAAAATCCTTTCTTCTTCAAAATTGAGGATTCAATCTCCATGCCGTCAAAGCCAAACGATGAACATCCTCCTTCCACAGGTAACCCTGTAGAAGAAGATCCGGATGGGAGGGAAGCCGATGAGGTTCCACCACTGAGAGATCCAGAAGCTCCGGAAACCAAGCCTGCCGAGGCCAGTACAGAGCAATCAGAATGACTGGGCAGCGTTCTAACCATTTTCTGTATCGCTCTGTGCAATGGGGGAATGAGTGGAAAGAGGTATGCCAGAGGGAAATTCGACGGGATCAACAAGGCAGAGGAATCAGACACATCAGGTACACCCGGCATTTTAGGCAGGGAAGATCTGATAGGGGTGAGGGCCTGCCACGGGTGGAAGACCCCCTGCAAAGTGGATGGAAGGAGTTGTAAGGTGGACTGGAAGTCCCTGGTAGTAGCCTTAAACTTTTGCGTCCATACTGGCTCTAGTGCATGGCTGGAGGTCCATGCAGGGGACTCAGGGGCAGCAGCGCATGCTGAGCAAACATGACCTGAGTATTCTGTAGGTAACCCTGAGTGACATGAGGAGCAGTGAGCAATGGGGGGCACAGACACCCCAGTGTCTTAGGTCTAGCCCCAAGGTCTAACGAAATAGACATACTCACAGCGTCAAACAGTCAAATTATCAGAAACACCCAAAATACAGTGAGTATGATAATAAAAATCACCCCAGAAATGTTAAATAGACTTATCGGGTAGGTGAAGGGTTCAACTGCTGAGGAGAGGAGACTCCAAGCCCTGCATAGGAGCTCGATCAGCGAAGGCACAAAATGGCTGCCATGACGGGATCCAATCAAAAATGAGCGCGTGAAGCAAGAGCTTATGGGAATTGTAGTTTCACTGAAAAAGCAACCCAACAATGCCCAAAGCCCCCTGAGCCCCCAACATGCCCAGAACGTTGACCGGATAACAAGAGCAGACCAACACAATGAGCCACCTCTAACCTCATTACGTGGAGCGGTAGCAGAGATATGTCCCAAAAGGTCTATGCGGTAAATGCGCATGGGAACACAAATTTTACAAGGTGAAAACCAAATGTAAAAACCACTCAAAAACCCACTAGAACAAGTCAGTAGACCCAATAAACACTTATCCCAGTAGGGAAAGTGCCTACAACACCCCAAAAGATGCCAAACCAGCAGCCAGAGGGTTAAGTTACCACAGAAACGTGCTCCAAACACCCCACAGACATACAGATAAACACAATGAGTGCATGAGTATGTAATAGGAAATCCAAATGAGACCCGTGTGGAGGGGAAGCATGGGACATGTGGACCTTGGTACTCAAAGGGTGCTCACCTTTTTAACTGGTCTTCTGTCTTCAGATTACCATATATCAAGAAGAAGCCTCAGTGGGCAACTCCTGGGGAAAGAACTTGCAGCTAAGATTTTCCCCCCAGGGCTTAGGTCCACAAAAGCACCTGGTAAACTGAGCTATCCACATTTGGGTGATGGGAACGGTCAATGATGGTGGTATCCCATATCTACCAGAAAAATAATAAAGAAGCTAAAAGTATAGCAGAACTGTTCTCTTGCCTTGTGTCTGGATCAAGGAACAAATCTTACTGGATGGGGATTGGCTAGCTGCAAGCTAAGGAGAGGAGGTAGGCTCCACCCAGCAGTCACTTCTCAGAATTGTTCCTGCCTACTTAAAAAGGCTGATCGTGACAGGTTATAGCCACTGAAGGAATGTCAGGGGAGAAGGAACGGGAGGAATCAAACAGGTCCCCAAGGCAGCGTACTGAGCTGACTGGATAAATGTGAGTCTCATCAACTGTAATGGTGAAGCTGGATATGGTGCGAGATCTTGGAGAGAAAATGAGAAGTTTGGTTTTGGACATGTTTATCTTCAGATGATGGTGAGTCATCCAGGAGTATATGACAGTCTGAAATTTGTAACTGACTTGAGGTGAAAGATCAGGAGTGGACATATACATTTGGGTATCATCAGCATATAGATGATACTTAACATCAAATTAATTAATATGTCCACCCAATGAAATGGCGTAGAAGGAGAAAATCAGACGACCCAGCCTTGAGGCACTCCCACAGAAAGAAGGAATGTAGAGGAGATATTACAGCCATAAGAAAAAAATGATGTATGAGATAAGAGCCATGAAACAGCTTGATTGCAGAAACCAAGATTGCAGAGAATCTGAACAAGAAGAGAATATTTAACTGTATTAAAGGCAGAGGATAAGTCAAGCATTATGAGTATACAGAAGTGGCCTTTGTATTTTGTTGTCTGGCGATCAAAAGCCACTCTACAGAGAGCTGTCTCAGCTGAGTGTCCACACACAAATCCAGACTGGAAAGGGTCTAGAAGATTGTTACAGTCAAGGAATTTGGTTATTCGGGTGAAGACCAGACGTTCTAAGAGTTCTGAAGTAAGAGGAAGAAGAGAGACAGATCGATAGAGAAACATAAGGGGTCGAGGTTAGCCTTCTTGAGTAGGGGTTTGATTTGTTCCTGTTTGAATAAAGAAGGGAATGTACCTGTGGAGAGAGAGTAATGTTGAAAATGTGTGTTCATATAGCTGTAAAGACTGGTGCAAGTGGTTTGACTAGGGTACAGGGTCCAAGCGACAGGTGGTGAGGTGGGTGTATAGGAGAAGCTGAGAAACTTCTGCCTCTGTTACTGGAGAATAAATTGTCAAAATATGATGAAGGGGGTTTGGGGACAGATAATTCAGAGGCTGCTGTAAGAATAAGAATCTGTTTATAAAAACTTCTGTCTTTGACGTACTCAGCAGAAGCTTGTGGTGAATGTAGAAGTAAGAGGAAGCTGTGGAAGAAGGATGGAGCAAGGAGTCAAAGACTGCAAAGAGACAGCGAAGGTTAGATTTGATGTTGTCTTAGTGTGCTGTAGCCTTACACTGCCTTTAAGGGAAACTGTACATAATGTCTGCTCATGGTATTCAAAATATAGGTGGGGAAGGTTTTCTACAGTAACCCTTACTCAGACAGGTGATCCTCCAGATGTCATTTACTATATAAGAAATTATGATCATACCTGCCATGTTAGCTTGTTTGTGTATACTGTGGTCTAACCAGCAGCCATGATAATGTATACAGCCACTAGCTTGATAGAGAAGCAGCTCTTAAAGGGAAACTATCATCCCCCATCCTCAGACCTGCTGATTAAGACAGGGCTGGATTGTGAGCTACAGTACAAAAACAGAGAAGCTGAATTATGATATGAAGAGAGTCACCCAGTGCTCCTCTGGTGCATTTATACTGTCCTTTGTGATGCAGATTGCCATAGATCTGCTTTATCATGCTTGAAAGCCAGACTCAGCGTGTCTGTGGGTACCGTGCATGCAACCCAGGAGTTTGTGAGCCTGAAACACAAACTTCCAGCTTCCATTCGAGCCAAGCTGGTCAGTTTTCTGATCATTTAACTTGCTTTGGTTTTTCACGTTGTATATTTTGTTGCATAGTTTGCCCATAATATACTCACGCTTACCTGTTTTGTCATGCAGCCTCAATTTAACCCCTTAATGACCCAAGATGTGCCAGGGTAAATTTCCCATAAGGACCCATGATGGTCCTGGTAAGTCATGGGTTAAACGATAGCAGCGCGCCTCACTGCTCGCTGCTATCATGCTGAATAGGCTGAAACTTAACCCCTTCAGTGCCAGAGGCTTGGGCCATTTCCTGTACCCTGTAGGCCAGACACATTTTCAGCATTTTTGCTATCTTTCTGTTTAGGCTTGATTTCCTCTGGGAATTTCTAGTTACATATGGAAAACTATACATTGGGTTTTTTTCAGAATGAATCATGCTTTCTCATGGTACCCTACATGAAGAGAATTTTGCATTGTGCAAAAAAGCTATGATGTCATAAATGACAAAAAAGTGAAAATTTACTTATTTTGCTAAAATCACACTAATATGTATCAAAAACATTTACCTTGATTGCGAAAGTTTTAATTATTTGAAAAAGCCTTCAGTCCTCCGAGTTAAAAAAAAAAAAAAAAAAAAAAAAAAAAAAAAAAAGTGTACAGTTTTACCTACGTCCATTGCTAGCGCAGAGCCCTAATCACCAGGAGAGCAAAATGGCATTTTCAACTTTATGCGCATTCTTAGGTTTTTGTGGTAAAGCTACCCTAAAACAGTGGAAAAACTATATATTTCTGGAAAGTAGACAACCTGCCACATCTCATGAAGGGTAACCTGCCTTCTTATCCCAAGCCTGGTGTGCCCAAATGTTTCCAGGAGATGGTACTATAGGAAAAAAATGGCACTTTCTTATATTTCTGCCCCTTCAAATGTACTGAAATCTGTGAAAACAATGGCATTTCCAACTGTATTCATTAGCTAGTGCTCTCCTATTGCAACCTCTTATTTTTCTAACATTTTCTCAAACATTACTTGTCTGTATAAAAATGGTTATAACAACTATAGAAGTGAAGAAAGGCTACATAACCCGTACCATTTTGGAAAGAAAACAACCTGTCGCATCTAATGAGGGGTGAACTGCCTTGTTACCCCAAGCCTGGTGTGCAAAAATGCCTCCAGAATGTGTCGCTAATTAAAAAAAAAAGCATTTTCTTACATTTCTGCCTCTTCAAATGTGCTCTTAGGAGAAAAATGGCACCCCATTGGTCGACATACCGTAGGGGTGCCAGAAGCACATAACACCTACCTGTTTTCTTCTTTGGAAATGGCTGCTTGTACTAAAATGTACACCATTTTGGAAAGTAGACATTCACCCGCATCACATGAGGGGTCACTTGCGTTTCTATCCCCGGACTGAAGTACACAATTATTTCCAAAAATGGCACTACAGGGAAAAATACATTTTTTTTTTACATTTCCACCACTTCAAAGATACTAAAATCTTTGAAAACCATAACATTTCCTACTATATTCAGTAACTGCTACCAACATGAGAAAGATGGTACCCCATTTGTGTGGGATAACATACAATATGTGGGTGCTAGGAACACTTACCTAAACCTGACACTTCTGTTTTTTACATTATCTGCCTGCACAAAAATGGTAATAACAGTTATAGATATGCAGGAAAGGTAGAGAAACCATACCATTTTGGAAAGAAGATAACCTGCTGCATCTAATGAGGGGTCACTTGCCTTCTTACCCCAAGTCTGATGTGCACAAATGTTTCCAGAGGTTTGCACTAAAGTAAACAAAATGGCATTTTCGTACATTTCTGCCCCTTCAAATGTATTGAAATATGTGAAAACCACAGAATTTTCAACTGTATTAGTTAGCTAGCGCTCTTAGGAGTCAAATGACACCCCATTGGTATGAGTTGACATACCTTAGGCGGTGCTAGAAGCACAAAACTACACCTACTACAACATCTGATTTTTCTAACATTTTCTCAAACATTACTTGCCTGTACAAAATGGTTATATCAGCTACAGAAGTGAAGAAAGGGTACACAACCCGTACTATTTTGGAAAGAAGATAATCTGCCACAGTGAATGAGGGGTCACTAGACTTTCTACTCCCTAAGTTAGTGTGCACAACTATTTCCAGAATATGGTGCTACAGGAAACATTTTTTATTTTTTTTTTTTTACACAGTCACTAAAATGGTTCAATGACATGGGACTTCCTAGGAGGAAGTTTTGCCAGCCTAAGAAAAATGGTGCCCCACTGCTGTTGGTTGACAAACAATGTGGGTGACAGGAGCTTCGCTACCAGTGGAACAAGGATAGGAAAGCAAACCGTGTATGTGTGATTTTATGGCTAACAGATGAAAGAAGCTAGGGCGTGAGCCGGTGTACGTGCGGACCTGTGTCTACCAGTGTAACAAAGTGTGTGTGGTGGGTAAGGAGTTAGACAGTGTAAGTGGGTATGTCTACTAGTGGGCAGCGGAACAAGGATGGTGTTGGTGGTGGGGGACGGTATGTCCGATAGTGTATATGAGGGATCTGTGACTACCAGTGTGCACTGTATGTCCCCTTCATACAAAGTTTGATTCCCAGCCTGAATCTAGTGCATACTGGTACTTTGAGTCTACCAACAGGCAGTAGAAAAAGGATGGGGAATGGGACTGCCAGTGGGCTGTGGAACCAGGCAGGGGGATAGGGAACGTGGGGTGGGGGATTGGAGGCATTTTGTGTGTATGCCACAGGGGTGCCCAATACACTGCAAAGCAATGGACTGGACCCCTGTTTGACACAAAGGGTTCATTTTTTTTGTATCGTTACTTTGTATTCAGATGGCCACCAAACAAGCTCTGATTACAAAGTAATGATAAAAAGCCCTGTGTGCGCCACTGGAAGCGGGTCTGCACTGGACCCCTTCCCCCTGTGGTGCACACACAGGGTTAATTTTTTTTAAATTTACTTTATAATAGACCTCATTGAGGGTCACCAGAACCCCTCCCAACCCCCCCAATGAGGTCTTGGTAAAAAAAAAAAAATATATGTCCCCAAAATAAGTGACCCTGTGAGTGCCTGGGGACCCCTGCAGTCCTCACAGGATTACTTTTATTTCATTGTATTATTTATTTATCAGACCTTGTGGGGGACATCAGGACCCCTCCTGGTGTCCCCCCAGTTATTGATCTCCCAGCCGATTGTGCTGGGAGGTCAATATGGCGACCGCAGGAGAGCAAAAGCTCTCCTGCACTTCACTTCTACCACCAGTAGGAGTGAATGCAATCATGCAATACTTGCTAATGTCATCGGTGAGCATGTCACCAATGACATTAGGAGGCTTCCCCCAATCCCACCCACTCGTACCCGGAAGTTCGAGTTGGAGAGAGGAGAAGCTGTGCTTCTCCTCTGGCGATATTGATCTCCCAGAGTGATCGGCTGGGAGATCAATTACTGGGGAGGAATGAGGATCACTCCTCATGTCTCCCCATGTATGCCAGGCATATATTTTTTTTAATGCGGTCACTGCATGCCGGTTATACCAGATATGCAGTGACCGCATTTAGTGGGTACATTGTACAAGCTTGGCACAGCGGGTACAGCTGGACAATCTCGTACATTGTACCCACTTGGCACTCAAAGGGTTAAGTACCAGAGCACTTAGTTTTAGTCCTTCTCTGGTCTGCCGGTACACGTGATCACTCCAGGAGGAATCACATGTACTGGCTTTTTTTTTTTTTTTTTTTTACACATTCCCTTTGTGACTGCTCTCTGCCTCTCTTCCTTACTATGAAAGTAAGGGAGAGAGAGGCAGAGAGAAGACACACAAATGAAGCATTAAAGGCCAGAGCTGGGGCATTAATCCCTTCAGCACTGGGCTGGATAAATGCAGGCAGGGCCGGATTTACATCTCAGGAGCCTGTAGGCACAGAAATCTGAAGCGCCCCCCACCCCCAATTGGCCATCTCCACAATGCTCCAAATCTCCACATTACCCCCCATATCCATATTGCCATCACATTGCCCCCATCAGCTCCAACTGTCTTGCCCCATCAGCTCCACATTGCCCCCCATCAGCTCCAACTGTCTTGCCCCCATCAGCTCCAACTTGCCCCCATCAGCTCCAAATGTCTTGCCACCATCAGCTCCAACTTGCCCTCACATTGCCATCAGCTCCACATTGCCCCCCGTATCCATTTCCTACCTCAGTGGTGGTCCAGCAGCAGGAGATGTCTGTGCCTCTTTCTGAATAGACCTGCAGCTACTGTTGCACCCCGCAAGGTCTGCTCTTTAGGAATGTAGAGCGCTGGGAGATGATGTCATCTCCCAGCGCTCTGCATTAGAGCCGATGAGGGGGAGCAACAGCAGCTACAGCCTTCGGCACAGATCTTAGCGAGTGAGGGGCTGGCCGGGCCGTGCAGCGGGTTACTGTGCGCAGAGCAGTAAATATATATATTAAAGAAACTGCTGTGAATTTAAAAAAAAAATAATAAAAATATGTATTTCAATGACAGACACCCCTCTGTGGGGTGCGCCTGTAGGCAGGTGCCTACTTTGCCTTACGGCAAATCCGGCCCTGAATGCAGGTCCATTTCTGACCTGCTAAGAGCAACTTGTTTTTTTTTTTTTTTAATAAATCTTAAACAGAGCAAAATATTTTATTTAGACACATTATTTTAGAAACATATTGTCTGAAATTTAAACAAACATTAATGGCAATTTTATTGTTGTGGGGCAAACTAATACAATTATACATACTAAATCTTATAGAACAAAAAAGTGGAAATGGGGGGGAAGAGGGACATGGGGATTTTCGCCTCAGAGGTAGAGTGCCCACTTAAAACTGCCCATTTTGTAGGGATGAATGACTGGTCATACCTTTCATACAGTCTCCATAAAAATTTAACCCATTGCGCCCAAATGATCACAAGAGAAAAAAAAAAAATAAATAAATTTTATATATATATATATATATATATATATATATATATATATATAAAGAAGTTGCAGGGGTGGAGCCTCCCTCTCCTCCTTAGTAGGCTACCTAGCCACTCCCCAGATAGATTTGTGACACAAAACCTACTTAGCTAGATAGCGAGAAGAGGAGGAAAACTCCTGTGAGCATGGATCCAATAGGATTCAAACGTCAAGCCACAGGAGACCAAGCATGGTCCCTTTCACTGGGTGGGAGACCTGTAAGATATATGGACTAAGAGAAAAGGATTTAACAGGTAAAACTAAAATTCTCTTTTCTCTGTCATCCAATAAAGCTTACAGTTACCATGGGGATGTACAAACACTGAGTTTCCAGGGTGGGAAAAATTGAAGGAAAGGACCAAGCGCTGGTCCCCATGATACCAGAGTTCCCATGGACGATCCAGAACATGGAACAGCCCAAACTAATAAAAGTGTCAACTGACACTGAATAACTGTAAACAGCACACAGAACAAGAGCCAACAGGGCACAAAGTATAAAGAACTAAAAGGTACAGGAAAGTAAGGTCACAGACTGGCAAAACTGCCTCCAGGACCTTCCTGCCAAAGATGGCTTCAGTCAAAGCCAGAACGTCAACATGGTAGTGTTTGGCAAATGTGTGCACAGAGGACCAAGTGTCCGCCTTGCATAGCTGATCAGCGAAGGCCTGATTCTTGTAGGCCCAGGAGGCCCCAACAAACAAAGTGGAATGCGCTGTGATGCGAAAGGGAACAGGTTTCTTTCTGAGTTCATATGCCTTGTGAATTATAGACTTGATCCAAGACGCAATAGTGACCTTGGATGCTGCCTTACCAGCCCTGGGACCCTCAGATATGACAAAAAGCACATCAGTCTGATGGACAAACTCAGTGCAGTGCACATAGAACATAAGGCAGCGCACCACATCCACATCCCTCTCCTTGTCAGATTTAGGGTCAGGACAAAACAGGCCTTTCGCACAACAATCTCCTGATTGATATGGAACTCAGAAATCACCTTAAGAAGAAATTCCTGGGAGGTACGGAGAAAAGCCTTATCGTTGTGAAACACCAGGAAATGCGGCTTGCAGGACAAAGCCTGCAACGTAGCCACTCTGCAGACAGAGACCACAGCCAAGAGAAAAACCATCTTCCACGTCAAAAGACGCAAGGGAATGGTAACCAAGGACTCAAAAGGAGGCCACTGCAAAACTCCCAAGACAAAGTTAAGGTCCCACTGAGTAGTAGGAGCCTTATAAGCAGGGAAGGCATGAACAACACCCTGAAAGAAGACCTTGACATCCAGTAAGGGGGCAATGTGTCTCTGAAAAAAGACAGAGAGGGCTGAGGTTTGAACCTTCAAGGAACTAAGGCTAAGACCCTTGTTCACACCATCCTGCAAAAAAGACAGGATAGCAGGAAGATCAAATTCCTGTGAGGACAGATCCCTGTCCACACACCAAGCATGGAATATAGACCAAACCCTATGATAGGCTTTAGAAGAAACAGGCTTTCTATCCTGAATCATAGTGGAGACCACTTCTGGAGAATAACCCTTCTACGTCAAGATGGAGGATTGAACAGCCATGCCGTCAAAGCCAGATGGCCCACATCCTCTTTCCATAGATACCCCTGACAAAGGAGATCCGGTCTGCATGGCAGTGGAAACGGTGCCTGGGCAGACAGTGTCAGTAGTTCTGGAAACCAAGGTTGTCTGGTCCAATATGGAGCAATCAGGATGGTGGGAGTCCAGTCCATCTGAATCTTCCGTAGCACCCTGGGTAGGAGAGGGAGAGAAGGAAAGATGTATGCCAGATGATATCTCCATGGGATTAACAGGGAATCCACTGCGAAGGCTAGGGGATCCCTCCAGCAAAACATCTGAACTTTCTGGTTGTCCCTGGTAGCCATCAGGTCTATCATAGGAAGACCCCACATCTGTACCAGCAGACTGAATACCTCTGTGTGGCGACTGAGGAAGACTGCTAGGATGTTTTTTCTGCCTGGGATGTGCTCTGCAGAAATAGCAGGTACATCATGATCTTCTGCCCAGGCAAATCAATGTATAACTTTTTGGAAATCCGTTTATCAGGATTTTTTTGTTGTTATTCTGTCTCACACTGTTCAAATAAACCTACCATTAAAATTACAGACTGATCACTTCTTTGTCAGTGGGCAAACATACAAAATCAGCAGAGGATCAAATAATTTTTTCCCTCACTGTAGGATCTTGATGGGAAAGAGGGTCTCCTCCTCTGATCAACGGCCCTAAACACTTAGGTGACCCAAAACTGTGCCCCAACTGTGCAGGCTGGCATCCGTCGTCACAATGGTCCAGTATGTGATCACAAACAGCCTCCCTTTCCCAGTTTGAAGATGTTCAACCACCAGTGAAGGCTCAGAGATACCTCCGAAGGAAGGGAGACAGGTTGATCCAGAAGGTCCAGGTCCCCTCTGCAAACACGGATCACAAACCTCTGAAGTACCCTGGCATGAGAAATGGCAAACGGAACCTCTTCCATAATGGATATCATCTTCCTCCAACAGAGAGGAGAATTTCCTGACTGGAGCTGATGTCCAAGACAGGACAGTCCTCCGTCAGGAAGACCATACTCTGCAGAGTAGCAAAGCAGAGACTGAGGAACACCAGGTTTTGTGATGGCACCGGAGCAGACTTGTCCATATTCAGAATCCATCTGTGCTGGAGGAGGATCTGGGCACAGTCCTGGACTAGGCAGTCCAGGAGGTCCCTGGAGGGTGCCTTGAGGAGAAGGTTGTCCATGTAAGGCAATACCTTGGGGTGCAGAAAGGCAATCAATGCACCCAGAACTCGACTGAACACCTGAGGAGCTGTTGTGAGTCCAAAGGGGAGAGCAATGAATGGGGTGTGACCCAGTTCGCAGGCAAACCTGAGGTACTGTTGACTGTCCGGATGCACAGGGATGTGCAGATAGGCATCCTGAAGATCCACGGATGCCAGAAATTCCCCAGGACACATCACTGCGATTACTAAGCATAAGGACTTCCTCTTGTAGTGGGTCTTGACCACAAACGGGTTAAGGTCCTTGAGATCAAGGCTCGGACGGGAGCCAACATCCTTCTTGGGAACGACAAAGAGGTTGGAATCAAAGCCTGAACCTCTCTCCTGTTGGGGGACCGGTGCCAGAACTCCCTTGTCCAAGAGAGACTGGACCACCGCATTGAAAAGCCTGAGCTTTTCTTGTTCCTGAGGGGAGCGAGAAGAGAAGAACCTGGGCAGGGATTTAAAGGGGATCCTGTAACCTTCTGAAACCACTTGTAATACCCACTGATCTGCAACAGAACCTGTCTAAACACTCAAAAAGTGATGCAGACGGCCCCCTACTGGTCGCGAACCACGGTTCGGAGATTCATGCTGAAGGAGGTTTGGTGGGTTTGGGTTTTGTGGAGGTGTGTTTTGACCTCCACTGCTGCCTGGGGGTGGAACGCATGGCCTGAGGCTCCACCTGGTTCTCCCTAAACATATTGCCTTGTTTGGGATGAAAAAGACTATGCCTTTTTGCCTGCGGAGCTTGAGGCAGTAATGTGTTCTTACCCCCTGTGCCCTCACTGATAAGAGTCTTCAGTTCAGGAGCAAAAAAAAAAAAAAGAACCCTGAAAAGGAAGAGAAATCTGTGATTTCTTAGAGATCAAGTCAGCAGACCAGATCTTCAGCCACAGCATGCGTCTAGCAGTCACAGAAAAAGCAGATGCTTTGGCTTCAAGCTGAACAGCATCTAAGAGAGCGCCAGTAACATAATGTGGAGCCTCAGAAATGTTGGCCAAAAGTGAAAAAAAGGTCAGCTTTAGGGGCATCTTTGTGTATAGCAGTAAGCATTGACCCATGCAGAAGCCAAGGTGGGCCTCATGGATGCACCCATGTCTGTGAAGTTTGCCTTCAAAACAACATCTAGCTTTCGGTCAGTGACATCTTTTAAAGAAGAAGCATCTGCCACAGCCAAGACTGTGGATTTAGAAAGCCTAGAAATGGGGCAATCAACCTGAGGAGGAGTAGCCCATTGACTCAAAGCAGCTTCAGAAAGGGATAGTGTTTAAAAACCTTTTTGACAGAGAAAGGCGCTTATTAGAAGTCTTACACTCATCCAGGATAATCTGATCCAGAGTGGGTTTAGGCTGAAAGACAGTGCATGACCTCTTAGGCTTTTGGAAGACGTCAGCAGTAGCCTGCCTCTCTACAGGAGCAGAGGAAATATGTAAAGTGGTCAACACCGCCTTAATGAGACCCTCAGCAGAGGACTCAGGGTCAGCTTCAAAGGGGTCACCATAAAAGTAGAAAGAAGCCTCTTCAGAACACACACCATCCTCAGAGTCTCCATCTGAATCCTCAAATGAAGAATCAGATAAATCAGGAATGCCAGGAGCCTTAGGGTCCACAAACCTGCAGGAGGTAGGGGGTCTCTCCAGGACTGAAGACCCCCCTGAATAGAGAGAGAAAACTGTGCCATAGAGGACATTAAGTCATTGACCCAAAGTGGCTCTTGGTCATGGCTGGAACGTCCTGGTGGAGACGCAGGGGCCGCAGCACATAAGGGGCATAAATGCCCAGAATACTCCAGAGAAAGCCCTGAGTGGCATGTGGAACAGTACGTAAGGGGGGTCTGAGAAGCCCCTGAGTCCTTAGCCTCAGGCCTAGCCCTATATCCAAGTGGATCTGTCATCCTAACAGGAGAAAAGTGTCAATACAGTAAAGGAAGACCCAATTACTGTTACCCAGATTAAAGATTTCACCCCAGAAAGCCTGAAATGCACTTATCTAGCAAGCGAAGTGTTAACCTGAAGAGGACAGCTGAAGAGAACAAGCCCTGCACATGATACACGTATAGAGAGGAAAACAAAATGGTGACCACACAAGGGACCAATCAGAAAATGGCCCGTGAAGCTGAACAGAAACGTAGTTTCTTCTATACAGAGTGCCAAAAGTCAGAACCAAATCTCCCCAGGGCCCCCAAGACACTGACAATGTCCACTAGATAGTTTGGGAAGTGGAGACAATAAGAATGAGCCATTGCCCAACTCAGTACTCAGAACTGTTGCTGAGATATGTCCCAGAAACGGTTGCCCCATAGAGATCAATGGCACATCGCAGCTATGCAGTAAGACACGCCCTCGGCATTCAAATTAAACACACAAACGAAAAAGTGTAAAATACACATAAAAACACAATAAACTATGAAGGAAATAAATATATTTGTAAGACCCCCCCCAGCTGACCAATACTGGCAGGGACTGGGTTAAGTACCACATACCAAGCAATGCATCAAAGATCCCCAGATCAGCAGTCATATTAGAGGAATAGCCAACATGAGTGCAGGAGTCATATAGAAAATCCTTGTGCAGAAGGAACAATGGGACAGTGAACTATTGTACTCAAAGGGTTGCTCACATTTTCTGCAGGTCTTCTTTCTTCAGATTACCATTGTAAGGAAGAAGCCTCAGAGAGACTCCCTCTGCAGAGAGAGAGACATGGGTTACATGGTTCTCTCCCAGGGCTGCAAGGTCCACAAGCAGCTCCTGTAAACTGAACAATCCACCAGGGGGAAACCAGTAATGGTAATCCATCTAATGGGGAAATTTGGACACCCCATATCTAAGTAAAAATAATAAAATAACAAACTAAGAAGAACTGTTCACAACCTTCCTACCAGAATGAGGAACATATCTAGCCTACTACATAGCCTACTAAGGAGGAGAGGGAGGCTCCACCCCTGCATCTTCTTTGAAGAACTGTTCCAACCTACTAGGAGGAGCTGTCGCCTCCCCGTGGTACCTGTAAGCTATATTGGATGACAGAGAAAAAAGGGACAGACAGCAAGGAAGAGCTGAGTGCAACTCTAGTGGACTGTAGCACAGGAAGGGACATTACTCACAGGAATACTGGAGCTCTTGTTCTCTTCACTCTTCAGTGAAATACATGTCCTGCTCAGACAAGCTGAACAGAAGTGAGAGGAAAAAGGCTGATAATACTATCCATCCTCTGGCAGACCCAGGTCCTGTATAGTCTGCACTCTAATTCAAATAGACTATGGATGTCAGAGCTGAATTTGTGGGGTTAAAGTGGTGTATGGAGGGAGTCTCCATCTCCATAAAGCTGTTTAAGTCAAGTGCCCTGCCCTCCTGACCAGAAGATACCACTATATTGATAACTATTTTAACCCCTTAACGACCCTTGACTTTCCAGGACCGTCAAGGCCGGTCCCGACATGTCATGGAATTCTGGGATGGCAGCGCAGCTACATGCCTCTTTGCCATCCCAGAATCCATTGGGGGAAAAATGCTCCGTGGTCCGTAACGGTCATCTGCATTCCTGATCGGGCGGTCGTTAAGGGGTTAAAGTAAACATGCACACAGGGCTTCAGTTCCTAACCAGATCACCCACAGATGTCAGGATCAGAGAAAGATATGTGGTGTCCTTTTCATGCTTCCTCTACCACATGGGCATTTGACTTTTATTTATTTATTCATGGAAATTTCTGGGAGAATTTTCATCCAAAGTTATTACAGCTCAAACCATTTTTTTTATTTTCTTAAGCGACAGCACCAATTGCTGTCACAAAATGCCATTTTCTGTTATAATACCCTCTATGGGACAGCTTCAGTCACTAGCTATGGTTCTGCATAGTACATAATAATTGATAGGAACTGTATGTACCACCTAGTGACCACAATAGCAAAAATGCAGTTTAATTTATAATTAATATTTATTAATAATTTAAAAAAAATTGAACTGTAATAATGTTTGAAAGAACAATCTGAGCAGCAAGAGAACACATTTACTCAGCAGGAAAATAATTACGCAATATATTTTTCATAAGGTAAATGATCTACTTACCCATTATCAAATTCATATTCCACCAAATTGCACATGCGGAATATGTAGTAAAACAAGCTATCATACTCTATATCTGATATCAGTCTAGATCTGTGTGTGTGTGTACATACAAACCGGATCAAGACATACATTCAGTTGAAGACAGTACAAATAGCAGGCATATACTATTTTGTTCACCCCCAATCATTTCTTTTTGCCCCTTCCTTCCCTCCCCAAGTTAGATATTTAAAGGCAGGGCCTCTTTTTCAAACAGGCAGAGCAGGCATCCACATAGAGCTCCAAGTTTTGAGGGGCCCTCAGCTCTGCTGGCCACATGCACATTCTTAATTGTGGTGTGGACAGAGCAATCTCAATGTCCCTGCACCAGTTGCAGTCTATTATTTAACCACTTGGATGCCAGAGATTTCTCCAACGCACTGCAACGTAGTGACAATCTCTCTAGCTATCATGGGGTTAAAGCTTCCCCCTCCCTCCCTTGAACATTATAGACCGAGGGTATTTTCTGTGCCAGGAAACAGCAGATGGGACTTGGGGTGGGGGTCATTTAAATAGTGGGAATATGACCACGGGTGGCACTAAGGGCATCTAAAGTGTCTTGCCTAGGACTTCCTAACATGTAAATCTGGCACTATTTAAAGGGGAAGTTTACCTTCTTAATATGTGGCTCTTTATATGTTTGACAGATTAATTTATCTAACTATGTGTCCTTCATACAGAAGTCAGATACATCTATATATTTGGTACATAACTGCAGTTTCCTGTGCACCATGATCTATCTTAAGCCTGCTCCTAGGCTACATCTTCTCACAGCAAAGGACTTCAATATACCTGAATGACTGAGTGACAAGTCTTCATCAGATTGTAAACTGGCAATGCACAGTAACAGATTAGATGCTCAAAAAAAAAAAAAAAAAATATTATATATATATATATATATATATATAGAGAGAGAGAGAGAGAGAGAGAGAGAGAGAGAGAGATATGTACCTAGGGAGATCATTCTGCTATTCATTTAAACCTTTGTTTGCCAGTGTGGTACGGAACGCATTGCTTTCTGGCGCTCAATGGGTTAAGGATCAGAGAGTTGACCAACACATTGTAAAGCAGTGTGTTATACACCGTCTGGTGCTTAAAGAGTTATCCAACTCCCTTTTTACTGCACTTAGAAGGGGTGAATAAAAAAAGAAGAAAACGACAAATATAAATAAAGCATTTATTGATCAACCAGAAAGAAACTGAGATAACTGTCTTTAACCCTTTGAGTGCCAGGGGGTATGTAACGCATTACTTCCCCTCTGGTACTCAAAGAGTTAAGAAGTTGCTCCTTAACAAGCAAGAATTGTGTGCATCCAGTCCATTAGTGCACAGAAGTATTAAGATCTATGTGAAGGCAAATAAGCAACATTTCACTGTTATTAAAGCACAAGTCAGTTCCAAGACCCATTTCACTGTTATGAACAAGTGTTTAAAAAAAGAAAATTAAACAGGCATTGTTATAAAATGTATGCATGTATGCACCTCTAAATGAAACTCAACTCAAACGTGAAAGCAGTAATAGGATTAAAAGTTAACCCCTTGGATACCAGAGGTCTCCAAAGCATTGCAAATCAATGATTTGGAGACTTCTTTTATTTAAAGGGATAGTAATACTTACACATTACTATCCTGCATCTTGTAGCCAGTAAAAAACAGAGTTAAATGAGCCCAGCGGCATCTCTCAAACCTCTATGGGTTGAAAGATATCCACTTTCAAAGTTCCCTCTCCCCTGTCTTCAGCGTTCTAGCGGACGGCAACAGAATCCGGTCCTGGGACCAGCGAAGGCTCTTCAGCAGAGCCGAGATTGCGTTATAGAAGAAGAAATCCTTCACTGAAATGGTCTTCTACGTGTGATTGCAAACGCACACGCAGAAAACCATGTCAGTGAAAGATTTCTTCTTCCATAACACAATCTCAGCTCTGCTGAAGAGCCTTCGCTGGTCCCAGGACCGGATTCCCCTGTTGTCAACTAGAACACTGATGTCAGGGGAAAAGGAAAAAAGCAAAACTTTGAAAGTGGATATCTCTCGAACCATAAAGGTTTGAGAGATGCCGCTGGGCTCATTTAACTCAGTTTTTTTTACTGGCTACAAGGTGCAGATAGTGATTTTTAAGTATTACTATAACTTTAAATGGTTGAAATGTATGGTAAGAAGGATGTGGGCTGTGCATTTCTGTATCTATCATGTAACAAGTATTGGTAAAATGGATCAGAGACTATCCATGGTTTTTCAAATTCAGTTTTAAGGAATAAGTCACGTTCTCTCCACTTGGAAACAATATGGCCACCAATCAGCTTCCCTCCAGCAGCTAATAGAATGCTGCAATTTCATATGGACATGACGTCACACAGAGCAATCTCTCAGAAAACTAGTATGTCCCTGTATACGTGAGATATTATTATTCAGATACATATGTACCTAATTTCATGAACATCTAAGAAAATGTGTAACAAAAACTTGGGGGAGGTGTTTCAAAATAGACTGAAGAGCAGCTGATTCCAGATGAAAGTTCATTTTAATGTACATTTACACGCAGTGCTAGGATATAATATAAATTGTTATATGCATCATATTTGCTTGAGACAACCAACCATTACTTAATCCTCAAATGACCAACTTTCTAAGCAGGCCACTGTCATTGGATCCATATTTGTATTCCGTGCAAGTGATATGTAAACAGCACGGTACTCAGTAGGAAGTCTGTCAGCAGACCCTGCATGAGTGTGTTCTGGGAGAGCTGCAGGGAAACGTACCAAGTGGCATTAAACTGCAACAGAACGGGCTTTATATTAGGACTTGGCACTGTCAGGAAACTATGGCCCAATATTAAGCATATAAACTATAACAATACCAATAAAATGCTATAACATTTATTTAGAGTGAACTTAAGAGCATTTCAGGGCCCTTTCCTTTAAAGAAGATTCAGCCCAGAAAAATTAGTTGTTTGCAATTATTTGTGCTTTTTAACCCTTTGCTTGCCATAGGGTTGCCCAACAACTCGCAGTGGAAAGCATTGTACACCGCTCTGACACTCAAAGGGTTCAAATAAACCACTGTATCTGCAAATCCCTGGAATGTGTATTCCTTATATCAGGGTTGGGCAACCTGCACCCCTCTAGCAGCTGTTGTACTACAACTTCTACCATCCTCTGCTTGCCAAAGATTACAAGATGTGTAGTCCAACAACAGCCAGAAGGCCACCGGATGCCCACGCGGACATAAGAACCAAGTCCAGTGACAAAAGCTAGGTAGATTGCATAATTAATACATTTGTGCTTTTATATATACACGGACACACACACATCTCTGATTAAGAAATAATTTATAATTCTGGATGTTGCATTACATACCTGAGTGATTTCATTGTATTACAACTCTAATATGTCCCAAGTAAGACTGAGGCTTTAGATACTGCCATTTCTATTACTAAACTATAATAAGGGAATTGAGCTTTCAAGTACTTTTTTTTTTTTTTGTAATTTCTAATCTGGGAAAAATACTTCCCTGATTGATACAATATGGCGGAAGTCATGTTTACTCTGGCAGCCAATAGAAGGCTGCAGCATACCAAGAATATGACATGACACTGCCAGTCACAAGCCCTACAAACAACAGAGGTGCATACACAATGTAAGAAATGGAGCAATTCTGATTCTGAAGCCCTACAAACAACAGAGGTGCATACACAATGTAAGAAATGGAGCAATTCTGATTCTGAAGCAAAGCAACTGTATTGCAAATATAACTGTTTGGGTGCTAGCAGAGGTCTTGTTCCATTTTCATCACTGCAAATTTCCATTTGTTACATACTGGGCAGCTGTTTTGGCACAGAATTGCTCCACTATTCACACTCTATACATATGTTCCCTAGAGGACAAATAGGTAAATGACTTAGGAGCCTGACAGAATTATGAGGAGCCACCTAGCAGTTTTAACCCCCTTCAGTGGCAGAGTACCACCTCTCTGGCACTGAAATGGTTAAGAGTCAATTATAGTGACAAGTACACAAGTGTATGTGTATATATATATATATATATATATATATATATATATATATATATATATATATAACCTCGAAGCCAGAAGTAAAATGTTTAGTGAAATTTTCCCCCCTTGCATATACCCCAAAGTGTTTAACTCTTTAAGAACCAGAACATGTGCAATGCATTGCAACTCCTCTGGCCTGTAAAGAGATAAACAATCAAATCTCAAGTATTGTGTATGAAACAGGTTCACTGTTCTGAATTCTGTGATCACACAGATTTCTTGCAGAGTGCTGAATTTGTTCACCATCCTATACAATAGGAAACCTCATAGGATTCTATTCACAAAACTCGGACAGCCGACTGAAGCCAAATAAAGTGTATATTCCAACTATAGCCCAATACTCTCTGCAGAATCTGAATGTATTTTTGGAACAGTTATAAATGGGCCTTCCCTAGACGTATTTCATATGGACACAGTCATGAATAGCGTTCGTTATATATATCTGTGCATCTGAAAAAATACTCCAAGCGCTGCATTCAGTAGGCTAAAGAGATGCAATTCTGGGACAAACCAACTGCACCATAGGGGGAAAAATGAAAAAATTCTCAAAATTACTATTCATTTAAATCATTTTTTTTAAATTCCTTGAATGCATTGCTTTGCAGTGCAGTGGATGACCATCATTTGAGGCGTTAAAAGACGTATTTAAGTCAATAGAAATATTCATTTGTCTCCTTATGGTCAGTTTGTTTTCTCCAAAATGGCACCTCATTAGCTTCCTGATGTGGACCCCAAGTACATATTTTATCTGCCAACTCTTATTTGTATTGATTCCAAACTAACAGAAATGTACAGCCTTGTACATACACCTATACACAACTGGTGAATCAAGATAGACGTGTGCAGCGAAAGACAGAACCTCTGGAGAAGTACCGCTTCCTAACGTTGTGTCCCATAACGTCTTGCATAGCTCTAAGGACATGTGACATCACACTGTGCATCAGTGCAGGCAAAGCTACATATTCCATGGCCGTTTGTATGGTAGGTCTGTGGGGAGAAACCTACCCTTATGCTTTTGAGTGCCAGAGGGGGGAGCAAATGCACACCTCTCTAGCACTCTAGGGTCATATGCACAAAGAGTAATGAGAAGCAGTTCCAGGGCAAATAAACTACACCAAAGCGGAACAGGAGATACTGGGGAGATGCAGTTTTGGGGCAGAAGGGATAAATAAAATCCCTGACAATTCAGGCTCATTTAACCCTTTGAATGCCAGACGGGTATTCGACACATTGAAAAGCAATTCACCGGATAACGCTCAGGCAGTCAAAGGGTTAAATGGACCCTTTACCAATTGGATGCTAGAGTGGTTTACAACACATTGCTTAAAATGTGTTGGAGATCTTTCTAGCATTCAAGAGGTTAACAGTCCCACTGTAATCAATGGGGGTATTCATTTAATCCCCCCCAATGTAGTAGATTTGCACCAGAAGTGTACCTCTTCAGCCTCCTGAACATGGAGCTCATTTCCATTCACTAAAGTTTGTTCTACGAGGGACACCAGCAAATCCAAGATCAAATCCTCCTAGGTCCTTTAAACACCATTAATCCATTACAGTAATAGGCATTGCACATTATATATATGGTTATATTTAGGAGCACACTCACACATATTCGGAAGCTGTACCTGGGAGGAACAAATTAATTTCTCATCCTTCAGAAAAAAATAAAGTCTTTCCATGGACAGTTTTTAAAGTGTGCACAACTCCGAATTCCCCCAGCGCTGGCTGTTACTACACACACAGCTTGATGGCAATTGTCATAAGGACCTTCAGGCTGGGCATGAAACCAGACACCTCACTGAAGTTGCTGCTGCTTACTACTTGTGTGTGTACAACAAGTCCTTGCTGGTAACTGCGGGCCTCCATGCAGTGGGCGATTTCATGAAGTCCAGCCAGGATATGAGGGGAAAGCTGCAGAGAGGGCAACATGACATCATGAAATATAGAATAAATACAGTCTCTAAATACTATACATGCCAGACTGTGTTAGTGCATAGATTTTAACATCTAAGGATGACCATCTAACAGCACAGCTGAGCAACCTGTGGCTCTCCTACCATTATTGGACTACAAATTGCTGGCAGAGGATGATGGAAGATGAAATCCAGTTATTTAATGAAAGCCAAAGACTGAACAACTCTAAACTGCAGCCTCCATCTATTAACACTTTGAGGACCAGAGTGCTGTGAAACACCGTGAGAACAAATAGTAGCTTAATCTTGATGATATCTCCCCTTCAGGCACTGATCTTATTTTTCACTTAAATGCGACTGGTTTTCTGCTAAGGAAGCACCAACCTCAAGAACAAAAGCTTACATTCATTCTCTCATGGAACGCTTGTCACACCTCTTGTGTTGTAGCCTTCCTAAATGGAAGAGTATCCCAGGCATGCTACCTTGCTTTCCCTATGCCAAGAGCAGTGCTTCTCGACTTGGGTGCAGTGGCATTTGGTATACCTTGGGCACCAGCTTAGGTTGCCACATTTTTCTATGAAGCCTTTGAGCAAAATGTGAATTTTGAATTTCAAATGTATACTTATAGAAATTTGTTATGAACAAGATTCTCATTTTGTCATTCTGATTGAGAGATGCAAGAATAATTAGACATTTATGCATTTTCTCCCTTCATTACACCCTTGACAAATGATCCATAATATGCTAAGCTTGTCCTGAGAATCCAAAAGTACATGTTACTGGTACCTCAAACAAAAAGGCTGAGAACCACTGGCCTAGAGGGTATTGGCTGCACCTCACCAGTGAGGCCCATTAAAGGGCAAAATGTGCATCTGGAATTTTGCAGTTTGTCGTGTAGAGAGGATTCTTCAGACATTTCTGTGCTGAACCATGTGTGGACAGGACCAGACTGAACACCAATTAATAATAAAGCCCAGTTTACCTTCATGCCTTAGTGACTCATTACGTGCCAGGACCATCACGCCGGTCCAGACATTAACCCCTTAACGACCAGCCGCACGGGCGCGTTGCGGTCACTAAAGGACCATGCAGCATTTTTTTTTTTTATTCGGATTCCGGACTCCCCGAACTGTGTGCAGCCGCGGGGTGAGCCTGGAATTCCATGATGGTCATAGTAAGTCAGATCGTACTATGACCGTCAAGGGTCGTTAAGGACTGGTGATGGTCCTGGCACATCATGGAATTCTGGGATGGCAGCGCGGCTGCATGCCACTCATTAAAATTCATTTAAAAAAAACAGTGTCGTGGTCCTTAATGGCCACCCACCTCTAGATTGGGTGGTCGTTAAGGGGTTAATTTGGGCAGTAAATTATAATGGACACTATGAATCAGTTCTGTGTGGATTGGATTCCAAAAAATATATATATTTACAATGGATATCATGTACACAGAGACAGACAAGACTCCCATTTATCACTTAGGAACGAAGAAATGACTGGGAGATTGGAATCCTGGATTCAAACAACAAGGAATCATGTCTACTGCCACGGACATGTTCCTCCGCACAAAGTAAAGGTTCATTCTGAAGACTCAATCAATGCAGAATTGACTTGTAGCAGCCACTAAGAATTTTTTGCTCTGATTAAGTTGGGGGGTGGGGGTAGTGTGTGGCACTCAAAAGGTTAAAAAAATAAACTCTGACCCACTAAAATGCATACTAACCTGTGTTCCTCTCCCTACCAGGGATTATAATAATACCCCTTCGGAAAAACAATTTCAAACATATATATCACAGAGTTAATGAAACTGCTAGTTTACCTTTTCTTAGGCAGCCATATCCAAACTAAGGGACATAGAGGAAAAATGTGTATGTACATTTATTTAAACAGGGTTTTTAGCCACTTAAATGCTAGAGTATACTGGAGACTTGCCTAGCATTCAATGGTTTAAAATGACAAATTTAAAACCTATGAGAATCTGCAGACTTCATTTGTACCATATGGAACATAAACACAAATTAGCTAGGAAAAACTCAAAACATGGGAATTACTCTAGTAAATGACCTAACGATACTTATGAGATGTGCAAGTGTACACATAACCTTACAGTGCAATGAAAAGGAAGGAAGCTATATTTTTGTTGTTGTTCTGAGCATACATTAAAGGGATAGTAACACTTCGTTTTAACTTTATTTTATTTTGTAGGCATTAAAAAAACATGAAGAATGATATAAGTCTTATCTCTCAAACCTTTATGGTTTATGAGATATTCACAAGCAAAGTTCCCCTCCCCACCCCTTTTTCCTAGTGTAAGCCATCTCTTCTCAAATGTGAGTCTGGTTGTATGACAGTACAGATAACAGAAGGGGACAATTTTCTTTGTATGAAAACAATGAAAGCCCTTCCCCCCTTGACAAGTTTTTCAGCTTTTTCCATTATCTTAATTGAAGATTGTCCCTCTCTGCAATCTACCTGGGCATCTCCCTTCTGATCTAGTTGAACAGGGGGGGGATACTTTGTTTGTGAATATCTCTTAAACCATAAAGGTTTCAGAGATAAGACTTATATCATTCTTCATGTTTTTTTAATGCCTACAAAATAAAATAAAGTTAAAATGAAGTATTACTATCCCTTTAAGCTTATTGGTATGTTTGCATATACTTACAGCGTTCTCTCTTAGTTTATCATACAAACACTCCAATCTCTGTGATGCATCTTCTAGTTTCCTTTTGGTTTTCTGAAAAAAAGAGGAGATATGAAAATGATGTGCTGCTCCAATTAAGATAGTACATTGTACAGTTTTGTCCACTGGTTCGCTGGTGGTGTGTGATATTTCATTTTATCAGAATAGGCATAGGCTGAAGCCTATCCTGATAAAATGCCTGACAACAGGGACAGCTTTTAATGGACTCCATTTACACTGCCCTGCAAGATATGTAATAATACAAGTACTTGGGAACACCTGCTCTTAAGTACTGGATATCCTTGGTACATTTAAGGATTTAAAAGCATATAACCTGCTTCAATACAGGAAAGCGGAAGAACAAAATGGCTGAGACACTGATTGACACATTCACCAGGACTCAATTAAGGATATCCTTAACCCCTTGGATGCTAGAGGCATCTCTAACACATTGCGTTGGAGAGAACTGACATCCAAGGGGTTAATGCCTGTTTTTTTTTTAGTCACCGCAAGAACTGGACTTTAGTTCCAGGGGCTCACATGTCATAGGGATGTAAATCTAAAATAATTTCAGAGGAAGCACTTACTTTGCAATATGTGCTTGATTTCAATGAAATAAAAGAAGTTAAGAAAGCTGCCCACAGCTTGAGCCAAACATTACCAAAGGGGTGTTCCCCTCATGAATTCAAATGGTTAACAGTGGGATTTCTAAACATGGACAGAAGCATCCCCTGCCATTTCTTCCAGTAGTGGACATCTCATTTATTCCATAGAAGAGGATTTTAGTCTTACCCGTTAAATCTTTTTCTCTTAGTCCATATAGGTTACTGGTAAATTTGGGAAGGCAACCACTCCTTTTATTAGGCAGGAAATAATTCTGGAAAGAATTTGCAGGGTGGAACCTTCCTTCCCCCCTTAGCTGGTCACCAGCCAATTCTCTCCCAGTTAGACTGAGATGCTAACTATTGACTAGATAGCAAGAAGGAAAAAGAAGACTCCTGTGAGCATGAACCCAGAAGGACTCCCACGTTCGGTCACAGGAAAACCAAGCATGGTCCCTCGACAGGGTGGGAGACCAGTAACCTATATGGACTAAGACAAAAGGATTTAACAGGTAAGACTAAAATCCTCTTTTCTCGGTCGTCCAATATAGGTTACTGGTAACTTTGGGATGTCCACTCAGGTTCCCAGAGGTGGGAAGTAAGGCAAGGACCAGGGCGCAGGTCCCCAAAGTCACCAGAGCATATATGAACCATCAGATCATAAAGTAGACCTCATAAAAATAATAAAGTGTCAACGGACACAAAAAACTGGAGTATAACACACCAGGAACAGTAACACAGCACACAGAACTAGAGCCAACCAGGCTCAACAGTTAAGAAGTATTGAAGAAATAAGGAAGACCTTAGACAGGCAATACTGCCTCCAGGACCTTCCTACCAAAGTTGGCATAGGCCGATGCCAGGACATCAACACGGTAGTGTTTAGAGAAGGTATGCATGGACGACCAAGTGGCCACCTTGCACAGCTGATCAGCAGAGGCCTGATTCTTATAGGCCCAAGAGGCCCCAATAGACCTAGTGGAGTGAGCCGTGACACAAAATGGAACAGGCTTCTTCCCAGTTCGTAAGCCTTATGAATAGTAGACTTATTCCAGGAAGCTATGGTAACCTTGGATGCTGGTCTACCTGCCCTTGGACCCTCAGGAATGACAAAAAGTGGGTCAGACTGACATACAGACTCAGTGCGGTGCACACAGAACTTCAGGCAGTGCACCATGTCCAACACGTGAAGATCTCTCTCCTTGTCAGAAGAAGGGTCAGGACAGAAAGAGGGCACCACGTTTTCCTTCGGAAGGAACTCCTGAGAAGTGCAAAGAACTGACTTGACCTTGTGGAACACCAAAAAGGGCGGTTTACAAGACAAGGAGTGCAACTCAGCAACTCGGCGAACAGACACAATCGCCAGGAGAAAAGCCATCTTCCAAGTCAACAGACGCAGAGGAATAGTAGCCAAGGACTCAAATGAGGGACGCTGAAGGACGCCCAAAACAAAGTTAAGATCCCACTGAGAAGTGGGGTTCTTAAAGGGAGGACGAGCATGAGCAACGCCCTGAAAGAAAACCTTGACGTCAGGAAAGATGGCAATGCGCCTCTGAAATAAAACAGAGGCGCGGAAGTTTGAACCTTCACGGAACTAAAGCGGAGTCCCTTGTCTACCCCGTTCTGCAAAAAAGACAGGACTGTGGGAAGGTCAAAATCATGGGAAAGATCCCTGTCAGCACACCAAGAAAGAAAGTTAGACCAGACTATGGTATGCTTTAGAGGAAACAGGTTTGCGGGGACACTAAGCATAGTGGCCACCACACCCGAAAAGAAACACTTTCTCTTCAATATTGAGGATTCAATTTCCATGCCGTCAAACCCAGACGGTCTACATCCTCCTTCCACAGGTACCCCTGTAGAAGAAGATCCAGACGGTGTGGAAGTCGGAAGGGCTCCGCCACGGAGAGATCCAGAAGCTCCAGAAACCAAGCCTGAGTAGGCAAGTACGAAGAAATCAGAATGATTGGAGAACTCTCCAGACGCAGTTTCTGCAACACCCTGTGTAGCATGGGAATGAGAGGAAAGATGTACGCCAGAGTGAAGTGCCATGGGATCAACATGGCATTCACCGCCAGAGTCAGAGGATCCCTCCAGCGGGAGCAGAACAACGAAACCTTCTGATTGTGCCTTTTTCCCATCAGATCAATGCAAGGAAGTCCCCACTTCCGAACAATGAGGTTGAACACCTCCTGATGCAGTTCCCACACTCAGCTGTCCACTGCGTGTAGACTTAGGAAGTCTGCCAGAACGTTGTCTAGGCCAGGAATATGAACTGTGTATATGTCAGGAACTTGTTCTTCTGCCCAAGAGAAAATAGCCTTGACTTCCAACCAGGTTGCGAGACTTCTTGTACCGCCTTGCTCGTTGATGTAAGCCATGGCCGTGGCATTGTTGGACTGTACTCGAACAGGACAGTCCTCCAGCTTGAAAGTCCAGTACCGAAGAGCATGAAATATTGTTCGAAGTTCCAGGACATTGTTGGGAAGGAGAGATTCTTCCAAAGACCATGACCCTGTGCGTTCATGTGGCCCAGGACAGCAGCCCAGCCGGATAGGCTGGCATCCGGCGTCACTGCTGTCAGGAAGGGTCTGCCCTTCAGGAGATTGGACAGGTTGAGCCACCATGACAGGCTCAGCTCCACTTGCAGGGGTAGAGAGACTGACATTCGCAGGAGATCCATCTTGCCGTTGCAAATCTGAATCACAAACTGTTGCAGTTCCCTCATGTGAGCCATGGTGAATGGGATCGCTTCTATGGTGGATATGAACTTCCCCACTAGGGAGGTCAACTTCTTGGCAGGCACTGGATCGGAGGCCAGGACACCTTGTTGGTGATCTGGTGAGCCACCTCGTCCGTGCCTTGCCTGGTGTCAAAGAGAAGACCCAGAAACACCAGTCTCTGGGATGGCATCAGATCCGACTTCTCCATGTTGAGGTTCCATCCATGATGAGTGAGAGCATGAATGCAGTCCTCTATCTGCTGGCAAACACGTTCCAGAGAGGGGGCCTTCAGGAGTGAGTCATCCATGTACGGAGTGACTCTGATGCTATTCCTGTGTAGAACAGACACTAAGGCACCTAGAACAAGCTTCATGACGCTCAAAGGGATGACAAAGTTGATTCCTTTTAACCAGAGGATTCTTCTTGTGAACCAAGGGTAACAGAGTACTCTTACCCCCAGTGGCCTCACTGATGAGGTCCTTAAGCTCCAGCCCTAACAAAGACATGCCCTGAAAGGGTAATGAAAGGCCTTCTTAGAGGCAGTGTCAGCAGACCAGATCTTGAGCTAAAGAGCTCGTCTGGTGACATCAGACATGGTAGAAACCCTAGCCACCAACCGGATGGCATCAAAGATGGCAGCAGAAACATAATGCTGTGCCACAGAGGTGTTGGCCAGAAGCCGCAGAAAGTCAGAAGTGGGAGCACCCTGACGGACAGCAACAGTGAGCTGTTCAGGCCAAACTGCGATGGCCCTGTTCACCCAAGCAGCGGCAAATGAGGGAAGCAATGAAGTGCCTGCAGCTGCAAAGATAGACTTCAGCAAGGTCTCAAGCCTCCTGTCAGTCCAGTCTTTAAGGACAGAAACATCTGCAACAGGCAGAGCAGTGGACTTAGAAAGCCTAGAAACTGGGGCATCCACCTTAGGAGTATGAGCCCACTGCGCCAGCTCTGCTTCAGAGAAAGGATACAGCTTAGCAAATTTTCTAGACACAGTAGATTTCTTATCAGGAGACTTCCACTCATCTAACATAAGTTGGTCAAGAGTGGGATTAGGTGGGAAGAAGGTACACTGCTTTGTAGGTTCAGGAACCGGGGAAATGTTCAGCATAGCAAGCACAGCCCTGATCAAACCCTCAGCTGAGGGATCAGGGTCCGCTTCAAAGAGGTCCCCAAAAAATTGGGAGGATACCACCGCAGAACATTCATCCGAGTCCACCAACATTCATCCGAGTCCACCAACAGCTCCTCCACAAAAATCTGATACATCAGGTACGCCCCGCGGTTTTGGAAAGGAAGATCTGATAGCAGTAGGGGGCTGCCAGGACTGGAAGACCCCCTGTAATTGAGATGGAAGAAGTTGTAAGGTAGACCTTAGGTCTCAAGTAGTGGCCTTAAACTCTTGCATCCACAGTGGCTCTGTTGCATGGCTGAAGGTCCCTGGGGGAGATGCAGGGGCAGCAGCGCATGAGGGGCATAAATGACCTGAGTATTCTCTAGGTAGGCCAGATTGACATGAGGAGCAATGCGGGAAGAAAAATAAAAAGAAGGCGCTTCTGGTGTAATAACGTTTGAATAGAGTTTTCACCACCCCCTCACCTTGTGTAAGAAACGTACTCACAAAATAACTGTTCAACTTAACACATATATGTTCGTTGAAATATACGCATAGGGGATGTTGTCACTGACCCCTAAACAATGTCAGGATTTATTGCCAACTGTCATTCAATAGGGCCGCTCCTCAGTACATCCCACTGAAGTATCCCACATGTAACAAAAAACAGCAAAAAGGTAGAACGCAAACAAAAATGGCTTGTGCTCTCCATCTCCACACAGCAAAAGAACGACCAATATGAAAGGATCCTAAAAGATCTTGATACCCATACAAACCTCCCTGTATCCACAGTGTCTTTCACTACCTACCAGATAAAACTAATAAACTCCTGTTCTAGCAGTCCAGGACACTGCCCGACTTACCTGGACAAAGTATCCAACGACTCACTACAACTGGATGTCACAACCTGGAGGTGGAATGCAAAAAATAGCTTCTGCACTCTATCTCCACATAGTAAAAAAATAGCCGGAACGGGTGAATCCCAAATAGAGTACTAGCTCCCCACAAATTGAAGCGCATAGCGTGTAGTTTACAATATGCAACAAATAGTTGGAAGGACTTCCAATCCCATACAACAAAGGAACCAAATCCACAAGGGTATATCGCCACACAACAGGAATAAATATACAGAGGCTTAAAAACGTTTGGGCAATATTTATATCCTAATAAAAATAATAATCAACAAATAAAGAAATCTCTAAGGATTAAAATAATTATAAATACAAAACTCCTAATGTCTTAAATAAATGTAATATAAGTATAAAAATGTACATTATAACTAGTGTGTAAAAAATAATGTTATGTTGTCCATATGTCTAATAAATAGATCACCTATGGATAAAAGACCTACTTTTATGTATATTATGTATATTGGTGTCTATTAACAGTAATATGAGTGAATTTATAGATGTATGGTTCAAAACCTAGTTGTGATTGTTGTGTAATCGCTTATATAAATATATATGTGAAACAGAAGCTGGAAGGACACCGGGTCGTCCTCAGCCATCGTTCCGGGTTTCTCCTTCTCAAAGGGATTACACAGAGTGGCTCCTACTGGTCGAACAATAACCGGCTCGATCGAGCATTCGCAGTATCGTAAACTCAGTGTTGGAGTCGAATGAAGTTGGTTGAGTTGTCGACTGTGTCGGAGTTGGAGGAAGTCTAGGCGAACAGGAAAAGGTTGAAGGGACTCGAAGCCAGAGCTAGGTCACACACTGGTACCAGGGCCGTAGAGAGTGAGGCCTCTACTCCCAGTTGAAGGATAGCTGGAGGATGTCGCAGGAAACACAGCAATCTCGAACAGAGTCCACGTCGACTCCTGACAGCATATGAAACCCAGAAGTCCCAACTCAGAATCGGATTCTCAGATAGCTGGCAGCAGGCAGTCGACGATACAGGATACTAGGCTCAGATGGGCATCACAGGGGATACTTTAAACCACAAGAGCATAAAGACACCAGGACTCTTCATCTTTGTGTAAAACAAGTAACTCTTTATTATGTGAACTCACAGCATATTTATACACTCCAACTACATTGACAGTACATGATGCAGACATGACACAATGGGCAAGTTACAGGGATAATACAATCAAAACACATAAGACAAAGAACCAACAACAAATGGTCCGGGCAAATACAATAAGAGAGACATGATTGCATAATTACACAAAAGGGCTTGGCTAGGGTAGAAAATAGACAGCAAGGACTAAGGGGCGTGAATACACATACAATGAACAATGGCCAGGGGTTGAAGCATGTCCTCGACTCGTTTGAATATTCTGCTTCAACCCTGGCCAGTCAGTGTGTACAGTGATTCCGTTGGTCAACCAGTCCCTGAGCCACTTACTTTTCTCCACGTTAGGTCTATGGAAGACCTTTAAACCTCCTGCTCAGAGACTTGACCAATCCAGCATCGACTCACCATCTCCGACTCCCCGTGTTCGACTCGGTGTTGATGTTTCGAGCACTGAGACGGGAGTTTACAACTGGTAGTCGTCGAATGCATAAAACATGTAATTCCCAATGCCTGACAGTCCTGTACGTAGTCTCTGTGGCCTTAGCCACTCCAAGTGTCGCAAAAGGGTTTCCCAAAGGACAAAATGTCCATAGTTCCTTGTGTCCTGGGCTGATAAGCCTTATGTCCAGACAAGGGCTCCAGTAACAGAATAAGATCTGTTACAACATGTATTTAGTGTCTACTGAAAGTAATACAAGAGGATTTTAGTATTACCTGTTAAATCTTTTTCTCTTAGTCCAATACAGGTTACTGGTAACTTTGGGTAGGTGATCCACCCCTTTAATTAGGCAGGAACAATTCTAGAATTGTATGCAGGGGTGGAGCTTACCTTCCCTCCTTGGCTGCAGCTAGCCAACCAGCTCCAGTAAGATATGAGACACTATTGACTAGATAGTAGAAGGGAAAGAAGACTCCTGTGAGCATGACCCCAAAGGACCCTCACAATCTGCCACAGGAGAACCAAGCATGGTCCCTTGACAAGGTGGGAGACCAGTAACCTGTATGGAGTAAGAGAAAAGGATTTAACAGGTAAGACTAAAATCCTATTTTCTCTGAAGTCCAATACAGGTTACTGGTAACTTTGGGATGTCCAATCATTGAGTTCCCCAGAGGCGGGAAGTAAGACAAGGACCAGGTGCAAGGCCCCCAAAGTCACCAGAGCAGATATGAACCATCAGATCAAAAAGAGCCCAACAAAACAATTAAGTGTCAACTGACATTGAACAGGGGTAACAACACCCCAAAACTGTTACACAGCACACTGAACTAGAGCCAACAGGGCTCAAAAGTGAAGGAAGCACCGAGAACTGAAGAAGATCCTAGACAGGCAAGACTCCAGGATTTTCCTCCCAAAGCTGGCATCAGCCGATGCCAGCACTTCAACACGGCAGTGCTTCGAAAAGGTGTGCACAGACTACCAAGAGGCAGCCTTGCACAACTGATCAGAGGAGGCCTGATTCTTGTAAGCCCAAGGAGCCCCAATAGATCTAGTAGAATGAGCCATGACCCGAAAGGGAACAGGCTTCTTCCTGTGCTTGTAAGCCTTACGAATAGTGGACTTGATCCAGGACTCAATAGTTACCTTGGATGCAGGTCTTCCTGCCCTGGGATCCTCAGAAATGACAAACAGCATGCCAGACTGCCTGACAGATTCAGTGCGATGGACATAAAACTAGAGACAAAGCACCACATCTAACAAGTGGAGATCCGTCTCCTTGTCAGAGGTAGGGTCAGGGCAGAAAGAAGGCACTACAATCTCCTGATTGATGTGGAACTCTTGAGAAGTGCGAAGCACTGCCTTGTCCTTGTGAAACACCAAAAAAGATGCTTTACAGGACAGAGCATGCAACTCCGCGACACTGAGAACGGACACGATCGCCAGGAGAAAGGCCATTTTCCAAGTCAACAGACGTTGAGGAATGGTAGCCAAGGACTCAAAGGGAGGGTGCTGAAGAACGCCCAAAAGCAAGTTAAGATCCCACGGAGGAGTGGGATTCCTAAAGATAGAACGTGTATGAGAAATGCCCTGAAAGAAAATCTTCATTAATTTGTTGGTTTGTGTAATTATGGGCCTTGACAGCACCCAGGCTATTATAGCCTTTATATTTATATTTATCTTCATTCTGGCCTGTGCAATTCCAATCTGTGTTTCTCTTGAAAGAAAACCTTAACATCAGGAAGAATGGCACTGCGCATCTGAAAGAAAATAGAGAGAGCAGAAGTATAAATCTTAAGGGAATTCAAAATGAGGCCTTGTCCACGCCGTCCTGCAAAAAGGCCAGGACCATAGGCAGATCAAATTCCTGAGACAGGTCCCTGTCAGCACACCAAGATAGAAAGGTCGACCAGACACGATGGTAGGCCTTAGAAGAAACAGGTTTGCGGGCACTAAGCATAGTATCCACCACACCAGAGGAAAAACCTTTCTTCTTCAATATTGAGGATTCAATTTCCAAGCCATCAAAGCTAGCCGATGAACATCCTCCTTCCAGAGGTAACCCTGTAGAAGAAGATCTGGACGGCAAAGGAGCCAGAATGGCTCTGCCACTGACAGATCCAGAAGCTCCGGAAACCAGTACAGAGCAATCAGAATGACTGGACAGCGCTCCAGTCTCAATTTCCGCAACACCCTGTGCAACATGGGGAGGGGAGGAAAGATGTAAGCCAGAGGAAATAACCAAGGATTGGACATGGCATCCACAGATAAAGCTAAAGGATCCCTCCAACGAGAGCAGAACCTTAGAACCTTCCGGTTGTGTCTTGTCACCATCAGGTCAATGCAAGGAAGACCCCACTTCTGAAAGATGACGGTAAACACCTCTGGGTGCAGTTCCCACTCGCCCTGTCCACTGTGTTTCGACTGAGGAAGTCTGCTATGACGTTGTCTACGCGAGGAATGTGCACTGCGGATATGGCAGGAACGTGTTCTTCTGCCCAGGAGAAAATAGCCTTGTCCTCTAACCAAGCGGTGAGACTTCTTGTTCTGCCCTGCTTGTTAATGTAAGCCACGGCTGGGGCATTGCCGAACTGGACCCGGACCGGGCAGTCTTCCAGCTGAGGTGTCCAATGATGAAAGACATGAAATATCTCCCGAAGCTCCAACACGTTGATGGGAAGGAGAGATTCTTCCGGAGACCACCGATCCTGAGAACTCGGGCAACCCAGGACCGCTCCCCAGCCGGAGAGGCTGGCATCCGTCGTCACTGTGGTCCAGAAGGATACCAGGAAGGACTTGCCCTTCAGCAGACTGGAGAGGTCTAGCCACCCAAACTCAGTTCCAAGTGAAGAGGAAGGGATACCGATGTCTTCAAAAGGTCCGGCTGACCCTTGGACACCTGGATCACAAACCACTGGAGTTCCCTGGTGTGAGCCATGGCAAATGAGACCGCTTCTATGGTGGAGATGGATTTCCCCACTAGAGAGGACAACTTCTTGGCTGGAACTGGATCATGAGTCAGAACAGCAGAAACCCTGTGGGCAATCTGGTGAGCTACCGCGTCTTTGAGAAACACAATGCTCTGCTGAGGGTCGAAGAGAAGGCCCAGGAAGACCAGACACTGGAATGGGACAAGATCCGACTTGTCCATGTTGATGATCCACCCGTGATGGCTGAGAGCATGAATGCAGTCCTGAACCTGCTGATGAAGAAGTTCTGCAGAAGGGGCTTTCAGAAGCAGGTCGTCCATGTATGGAGTAACTCTGATGCCATCCCGGTGAAGTACGGACAGTAAAGCTCCCAGGACATGGTTGAAAACTTGAGGAGCTGTAGTCAGACCAAAGGCAAGAGCTGAAAACTGAAAGTGCCCTTGGTCTCAGGTAAATCTGAGATACTGCCAGCTCTCTGGATGAAAGGCAATGTGTAGATACGCGTCCTGAAGATCCAGAGATGCAAGGAATTCTCCCGGTGACATAGCAGCAGTCACCATCCTTAGGGACTCCTGGTAATAATGAGTCCTGATCACAAAGGAATGGAGATCCTTCAAATCCAAAATGGGACGACAACCACCGTCCTTATTTGGAGACCACAAAGAGGTTCGAGTAAAAACTCATACCTCTGACTTGAACTGGAACAGGTTCTAGAACATCCTTGTCGGGAAGGGCCTGGATAGCACTATTGAACAGATGGCGTTTCTCTGCTCACTGGGGCATATGAGAAGGAAAAATGCAAAAAGGAGGAAGATAGACGAAAGGGATCCGGTACCCTTCTGCCACCACCTGTAAAACCCACGGGTCCAACACTGAATCCTCCCAGACGCTGTGGTAGTGATGCAGACTGCCACCCACAGCGGAGTGGGGACCTGGGTTCGGCGAGTCATGCCGAAGGAGGCTTGGAGGAGACCTTGGGCTTCCATTTCTGTTTGGGCATGAAGGAGGAACATGGAGCTAAGGGAACCGCCTGGTTCGCCGGACGTGTCTCAGTCTGGAAGGAACGAAAAAACCGATTACGCTTGAGATGCGTTTTCATCCTGGGGACCAAGTGCAGAAGGGTACTTTTACCCCCTGGGGCCTCACTAATCAGATCCTTGCGATCTGGCCCAAACAATGAAGTGCCTTGGAAAGGCAAGGAGAGCAAGGCTTTCTTGGCAGCAGTGTCAACAGACCAGATCTTGAGCCAAAGAGCCCGTCTGGCAACCACAGACATGGTGGAAACCCTAGCCACCAAACGGATGGCATCAAATAAGGCAGCAGAAACATAGTGCTGGGCCTCAGAAATGTTGGCAAGAAGCCGCAACATATCCGAAGTAGGAGCACCCTGATGGACAACCAGGGTGAGCTGTTCAGTCCAGAACGCAATGGCCTGGTTAATCCATGCTGCAGCGAAAGCTGGACGTGTGGCAGAACCAGTAGTGGCAAAAATGGACTTGAGGGAAACCTCAAGTTTTTTGTCAGTCCAGTCTTTCAGAGCTGACGCATCAGAAACTGGCAAGGCAGTAGACTTACATAGCCTGGAGACAGGAGCACCCATTTTGGGGGGATGAACCCACTGAGTAAGGGGCGCCTCAAAGAAGGGATAAAGCTTGGCAACAGGTTTCCTGTCCGGGGATTTCCACTCATCAGACACAAGGCGGCTAAAAGTGGTGTTAGGTGGAAAACAAGTAAAGGGGCTTTTTAGGCTCCTGAAACACATCAGAGGGATCTGAAGATCCTCCTGAACTAAAGGAATGTGTAGGGTAGTCAAGACAGCCCTGATCAGGCCCTTAGCCGAGGGCTCAGGATCAGCCTCAAAGGGGTCCCCAAAAAACAGAGAGGAGCCCACAGCAGAACATTCCTCAACATATGAATCCAGCAACAGTTCCTCCTCAGAGGAATCTGATACATCAGGTACTCCCTGCGGAGTTGCAATGTAGACCTAAGGTCCCTAGTAGCAGCCTTGAACTCTTGCACCCAAACTGGCTCTAATGCATGGCTGGGAGAGACTTAGGGACATCAGAACATGCTGGGCATAAATGACCTGAGAATTCTCTAGGTAACCCTGAATGACATGAGGAGCAATGCGCAATAGGGGACACAGACCACAGCCTCCTTAGTCTTAGGCCTGGCCCCAAGCTCTAACGGATTAGACATTCTCACAGTGTCAAAAACGTTTAGAGTATAAGGAATTGCCCAAATTCAGTGTGTTAGATTAAAATTTCACCCCAGAAATCGGTAAAAAAAAAAAAACTTATCTGGCAGGCAAAGGGTTAATCTACAGGGGAGAGAAGGAGAATCCAAGCCCTGTGTAGGATACTCGTTCTGGAAAAGGCACGAAATGGCTGCCGCGGAGGGAGCCAATCAAAAACAAGCGCACGAAGCAAACGCTCATGGGAAATGTAGTTTTCCCAGACAAAAGTACCCCAACAGTGCCCGAAGCCCCCTGAGCCCCCCAGCACACTTAAAACGTTAACCAGCTGATAGAGCAAGGGTAGACAATTAAAATGAGCCATCTCTGAAGTTGCTATGTTGAGCGGTTGCAGAGCTAAGTCCCAAACTGTATAGTCCCGTAGAAGTGAATAGAGCAATGGCGTCTGTGCGGTAAAGCGCGCCTTAAAGGCGTGGAACACAAATTTTAGCAAAGTTGAAACAGTAAAATAAAAGTACATGAATCACTAGAACATGTTAGAAGACCCAAAAAACACTGAACCCAGTAGGGAAAGTGCCAACACCCCCCCCCCCCAAAGATGCAAAACCAGCAGCTAAAGGGTTAAGTTACCAAATAAACCTGCTCCAAAACACCCAACAGACATACAGATAAACCCAATGAGTGCAGGAGTGTACAACAGGAACTCCAAAGGAAAAACCTCTGTGCAGAGGGGCACTGTTGGACATGTGGACCTGCAGCACTCATAGGGTTGCTCACCTTTCCTGCAGATCTTATGTCTTTAGACTACCATGCATAAGAAGAAGTCTTGGTGGGCATCTCCTGAGGAAAGAACTTGTACCCAAGATTTTCCCCCCAGGGCTTAAGGTCTACAAAAAGCACCTGGTTACTGAGCTAGCCACATTGAAGAGGTTTCACCTTCTTCTTTAGATTTGCCCATGTGTTCCTTTCTGGACCTGAAGAGGCTGCTTTCCTCCTAGTTTGGCAAGGATGGTTAGCAATCCATCTACACAGAATCTGGTCAACAGAGACTGACAGGACCTTAATAGACTAAGAGAAGTTTTCAGCCCAGACAGATTTGGTCTGAGGAGGACAGCAAAGGCTGAACTATGAAGTCAGGTATTAAAGTACCGGAACAGCAGCTAAAGAAAGACCACAAGAAGCAAAAACCCGTTCTGGATTAAGTTCCACTTTACTCTTGCACCTTGACAGACATATGTGACAATAACAGGGCTGGTTTTGCTCCCTGTAATTTTGAGTCTACATGGATTCTGATATGGTGGCTCAAATCCTCAGAAAGAGAAGGCGCTCACTGACAAAAAGAGAGGGAGACGTGCAGACTAACTGCATACTAAACAATCTAAGCAGGTGGGGGGTCTAATAAAGTGAAGGGTACCCTGTTGTAGGCCTATATATGAAAGAAGAGTATGGGTGGAGGGTGTCAGAAGTCCCTCCTTCTGTAAAATCAACAACGGACAAAGAGACAATAAAAGCTGTATTTATGTACATATGAAAACACAGACCACCCCCCCACCAAAAAGGAAAAAATAAAAGAAAAACAAGTTCACTGATAGACATACTCCATAGTGGAGAGTTGCTGGAACTCGCTATGCAAATTCCAAGCACTGAGGCCTAGAAATCTAACTGAAGAGGTCTTCCTCCTAAACAGCTGGGCACAGATAAGTGACAGAGTCAACAAATTAGTAACACAAGATATAAATTAATCCTTAATTCCTTATATGACATAATGATATGGCATTTAACAAAACACATGAAGATATAACATAAAAACACTCTGCCTTAGAGAGACCTGAACATAATAAAATGCATTGGAGATAAAAGATATGTAAATGTAAGTGCTCAATGCCTTAGATTGCTTATTTGGCATTATAATAAATCTAAGCATTGAATCAAAAACATATGCAGGTTGCAGACAACATAGAGTAATCTAAATGTACATTAAAACAGGATGCGTTTTCCAAACACCAACTTCACAGACGTGTCTCATGAATCGAATAACGTACAAATGAAACAAGGCGTCTGCAAATATGTATGGGCTAATAGACTAACAATTGAATCTATGCATTCACTACTAGCTTTTATCTGTTTATCTCTTCAACATTTCTTGCAGGCAGATCTACTTGCTGAGAACTTATTATGCATCCTGCTGAGACCCCTCCTCCTTCCTGCTTCTTTACCTATCCAGATTTCCCCCAGGCGCCTCGATAGAGCAGCCAGTCTAATGATGCTCCCCTTGTAGTGATTCCATTTAAGTCTTATAAGGACAAACATTCTTTTGCAACAGTCCAACAATCCATCCAAGGCCTCCCACTGATGTTCCGCATGCAATCTGAGCAGAAAATTGAAGCCCCTTATCAGAATTAAGGGTCCCTTTCTAAGCTATTCTTAATCTTTCTATTCAGTTCTCAATAAGAGTTCTTCAACAACCATCTCAAACAAATCTATATCAGTAATAAGCAAGCTATTCATCAAAAGTTGTTCAGACAACCCAAAGTTACTGTTAAAATATTACCAAAGTGCACCAGCCCATTTTATGGTTTCTGAGACAGACACACATCTAATAACAAAGTAATTTAATATTTATGTAAAAAGAAATCTACTGAAAGAGATCAATTTATTAAGTTAATGAGACAACAAAAAATCTGTATCACACCCAAAGACAAAGACATAATGGATAAGGTTAAAGCTCACATTATTTCTAGATAGATTTTCCTTTTTCTGGGTGTCTTAAAAACAAACAAGTTACAGTTCATCTGAGTGGTGTCCTCCCACCCAATTTTAAATGGTAGGGCTGATATAACAATGTCAGACCACCACACTATGGGCCATATACACAAAGTAATATGGGACAATTCTAGAACGAACTGCACCATAGGGTATAAACAAACATTTCCATTGATTTAAATGGTGCCTTTAAAGGTATAGTAAACAGTTATTATGAAAATATGCATACTGAACTGATTTTTTTGTCGAGCAGAACAAGGATAGTCCCAATGCTGCAAAATTCTTCCGCCAAAAATGATTACAGAACAACCTAATTTTTTTTTTTGAGAACCTAAGTTCAAGATTGTTTGCAGCCGGTTGTTGCTATTATTATCTGTAAAGAGGTAAAAGATGGGTGTCTCAGGCACAAGCTTTCCATATATGGCAGTAGCAACAGTGCCACCTGCCAGTAAAAACAGCCAAATCAAGCTATCAGAAAACGGCAAGCTCTCACTGTAATATCTATTGAAAGAAGCATCTCTTGGCATTAACTATACACTTGTTTTCTCAACAGGAAAATTTCAACAGTATACATATTCCATTAATTTAGGTTTATTGCTCCTTTAACCTCTAAGCCTAGGATACTCACCAACAAATCACATAGCGATATGATGGAGACCTCAATTCAGTAGGTCAAAAGATTATTTTTAGGTCAATGGAAATGTTTAATTATCCCCATGGTGTTGTTGGTTTATGCCAGAATTGCTCCATTCTTTTTGTGTATATGGTCACAAAGCTTTAGATGATGAAATAAATAATGCTGGAGTGTTCAGATCAGATGTGAGAAGCCAACACCAGTTACCCTCCCCGCTGGCCAACAGTTGGCTGAGGATGATGAAAACTGTAGCCCAAAAATAGATAGATAGCCAAAGGCTACAAACACCTGATGTAGATATGATGGGATGCCCCCATGAAACATGTTGAATGTATTATTGAATAAATAGCTTCTTAAATTTAAGGTGGTGTAAGTTTTATTATATTTTACATGAGAGATCTATCACAGGTCAGAGGAGTTGTCCTGATCTGCAGTGGAGGGGGGTGAACTATATCCAGCGCCAGGAAGGCGGCACTGCTGCAGCACCCATGTTGGTTTACAAGGTGCTTATCCAGAGTCCATGTGACTATCACAGAGACAAGAAAATGCCTCTTTATTGAGTACAAGTCTCATGTTGGTGTTTTGTTGGTTCTTTTACTTTAAAGGGAGCTCACTGCTCCTGCTTTTTTCTTTTTGTGACGTGTATGCTGGACATGGAGCCAACCACTTCAGTCTTTTGAGAAGACTTGTCTAAGCTTGGACTTCTTCTTTCAATAATACATTATGCATTAAATTCCTCTCTTTTTGTATCCCAAGTACTCCTTTTCTATATTTGCAAGGAAAATAAGCAGTTATGGAAAGACCAGTTTATTATGCATTTCAAAGCCAGCTTGCAATGTTTCAGTAAAATCTAGGGACCACAGACATACTGTCAGTCGCTAAAACAGCAGTGTATTTCTGTTTAGTATAACATTTCCTTGAAAATAAACTTACTGGGTCAGATGCCACTGCTGAACACTGCTGCACTAGGCCATCAAACGTCCTCTGCAGCACCTGATGCTCCACGGGCAATTCTTTTTTCTCTATTTTTTCAACAGGAAGCCTATGCATTCGCTGGAACACAAAAATAAGCAGTTATGAGTTAAGTTAGCTTCAGGTAGAGGCAAGCCAAGGCTTGCCAGCTGTTGGCACTGTAATTCCCATAATCCTTACTAAGCCATTCGATGGGTGGAGATGATGGGAGTTGTAGTCCCAGACAGTTGGCAAGCAAAAAGGTTGCCTACAATTGCACTGGCTGGTTTCACATCTCAGGTTAATTTAGATTAGATGTAAATTACATTTTAACAGTTTTGGACAGTCAGCACATTTATTTACTTTAATGTTTATTTAATTGCAATGATTTTTACAGACTAGTTATAACCCACAGAGCCTTTATAATGGGTGACAAAAAAATCTACAATGATGTTGAAAGGGCTTATATCATACTAATTATTTGACTCTCACTTTCATGTAAAGACTAACAGATTCAGCCAGTTATAGCTCTAGTTCATATGGGCAACTTTATTGTAACAATAAGTTTCACAGAACAGATATTTCTATGATGTAGTTCATATGGGAGTCTTTTACCTCTGCAATTAATTTCAAACACATCCTTGGGGTTATGCACTAAGGTGCGACAATGAGGTGATAAAGTAGAGATGACTTCTCCAGGATTATAAACACTCCAAGTTCTATTTTATTCCATGGAACCAATGCACTAAGATGAGTAAAGTTGGCTCCACATAGTAACACAGAAATTGGAGAGTTTATAACACTGGAGAAGTCATCTCCACTATCACCTCTTTATCACATCATAGTGCACCTCACCCCCTTGTGTTGCGGCAACACAAACTCATCCATGTAAACAAAGCTGTATGTGTGCCTTTGGAAATGAAGTCACATTATACAAAGCATTATTTTTCAGCATCTATAATACTAATATATTCATGTCTACTTCCTCCAGAATGTTTTACCTAAATTACTTCTACACAGTGACTAAAAGAGGCAATACAAATTATACAGTATACCATATTGTTTTAAAGTCATTACAAATGTAAAATCAATGTGAAAATGCACTCTAATCATCTGCATGTTGAATAAAATCTTATGATTTATGGAACCTCTGTACAAATTCTAAAAAGGGTTGGTGTAGAAATCCATAGAACTGTATGCAGCTGTGTGAAAGTGTACATCTAGCAGAACATATTGAATGCTCAGACATACACAAGTCTCAGTCAATAAAACAAGTATTCCCTTTACCGACGATCAGAGAGCCGTGCAAAGCATTCAGTTGAGAGGTGTCTCATGCTCTTCTGGTCCTCAAAGGATTAATACCAACAGGCAAGAGGAGTGCAAGTTGCCCATTGTGCCATTTAAGGAACAGCAACACCTCCTAATAACCTCCCACTTATAATATTATTACTAGAAAAACCAAATAGCCTCTGTGAATTTTGCTTTGGCACCATGGTTCAAGAGATAACATGTTCAATCAATCGTGGATATTATGTACACGGAATTAATCAAGGCCATTGCTAGCGTAACTACAGGATCTCACATCTCGCACAAAGTGCACGATTATCTTATGAAGCTCATGCACTAGCTTCAGGTTAACCATAATCATGACATTTATCACTATGATCAACCTGACATGACATATCTGCTGTTAAATTCTATGATAGGTCAAGATGCTGAAGTCTGAAATTAGAGGGACAGAGGCTTAGATGTAACAAACTGTTTTAATTCACTGAAACTGTGATAGATAAGTGGAGTAGCTTACCAGCATAAGTGGTAGAGGTTAATGCAGTCAGGGAATTTAAGCATACATCGAACAGACATAAGGCATAAGATTTGAGGTTTTTAATTTAGGAAAAATGGGCAGACTAGATGGTCCAAACGGTTCTTATATGCTGTCAAAGTATGTTTCTCTTAGTTCTGATTGAAAACCTGAACCAAAAAGCAAGCGCAATACCCATAGTGGCAATTATGATTTCCTGGAAATAGGAAGGAAACTGAGGAGTTATTATTTAGTGGTGATAGTGTTCTTACAAGTCAGTTAATCCTACCTGCATGCTTGCTTCTTTAGGTGCCCCAGGAGGAGCCTGGTTTGAGTCTAAATGGCCTCCCAGCTGAGACTGTAGGTTCTCTGGTTCAGTGGGTAAGTTCATCACAGGAGTGGTTATTGGGGCTGGGGGAACGAATGGATTTGACTAAAAAGAAAAAAAAAGTGTTAAATACATTTAAAATGACAGAGAGGTGGATACAGATACTTTTTCATAAATAATACATATGGGAACTACAACAGCAACCTCTAGAGGTTACATGAAAATTTAAAGCAGTGTTAAAGCGGAACTTTCACTCTCTATAAAGTCACCCTCCAATAATTAGGCATATGGTAGCTAGTTTCATAACAGTGCTATTATCTCTCATAAGTACCCGGTTCTGAAGTAATCCTTATTCTTCAGAGACAGGAAGCCAGGCTTGCACGTAGACATCTTGCCTCTAGGAGGCATTGAATGGTGCCTTAAGGCACCGGAAGGACTGACAGTGCAGGCGCACAGAAGCTCTACAGCAAGAAGCTTGACCGTCAGTCTCCGAAGAATAAGGATTACTTCAGAACCGGGTACTTATGAGAGATAATAGCACTATTACGAAACTAGTCATCATATTCCTAATTATTGGAGGGCGACTTTACAGAAGGTGAAAGTTCTGCTTCAACCAGCCAGATATCCCACAATGAGAACAGGCAGACCAATCAAAATGATTTATTCATTGACAGACCTACCTGTGATGAAATATGCCTAATGCTAATCCCTTCTCTGTGAGCTGGAGGCTTCTTTAGCAGAGGAAGACAACCTTTGTTAATCCAAGTGCTGTACAATACAACTCCCATTATCCAAAACCAACCTCTGTTTTGGATGTAAGGACCTGTACTCCAACAGTTCAAGTGGTAAATTACCTACATGTGTTCTATAGCACCTAAGTTATTAAAATATGGCCTGCGTCTGTGCACAAGGACCAGGGCTGCCTGTTCTGGATTTATGAATATTGAGCCAAATCATCAATATATTTTTGCAAGTTGAACTTTCTTGGCATCAAGGTAGGCATGAGATTATACTGGGGATGTAGGAGAAATTAAAAAAAAAGTATCTCATATTATAAAAGTTTAGGTCATCTTGTAACGTATTGTAAAATAACAAGTCTTGCTAAATTCAATCCATCATTGTCAGGCAAAATTTCAGGATATACTGACTTAAAGGGCAACTATAACTTATATAATGTCCTACCAGCAGTTCTTCTCCCTTACTGATGAAGCAATGGATGCACTGAGAGACCTAGTGAACCAATGGGGCAGCAGAAAAGGGGGTCTGAAAGGAGACCTCCAATGCTCCCTTACGGGTCCACAAGAAGAGACTGAGCTCTCACAGTTGATTCCCTTGTCCAGCTCAACACAGCTGAATTAGACCATAACTTCAAACCTGAAATTGGACACAGAGGGTGTACGGAGCCTTTATTTTCAACCCGCAATGTTTGTGGCTTGGATTGTATTCCAGACGAGGGGGCTGTTTTCTGCACCTCCCCCCCCCAATGGCTGATAGGAGCTGTTTTAAAGAAGCACAGTGGAGGCCCAGTATTTTTAATTCAGGCTACTCCAATAAAAGCATTCTAAGTAAGACATCATGATTGTCCTTTAAAGAGAAACTATAAATAAGTGTATTTGAATTTAATGATTGTACTTGAAAGAGAAACTACATATAAGTGAACATGAATTTTTCAGAGGGACCTGCTTAGCTATGTAAGCTTTATTCAGCAGTGCAAAACGTGTTAATGGAACTTCCTTTAATTGTATCTCTAGTTGTCTTTACTTAAAAGGATAGCAATGTTTCATAATAAAAGCAGCTCTAATTAATCAGCATAGTATATGGACTTTGGAGAGTGTTATTTCAATTCTGTCAGAGTTGTAGTTCAAGAGTAATTCAATGACAAAGTGTCCCCCTCCCGCCCATTTTACTGATGTAACACTGCTCAGCTAGAGCAGAAGGGAGGTGCCCAGGTAGATTGCAGAGAGGTACAATCTTCAATTAAGATAAGGAAAAAACCTGAAAAATGTGTCAAGGAGGGCAGGGCTTTCATTGTTCTCATAGGAAGAAGACTGTCCCCTTCTGTTATCTGTCTGGTCTAGCAACCAGATTCCACATCTGAGAAGAGATGGCTTACACTAGGTAAAAGGGGCGGGAGGGGAAACTTTGCTTGTGAGTATCTCTTAAACCATAAAGGATTGAGAGATAAGACTTATATCATTCTTCATATTTTTTGAATGCCTACAAAATAAAATAAAGTTAAAACGAAGTATTACTATCCCTTTAATGAGCTCCATATTAAACCTTTACTGAAACGGGTGTGTAATGTACTGCAAACCAATGCACTGTACACTCCTTTGGACCTTAAAGGGTTAAAGGAGAAATATACCCTTGGGATGTCTTTTTTCCAGTTAAATATGGCACATTATAAGAGCAAACAATATATAAACAGATATGACTGCTGTATAAAGGATTCCCCTTAATCTACATTTAGTTTATATCTCCTCACTTTAGAGGAAATAGGCACATAAACTCTGAATGAGAAACACAAATCCTAAACAGGAAAGCCCCACTAATACGGTTCATTACCATTTATGTAAGGGAATCAGACTGAATGCAATGAAAGTGACTATAGCAACAACAATTCATAGACATGACTGACTGCTGTATGAAGGACACCTGCACTTATAAGCACTTCTGTTAAACACTTCCTATAGGTAGAATTCCTCTGAAAGCAGGTTGTATAAGTGTTGGCAATATACTTCTAACAAAACAAGATTAATGAAGCCTACCCACATCTTGAATACTAGAAGGTACTTTGGTTTTGGTGGTAAATTTATCACATTGCTGCCCTGGTGGGAAAACATTGGCTCTACCTCGTCTCTTACACAGCAGCAGGAGTCATGAATGTAGCGATTAAGGAGCAGTAAACTGTCTGATAAAGCCGGCTTTATAGAAGAGGAAGGGAGGGGAAAAAACTCATACAGCATGTGTGAGATTTGGTTGCAAGTGCTTTATTCCTTGCTGGCTAAGCCACATAGTCAGAACAGATTCTCTCCAACAAGGCCACATCAAAAGGAGATTGTTTTAACGAGGAGCTAATCCTGTTGTAGTGAGCACAGCCTGTAGAGGATTCCCAGCCAGTCCTCCTGAGAAAGCCAAGAGCTTTAACTTAGAAGTACAGGGGGAGGATGAAGGCAGTGAAGAAGGGATACTGTGCGCATCACCCACTGCAAAGCTTATTGAGACTATTTCCATACTGGGCTATCCCACTGAGGGATAAACTGAACTAATTACATGTTATATGGAATACAATGTAAGTTCTTAAAAGCAGGATCCTCAAAACATTCTTTGTTCAGACATCCATACCCAAGACAACAGTACTGTAAAATGGCACAAAATATACTGGTGCTTTAACCCCTTGAGTGGTAGAAATGTATACAAAATAATTCAGAAAAATATGTTCCACACCTTTCTAATATTGAAAAGGTTATAAATTAAATAATAATAATACTGGTAGGACATACATAATTGCTTGATAGCAAAAAAAAAAAAAAAAAGGACAAATAATTAGTATTTTGCAGTGATGACATTTACCTCATTATATTGGATATCAGATTAATGCACAGACGGTGGATTTTAAGAGTCATTTCCTTACTAGCAGCCATAACACCAAGTAGAACATATTGTAATTAACCATTGTGTCATCATATTTAAAGTAAAAGTATAAACTATATGGAATGAAAATGACTTAAAGAGGATCTTTCACATATAAATAAGTCGCCCTTCAATCATTAAACATATGGGAACTAGCCTGATAAAACGTGTATTACCTATCAAAAGAAATCTTTAATCTTCAGCAACCTGAAGGCAAGGATCAGAGAAGACATCTTGTCTGCACACAGGGGCGGATTGTAGGGGAATACCAGCCCGGGCAATTTTTTTTTTTAAAGCAGCCCACTAGATGGTGTTTATATATATATCCTATTTAATAATTCACTAAAACGTGTGTAACGACGCAGTCATGTGCAGTAGAGACTGCCAGTGACGAGGCTGATACAGAGAGGCCAGCTCTACTGTGCATGACTGCCCCACGACTGGCTGGCAGTGGCACTGTGGCCCGTGTAACGGGCTTTTCAACTAGTATATATATAATTTTGGATACATTTCTGGCACTCATAGGGTTAAATACAAACCTAGCAGCTCCCACCCCCTTTCCCCCAGTCTCTCTTCCCCGGACCTTTTCTACACTCTCATTCCCAGCCTATTACCCCCTTTCACTTTCTACCTACAGGCCCCTTTGTCGCTTCCTCTCTCTCCCTTTTCCTCCAGTCTATTTCATCCCCTCTTTTCTCTGCCCCCCTCCACTCTCTCCCATAGCTTTCCCCCTCTTTCCTAATATTGCTCAGTCCCCTGCCTTTCTCCTACCCACCTCCCTCTCCATCTAGTCTTTTTTGTCTTCTTTTCCTCTGCCTCTCTACATATCTCTTTGATATGTGTCTCTTCCTCCTCTCTTGCATTTCCTGCTGGTCCAGTGTAGGGAATGAGAGGTCCGTGCAGCCTCCAGCACTGACGTCCCTATCAACGCCTCCTTGTAGTCCCTGTGCGGCATGGGATTGCAGGCGCCAGGATATTATGTCATATCCTGGAGCTCTGCGTTAACAAGGAACACAAGGGCTATCACAGAGAGTGCCTGTGACTGTGGCAACACAAACCTCTCCTTCAAAATAGTTTGGGATGGTGAGGTGAGCTCCTCTAATCTCGCCAACCGGCCCACGATCTAACGGCCCACCGGTGGATGCCTGATCCCCCGATAGGACAATCCGCCCATGTCTGCACAACTGTGCTGTCAGTCCCAGTCTCTGTAAGAAGCACTGCAGTGTGCCATAAGGTAACCAGAAGGGACTGACGGTGCAGGCGCGCAGACTGCACTAACCTGGCCTTCAGTCATCGAAGATTAAAGATTTCTTTAGAATCTGCCACTTTTGGTAATACATGTATTATCAAGCTAGTCACCATATATTTAATGATTGAAGGCCAACTTATTAATATGTGAAATTTCCGCTTTAACGGAGCAGTAAACTTTTTTTTATAAAAACCTATATGTTATAGAGCTTTTCCTGCTGAGTAAAACAAGAGTACTGTCAATGCTGTCAGTTGTTTTATTCAAAATTCAAATAATCAGGAAGTGAATTTACTGTGTGTTTACTTTCTCGAAGTTCTGACAGGGAGTGACAGGCAGTTTCTATCACATTCTGTGGAGAACTGTATGTCAATGACTTTCCTCACCATTAGAATGTAACGGAATAACAAATTGGAATTTGACCACTAGAGGCCACTGCTAATGAAGAAAAAAAAAAAAACAGGTTTAAATGGTAATAACCCTGAAAATATGCATACCTCAGCAGTGGGACTACTCTTATTTTACTCAACAGAAAAAGCCCTACAAGATATATTTTTTCATAAAAAAGGTTTACTGCTCCTTTAAAATTATAAGTCTGATCTCCTTCAGCCACTTATTTTGGCTGCGTAAAACTCTAATTTTGTGTGTTTTCTTTGTGAGAAGTCTCACGGACGTATCCACCTTTTTTTTTTTTTTTTTTTTTTAATATGCATCATGATGCAAGTGGGTGGTGTTAACTCTTTCAGCATCAGAGGGGTACGCAACAAATTGCAAAGCAAATAATTGTGTACCACTCTGGCACTGAATGGGTTAAAACATTTCTCTCAAGTATGTAGACAAAATGCCTCTCTTTGTTAATTAAATTGTAAATTTTGCGCACAGCTTAGTTATGAAAAGTAATAACCAGAGGGACTACATGACTGCTTGGAGATGAGGAGAGACGTAGTTTCTGACAGCTGGGGAATAAAAGGTTGCCTACGCCTAGTATCAAGTATATGAAGTACAGCTAAAAAGCTAATTCAGTACAGTGCCTTTCATAACAATCCACATCCCTTGGCTTTTACATGTTTTGTTGTATTACAACCTGGAATTAAAATGGATTTAATTAGGATTTTTAGCAATTGACTTACATAACATAATTAACACTTTGAAGGTGCAAAATAGTTTTTACTGCAACATAAAATTAATTCAAATAAAAACAAAGAAACATATATTTGTTAGTTGTGTAAGCATTCATCCCCCTGAATGAATACCTGGTAGATGCATCTTTGGCAGGAATTACAACTTTTGGGTGTCTTTCTGGTTGAATCTCTACCAGCTTTGCTCACCTGGGTCCTGCAATTTGTGCCCATTCTTCTTGGCAAATCATATGTTCTGGTAAACAGCAATTTTCAAGTCTGGCCACAGATTTTCATTTGGGCTTTGACTGAGCCACTCAAATTTTTGTTTTAAAACAATTCCAGTGTAACTTTGGCTATGTGTTTAAAGTCTTTGTCCTTCTGGAAGGTGACTTTATGCCACAGTCCAAGGTCTCTTGCAGACTCAAACAGGGTTTTCTGTAGAACCGCCCTGTATTTTTCTCCATACATCTTAGCCCTAAATCCTCAATAGTCTACCAGTTCTTGTCGATGAAAAGCATCCTCACATTATGATTTTGCTACCACCATGCTTCACCATGGGGATGGTGTTTTCAGAGCTAGGAGCAGTGTTGCTTTGAACCACACACACAGCTTTTCACACCAAGGCAAAAAAAAGTTCCATTTTGGTCTCTTCAGACCAGAGAACCTTTTTCCACATACGATTTTGTGATACTTGGTCTCCCTGATACTGTTTGCTTAGATACGTTCTCTAACAAACTCTGTGACCTTCCAGAAACAGAAGTATTTAATCTTAAAGGGATAGTAATACTTCGTTTTAACTTTATTTTATTTTGTAGGCATTAAAAAAACATGAAGAATGATATAAGTCTTATTTCTCAAACCTTTATGGTTTAAGAGATATTCACAAGCAAAGTGTCCCCCTCCCGCCCCTTTTACTGATGTAACACTTTTCAGCCAGGGCAGAAGGGAGGTGCCCAGGTAAACTGCAGAGAGGTACAATCTTCAATTAAGATAAGGGAAAAAGCTGAAAAGCTTGTCAAGGGGGGCAGGGATTTCATTGTTTTCATAGGAATAAGAGTGTCCCCTTCTGTTATCTGTCCAGTCTATGGACTGCTTTCCACATCTGAGAAGAGATTGTTTACAGTAGGTAAAAGGGGCGGGAGGGGGAAACTTTGCTTGTGAATATCTCATAAACCATAAAGGTTTGAGCGATAAGACTTATATCATTCTTCATGTTTTTTTAATGCCTACAAAATAAAATAAAGTTAAAACGAAGTATTACTATCCCTTTAAGTCATGTAATACTTTAACTGAACATAGGTGAACAACCATAAAATCATAAAATAAAAGTTAATGGGTATAATGCTCAACCATGATTTGTAAATCCACCCCCCCCCAAAAAAAGTGTAAGTTTGGTTGTGTACAGGGGGATACAAAGGCAAATAAAGTCTTTATAGGGTGAAACAGAGGAAGCAGGACAGAAATTCATGCATGCCACCCACTGGACACATCCATACTGCCTGCAAGATGGATCATTTTAAAGGGATAGTAATACTTTAGTATTACTAATCCCTATAGTAAAGCTCTAGTAAAAAAAACAAAAAAAAAACGTATTGCCCCCAATATCATCTTTCAAGCCTTTATGGTTTGAGAGATGAACGCTTCTAAAGTTGCCCTCTCCCTCCCCCTTCCTCATAGTCAGTATTCTAGCTGACTGCAGGGTAGAGAGTTGTACGACTTTCAGGTGGCTCTCCAGAACAGCCTGATCAGGTTAATTAAAAAAAAAAAAAAAAACTTTCACTGAAATGGTCTTCTACATGTGCTTGGTTTGCAAGCACACATAGAAGACCGTTTTAGTGAAAGTTTTTTTTTTTAGTTAACGCGATTGCGGCTCTGATGCAGAGCCGCCTGATGATCTATGACCGGATTTCCCTTCAGTCAGCTACAAAGCTGACTTCGGGGAAGGGGGAGGGAGAGGGCAACTTTAGAAGCGTTCATCTCTCAAACCATAAAGGTTTGAGAGATTACACTGGGGGCAATGTTTTTTTTTTTTACTAGGGCTTTACTATAGGGATTAGTAATACTTAAGTATTACTATCCCTTTAATGGAGGTGAGTAGAGGGGGAGAGAAAGGAGAAAAGGTAGGAGCAGATGATGTACCTTATTGAGGTGGGTTGACAGAGATCCAGGAGGGATCAGATAACCCACATTTCCATTATCTTTTCTTGGGGGATATTAACCATGGTTGAGCATTATACCAGTGAACTTTATTTTTTCATAAAATAATTTACTCCTGATTGTTATACACAGGTGCTCATTATACCAAACTCAAATGGGGGTGGGTGAATACTTATGTGAAGCACTGCATACCATTACACAACTAATTTTGTTATAAAAGTCTGAAGAATGGAACTACATACAACACAGTCTATGTGATTAACCCAGTGATTGTCATATGGGTATCCAACATATCGCAATCAGACATTGTTCTAGGTATATTTTTCATTTAACCTTTTGAGTGTCAGAGGAATGAATACCGAAATGATTTTCAGTGCATTGTGTACTCACTCAAATGGTGCATATGTACAAATGGAAACAAGGAGGGATTCTGGGACAAAAACTATACCACAGGGGACAAATAAAAATTATTATTGACTTTAAACCCTTTTAATGCTTGAGAGGTCTCCAACAAAACTCTACAGCACTAAAGTGATAGTAATGTCTAGTTAAAAGTAGTTTGACGAGTCTTCTGTATTTTAATAGTAACATATTGCGCTATATTTAAGCCCTTCCTTTATTGTAGCTCAAAAGTTATGCAGAGATGAAGATCCCCAGCCTGCCCCTTTCTGGCCGTCTCCCTCTGATTCTCAAATTGGGTCATGCTTCTCGACGGCTGCAGTGAGAGACAAACTTCAGTAAGTATAAGGAAAACCCTGCCGCCCTTAAGGAAGGAGGACAGGATTTCCCTTTGCTTACTGAAGTTTGTCCCTCTCTGCAGCCGTCCAGACCAGACTGCAGCTTCTGGTGACGTGGAAGAAAGGGACAGGCAGGTGATCTTTATATCTGCATAACTTATGAAGTACAGAAAATTAAGGACTTACATATAGCACATTCTCTTTGTTTTAATATAAAGAAGACTCGGAGAAATAATTTTACGTTGACATTACTGACCCTTTAAAGGGGTTAAAGCCATAGAAATGTTTATTTGTTACACACTGTGCAGATGGATTGCCCAAGAACTGTTCCACTTTTCTTCTACATGCCTCTGGGGGAGCCCACAAGCATTGGTTTTCAATGAACTGGACTTCATTGTGGCAATTAAAAGTTTCAATATAAAAGCATTCTGGTTGTTGTACAAATTGTGGACAGTATTTTAAAGAGTCAGCCTAACCATTTATGGACCAGAGGCGTACACAAGTACTGTGAAATCAGGTGCTGCTAACGCCACTAGTTATTAAGGTCAATCTGATCCCACACACAAAAGCTATATAGTTTTTCAATCAGGAGGCATAATCAAAAAAAACAATTAATTAAATTAAAAAAACACTTTAAGAAAGTGTGTCTGCTATATTACCTTTTTCCTTTGAATACCAGATTTGAAGGAGAAAGAATCACCCCAGGCTTCCTGTTCACCTGCCGATAAAGAACCCACGATAAATATTCATTTGGTATACATATTTTCCTCTACTCTCCTACATACACTGCAAATGGTAAAAGGCTGACGGGCAGTGCTTAATGAATGGCCTCTTAAGCGGGTCCTAAACCCTCTGAATAAGTGTCTCTTAATTCAAGGGAATGATTTCCCTTAAAGGGATAGAAACACGTAATAACTTGATTTTCTTTTTTTTTTAGGTGAGGGATCTTATTGACCTGAAATGTTACAGTGGCACTGTTGCTACTCCATGCTATGGAGATCTATGGTCAACTGACCAGAACTGTCCATAGGCTGGTGTAGCAACAGCACCACTGTAAAATGTAATGTAATGAGATACTGCACCAAAAAAAAAAAAAATCAAATTTGAGCTGCAGTAATTTTTGATTAAAACACCTGTCAGTAGTGGGATTAGCCTGGTTTTACTCATGAGGATAATCCCTACAAAATATATTATATATGTATAGATTTTTGCATATTGTGTATAGCACTGTGCGTACTGGATGTTTGTCTGTGACTGTGCTTCTGTATTGTATTGCAGCTTTTTTCACATGGATATAGATATAGGTTATATATTTGAAGAACAACAACTCTTATTTTGGCCATTAATGTTCCTTTAACCCTTTGAGCCCTTCACATTGCATTGTATATTCATTTGCCATCCAAAGGGTTAAAAACTGGTGTTTAGGAGTTTTGTTTCTAAGCAAAGCAGTGTTTACTCAATTCAAGCAGGTCAAACATTAAAATGTACACTACATGCGCAGATAAATTTAAATTTTATGCCATGCTTCCAAGGCAGCAATGGATTTCTCATTAGGCAGAGTCAGCAAACACCAAGATTGATTTTAAGCAACACATTATCACTGGCCACCAGCACAATCTAAATCACTCAGTTGAAAAGTTGAAAATACCCACTCCTGATTTAGTGGGGCCTGTGTATTAATCAGTTTATATGCTAAACCTGGTCACTTTATTTACCAATGTATATATTCTTTACTAGCTTTTTTTTTTTTTTTTTTGAAGTGCTTTGGATGCTGGAGGTGCTGCAAACACACTGCGAATCCATGCAATTGGGAACTATTATTATTTAAGGGGTTACATGCTTTTTTATACCAAACTCAAAAACAGTCGAGGGACGCATCCTCAGCCATGTTTCTCCACCACACTTCTCCTCTTGAAGGATTTCCTTTCCCCCTCCCTCACAAACCAACTAACAAAAACAAATTTTAGTGTTCTTACCTGTTAAATACCATTTCACTTTAGTCCATATGGAACACAGGTACAATGGGGCTGAGTCCATACTCCTGAAGGGCAGGGTACATCACAAAAGACAGGGTATTTGGGTTGGAGATCCCCCCCCCCCAGCTCAACCCCTCGCCTACTAACTCCCAGAATTTGTGTACCAAAGGAAAAGAAAATAAGCATGTATGAAGAAAATAATATCTCCCAGGACTAAGACTCTAAAAGGACCCGTCTGCCCACCAATGCAATACAGGAAAGGTAACTCCTGAGAAGTATGAAGTACCTCCTTACCCTGGTGAAAAAACAGGAATAGAGATTTGTAAGACAGAGCTTGCAGCTCAGCCACCCTCCAAAAAGAGACAAATGCCAAGAGAAAAGCCATCTTCGAAGTCAGCTGATGCAAAGAGATGGAAGTGAGAGGATCAGAAGGTGGCCTCTGAAGAAAACCCAAGAGTAGATTTTGGTCCCACTGAGACATGAAATCCTTAAGAGGGAAAGGCATGCGTCATCTCCTGTAGAAAAACCTTCAAGTCTGGGATGATAGCAATTCTTCTCCGAAAAAGAAAGGAGGGCTGAAATCTGAACCTTGCAGGAACTCAAGCGGAGACCCTTGTTGACGCCATCCTGGAGAAAAGACGGCACCAACGGGAGTTCAAAGATCTGTGGGACATGTTCTTATCTGCACACCACAGGTGGAAAATTAACCAAAGAGTATGGTATGCCTGGATCATGGTGGAGATGACATCAGTGGAGAATCCCGACCTCTTCAGAATGGTGGCTTCAAGAGCCATGCTGTCAAAGCCAACCTCTCCACATCCTGGTACCACAATGGATCCTGGAGTAACAGATCTGGTCTGAGGCAGCCGAATCGGCTCCTGAATGGACAGACTGACCAGGTCCCTAAACCATGCCCTTCTGAGCCAGAATAGAGCAATCAGAATGACCAGCTCCCTATATACCCATTCCGATTTTACAGATCACCCTGGGGATGAAAGGAATTAGAGGGAACACATAGAGAGATGGAAACTCAATGGAATAGACATCTCTATCGCAAAGGCCAGCAGATCCTCAGTGCGAGAACAGAACACTGGAACTTTCCTGTTCTCCCTGGTTGCCATCAGGCCTATCACTGGGACCTACCAGGTAAATCGCTTCCGCATGGAGTCTCCAGGTTCCTGGATCTATGTCTTGGTGACTCAGAAAGCCTGCCAGTACGTTTTTCCACTCCTGAAACATGAGTTTCTGCTCAGCTGATGAGATCCTTCACCTCCCTCCACTGTCTCATGGCTTGATCCCCCTTGGAGATTTACGTACCGGGTCCTGATGATATACATCCAAGGGTTCTTAAGGAACTCAGTGCAGTGTTGGCAAAACCCCTATATTTACTCTTTAAGGATTCTCTCACCACAGGCTCAGTGCCACAAGACTGGCAAAGAGCCAATGTAGTGCCTCTATTTAAGAAGGGAACTAAAACAGAACCTGGAAACTATAGACCTGTGAGTTTGACCTCTGTAGTGGGAAAACTGCTAGAAAGGGTAATAAGGGACTATATTCAGGACTACAACACAAAAAAGAAGATCCTTAGCAGGAATAAACATGGTTTTATGAAGAAAAGGTCATGCCAAACTAACCTTTTCAGCTTCAATGAGGAAGTAAGCAGCAACCTTAATAACGGCAAGGCAGTTGATGTAGTATATCTAGACTTTGCAAAGGCATTTGATACAGTGCCAGAGAGAAGGCTGGGGTATAAAATAAGGAAATCTGGGCTAGGATATGGCCTTTGCAGTTGGATCCAAAACTGGTTGAAGGATAGGGAACAGTGTGTGGTTGTAAATGGACAATTCTCCAACACAGTTAAAGTGGAGTACCTCAGGGTTCAGTATTAGGTCCGCTGCTTTTTAACATGTTTATAAATGACCAAGAAATAGATATAGAAAGCAAAATATCAATATTTGCAGATGACACTAAATTATGCAGGGTAATTAATTCAGAACAGGATAATTGCTCTCTACAGAGGGGTTTAAATAAAATGGCAGATTGGGCAAACAAATGGAATTTGAAGTTTAATGTGGGTAAGTGTAAAGTCATGCATTTGGGAGGAAATAATCCCAAGGCTACTTATAAACTTAACGGAATCATTTTAGGGGACTCCTTGCTAGAGAAAAACTTCGGTATCCTTGTCAACTACAAACTTGTAAACAGAGACCAGTGTCAAAAAGCAGTAGCAAAGGCAAACAAAATCCTGTCTTGCATAAAAAGAGGTATCGAAGCAAGAGTGGATAACATTATTTTGCCATTGTACAAATCATTGGTAAGACCTCACCTTGAGTATGCAGTGCAGTTTTGGGCACCAGTTCTGAAAAATGATATACTAAGAACTAGAGAGGGTTCAGCGAAGAGCAACAAAATTAATTAAGGGAATGGAGTACTTGACGTATGAGGAATGACTAGACAAACTTGGTTTATTTACTCTAGAAAAAAGACGACTAAGAGGAGACCTTATCATACTGTACAAATATATGAGAGGTCCATACAAGGATCTCTGCGGTGAACAATTTATTCCAAGGCCTGATCATATAACCAAAGGACACCCCTTGAGATTAGAGGAAAGGAGGTTTAGACTTCAGCAGAGGAAGGGTTTTTTTTACAGTGAGGTCTGTTAAATTGTGGAATTCTTTGCCCAAGGAGGTGGTTATGGCAGATACAATGGATACATTCAAGAGAAGATTAGATACATTTCTTTCCAAAGGGAACATACGTAGTTATACTATTTATTAGTAGGCAGATCAGGAAGGTCTGATAAAGACAGGAAAGCTATAAAATTACTGGGGTATGGGGAGAAGGTTGAACTTGATGGACTTGTGTCTTTATTCAACCTAATTTACTATGTTACTATCATGGTGTGGTCCGACTGCACCCTCACTGAAGTCCACATGAGAACCTGGGACCAATGAAGGAAAGCCAGATGAATCACTGAGTTCCAGAATGTCGATGGACCTGCCCTGGGCACCAAAGTGCCCCAGGATTGCACCCCAGCCTCTCTGGCAGGTGTGCATTATCACCAGAATCCACACCAGGATCACGAAGGGTCACTCTCTCGCCATGCATGGCCAATGAAGCCACCACTAAAGGTCATCCCTGGCCTCTGGAGACAAAGTCATCTGATTAAAGAGTTGCTCTGGATTCCTGGACCAAGATCTGAGGATATTCCTCTGAAGTTCACTCATGTGGAACTGAGATTAAGGGACGACTTCCAGAGCGGACACCAACAGACCCATGACCTAAGTGTAGTAAGTGTAGTCCTTGATTGTGGCCGACTGCCACTCCAGTGCCTGAGACACATCCTGGAACAGAATCCGAATCTCCTCATTCGTGAGAAAGATTCTCCCTTGAAAGTTGTCGAACTTCATTCCCAGGAACACTAAACTTGGGATGGATGAACCAGGATGCGAGCACACACTTGGATATGGTGATCCAAGAGCTCTTCAGAAGAAGCCTTGATGATGTACGTGTCCAAAGTCAGGCCAAATGGGAGTGTCGTGAACTGGTAGTGATTGGAGTCGAAAGCAAAACGCAGGTAGCGTTTGCTGTCCAGGTGGATCGTGACATGCAATATGCATCCTTAAAGGGATAGTAATACTTCGTTTTAACTTTATTTTATTTTGTAGGCATTAAAAAAACATGAAGAATGATATAAGTCTTATCTCTCAAACCTTTATGGTTTATGAGATATTCACAAGCAAAGTTTCCCCCTCCCGCCCCTTTTACCTACTGTAAACAATCTCTTCTCAGATGTGGAATGCAGTCCATAGACTGGACAGATAACAGAAGGGGAAAATCTTATTCCTATGAAAACAATGAAATCCCTGCCCCCCTTGACAAGCTTTTCAGGTTTTTCCCTTATCTTAATTGAAGACTGTCCCTCTCTGCAGTCTACCTGGGCAGCTCCCTTCTGCCCTGGCAGAAAAGTTTAACATCATTAAAAGGGGCTGGAGGGGGACACTTTGCTTGTGAATATCTCTTAAACCATAAAGGTTTGAGAGATAAGACTTATATCATTCTTCATGTTTTTTTAATGCCTACAAAATAAAATAAAGTTAAAATGAAGTATTACTATCCCTTTAAGATCCAGAGAAGACAGGTACTCTCCTATGTTGACAGAAAGCAAGGATTCCCATCTTGAAGCACGTAGCGACCACATACTGGTTGAGTTATTATAGTTCGTATTGGTTATTGGCTTTGAGAAAGTGGAGTCATCCACTAAAAGAGTAAGCCAGAACCTTTGATTTTATGCAGTATCGTCTGACCAATATTTATGTTGTTGATATAAATTTTTGGAGGCCTTTATATTTTAAATTAAATCACTATTATGGATCACTTATGTGGACATCAATCTCACTGACCAGTAAGCAGCAGTTAGAATGGATCACTGAGTGGAGATGGTGTGAGATTTCCACAGCCATGTTAGTCAGCTTTGGTTATCCCCTTAGTCGACATCTTCCAAATGTGAGTATACTGACTAAATTCATTTGAAGTGCTTGTGTATATGCAATATCACACGATTGGGTACCCCCTTACAGTTTTTTTGTGTTTCTGAGTTACGTTCTGGTTGAGACATTTGAGGTCCAGAATGGGTGGCATCCGCCGTCTTTCTTGGGAATCACAAATGGGTTGGAATAGAAACCAGAAAAGTGCTGTTGGACTGGGACTGCAATCAGTACCTATTTTTCCACTAGACTGGCTATAGCCTCATGGAACAACTTTGCTCTGTCTGAGTTCCTTGGAACCTTTGAGGAGAAGAAGAAATATGGAGGAATAGATTTGAAATCTATGGGATACACTTCTGATACCAACTGCAAAACCTACTGATCCATTAGGGACGATGCCTAGGCATCTTGAAAAAGGTGGAGATGGCCCCCTAAGGCAATGCTGGACCAGGGTTCCTCAAGACATGAAGAAGTTCACTTGTCAGGCTTAGACCTTGCAGCTGATTGCTTGGGCTACCAGGTCTGTCTGGGCATTGGGGCAGGGCCCATATTAGTGGTTTGAGGGGTTTGCACCCTCTTCTCCCCTGTTTGATGGGGGGGGGGCAAAAGCATGTGCTTTCCCAGCAATAAAGGAAGTCTGGTGGTAAGCTGAGGCAATAACGTGCTCTTACCAACAACAGCATCCCTAATAATCTGTTTCAGGTCACACCCAAATAGAGCCTTACCATGAAAAGGCAAGGACATCAGTGAATTCTTGGAAGATTGGTCTGCAGGCTAAATCTTAAGCCACAAGGTGCAGCACGCCGAAACAGAAAAATCAGGTGACTTGCAGAGAATCTGGCCGCATCAAATAAGGCCTCTGTGATGTAGGCATTGGCTTCCATGATGTTCGCTACCAAAAACAATCTTTAGATACAGTGGGGCAAAAAAGTATTTAGTCAGCCACCAATTGTGCAAGTTCTCCCACTTAAAAAGATGAGAGAGGCCTGTAATTTTCATCATAGGTACACTTCAACTATGAGAGACAGAATGGGGGGAAAGAATACAGGAAATCACATTGTAGGATTTCTAATGAATTCATTTGTAAATTCCTCGGTAAAATAAGTATTTGGTCACCTACAAACATGCAAGATTTCTGGCTCTCACAGACCTGTAACTTCTTCTTTAAGAGTCTCCTCTGTCCTCTACTCGTTACCTGTATTAATGGCACCTGTTTGAACTTGTTATCAGTATAAAAGACACCTGTCCACAACCTCAAACAGTCACACTCCAAACTCCACTATTGCCAAGACCAAAGAGCTGTCGAAGGACACCAGAAACAAAATTGTATACCTGCACCAGGCTGGGAAGACTGTATCTGCAATAGGCAAGCAGCTTGGTGTGAAGAAATCAACTGTGGGAGCAATTATTCGTAAATGGAAGACTTACAAGACCATTGATAATCTCCCTCGATCTGGGGCTCCACGCAAGATCTCACCCCGTGGTGTCAAAATGATCACAAGAACGGTGAGCAAAAATCCCAGAACCACACGGGGGGACCTAGTGAATGACCTGCAGAGAGCTGGGACCAAAGTAACAAAGGCTACCATCAGTAACACACTACGCCGCCAGGGACTCAAATCATGCAGTGCCAGACGTGTCCCCCTGCTTAAGCCAATACATGTCCGGGCCCGTCTGAAGTTTGCTAGAGAGCATTTGGATGATCCAGAAGAGGACTGGGCGAATGTCATATGTTCAGATGAAACAAAAGTAGAACTTTTTGGTAAAAACTCAACTCGTCGTGTTTGGAGGAGAAAGAATGCAGAGTTGCATCCAAAGAACACTATACCTACGGTGAAGCATGGGGGGTGGAAACATCATGCTTTGGGGCTGTTTTTCTGCAAAGGGACCAGGACAACTGATCCGTGTAAAGGAAGGAATGAATGAGGCCATGTATTGTGAGATTTTGAGTGAAAACCTCCTTCCATCAGCAAGGGCATTGAAGATGAAACGTGGCTGGGTCTTTCAGCAGGACAAAGATCCCAAACACACCACCCGGGCAACGAAGGAGTGGCTTCGTAAGAAGCATTTCAAGGTCCTGGAGTGGCCTAGCCAGTCTCCAGATCTCAACCCCATAGAAAACCTTTGGAGGGAGTTGAAAGTCCGTGTTGCCCAGCGACAGCCCCAAAACATCACTGCTCTAGAGGAGATCTGCATGGAGGAATGGTCCAACATACCAGCAACAGTGTGTTGAAAACCTTGTGAAGACTTACAGAAAACGTTTGACCTCTGTCATTGCCAACAAAGGGTATATAACAAAGTATTGATATGAACTTTTGTTATTGACCAAATACTTATTTTCCACCATAAAAATAAATAAACAAATAAATTCTTTAAAAATCAGACAATGTGATTTTATGGATTTTTTTTGTCTCATTCTGTCTCTCATAGTTGAAGTGTACCTATGATGAAAATTACAGGCCTCTCTCATCTTTTTAAGTGGGAGAACTTGCACAATTGGTGGCTGACTAAATACTTTTTTGCCCCACTGTACCTCAGCACATCTGACAGTTGATTAACCCAAACAGCTACAGCCCTGTTGACCCATGCAGAGGCAAAAATAGAGCCCAACGCCACCATGGCAGCCGAAAAGTTGGCCTTGAGTAAGAAGCTAAGCCTCTTATCATCCTGGTCCTTGAGCCCTACAGCGTTCACCAGGTGAAGGGCAGTTTCCTTCACCAATCGCGAGAAGGGGAGTCAACAGAAGGGGGAGAAGCTCGCTGGGCCAGAGCCTCAGCCATAAAAGGGTATAGCTTATAGAAGCATTTGTTAAGGAAAAAGTCTCTTATCAGAAGTTTTACACTCAACTGTGAAAATTTGATCAATAGTGTTATTGGGAGGTGGGATACAGATGAAGTCTTCCTGCACCACTGGAATATATCTGGAGAGGGAAATCCCCCATCAGCGGCAGAGAACTGAAGGGTCTCCAGCACTGCCTTCATGAGCCCCTCAGCCAAGAGTACCATTTCAGCCTCAGAGGAATCTCCATAAGAATAGGAAGAATCCATATGCTCATACTCATCATACTCTGAGGCCACTCCTTCCTCAGAGGATGCCCCAATAACTTGAGTGTTCACCTTGAATCCAGGGTCAACCTCTTTGAAGGTGGGCATAGGTTTCCAAGAAAGAAGAACCACTTGAAATGAAGAGAGTAGTATCTTAACACATGCAGAATCTTGTTCAGTATTAGAGGGGCTCGGTGGTAGTAGGTGCCACAGCATATGAGGGGCACAGACACTCTGATTATTCCCTTGGCAGCCCTTATAGTATGAGGAACAGTGAGTGAGGGGGTAAGGGAAGTCCCTGAATATTTTGTCTTAGATTTCTCCATATGCCCCTTATTGTCACACATGTCCCTTAGAAAATGTCCACAATATAGTAAAACCCATAATAAATTTTCCCAGAATATACATAAAATCCAGAAAGACCAAGAAATTGCACTTATCTTGTATGCACAGGGTTAATCTGGAGAAAGAGAGAAAGGAGAATCAGCCTCTGCATAGGATAAGCAAGACAGAAGTAAGATTCCACCAGAAAAGTAACAGCCAATTAGAAGAAAGCCTGGGAAACGGGCATTCTGGGAACTGTAGCCTTCTGTATTGCTTGTTGCCTAGCAAAGCTAATACATCAGCTGTGGCATGCTGAACACTCAGAAAGTGGATCGGATGGTAGGGCATAAGGAGAAAAGAAGATAGAGCCCTCTCTGACCGTTACAGCCCAAATATTTGCAGAGATATTTCCCAGAAAATTTTCCTCATATAAAGCAAATGGAGCAAACATGGCTGCGGGTGTGCTCTGTTTCTTAAAGTAGCTACCGCACAATGTATCTAAATAAAAATACAGTAAGAAACCCAAAACCCCACGGGGACACCTTGGGTAGTGAATAAAATAAAATCCAAGTAGCAGGGAACATACAAAACCCACCCTCCTCCAAACGCACCCAACACACATCAATATGCAATACAGCAGTGGACGGGTTAGCCACAGTAAAGAATAGCAAGAACAGCAGCCATCTGTACTACCAAAGTCCTCTAGAGAAGCAAGAACAGTAGCCATTTGTACTACCAAAGCCCTCTAGAGAAGCAAGAACAGCAGCCATCTGTATTACCAAAGCCCTCTAGAGAAAGAAAACGACCCAAAAAGTACAGCAAAGCTCACATTAACCTCTATAGAGGTTAACTGGGACAAAGTGGACCAAATCACTCAAAGGGTTACTTACCAATCTTCTTTCTTCAGGTTACCATCATAGGAGAGGGCAAGCTCTCAAGAAACTGAGCCATGAGGTACAGACGACTTGTCATAAAGCCACCCTCCACAGGGCAAGAAGGGTCCACAAGGCACCTGTGAACTGGGGAATCCAACTTGAGAGAAGCCCAGTGATGGTAACCCACCTAATGTGGGATTATACAGCACCATATCTAAGAAGAAAATAATAAAAACCTAATAAAAATGAACAGGCTGCTGCAACTCCAGCTCCTTTGCAGGATGTAGACATTTTTTAGGGCCAGGGGTTGAACTCAAAGAGGAGGGAGTCTGCACCTCAAAGACCAGGTCATTTGTGATGTGCCCTGCCCTTTGGAACTAGGGGCTCAACACCGTGCTACCTGTGTTCCATATTGCACGTAAGAGATAAAAAAAAAAAAAAAAAAAAAAAAGTCTTTCTAACCCATCTAAACAAACACAAATGACACCCCCTACAGATCTTAGCCAACACATACAAGTACGAAACCTCCTAACACCACCTATAGACTCACATTACATACAGTCAAAAAAAAATGGTGCCACATAGTGAATTAAAATTCCCATTGATTTAAATTGGAACTTTCACCAAAATTCAAGTATGCATATTTGAAAACTGCATTAAAATCTGCCAATGTACACTTAAAGCAGAAGCGATCAAAACACGACTCCGACAGATAAACGTGCTTATTTATAAAATTTGTACACTAGAGTTGAAATGCAAATCCTCGTTATCACATGAAGATCTATGTAAACAAACACGGAGACGATCTAAACGGTCTCATGAAAACTCAAGTTGCCAGGGCTCATTTGTGGCACAAATATTGTCATTTTGTCAGGGAAAATAAATGTGGCAAAACATTAGCTAGACTGATTACACTACTACTCTCTAATTTCTACTTACCCTGAGATCAGGAATGCCTTTGCGGACTATCATAAATCCTTATATAACTTAGAACAAGGAGTAGATACTAACTCCCATCAATATAAAGCTGCATTACAGTAATTCTTGGACAAAGCTAAAGTTCCCTCTCTTCCAATTTCCAGAGAACTTGACTTGCCGATCACAACAGAAGAAATCCAGAGTTCTTAAATCCTTTGTATCAGGGAAAAGCCCAGGCCCTGACAGCTTCTTATTACTCCCACATATGATTAAGAACTTCAATGCCATAATGGAAGGACTCACATTTCCCCTTCAAAGCAGTAGCACTATCAAAGCTTTTTGACTTCTTGCACCCTTCACTATGACGTTGGACTGAAACTCTCTCAAATTGTCTGGGATCCATAGATCCTCTCCAATTACTTTGGTGCTCCTCAACGAACATTCCACCAGTCTGTAGAACTCAAATAATACTTGGTCATCTGCTGAAAACTTGGCACCTGGTCAATAAAGAACTCAACTTATCTTGCTCTTCTTCCTCTCACGAATCTCTCAGTGGTAACCCGGAATTCCTTGAAGGTCTGGGAAATACCTTCTTTTCAACTTGGAAGCGAAAGGGGTTGGATACCTAGCTCTCTTTGGCTTCTTGCCGGAATATCCTCTCTTCTGAGCACCTCACTCATCTTTTGTATTTAATCTATACCCTGGTGGCACCTCCTTCAGGTCAGAAAGCGGGGTGAAATCACATCTCAGGAGTGAAACCTCCATTAGAGACCTTTCGGTCTTTGAGAAGCACATTGCAGGCCCTATGAAGAAAACCTCTGTCCACTCTCCTGCTACTCATTACTTCTTTTACGCCTCCTCGCAGACCAGACCATACATCCTTAATCTCTGGGAAAGGGATCTATCCTGCACACTAACCACAGATCAATGGTATAATGTTTGCCGCCAGTCTTACAAATAGGCCAGAAACTTGAGCGCTAGTGAAATGAATTATAAACTACATTCTAGTTGGTATTACACCCCCCCCCAGTCTAGCATGCATGTCGACATCAGTGTCTCCCCTGTGCTGGAGATGTCAGGCACAGGAGGGGTTTCTGTTCAACATCTGGTGGGAATGCCCCAACATTATTCTCTACTGGATTGATATCACCAATATGCTTACAAAAACCTTGGGCTCATACATACCACGGGATCCATTATTGTGACTCTTTCTATACAGACACCATTTGGCCTCCAACATACGACTGGGACTGCATGGTATTAACTCTCTTACTAAACGCTGCAAACTCTCTGATACCATGATTCTGAAATACAATAGACATCCAATCCACCTCACTATGGCTTACTACAGAGAAAAATACTCTCTCGAATTGAAAGGCTCCATGCCCTCTCCACTGGATCGTTGCTCTCTTCACCAACACCTGGTCCAGCTTTATAAACGTTCTTTTCCCCTCAAATCCTTGCATATTGCACTAGCCAGATCTCTCTCTGAACATCTGCTTGAGACCTCGGCATCTACCTATCATCGGATTTTATGATTCGTTCCTCTATGGGATTCACCATCCTTATAAATCATCTACAGCCCCTATCTTCACCAATAATTTCTTATTGTGTTTTTTTTCCCTCCCCCCTTACCAAGAGATTTCCCTTTACTCCTTTATAACTCTTCTCCTAATATATTTCTCAATATATACCCACCTATCCATCTAAGACACAGCTAACAACTAGAGTTTGCATCTAGCCTCCTGTACAACTAGGACTCAACTCACCTTGCTAACAGAGTTGTTGCACTTTCTTTTAGATGTACAAATGTTGTAAGGAGGAGTTTTTTTTTTAATCTATGTTCCCATCTGATATTGCATCCCCAGATGATTCTCTTCTGTTACTTTGTCTCAGAACAAGCTGTATTTTCCTATTATTTCAATATTAAAAAAACTGCCTATGTGTCATGTAAGTCAAAAGACCAACAAATGTATAGTTAAGGAGATATTTATACTTGTTACCATATGCTAATGTATGCTAATTGTGGTACAACCGACATTTCATGTTAAGCTTTTCAGTAACGTTCCCTGTGCTATTGAAGCCTTTTCAGTGATACGTCATATGCTATTGAAGATTTTAAGTGATATTTCTTATTCTAATGAAGCTATGTATTGTACCAGGACATTTTCAGTTTCACTTTTCCCAGAAATAAAAGTAGGAATATCTCCTAATCTATATATCTGCTGGAATTTTGGTTAATGTGACATATAGGCAGTTCTGCATGAAGTTTTCAAATATTTAAAGAAAATTCAAGGTGATAGGTCCACTTTAAATGGGCTTTAAACCCCAAATCAAAGTCTTGGACATTGCTCTAGCATTCTGGAGAATTAAAGCCCCATTTATATCAATGGGAATTTGAACAATTTTCACCCCTCCCCCCATGGTGCGGTTGGTTTTCCCCAGAATTGTTAGTCTTTAGCTTTATGAATAAAGTCCTAGTGTGTTTCGGGAAGGATGAAAGCCTATCTACCATGCAAACAAAAATAATATACACCCTTATTTACTTTAATCTCAGAAAGAAATCCCAGTGGCCACTATGAATCACTTCTATGTGGACTGATTGACTTCACATATTGTGCATGTGCACCTGCTTTAATGGCTGGCTGACCAAAACAATCTGGAAACAAGGAATCTACTATCATGGATATAAAGGGGATTTAAAAAAGGTGAACATGGAGAGAAAAAAAAAAAAAAAAAAACAATATTACAGCAGGATATGTAAATTAAAAACAGAGGGTTACAAGCCCTTTAAACTTTAAAAAACAGAACTGAATTAGTACTTCCCAAGATTCCTTCAGTGGGAGGAGTTTAGGGTCCCTGAGTCTTGCAACAAAGAATCGTGTCTGTTCAGGATACTTTTTTTTATAATGAATAATAAGTTCCATCGTATTACCATCATATTCGGCTTGAAAATCCAATTGAAAGTTCCCCCTCCTGCCCCTTTTGAGCATGTCACTCTGACTTCCTTCAGAGCAGAAAGTCAGTCCGGATGGAACGTGACGAGGGACAATTTTGTGTCAGCATAAGGAAAAACTTGCCTTCCTTCTTCAATGGGGGCAGGGTTTTCCTTACACTGGCAGACACAATATTGTCCCTCGTTGAGATCCGTCAGGTCAAGCAAACGGCTTTTGGATCTGAAAGAAGTCAGCATGACAGATTCAAAAGAGGCAGGAGAGGGAAACTTAATTCTATTAATAGTTTTTAATACTACATAATACTAAAAAAAAAGTATATAGAACAATCAGATGTGTGTTTATTTTTTGAAATTACCATTCCTTTAAATATAAAGTTATCTGATCTGTCACCCAGTACATTTTAGCCTTATAATTTAGACATAACTTAGAAATAACACTAAATAAGATGTTTTGAAAGAGGCTTAAAAATCATTTGTTACTCTTTTTTTTTCCCCAAACATTTGTTTCCGACATATTTAGCTGTGTTTGTAATTTTATGCAAATAGCCAGAACCGGCGGCACGAAGTGGCAGGCAGAAAGGAGAGCATTGTTGATTATTTACAACTAAGATGTAAATAAAGTAACACAATATGTAGAAAATATATATTGTAACATTTATCCTCCTGAGTAAAACAAGAGAACTTTCACCTCTTAGCTGTGTTTTATTCAAAAGTTATTGAAGCTCAATTTTTTAGGTGCAGTTCCTCAGTGGCCTGAAATTGTACAATGGCACTGTTGCTACAGCATCCAATGGAGATTTATGATCAATTGACCAGAGACGCCCATAGGAAGAGCCGGATTTACATCTCAGGAGCCTGTAGGCACAGAAATCTGAAGCCCCCCCCCCTTGGTCATCTCCACAATGCTCCTAATTTCCACATTGCCCCCATCATCTCCATATTACCCTCACGTTGCCCCCATCAGCTCCACATTGCCCTCACATTGCCTCCACCATCTCCAACTTGCCCCCCATCAACTCCACATTTCCCCCACCATATCCATATTGTCCTCACATTGCCCCCCATCAGTTTCAACTTGCCCCCCATCAGCTCCACATTGCCCCCACCATATCCATATGGTCCTCACATTGCCCCCCCCCCCCCCCCATCACCTCTAATGTGAGGGCAACATGGAGCAGGTGCCGGGTGGGGGGGATTATTGTTCTGCCACTTCGCTAATTAAAAAAAAAAAAATTAAAAATGCGATCCCAATAACAGGAGCCCTTCTGTGGGGTGCGCCTGTAGGCAGATGACTACTCTGCCTTATTGTAAATCCGGCCCTGCCCATAGGATGGTGTAGCAACAGAGCCACTGTACAATTTCAGGCCACTCAGATACTTCACCTAAAAATCCAAGTTTGAGCTGCAATAACTTTTGAATAAAATGCCTCTCAGCAGTGGGAGTAGCTTTGTTTTACTCAAGAGAATAAACACTAAAATATATATTTATCTGCATACTAAGTGTTACAATCCCTTTAGCCACTCTCCTTCTAAGGGGTATATCAGCTGAACTATAGGGGGAAAGCGGATATTGTCTACAGATGGAAGTGGTGTTCTCAGCCCCTTGAGTGTGAAAGAGTTCTCCAGCAAACAGTAAATCATTTCAATTAGTGGGAATTTAGGGCATTTTTTTATAGTGCAACTGGCCTGTTTCAGAATTGTTTCTCTTCCTGCTTATGGCCCAAAGGCTATAGGTATTAGGAAGCAGTTCAGACTGTAAGTAATTTTTTTTGTGAGGTGACAAGACACAAGCACACATCACTTGCAGAGCCAGAAGCGACAAACGTCTATAATCACTGTGCCACAAAGAGCCCTATTAAGTCTACCTGCTGGATCTTGGCGGTTGTCAAGCCAGGGGAAAAATCCTGAAAGATAAAGGTGCAATCGGAACACTGAGACACACTACAGTCCAACAGTTATATAACTGCAGACTTTAAATGGACAGTAATGTCTCCTAAAAATATTTAGAGTTAGCCAGAGGTTCAAAAATACAAATTATTTGCCACCAATCCTATCTCTCAAACCTCTATGGTTTGAGAGATATAGGCACTGAAAGTTCCCCTCTCCCTCCCCTTCTCCTGCTGTCAGCTGTAAAGGTGACAGCAGGAGATTAGAGTTGTGCGACTCGAGGAGGCTCTTCAGCAAAGCAGAAATCACGATATTTCAAAAGAATTACTTCATTGGAACGGTCTACAAAGTGTGCTTGCAAACCAAGTACACTTTGTAGACCTTTTAAATGAAGTAATTCTTTTGAAATAACGTGATTTCGGCTCTGCTGCAGAACCTCCGGCTGATCCCCAGACAGAGAAATCCTGCTGTCAGCACAGTGCTGACGTCAGGAGAAGGGAACTTTCAGTGCTTATATCTCTCAAACCATAGCTGTTTGAGAGACAGGATTGGTGGCAAATAGTTTCTTTTTTGAACCTCTACCTAAATATTTTTATGGGGACATTACTGACCCTTTAATCAAATTCTGTGTGTACAGTGGAGTACATAGCCATAGGTTGCTCAAAAGTTTGTTCAGAAAAGTCAAAAACTGCCCTACAATTTGGAGTCATCCATAAATAAAAGACCATTTTAAAGCTCTTGGTTGTGCCCTCAGAACTATGGGAACAAAAATCTCATAGCTCATCACTCACAGGTTCTCTCATGGTTTGCTGTACAAATCTCAAATCTGCACCATTAGATAACATCAGTGTCTAACTCAGCACTACAGAAGTCTTCTCTCCTCACCACAGAAGCCCTTTGTTAGCAAATCCAGTGAGTGATGAGCTATGGGAAATCTGTTCCCCCTAACTCTGAGGGTACAGACTGGGGATTAAATATAAGATTTTAGTGAACTACCAGTTATATCCTTTTCTCTTTAATCCATATAGAACACAGGAACCATGTGGTTGAAATCCCTCCTCCGGGAGGGTAAGGCACATCCTTCAAAAAGACAGTGTCTTTGGGGTGGAAACTCTCTCCTCTTCCTCCAGCTCACCCCTCCACCCACCAGATTCACGTGTGATAAGTACCACAGATAGCGTAGAGTTTCAGAATGTTGATGGACAAGAGACTCTCCTCCCCTGTCCACCGTCCCTGGGCTGCTAGGTGTCCCAGAGTTGACCCCCCTAGCCCTTCAGGATGGCACCAGTGACAAGGTTCTACTCTGGCATTCCAAAGGGGCGTCCCTAAGTCAGGAGGGGGAGATGAAGCCACCGTTTGAGGAGAGGGGGTCACGTGATGAGATTATCCAGTAGACAGAACCACATCCTGAAGATGTCCCATTGAAGTTCCCTTGTTTGAAACGGAGCATAAGGAATTACTTCCAGGGCTGCCACCACACAATCCAGAACCCACATATAGTCCTTTATTGTTAACAAGGGCCAACTTGGTGCCCATGACACATCCTGAGACAGTAGTTCAATCTTGTTTTCCATCAGAAACACCCTCCCCTGTTGGTGTTGAATTTCACTCACAGAAAAAACAGGACCTGGGAACGTTTAGGAAAAGACTTTAGGTTAAGGAGCCAACTGTGATGCACTAAAATACTCTTGTATATGGAAAGCCAAGATTTTGTCTGAAGAAGCCTTGGTCAGGAGATCATTCAAATATGTTATAATTGAAATGCCTTGAAAGTGGATGTACGTGGCCAGGGCTGCTATGATATTTGTGAAGATTCTGGGAGCTGAAGCCAAGCCGAAGGGCAGTAAGGCAAACTGGCAGTGACTACATGTGAAAGCAAAATGCATGAACCATTAGTGATCTGAGTGAATTGGGATGTGAAGATAGGTGTCCTGAAGGTCCAGGAGAGTTAGAATCTCCCCAATGCACACTGCTGTGATGACAGAGTGCAAAGACTCCATCTTGCAGCACGTAGCAATAATGTAATGGATAAGACATTTTAGGTCCAAAATAAGCCAGCAGCCTCCTTTTTGGAAACCACAAAAAGGTTGGAATAAAAACATGAAAAGTCCTCTTGGGCTGGGACTGGTACCAGAACCTGTGTCTACAAAGAGAGGAGACTGTATATACAGTCTAGAGAAAAGTGTATAAAACTAGTTAAAAGTAGTCCCAGTTTAAAGTAAAGACTCAAAAAGTACTTATCTGGTATGCAAATGATAAGCTAGAGAAGGAACCAGGAGAGTCAGCCTCTGTGTAGGTTAAGTAAAATGGCCAACATAAAGGGTGCCAGCCAATCAACTCCGTGACCACTCACAAAATGGATCAAGCAAGTCCATCTTGGTACCATGTGTCATAATGACGCTGCATGATTTTAGTGGCTCTTCTTTGAATTGCTTCCAATTTATTAATGTCCTTCCGGACACGTGGTTTCCGTAACTGTACATAGTACTCCAGATGAGGCTTCATCAGTGATCTAAAGAGTGACATTTATACTTCTCTCTTCCTCTTCAATCAATGACCCTGGTTTGCTTTCACACTGCTTTACTGTACTACTGGCCTACCTTCAAGTCATCTGAAATAAAGACATTTTGCTTTTGTTCAAAATGCTATGCAGAAAACATGATATAAGAGGAAATGAACTTTCACCTACAACAAACTGGAGGGGTGAACTTTTAATTTGTAGGGTAGCAGTTCTCATATGGGTGTCCCTGTGATGGTTTGTTTTCTGGTCATTTAGCATTTGTGTACCATTTTGCCCAACCTCCATCTTGGAATTTCTATGCACAAAGCAGTGATGTCATACAAGGGGTGGCATAGAAAAATGGGGGAGGGCAGATGTGTTTAGCACAGAAAGAATGGGAATTTTGATTCACTTTGATTCTCTTAGTCTAGAACTGCCAAGGGGAGAGAAAGCCTTCAAGGCCTGCTGAAAAGGAAAGGTCTAAAATTTTCTGGAATGCTGTATCCTTTGCTGCTGGCCGAGTCTTCCCACAATCAAGTACTGCCCAGATCTGCATGCGACCCAAGGTCTGAGATCTGCCTGAATGACTGTGTATATTTTTGTATTTGTTAGTCCAATGTGTATCCCTTAATTTAGAACCCCTTTTGGGTTTTGCCGTGGTGTGTATATATATTAATGTATTAAAAGTGTATATAAAATTACAGCTACACCTTATGTCTAATGCTTTGGTAGAGTGGCATTAAGGTTATAGGAGCCTTTCAGAGGTGTTGTTGAACGGTGAGATACCCCCAACCAGGTGTCTCCTCATCACAACTTGGGGCAGTGGTGATAATAACCCCTTAAGGACCAGCGGTGCCGGCACGCCGAACGGGGGACTGACAGCGATCGCTCCAGTCTTGGAGCGGTCAATTGCAGTCCCTGCTACTACTCACAACGCTACAACAGGAGTACTGTGAGTAAAAAATATGTGACGTGTCAGGACCGTCACCTGTCCTTAAGGGAAAAAGAGCAGTGATGGTACCAACAAGTCACTGGACGTTAAGGGGTTAAGGAACCAGCTTAGTACCAAAAAGTTAAACAAAAGTTTTGCAATGTTTGTGGTAAAGTATACCAAATTTAAACAGTCAAAAGGATACTGTTGGCTAGTAGAATAAACCTGGCATCAGTGACTCAAGATGACTTTTGTTGGCTTGTGGGGAACTCAGGAATTGGTGCATACAGCACCAAATCCAGCATATCAAAATAAATAGCAGAGCAGTGATTGCTAGGAGGATTGCTGGCTGGATTAAGAATCCAGGAGGAAGGGCCACTCTAGTGAAAGAGCATCAGGGGGAAGAGGGCCCTAAGACTCAAAAGTGGGACTCTACACTGTAGGAGACACACACACCATGCCTGAGGAGGTAAGAACTGTTACAGCTATCCAGCAACTGGAGGAAAAGGAGAGTGCCTCTAGCTTAGATCAGGAAGCATATTGAAGCCCGGGCTACAGATGCTCCAACAATCCAGTGGCTGACTCTCAGCAAACTTATCCTCTTGTGGCTTCCAAAGATCCAGGGAAATCCAGTGAAAGGGGATTCTTGACGGACTGGAGCAAGGGATACTTGTCCAGGAGGCAGCAAAAATCCACAGAGAACCTCTTTGGTGTTTGACTTTGGCTACCCTCCCACGTCTTCGAGCAGGAGCCCAGACAGGAGGCCCAACGGACCTTGGAAAGAGAAAAGTTGGAGAAAAAAGAAGCAGCTCAGGCTGGAGCAAGGTATGGTGAGGCTAATGAAAGAAAGGCTACAGTTTGTGCAGGAGAGGGGGCTTGAGCAGCCCCGGTACCCAGATAACATGCCAGTAGAGCCACTGGGGACTGATGTGTTCAAGCAAGGAGGAGCTCTTATGCAACCCTGGGTAGAGGGTAAGGCTGACTCCAGGGCTACCTTGAGCTGTTTGAGGGGGTTTGTGCCTCAGCAAGTGTACCTGAGGAAAAAAGGGCAATGAGGCTCTTTAGCCTCCTCACTAGGTCCTCCTTGGTTGCGTCCACTTGGATGGCATCCAGAAGCCTGTCCTCTCCAGACTACCATATAGCTCTAGTGACACGTGCAATGGCAAAAGTAAGGGGGTAAAACAGCATCAGAGGTTGCAAAATTTACCTTCAAAAAGGAATGCAAGTACTTGTCCACATGATGCTTGAGAGCAGCAATGTCTACGAGCGGCAAAGATGTATTCTTGTCAAGGTGAGGAATGGGGTGATATAACGTAGGCAGAGTGGTCTACCGCTCTAAAGCCTAAGTGTACAAAGGGTATAAGGGAGGAAATATGCCAGTAAGGAAAAAACACCAGCCAGGCATTTTCCATTCCTCTATAAAACAATTGGTCCAAAGAATGGTGGGGAGGAAAAACAGCAACCTCCATCTCGCATTTCTTAAAAATATCAGGAGAAGATGAACTAGAATCAGAAGGCTCAGATACCTTAAGAGTCTTTAGGACAGCCCAAATAAGACCCTCAGCAGAAGGGCAGGGGTCTTTCTCATAGGAATCTCCAACATATATCAATTCTAAACCATCCACATCAGTTTCTTTTTCTGGGGAGGAATTCCCAATAATAGGTGTAACCCCTCCACATCATCACTGAATCTTTGCTTGGGAGGTGCAGGATGTCTCATGGATCAAGACTCTAAGACCCCTTGATAGATGAGGGTATAAACTATCTGAGGAAACAAGAGTCTTAACCCATGCAGGCTCCTTTTTAACAGGCAGTGGCCCCAAAGACTGAGCAGGGGCCAAAGAGTAAGAGGGTAACAGTGGAGCAGAAAACTCCCTAGGAAGCACAATGTGGCATGAGAAGCAATAGGTTAAAGGAGTTAGAGGGACCCCCTAAGTTCTTAGTAGTCTTGGACTTGCCCATGTCTCGTATGGGGTCTGACATAATCTGGAGACCCCTAAAGTATAAAAGAAAACAGGAAAAGTAGAATAACAGCACTTAAAAATTTTCAGAAGTACTTATCTGACTGCAAGTTGTTTACATTGTAAGCAGGAAGGAGAAACCAGCCTCGCTATAGCCAGCAGAATCCAGAAAGGAAGATGGTCCATCAGGGACCACCTCTTCCCTGCTAAAAAGCCCAAGAATAACAGGTTGCTGAGGAACTTAGTGTCCTAGTAGGCAAAATGGAGTACTGGATCTCCAGCCTTCACCAAATGGTATTCCCTTGTACCCCGGGGAGGAGGGTGGCTAGGTGTCACATGGTCTCTGAAATATCTGAGGCAAGAGTCTCAGTGTATCATTCTATGTTCCTGGCAATATGGCCGTTCGTGACCATTCTTAAAGGCACTGTGGCCCAAAAAGAAATTACAAATGTAATTAAAGTAATAAAACTTATCAAACATTGCTACAATGCATGAAATAAGTAAAAAGGAACATGCAAGCAAAAGACTGTATCCCAAAGAGGAGAGAAATCTTCTAGAGAAGAGAATTCCCACAGACAGGCAGTGCAGGGGTTAAGAACCCAATAGTGCTAGTATAGGAACATAGAATTGCTACTGAAAAAGATATGAATGTACTGCTTTAAAGCAGCACAGCAAAGGAATAAACTGCAGGCAATCCAAACACCATCAAAATGTGGCAGCCAGATAAATAAACAAGGATATACTCACAAGAGTATGTTTAATTGGCTATGAACATAAAACAACCTCCACAGAACTAGTACTGAAAATTCTGTGCACTGCTTAATCCTTATAAAGAAGCCAGAAATAGGAGCACACCTATTGTGGCATTATATAGCCCCATATACTAATTCAGGAAAAGTTTAAGAGATCTTTGCCCTTGCTGCTGCTCCTGGAAAGGACACTTTTCAATCAACATTGCTGGGCAGGGTGAAGTGGTGCGGGACAGGAGTCTCCATCTCCTGAGGAGGGAACTTCACCCCATGGTTAAAGTGTTTCACACAGGAGATAAGAGAACAAGTATTACATACACTTTTTTGAAAAAGAGGATTTTAGTCTTACCTGTTAAATCATTTTCTCTTAGTCCATACAGGTTAGTGGTAACTCTGGGGTAGGCGATCCGCCTCTTTAAGTAGGCAGAAACAATTTTAGAATTGTATGCAGGGGGTGGAGCCTACCTTCCCTTGGCTGCAGCTAGCCAACCAGCTCCAGTAAGATTTGAGACATTAACCATTGAGTAGATAGTAGAAGGGAAAGAAGACTCCTGTGAGCATGACCCCAAAGGACCCCCAGGGTCTGCCACAGGAGAGCCAAGCATGGTCACTTGACAGGGTGGGAGACCAGTAACCTGTATGGACTAAGAGAAAAGGATTTAACAGGTAAGACTAAAATTCTCTTTTCTCTGTCATCCAATACAGGTTACTGGTAACTCTGGGATGTCCAAACATTGAGTTTCCCAGAGGCGGGAAGTAAGGCAAGGACCAGGCGCAAGGCCCCCAAAGTTACCAGAGCAGATATGAACCATCATATCAGAGATAGCCCAACAAAACGGGAGTGTCAACGGACACTGAACAGGGGTACAACACCCCAAGTGTTACACAGCACACTGAACTAGAGCCAGCAGGGCTCAAAAGTGAAGGAAGCACCAAGAACCGAAGAAGATCCTAGACAGGCAAGACAGCCTCCAGGATCTTGCTTCCAAAGCTGGTGTCAGCCAATGCCAGCATATCAACATGGTAACGCTTAGAAAAGGTGTCCACAGATGACCAAGTGGCATCCTTGCACAACTGATCAGAGGAGGCCTGATTCTTGTAAGCCCAAGAAACCCCAAATACATCTAATAGAATGAGCCGTAACCTGAAAGGGAACAGACTTCTTCCTGAGCTTGTAAGCCCTATGAATAGTGGATTTGATCCAGGACGCAACAGTCACCTTGGATGCAGGTATTTCTGCCCTGGGACCCTCAGGAGTGATGAACAGCGTGTCAGATTGCTTGATAGACTCAATGCGATGTACATAAAACTTGAGACAACGCACCACATCTAACAAGTGGAGATCCCTCTCCTTGTCAGAGGTGGAGTCAGGGCAAAAAGAAGGCACCACAATCTCCTGATTGATGTGGAACTCCAAAACCACCTTCAGGAGAAACTCCTGAGAAGTGCGAAGCACCACCTTGTCCTTGTGAAACGCCAAAAAAGGGTGGTTTACAGGACAGAGCATGTAACTCCGCGACACGGCAAACGGACATGATCGCCAGGAAAAAGACCATTTTCCACATTAACATTTGTAGAGGAATAATAGCCAAAGACTCAAAGGGAGGGAGCTGAAGAACTCTCAAAACCAATTAAAGATCCCACAATCAGCGGGATTCTTAAAGACAGGACGAGTATGAGCAACGCAATGAAAGAAAACCTTGACATCAGGAGGAATGGCAACGCGTCTCAGAAAGAAAACAGAGAGAGAAGAAGTCTGAAACTTAAGAGAACTCAGACCGAGACCCTTATCCACACCGTCCTGCAAGAAGGCCAGGACCGTAGGCAGATCAGATTCCTGAGACAGGTCCCTATCAGCACACCAAATAGAAAGGTCGAACAGACACGATGATAGGCCTTAGAAGTAACAGGTTTGCGGGCACTAAGCATAAAACTTTTCTTCTTCAGTATTGAGGATTCAATTTCCAAGCCATCAAAGCTAGATGATGAACATCCTCCTTCCACAGGTAACCCTGTAGAAAATCCGTACGGCAAGGAAGCTGGAATGGCTCCGCCACTGACAGATCCAGAAGCTCCGGAAACCAAGCCTGTTGAGGCCAGTACGGAGCACTCAGAACGACTGGACAGCATTCCGGTCTCAATTTCCGCAATACCCTGTGCAACATGGGGAGGGGACGAAAGATGTAAGCCACAGGAAACAACCAAGGAATGGACATGGCATCCACTGCTATAGCTAGAGGATCCCTTCAGCGAGAGCAGAACCTCGGAACCTTCCGGTTTTGTCTTGTGGCCATCAGGTCATTGCAAGGAAGACCCCACTTCTGAACGATGAAATTGAACACCTCTAGGTGCAGCTCCCACTTGCCGCTGTCCACTGTGTGTCAACTGAGGAAGTCCGCCACGACGTTGTCTACTCCAGGAATGTGTACTGCGGATATGGCAGGAATGTGTTCTTCTACCTAGGACAAAATAGCCTTGACCTCTAATCAAGAGGAGAGACTTCTTGTTCCGCCCTGCTTGTTGATGTAAGCCAAGCCGTGGCGTTATTGGACTGTACCCGGACTGGGCTGTCTTCCAGCTGGGGTGTCCAATGACGAAGGGCATAAAATACCGCCCAAAGCTCCAACATGTTGATGGGAAGGAGAGATTCCTCCGGAGACCACCGACCCTGAGCACTCAGGCAACCCAGGACCGATCCCCAGCCGCAGAGGCTGGCATCCGTCATCACCGTGGTCCAGAGGGATACCAGGAAGGACTTGCCCTTCAGCAGACTGGAGAGGTCGAGCCACCATGACAAACTCAGTTCCATGTGAAGAGGAAGGGATACGGACGTCTCCAGAAGGTCAGGTTGACCCCTGCACATCTGGATCACAAACCTCTGGAGTTTCCTGGTGTGAGCCATGGCAAATGGGGCCGCTTCTATTGTGAAGATGAATTTCCCCACTAGATAAGACAGCTTCTTGGTTCCGAAGAAGGTGCCTTCAGAAGCAGGTCATCCAAGTATGGAGCGACTCTGATGCCGTTCCAATGGAGGACAGACACGAAGGCTCCCAGGACACGATTGAAGACTTGAGGAGCTGTAGTCAGACCAAAGGGAAGAGCTGAAAACTGAGAGTGCCCTTGGTCGCAGGCAAATCTGAGATACTGCCGGTTCTCCGGATGAATGGCGATGTGTAGATATGCGTCCTGAAGATCCAGAGAGGCAAGGATTTCCCCCAGGGACATAGCAGCAATCACCGTCCTTAGGGACTCCTGGAGAGTCCTGATCATGAAGGAACTGAGATCCTTCAAATCCAAAATGGGACGACAACCACCGTCCTTCTTGGAGACCACAAAGATGTTTGAGTAAAAACCCATACCTCTGTCCTGAACTGGAACCGGCTCTAGACCATCCTTGTCCAGAAGGGCCTGGATAGCGCCATTGAACAGATGGTGTTTCTCTGCGCCCTGGGGTGTATGAGAAGGAAAAAAGCAAAAAGGAGGAAGAGAGACGAAAGGGATCCTGTATCCTTCCGCCACCACCTATAAAACCCATGAGTCTGCCATTGAATCCTCCCAGACGATGAGGTAGTGACAGAGACGGCCACCCACAGCAGAGTGGGGACCTGGGTTCATTGAGTCATGCCGAAGAAGGCTTGGAAGCCTTAGACTTGAAGGAGACCTTGGGCTTCCATTGCTGTTTGGGCTTGGAGGAGGCACATGGACATGAGGGAACCGCCCGGTTCGCAGGACGTGTCTCAGTCTGAAAGTAATTAAAAAACTGATTATGCTTGACAGGTGTTTTCTTCATGGGGACCAAAGGTAGAAGTGTACTTTTACCCCCTGTGGCCTCACTAATCAGATCCTTAAGATCTGGTCCAAACAAAGACCCCCTGTAACTGGGATGGAAAGAGTTGAAATGTAGACCGAAGGTCCCTAGTAGCAACCTTGAACTCTTGCACCCAAACTGGCTCTAATGCATGGCTGGAGGTCCCTGGAAGAGACTCAGGGACATCAGAACATGCTGGGCATAAATGACCTCAGAATTCTCTAGGCAACCCTGAATGACATGAGGAGCAATGCGCAGAGACCCCAGCGTCCTTAGTCTTAGGCCTGGCCCCAAGCTCCAACGGATTAAACATTCTCAGTGTCAAAAACTTTATAGTATAAAGAATCACCCAATTGCAGTGTGTAAGATTAAAGTTTCACCCCACAAATCACTAAAATACACTTATCTGGCAGGCAAAGGGTTAATCTGCAGAGAAGAGAAGGAGAGTCCAAGCCCTGCGTAGGATACTCGTTCTAGAAAAGGCACAAATTGGCTGCCGCGGCGGGAGCCAATCAGAGATGAACGCGCGAAGCAAGCGCTAATTGGAAATGTAGTTTCCCTTGAAAAACTACCCCAACAGTGCCCGAAGGCCCCTGAGCCCCCCAACACACTTGAAACCTGAACTGGGTGAAAGAGCAAAGGCAGATAATTAAAATGAGCCATCTCTGAAGTCGTTACATTGAGCGGTTGCAGAGATATGTCCCAGACTGTGCAGTCCCATAGAAATGAATGGAGCAATGGCATCTATGCGGTAACGCACGCCTTTAACTTAAATTTTGCAAAGTTGAAAAGTAAAAAATAAAAGTACATGAAACATAACTAGAACATGTTAGGAGACCCAGAAAACACTGAATCCAGCAGGGAAAGTGTCAAAAAACACCCAAAGATGCAAAACCAGCAGCTAAAGGGTTAAGTTACCACAGAAACCTGCTCCAAAACACCCAGCAGACATACAGATAAACCCAATGAGTGCAATAGGAACTCCAAGGAAAAACCCCTGTGCGGAAGGGCACTGCAGATCTTCTGTCTTCAGACTACAATGTATTAAGAAGAAGCCTCTGTGGACAACTCCTGAGGAAAGAACTTGTACCCAAGATTTCCCCCCCAAGGCTTAAGGTCCACAAAAAAGCACCTGGTTACTGAGCTAGCCACATCTAAGGGCATTGTCAGTTATGGTAATCCGCCTAATGGTGGTATTCCATTTCTAACCGAAAAATAAACACATTTCTAAAACTATTGCAAAACTGTTCCCTTGCCTGTGTCTTTACCAAGGAACAAATCTTACTGGAGCTGGTTGGCTAGCTGCAGCTAAGGAGGGAAGGTAAGCTCCACCCCCTGCATACAATTCTAGAATTGTTCCTGCCTATTTAAAGGGCAGATCGCCTATCCCAGAGTTACCAGTAACCTGTACTGGATGACAGAGAGAGAATAATATACAGAATTTTGACAATTTCCTACAGAACAGGCAGAATTCTGAATGTCATTTTGAAATACTATTATTTTCTATATAAAATGTAAAGTACTCCAGTGGGGTTTTGTTTCTTTTGTCTGAATCAACAAATGTGATCAAAGTCTGGATCAGATATACTTATTTTTCCAACTCATCAATAATGCAACATAGATATCAATATGCATTCATATCCCAGGGGCTGACCTCTTCTCCTACCTGCAGCAACTGGAGTTTCAGTGGTCTCTTTGGAGCAGTTATTTTAGTACAAAACACATTTGCACTCTATAAATACAGAAACATGTTTGTTGAAGACACTTACCTGTTGGAGGTGGTGGTAGACTAGTAGGAGCACCAGGTCCCCCATGGTGAAAACCTCCTGCCATGGGGTAGTTAAAAGGATATTGAGAGGCAGTCATTGAGGGAGGTGTGGGAGGCTGGCCCATGGTTGGATGTGTCGTTGAGGAAGGCTGAGAAGCAGAAGAAGGATATGAGGATGGGATGGCAGCAGGAGGACAGAACATTGGCCCAGAGGAAGTAGGAACTCCTGGTACATTCATGGGACCAGCTCTGGGCATGTGTCCCATCGTAGGTGATGGAGGAAATGCAGCAGGAGCTGGAAGACTTGGTTGGGTAAATGGAGGCGGCTGAACATATGCTGAAAGAATGAGAAGAAACAGCAATAAACACACTTGCTTAATAAGGTAAAAGGGTCAGTCTGCCTTCAGTGAAGACTATTTTAAATAATGTCAAGCAGGTACCTCAAAAGTAGGAGAGAAGAGGATTTTAGTCTCACCTGTTAAATCCTTTTCTTTTAGTCCATACAGGTTAATGGTAACTTTAGGTAGGCGATCCGCCCCTTTAATTGTAGGCAGGAACAATTCTTTAATTGTATGCAGGGGGTGGAGCCTACCTTCCCTCCTTGGCTGCAACTAGTCAATCAGCTCCAGTAAGATTTGAGACACTAACTATTAGATAGTAGAAGGGAAAGAAGACTCCTGTGAGCAAGACCCCGAAGGACCCCCACGGTCTGCTACTGGAGAGCCAAGCATGGTCCCTTGACAGGGTGGGAGACCAGCAACCTGTATGGACTAAGAGAAAAGGATTTAACAGGTAAGACTAAAATCCTCTTCTCTGTCGTCCAATACAGGTTACTGGTAACTTTGGGATGTCCAGCTACTGAGTTTCCCAGAGGTGGGAAGGAAGGCAAGGACCAAGCGCAAGGCCCCCCAAAGTCACCAGAGCAGATATGAACCATCAGATCAGAGATAGCCCAACAAAACAATGAAGTGTTAACGGATACTGAACAGGGGTACAACACCCCAACTGTTACACAGCACACTAAACTAGAGCCAACAGGGCTCAAAAGTGAAGGAAGCATCAAGAACCGAAGAAGATCCTAGACAGGCAAAACTGCCTCCAGGATCTTCCTCCCAAAGCTGGCATCAGCTGATGCCAGCACATCAACACGGTAGTGCTTCGAAAAGGTGTGCACAGAAGACCAAGTGGCAGCCTTGCACAACTGATCAGCAGAGGCCTGATTCTTGTAAGCCCAAGAAGCCCCAATAGATCTTGTAGAATGAGCCGTGACCTGAAAGGGGACAGGCTTCTTCCTCAGCTCGTAAGCCTTACAAATAGTGGACTTGATCCAAGAAGCAGTAGTCACTTTGGATGCAGGTTTTCCCTGGGGCCCTCAGGAATGACGAACAGCGCGTCAGATTGCCTGATAGACTCAGTGCGATGTACATAAAACTTGAGACAATGCACCACATCCAAAAAGTGGAGATCCCTCTCCTTCTCAGAGGTGGAGTCAGGGTGGAAAGGCGGCACCACAATCTACTGATTGATGTGGAACTCCGAAACCACCTTCGGAAGAAACTCCCGAAACGTACAAAGCACAGCCTTGTCCTTGTGAAACACCAAAAAAGGTGGTTTACAGGACAGAGCATGCAACTCCGCAACATGGCGAACGGACATGATCACCAGGAGAAAGGCCATTTTCCACATCAACAGGTGTAGAGGAATTGTAGCCAATGACTCAAATGGAGGGAGCTGAAGAATGCCCAAAACCAAGTAAAGATCCCACGGAGGAGCGGGATTCTTGAAGGCAGGAAGAGTATAAGCAACACCCTGGAAGAAAACCTTGACATCAGGAAAGATGGCAATGCGCCTCTGAAAGAAAACAGAGAGAGAGAGCAGAAGTCTGAACCTTAAGGGAACTCAAATTGAGACCCTTATCCACACCATCCTGCAAAAAGGCCAGGACCGCAGACAGATCAAATTCCTGAGACAGGTCCTTGTCAGCACACCAAGATAGAAAGGTCGACCAGACACGATGCTAGATCTTGGAAGAAACAAGTTTGCGAGGACTGAGCACAGTAACCACCACACCAGAAGAAAACCCTTCTAGTAGCAGCCTTGAACTTTGCACCCAAACTGCCTCTAATGCATGGCTGGAGGTCCCTGGAAGACTCTCAGGGACATCAGAAAATGCTGGGCATAAAGGACCTGAGAATTCTCTAGGTAACCCTGAATGACAGGAAGAGCAACGCACAATAGGGGATACAGAGACCCCAGCATCCTTAGTCTTAGGTCTGGTCCCAAGCTCCAACGGATTAAACATTCTCACAGTGTCAATAACCTTACTGTATAAGAAATCACCTAATTACAGTGTGTATGATTAAAGTTTCAGCCCCGAAATCACTAAAATAGACTTATCTGATAGGCAAAGGGATAATAAGCAGAGGAGAGAAAGAGAGTCCAAGCCCTGCATAGGATACTCGTTCTGGAAAGAGCAAAAAATGGCTGCCGCAGCGGGAGCCAATCAGAAACGAGTGCGCGAAGCAAGCGCTCATGGGAAATATAGTTATCCCAGAAAAGTACCCCAAACAGTGCCTGAAGCCCCCTGAGCCCCCCAACACACTAGAAACATGAACCGGACGATAGAGCAAGGGTAGACAAGTAAAATGAGCCATCTCTGAAGTCGCTAGGTTAAACGGTTGCAGAGATATGTCCCAAACTGTACAGTCCCATAAAAGTGAATGGAGCAATGGAGCAATGGCGCCTATACGGTAAAGCGAGCCTTTAACTCAAATTTTACAAAATTGAAGGTGTAATATTAAGAGACATGAAACATCACTAAAACATGTTAGGATACCCAAAAAACACTGAACAAGTAGGAAAAGTGTCAGGAAACCGCCAAATGAATGCCAAACCAGCAGCTAAAGGGTTAAATACCACATAAACCTGCTCCAAACACCCAACATACAGTTAGACCCAATGAGTGCAGGAGTGTGCAATAGGAACTCCAAATGAAAAACCTCTGTGCGGAGGCGCACTGTGGGACATGTGGACCTGCAGCACTCAAAGGGTTGCTCACCTTTCCTTCAGATCTTCTGTCTTCAGATTACCATGTTTAAAGAAAAAGCCTTGGTGGGCAACGCCTGGTGAAAGAACTTGTAGCCAAGATTCCCCCCCCAGGGCTTAAGGTCCACAAAAAGCACCTGGTCACTGAGCTAGCCACATCCAAGGGCACTGTCAGTTATGGTAATCCACCTAGTAGGGGTATTCCATTTCTAACAGAAAAATAAGAAATTTCTAAAGCTATAGCAGAACTGTTCTCTTGCCTGTGTTATCTTCACCAAGGAACAAATCTTTCTGGAGCTGGTTGGCTAGCTGCAGCCAAGGAGAGAAGGTAGGCTCCACCCCCTGCATACAATTCTAGAATTGTTCCTGCCTACTTAAAGGGGCGGATCGCCTACCCAAAGTTACTAGTAACCTGTATTGGACGACAGAAAAAACATCTTCCATATGAGGAGTGGGAGCCTTATAGGGAGGGAAAGCACGAGTGACACCCTGAAAGAAGACACTGACATCCGGCAACAATGGCAATGCGTCTCTGGTAAAAGACCAAGAGAACTGAGATCTGGACTTTCAAAGACCTAAGGCTAAGGCCCTTGTTCACACCATCCTGCAAAAAAAACAGGATGGACGGAAGATCAAACTCCTGTGAGAACAGATCCCTGTCCACACACCAAGAATGAAAGGCAGACCAAACCCTGTGGTAGGCCCTAGAAGAAACTGGCTTCCAGGCTTGGATCATGATGGAGACCACCTTAGGAGAAAATCCCTTCCTCCTTAAGATGGAGGCTTCAACAGCCATGCTGTCACAGCCACACTGTCCACGTCCTCTCTCCAGAGATAACCTGGTAGAAGGAGATCCAGTCTGTGTGGCAGAGGAAACAGATCCTGAGGAGACAATGCCAACAGTTCTGGAAACCAAGGTTGCCTGGTCCAATAAGGAGCAATCAGTATGACCGATGCAACGTCCATCCAAATCTTCCTCAATACCCTGGGGATGTGAGGAAAAATGTAGGCTTGATGAAAGTGCCATGGAATGGACAAGGAGTCTTCTGTAAATACCAGAGGATTCCCCCCCAGCGAGAGCAAAACACCGGAACCTTCCTGTTGTTTCTGGTAGCCATCAAGTCTATCCAAGGACGCTCCCACTTTTGGACCAATAGGTTGAAGACCTCTGGATGGAGCTTCCACTCCCCGGGGTCCACCGACTGGCGACTGAGGTAGTCCGCCAGAACAATCTCTACACCTGGAATGTGCATAGCGGAAATGGCAGGAACATGTTCTTCTGCCCAGGCCAATATAGTCTTGACCTCTAACCAAGCAGAAGTGCTTCTTGTGCCTCCTTGCTTTTTGATGCAAGCCAGGGCCATGGCATTGTCTGACTGGATGCAGACTGGACAGCCTGTCAGTGGAGAGGACCAGTACACCAGAGCATGAAGAATCACCTTGAGCTCCAGGATCTTGATGGGCAGGAGGGTCTCATCCGTCGTCCATCGACCCTGAACCCCCAGATGACCCAGGACAGCTCCTCAGCCGTAAAGGCAGATGTTCGCCGTCACCAAGGTTCAGTACTGGACAACAAAGTGTTACCCCTTCCTCAGGTTGGAGCTGTCCAACCACCAGAGGAGGTCCTGTCTCACTTCCTGAGGAAGTGAGACAAGACTATCCAAAAGATCCAGATTCCCCCGGCAAGTCTGGATAGTGAACCTCTGAAGCTCCCTGGTGTGAGCCATGGAGTACGGAACTGCCTCCATGGTGGATATCATCTTGCCCACCAGGGAAGAGAACTTGCATACCGGTGCCGAGGTCCACCCCAAAGCTCGGGACACCTTGTTCATGATCTGCTGAACAGAATCTTCTGTCAGAGACTATACCCTGAGAGGTGTCCAACTGGAGACCAAAGAAAACCAGATCCTGAGAATGAACTGGAGCAGACTTGTCCATGTTCAGAATCCATCCATGCTGGAGGAGGATCTGAGCACAGTCCTGGACCTGACGTCCAGGAGATCCCTGGAAGGAGCTTTCAGCAGAAGGTCGTGAATGTACAGAGTTACCTGAATCCCTTGGTGTGCAGGAAGGCAGTCAAAGCCCCTAAGACCTGTGTGAACACCTGAGGAGCAGTCGTGAGCCCAAAGGGCATAGCGGTGAACTGGAAGTGCCCCAAGGTGCAAGCAGACCTGAGGTACTCCTTACTGTCCAGATGAAATGGAATATGCATGTAGGCATCCTGCAGTTCCAGAGACGCCAGAAATTCCCATGGATACTTCGTTGCATTGACAGAGCGCAAAGACTCCATCTTGTAGTGAGTATGGACCACAAAAAAACTGAGGTCCTTGAGGTCCAGGACAGTGCGACTGCTTCCATTCTTCTTGGGAACTACAATAAGGATTGAATAAAAAAACTAAACCCCTCTCTAGAGGAGGAACCGGAGCCTGGACTCCCTTGTTCAAGAAAGCATGGACTGCCCCATTGAAAAGACTTACCTTTTCTAGTCCCAGAGGGGATTGAGAAAGAAAGAACCCACCTGGATCTGGCCTTTGCATTTTTTCATTTGGTGGGGACAAAAAAAGATGCTGCTTCCTCGCCAGATTAGGGCTTTTGTGAACCCGAGGCAACAAAATGGTCTTGCCTCCAGTAGCCTCACTGATGATGTTCTTCAGTTAAGGCCCAAAAAGAGACGTACCCTGAAAAGGGAGAGAAATGAATGACTTTAGATAAGTCATCAGACCAAATCTTAAGCCACAGACTGCATCTAGCAGCAACAGAAAAGGCAGAAGCCTTAGCCTCAAGCCTGACAGAGTCAAAGAGGGCATTAATCACATAGGTCTGAGCTTCAGAAGTGTTTGCTAAAATGGCAAAAGGTCCTCCATAGAGAAACCCTTGCGGACAACGTCATTAAGCTGTTCAGTCCAAACAGCAATTGCTCTGGTAACCCACACAGAAGCTAAGGAAGGCCTCAAAGAGGCACCTATAGCAGCGACGGTAGACTTCAGAGTAGCTGCAAGCTTCCTATCATTTAAATCCTTAAGTGCAATGGCATCCATCAAGGGCAAAGCAGTAGATTTAGACAGTCTGGAAATAGGGGGTTCAAACTGAGCCAAGGATGCATCAGAAAAGGGATACAGCTTACAGAATCTCTTGGAGAGAGAAAGATGCTTGTCTGGAGACTTCAACTCATCCAGGATAAACTGGTCCAGAGTGGGATTAGGCAGAAAGAAAGTACAGGACTTCTTGCGTCTTACCCAAGTATGCTGAAATATGGCACAGCACAGGCACTCAGATGTCTCTAAGACAAGATGTCTGCGCTGATTCCTGGCTTCCGGTCTCTAAAGAATAAGGATTACTTCAGAACCGGGCACTTATGAGCTAATAGCACTATTATGAAGATGGTCTCCATCTGCCTAATTATTGGAGGGTGACTTTATAGAGCGTGAAAGTTACACTTTAAAATCCACAACATGATTATGATAGAGAATAATAAAATATATTAGCAATTCTGTACACATGCTTTAAGACCAGACCCCATAAAAACAATGATTAACTACAATAACTATTATGATAAGGCCATCAGCAATGTACTGTGGGTTGCCAGTTGGACATCCAGGATCCAAACAAACTTATAAACAGATTCATTTATAAGCAATGTACACAAGGGACTCCAATGAATTAGACTCTGTTTTAAGTATATAATAGTAGTAAGTGGCTCAATATGTTTAAAGTGATAGTAAAGTCTGTTTTTATGAAAGTCTAATATTGTAGCTCTTACAATAATAAACTAACTGATATGTTCCATCTCTCAGACCTTTATGGTTTAAGAGATATACGAAGATAAAGATCCCCCTCCCTCTCCCTTCTCTCATGTGACCTGTAAAGCCAGTTCCAGGATATCCTGGTCCCAGGACCAGACAGAGACTCTTCAGCAGAGCTGAAATAGCAGGATCTAGAAACAAATACTTCAATGGAACGGTCTACAAAGTGTGCCTGGTTTGCAAGCATGCTTTGTAGACCGTTCCAATTAAGTATTTGTTTCTAGATCCCGCTATTTCAGTTCTGCTGAAGAGCCTCTGTCTGGTCACGTGGCCAGAATCTCCTGCTGACAGCTTTACAGGTCACGTCAGAGAAAGGGGAGGGAGGGGTGAACTTTATCTTCATATATCTCTCAAACCATAAAGGTTCGAGAGATGGAACTTATATTGGTTAGTTTATTATTTTAATAGCTACAGTATTAGATTTTCATAAAAACAGACTTTACTATCCCTTTAACTAAAATACTTACCTAGGCAGGAGTCCTTCATCCAGCAGCTGGCCATAAGCAGCAATATATTGGTGCACAGTATCTGCAATAGCTGTTCACTATTTAAGAGGGAGGGAGGGAAGGAAGGAATCTAAAGGGACATAAAAATCTTCTCAAGGTAGTAATAAGTCCCAGATAAGTTACAGACTATAGATGAGATCAAATAAAGAGGAAAAATAGTATACCTGATGGATACATTCCTAAGCAAGAGATCTGCATGCAAATTGTTTCTTTCAATTCATTCCTTGAATGCCAAGACTCCTATAGGACACCTTTCTAGCATCCGTGGGGTTAAACATGAGTATAAGCCATGTGGCATATAGTGTAGGTGTTAGGAAAATGGCATCTTATTGAAAGTCAAGCATATCCAAGCAGTGAAGTTCTCCCACTAACACACTTATCAACAGCCTCAAAGTCACAGGCCTGGAGAAACACATTTCCCTGCTGCTATTATATCCCCAGCCTCTTCTAAAGTCAGGAACACAAAGAGCCAACACAGGAGAATTGAATCCAGACAATAGAGCATCAAAAACCAGCAGAAAACTCCCACAGTCACTGGAGTGTTTGGCAACAGTTGAGGGATTAAGCACTTGAGGTGTGACCAATTCCCCACCCACCTTCCAGCAGCCTTTCAGTGATCTAAATGGATCCCAGACAAAGAGTGACAGACCTCATGCAGCAGACTAACAGCAGAACCTTGTGGCTGGAGGCATGTTGCGGCCCAGAGTTACAAGTCTATGCCGAGAGAATGCATGCAATTATGGCAGAATTAAATAAAGAAGGTGCACTGCTTGTTTGAATAGAGGAATTTAGGGGATTAAACCTGCATTCTTTAACATTAGGCAGCAACAAGCATTTTATATCAGCATCTGGCAATGTTAGATTACAAACAAAGCAATGCAAATGTTAAAATTCAAGTTACTGTTTATCATTTTATGAACACTTTCTGTGCCAGATAGGCGTGCAACATATTGCTCCACAATAAGTTGCACTCCCCGTTGTCGCAAAAAGGGTTAAGTACAAATGATTGATGGTCTTGTTGTTTCTGGAGAGAATAAAGTTGACTACAGTTAGAGATACGTTTTGGTGGACCAAACTATAGTGGGCCTGACACCATTAATTCAAGTTTCCACATTTGAAAATGTAATTCAAAGCATGTCAATCTATCATATTAGGCAAAATACCAACTTAAATATAGAATAGAAGATATTGATAGTTTTATTTGTGTATGGTGTGCTCTCTCAGAGCTTTGCCATATGCTAATGAATATGTATGTGAAATACATAGCTTAAAGTGTTAGTAATGTCTGAAAAAAACTTTTTTGCATTTAGAAGAGGTTAAAAAGCTGATCTAAATGCAAAAAACTGTATCTCTCAAACCGCTATGGTTTAAGAGATACGGGCGTTTAAAGTTTGATTTCTCCTACTGACAGCTGTAAAGCTGTCAGCAGGAGATCCGTGTCGGTCGACACTGAGGCGCTTGAGAAGTGCCGGGATCTCGTTACTTACACGGAATCCCTTCATTGTAATGGTCTAAAACGTGTGCCTGAACACTAGGCACACGCTTTAGACCATTCCAATAAAGGGATTCTGTGTAACAATAACTCTAGACACCACCTAAAAGGGGAGGGAGAGGGATATTTTATCATTCAATTACTCTTGAACTACAACGCTGACAGTATTGAAATAACACTCTCCATGGCCCAAATACTATGAAGATTATTTGGAGCTGCTTTTATTTTGAAACACTACTATCCCTTTAAGCCTTTGAGTGCAGAGAGATATCCAACTCATTGCAATGCCTCTCTGGCACTCAATGGGTTAAAGCTGTGGTTCTGAAGCTTTTCTTGCTCAAGGCACCCCTAACACGCAGTCTGGCATTTTTCAGGGAACCCCTATCATTTTATGCCATTTGTCAAGGGTGTAATGAATGCTACAAATACATAAATATAGAGTTATTGTTAGACCTCACAACTAAAATAAACACATTGTGCATGGTAAAAGCTTTAAATATACAGTTGTAAGTTTGTTGTCAAAGCCTTATAGATGAAATGGGGCACCCTAAGTAGATGTCCATGGCACACCAAAGTGCCACGGCACCCTGGTTCAGAAACACTGGGTTAAAGGCTTAATTTACTGTGAGATTTTGAGACATTGATTGGTGCATATTGTTTTTTTTAAATACATTTTTCTTGGGTCAAAAAAGACAGCCAGTTATAAATACACAAAAACGGAGTTAAAAAGGCACTGCATCTATGAACAGAGCTGGACAAATAGCAAGTATGTTCACCAGAGAATACAAGATACAAAAGATATATAACAAAAAGAAAAATGGGGGGGAAGAGAATCGCAGACATCCTTAGAGTAGCCTCTGTGATCGTAATCTCAGATTGAATAATTCAATTATGCGTACAAGATTAATTCTTGTAAAGGATGCCCGTAGAACATGAAAGGAATATGTGTTGTCCGTTCCTACTGCGGGTAGATAATCATGCTGACAGTCACAGTGAATGAATGATCTGGGGAGAATACAGAAAACTTCAGGAAATTTATCCTCTGATGAAGTAAGACTAACTTACGAAAAGTGTAGGGAAATAAAGGATTTCTTTTATATCAATACCTCTGGCTAGAGATTGCCTGTTATAGCCAGGTCGGGCTTTGCGTGCAAGGTTACAAGTAAACTTCAGGTGAGTGTGTTTCCTCCTGGGGTGTTCTATCGTTTACAGCTTTCCTCAAGGTTACAGTATTACCCTTAGAGGAAGTTATCTGTATTCTCCCCAGATCATTCATTCACTGTGACTGCCGGCACGATTATCCACCCGCAGTATGAACAGACAACACATATTCCTTTCATTTACTACGGGCATCCTTTACAAGAATTAATCTTGTACGTATAATTGAATTATTCAGTCTGAGATTACGATCACAGAGGCTATTCTAAGGAAATCTTTGCTCTTCTCTTCCCCCCCATTGTTCCCCAGAGAAACAAGTTACTAGTCAGGATGTTAAACACAGAGAACAGCATAATTTCTTGCTAATCCGCAGAATTTTTGTCTAGTCACAGACTTCAGGACATTTCTGGAAAATGGTGGGTAATGCATGTTTTTTCAAGCACTGCACACCATTATGGTCCTCAAGGGGACTTTGGTTTGGATTCAACAGAAGATGAGAAATTTAATACTGGTTTTATTTGCAAATTTCACCATAAATTTCAACAGAAATGTGAAAGATAAAATCAGTGACATCTATCCCCAGAAATGGAATCTAGCCCTTAGTTAAGAATTGTTCAGTCTGGTATATTTATTCATAAAATGTTTGTGTTGACTTTTTATTCACTCAACTCCATTGAAAGCAGCTTTTAGTCCACACCTCCTCACAAAAGACCAATATTTTCACCAGTTTTGATGAGCAATCCAACAAAAGACCAAATCCATGCTTCTAAAGAACCTTTTGTGATTGTGAACAAAAAGTGACTAGCTATGGACTACCACAGAGTTCGAATGTAAAAATAAATAAAAAGAAAATATATATCTGCTATATCAAGGTATCATCCGTAGGTAAGTCTTTGTGCTAAACAAACTACAGGAGCAATATCTCTTAGGACAAAACTGAAGTAATATGTATTTTTATTTTTGTCCTCACATCTCAAATTAGAAAGTTTAGTATGGTTATTGTATTTCAATGGCAAATAGAAGTGTTTTTTCTTTCCTCTCAATTTCTCCTATATCAGCGGTGTCAGCAGCTGAAATTCCACCCAACTATCTCTGTTCATACGGCCATTTATATTTCTTTCAGTACACTTGCCTTCATCATCAGTGATAGGTTTGAAGCAAGAAATAGGCAGAATGATTAGGCCAACTGAATTTACCAGACCTGGAGACAAAACTATCAAAAACTAACTGTACATTTTTAGGATTTGTGGAGTCAGTATCGGCAGGGATAAGTTCACCAATTATTTTTTTTTTTCCTGATGGAGCCACTTACTCCTATAACCAGAGTCCTATAAGAATTCACATTGAGATAATAAAATCATCTTTGCTACATTTCTCCTTCATTAAGATTACCCTGGCTATATTTACTTTTTTCCCTTCCCAATTTTGATTGGTTTACTTGGCCATCTCCTGCTGTCACACTCACCGGGAACAGCTGGCTGTGGTGCTGGGTAAGGCTGCCATGCTCCAGGTTTGGGATAGATATTCGAAGGCAGACCAGGGGCTGTCTGGAATGGAATAGCTGGAGGGGGGCCAGTTGCTGCCATGGGCATTGACTGAGGTGTGAATACTGAAGGCACTGGTGGCTGAGGAGGAATTCCACTGCCAGCTGGAGAGTGGGAAAAAGCCTAAAATTCAGAATAAAAAGGACAGTGGGCGAGATTAACAGCAAGTGAAGTTGGACAATTGTGTTTCCCTGCTCAAATGTTGTTCTTTTTTAACCCTTTAAGAACCAGAGGGGTATGCGCTACATTGTTTTGGAATGCGATGCACAGCCTTCTGGTCCTTAAAGGATTAATCCTTTGAGCTCAAGAGGGGTAAGCGACGCATTGCAAAGCAATGCGTTGCGTACCCCTCTGGCACTCAAAGGGTTAAGAAAACATAACACAAGGAGAGCAACAGTATACTTTTATTCAAGTACAGCACATTTGCGGGATGCATAAATCCACCAGCACAGCTTATTTTCTACTTATACAATGACCTAAAAATCATGTGTCTGGACTTCAGGGTCTGGAGCATATGATACTTTGGTGAACACCTATGCACACTGTAAGGAATGGTTTTTTGGGTGCTCTCCTCACGGTCAGTTGGGGGTTAATGCTCTGCATTAGGTTTCGCAACAGCAGAGGGGCAGGCACTGTAAGACGTAGTGTTTATGAGTATCAGTTAGGGACATCTCTATATTCAGTGTTATATAATCAAGCACATACGCATGCGCAGTATTGAATATCACAGGGCGTAGCCTGTATGTTAACCTGTAATCCACACACTAATATTTAGAGTCGTACTTGGGCTGAATGAGCGTGTACCTGATCTGCACCTCTGGCCGTATACCTGTGTCTTGTGACGGGGTTTCTACGAGGAACCACAGGCTCTCCCGTTGGCTGATGAGTATAATTGTTTAATCTTTACTGTCATATGTATTGCAGAGCAGAGTCGGTTTACTTAGACCTAGCAATACTGTATGTTTGTTTTGTATGTCTCCCATAAGTAACTTGTTTACTTATTGAATGTTTGTTTTGTATGTCTCTCATAAGTAACTTGTTTACTTATTGTATGTTTGTTTTGTATGAACCTTTTTAATTATTGCATGTTTAAATAAACTGCATTTCACTTCCGTGTTTGTCTTTATTCTGAAATTCCAAACTTCTAATTGAAACACACACACTCAGCCATCATTAAGATTTAACGGATATTAGCAAGCCCCAAAAGCCTCTCCTATACCATATGCATGAAAGTAGAAATCATTTAGTGAGAAACAAGGTGCAATGGAACAGAAGGCCCACCAACTCCCAAACATTTCCCCAGTGCCCTCCTACTTTGGCCAAAAAACACAAAAAGCAGAGTTTTCAACATAGATAACATACTATATAAGCATTAGGCAGGCACAGCATACACACACAAGCACCATGGGCGACCGGAGGGGGAGGCAAAGGGGGGCAGCACTTGCCCCCCCTACAATTACCCCCTCCATTTAAATAAAGGGGCTGGACGGGCTGGCCTGGGGGTCATATTATGGATTTGCATCCCTCTGGGAACATTTCTATGGACACCCCTGACAAGCACATATCGATAGATGCGCACAGACATAAGCACAAAAACAAAACTGTTCCAGCAGTATAGCTTGGAATCATTTTTTGCACCTCTCTCCCCTTCTATCTCTGACAAAATCGTATTGCACACCCCTATGGGATTTGGCACTCAAATGGACAACAAAAGTTTAGGGTGACCAATACGATCTTTATAACAAATCTTTATACATTTTAGCTTTGTTATCCTATTTCTTAAAGGGATAGTAATGTCAGGGAAAAAAAAGTATTAATTATATGGTAGATACGAATAAGTGCAAGTAATCTTTTAATTGTATCTCTCAAACCATTATGATTTGAGAGATATAGGAAAATAAAGCTCCCTCACCCTTCTGCTTGACTAGCTGTAAAGCTGTCAGAAGCAGATTCTGGTTCCTGGATCAGACGGTGGCTCTTCAGCAGCGTTGACATAGCGATACCTAAAAATAAACATTTCACTGGAAAGGTCTGCAACGTGTGCCTGGTTTGCAAGCATACGTTGTAGACCATTCCAATTAACTATTTATGTTTAGATATCATTATATCGACGCTGCTGAAGAGCCAAGTCTGGTCAAGCTACCAGAATCTGCTCCTGACAGCTTTACAGCTCATCAAGCAGAAAGGGGAGGGAGCGGAGAACTTTATTTTCCTATATCTCTCAAACCATAATGGCTTGAGAGATATGAATAAGTGCAAGTACTCTCTTTTAATTAATGCTATACCTCCTTCTCACTGGAAAAAGGTTTTGCCCTGACAGGATGGCTGCCTCCATACAGGAGTACTGGTTATCATGGTGGATAAAGAGGGAAAGTGGGGCACACAGATAACAATATTGAGTTGTAGGGAGGGAGGGAAGATGGGGGAGAGATCGAGGGGGGAATTTTAATTTAGATGGGGGAGAGATCGAGGCTGGCATATATTATATATAAATGTGACATACCAGTCAAGCTATAAGATTTGCTTTTCCCACAGAAATCACACTTTTGCAGTGTACTACTGCAAGGGATTCTGGGTAGGCATATGCAAATAAGCACCCACCAAATTCAGGTGGAAGGAGTTTTCATTCACTTTTTTCCCCACCATAACCTTTTTAGTTTGTGCTCCACATGTTCACCAAGCCTCAATAGCAAGCCAGTAAAACCAACCTGCTGACGAGTTGCATAGACAACGAAACAGCCGTCCATGAGTGGTTCACTGGCTTTGCATCTCTTCCTGAGTTGTGTCTTAAAGCTGTTACTCAGCATACACATACTCTGAGGAATCCATGTATAAAGTGGAATATGAGGCAAAAAGGTGATTCCTTGTTCAACTTATTTGCATATGCCTACCCAGAATCCCTTGCAGTAGTAACAACACTGCAAAAGTGTGATTTCTGTGGGACAAGCAAGTCTTATGGCTTGACTGGTATGTCAAATTTTTGTTTAGCATTGTATCTACCACCCACCAAATTCAGGTGGAAGGGGTTTTCCCCACCATAACCTTTTTAGTTTGTGCTATATATTTATTTATACTGTCTCAAACCTTCGCAAGAATCATCTGAACCTAAAATAGGATTACATTTTCATTTGGAACAATTTACTCCCATTTACAACTGCCCCACAGGGAAGAAATCCAAATCACCATTGGTTTAAATGGGGCTTTTAACTCCTTGAATGCTTTCCAAAATTCCAAACATTCTGGATATATTTCTAGCAATTAACCCTTTGAAAGCCAGATGGGTAGGTAACACATTGATTTGCAATGTGTTACTTACCCCTCTGGCACTCAAAGGGTTAAGGGCTTAAAATGAGCCCATAACCTTGATTCAAATTTGTATATTTGAAAACATAATTAAAAAACATATATACTCTAAAAACGTGAATATGGGAAATGAAAACTGACGCGTTCATTAGCAGAACAATTCATGTTTTCAGAAGTGTAGCTTGTTAGTGCCACCTACTGTTGAAAATAAACTAGCACAAGTCATTAACATTTCAAATTGTTCCAAATCCAGCACACCAAAATTCAAAAATATCAGATCCACCAATGCACGAAAAGGACAGATGTGACTCCAGAGAGGAAAACCCTCCAATCTCTGTGTTATTCTATGGAATCAATGCACTAAGATATCTCCAAGTTGAAAAGGAGAGGAGTCTCCCAGGAATTGGGATGATGTATCTCAATGGGGAGATTTTCTCCTTGGTACCTAATGCCCAGGATATGTCATAGCAGCAGTGCGCAAAAGCATACAATGTTGATTCATTATGCACTGTTAGTTGTAAGCAAACAGAAGTGTAAGTAATTACATTCCAGGCTTTAAAGGAGAACTAGCACCTCTCAATAATATCCCCACCCATATTTACTTTACTATGGCCATAAAAACATAATGGCCTCTCTAAATTTTTCATTTTTACCTTCTTTCAAAAAATAACATCTTCACATCAGTCCTGGATGTCATGTGCATGGAGGCACTTATGACAGTTGCTAGCAGGACCACGGGGCCTTAAAGGGATAGTAATACTTAAAATGTAAAAAAAAATATGTTGTAGGTTTTATGTCCCTGAGTAAAACAAGAGTACTCCCACTGCTGAAAGGTGTTTCATTCAAAAGTTATTAATTTTCAAAATTGAATTTTTTAGGTGCAATATCACAGTGGCCTGAAATTATACAGTGGCGCTGTTGCTACACCATTCTATGGACAGCTCTGCTCCCGGGACCATAAATCTCCATAGGATGGTGTAGCAACGGCGCCACTGTACAATTTCATATTTTTTTTTTACATTTTAAGTATTACTATCCCTTTAAATACTGGGAAGCAGTAAGTTGCACACCCCTCTGGTCCTTAACCCTTTGAGTGCCAGAGGGGTATGCAGCACATTACAAAGGGTTAAAGGTTTCAGTAGGTTAATGCACTCTACCTGCTGTAATTAATAGCAAATGATAGGAAATGTAATGTCCACCTCCACTGATTGACCGAAGAGGTCATCTCTTGAACCAAGGCAGAAAGGGAATGCAAAGGGATCACTGGAATTTTATGGCCACAGTTAAGGGGGGGGGAGAGGGTTTGGTATATATAATTTGGACATGTTAGTCCTCCTTTAAAGTCGTTGAATCTGCTGCGAGTGGAATAATAACATGGATAAGAGTTTCTTACCTGTCTGCTGTTGTCTTTGTACTGAAATCCTCCAGGGGTTTTGCTGACATTTGCAGCGGGAGATGGCTGGTTGCTGGATACATTGGATGCATATGGCCGGCTAGTGACAGCCTCTCTCTGAGCATTCAGTAAACGATCTCGTAGTTGGCAAACTGAATTCTAGAACAAGAGTTTTAAAAATAATTTAGGGGATAGAGCTCTAATGTTTAAGAGATCACTTAATTATGAGCAAAAGGAAAATACATTAAAAGTGCTTTGACCCTCTAAGGTCAATGTGATAGGTACCCCAACAGACCCCAAGGATCAGCCCCTTTTATGCTAAAGGCATATCTTGCTTTCAAGATATCTACAGCATTCAAGCTAATAAAAAGCTTATTACACAGAATCTGACAACAGATACAAACCCAATGGCCCACATGCCTGCTCATTTCATTATCTATGCTAGAAGGACAAAAATATTTAAAGAAGCAGTAAACTTTTGTTATGAAAAAATATATATTTTAGGGCTTTTTCTGGTAAAACAAGATGCGTATTTTAGAGTTTTTACAGTTTAAAGGGATAGTGATACTTGAATTAAAGAACGCTTAATATTGTTCATATTAAAAAAATAAATAAATTAAATGATGTTAATCCCGTTGCTCAGACTTGTATATTTTAAGTTATAAGCTTCTAAAGTTCCCCACCCCCGTCCCTTTTACACACGTCAGTGCTCTAGCTGACAGAATGAGATTCTGGTCCCGGGACAGGATGGCTCTGAAATAACATAGTCTACAAAGAAATACTTCATTAGAATGGTCTATAAAGTGTGCCTGGTTTACAGGCACACTTTGTAGACCGTTCTAATGAAGTATTTCTTTGTAGACAATGTTATTTCAGCTCTGCTAAAGAGCCTTCCAGTCCCGGGATCTCGATCTGTCAGCTAGCGCTGCAAGGCTACATGAAAGTGCCAAGGAATGGACAAGGAATCTGCTGCAAATGCCAGAGGATCCCTCCAGTGAGAACAAAATATCGGAACTTTCCTTTTGTCCCTGGTAGCCATCAGGTCTATCCAGGGGAGCCCCCATTTCTGCACTAATAGGTCAAAGACCTCTGGGCTGGAGCGCCCACTCCCTGGGGTCCACCATCTGGTGACTGGGGTAGTCAGCCAGAACATTCTCTACACCTGGAATGTGCATAGCGGATATAGCAGGAATGTGTTCTTCTGCCCAGGCCAAAATAGCCTTGACCTCTGACCAAGCAGATGTTGTCTGAGTGGATGTGGACTGAACATCCCCTTAGTGGAGAGGACCAGCACACCAGAGCATGAAGAATTGCCCTGAGCTCCAGAATGTTGATGGGCTGGAGGGTCTCCTCCAAAGTCCATCGCCCCTGAACCCCCAGGTGACCCAGGACAGCTCCCCAGCCGTAAAGGGTATCATCTGTCATCACCAAGGTCCAGTACTGGATCACAAAGGGTCTCCCCTTCTCCAGGTTGGAACTGTCCAACCACCAGAGGAGGTCTTGTCTCATTTCCTGGGGAAGAGAAACTAGACTATCCAACAGATCCAGATTCCCCCCGGCAAGCCCGGATGATTACCCTCTGAAGCTCCCTGATGTGAGCCATGGAGCACGGAACTGCTTCCATGGTGGAAACCATGCGGCCCACCAGAGATAAAGACTTGCGTACCGGAGCTCAGGTTCACCCCAGAGCCCGGGACACAATGCCCATGATCTACTGAACAGGCTCCTCTGTCAGAAAGACCATTCCCTGGCAGGTGTCGAACAGGAGACAGAGGAAGACCAGGATCTGAAGGAACTGGAGCAGATTTGTCCATGTTCAGAATCCACCCATGACAGAGGAGGATCTGAGAGCATTCCTGGACTTGAGGGTCCAGAAGATCCCTTGAAGGAGCCTTCAGCAGAAGGTCATCTATGTACTGAGTCACCTGAATCTCCTGGGTGTGCAGGAAGGCAATCAAAGCCCCTAAGACCCGTGGGAACACCTGAGCAGTGGTGAGCCCTAAGGGCAAAGCGGTGAATTGGAAGTGCCCCAAGGTGCAAGCGAACCTGAGGTACTTCTGACTGTCCGGATTAATTGGAACATGCAGGTAAGCATCCTGCAGATCCAAAGAGGCCAGAAATTCCCCTGGACACATCACTACAATGACAGAGATCAAAGACTACATCTTATAGTGAGTATGGACCACAATAGAACTGAGGTCCAGGATAGGGTGTCTGCCCCTATCCTTCTTGGGAACTACAAAGAGGTTTGAATAGAAACCTAAACCTCTCTCTTGAGGTGGAACAGGAACCAGAACTCCCATGTCCAAGAGAGACTGGACAGCCCTGTTGAAAAGACAGAGCTTTCTTGGCTCAGAGGGAATTGAGAAAGGAAGAATCTGAGGGAGGAGGGGATACAAAGGGAATCCTGTAGCCTCCTGAAACCACTTGTAATACCCACTGATACAAAACAGAGCATGCCCAAATGCTTGAAAAATGCTGCAGGCGACCACCCACAGGGAGTTGTGGACCAGAGTTCGGCGAATTATGCCAAAGGAGGTTTGGTGGATGTGGGTTTGGCGGAGGAATGTTTGGACCTCCACTGCTACCTGGGCTTGGGGGTGGAGCACTGGGTGCTAGCCTGAGACCAATTCAGATTCGGCCTTTGCACTTCACTTTGGTGGGGACAAAAAAGATGCTGCTTCCTCAGCAGATTAGGGCGTTTGGGGACCTGAGGCAACAGAGTGCTCTTGCCCCATTGGCCTCACTGATGATTTGCTTCAGTTCAGGCCCAAACAGAGACATCTCTGAAAAGGGAGAGAAATCAGTGACTTCTTAGATGATAGGTCAGGAGACCAATTCTTGAGCCACAGAGTGCACCTAGCCACAACAGAAAAGGCAGAAGCCTTAGCCTCAAGCCAGACAGCATCTAAAAGGGCATCAGTAACATAGTTCTTAGCCTCTGACAATTTTGCTAAAAGGGCCAAAAGGTCCTCCTTAGGGGCACCTTTGGGTACAGCGTCAGTAAGCTGTTCATTCCAAACAGCAATGGTTTTGGTAATCCACAAAGAAGACAAGGTAGGCCTCAAGGAAGCACCGATGGCAGCGAAGGCAGACTTCAGGATAGCTTCAAGCTTCCTATCAGTTAAGTCCTTAAGCACTGTGGGATCAGCCAAAGGTAAAGCAGCGGATTTAGACAGTCTCAAAATAGGGGGATCAACCTGAGGAGGTGTAGCCCACTGAGCCAGGGCTGCAACAGAAAAGGCATACAGCTTACAGAATCTCTTGGAGAGAGAAAGATGCTTGTCAGGAGTCTTCCATTCATCCAGGATAACCTGGTCAAGAGTGGGATTAGGCGGAAACATAGTACAAGACTTCTTGCGCCTTTGAAAGACATAAGAAGTAGACTTTGTCTCTACAGGGTTAACAGGAATGTGTAGGGTAGTCAAAACCGCCTTGATGAGACCCTCCGCAGAGGTTTTAGGGTCCGCCTCAAAGGGGTCACCATATGTATGGAAAGAAGCCCCTTCTACATATTTTCCATTGTTACAGTTCTCAATCAAGACGAAGTCAGACAGTATAGTTAAAATCACCTTTATTAGGATACTAAAAAATAGGCAATAACTGAATGTACTATAAGCAGAGGGTGACTGGAGAGGCTAGCGACTCTATCAGAAATAGGAGCCTGCTGCCGGGTCAACCACGTCTGCTGGAGACTAGCCTAAAGCCATCTGGTAGTCTCAGGGTAGTAGGTGGAATGCACACAGAACCTGCAGTCTCCCGTAATGTAGCAACAAGGGAGACTACGGACTCACACCTACAGTCAGTAAGGAAGAGCTCATCTCCGCTACAGATGGCAACAATGGAGACTACTGACTCTCGCCTGCAGTCAGTAAGGTCGAAGTCTGCCAGAGCCCCAGGTCTGCACCAGGATGGATGTCTGTGGGGAATGGAGCCACACAGCGGAGTGAACAGACAGAGCCATAGTTCAGCACCAGCTAGGATAGTCAGACAAGCCAGGTTCATACATGGAGCGGTTAGTCAGCCAGAGCCACAGGTCTGCACCAGACAGGATGTCCAATAATAGTCGGCAACACTGGGAGGATAGTTGAACAGAGCTCCAGGTCAGCACCAGGTTGAACAGTCAGACAAGCCAGGATCATACACAGAGTGGGTAGTCAGCCAGAGCCACAGGTCTGCACCAGATTGGATGTCTAAAGCCAAAGGAGCGCACAGGTAGAATGGTCAGACAGAGCCACAGGTCAGCACCAGAATGGAGAGTCAGACAAGCCAGGTCATACACAGGATACAGGAGCAACAGGAACTAGAACTGCACTGAACACCAATGTAAAGGTCCCGAGAGGTTTATAAAGGAGTAGGAGAAGGCGGGACCAATTAGGTCCCACAGGCTAAGTCTATAACAGGCGTCCAGGCAAGTGCCTGATTCATGATGCTATTAACAAGGAACCATAAGCGACCAGGCAGGAGGCATAGAGGGACGCAGCTAGTAACGTTGGCGCGTCAGTCCAGAACCCTGCTCCCGGCCGAATGGAGCAGGCCGAGGCAAGGCACTGTGACACCAGTCCTCTGACTCTTCAAATGAATCCTCCTCAGAGGAATCTGAAAGATCAGGAATGCCAGATACTGTCACCCATATTAAAAAAAAAAAAATCACCTCAAAAAGTCTAAAAGAGTATTTATCTGGCAGGCAAATGGTTAACGTGTGGGGGAGAGTAAGGGAATCCAAGCCTCTGTGTAGGATACACCAAAAAGAGAAATAAAATGGCGACCTAACTCAGATCCAATCAGAGAAAAGCTTGTGAAATGGGCGTTACGGGAAATGTAGTTCTCTCTTTGAGGTACCCAAAAAACAGCGCCTAAACCCCCCCAGGGACACCCACTGAGGATGTGAACCGGAATGCGGGACAAGGAGAGGCAAGACGAATGAGCCCTCAACTCCGTAAGTGGAATGATTGCAGAGATGTGTCCCAAAGCAGTGTGTCCCATAAAACTCAATGGAGCAAGTGCGGCCATGCAGTAAAGCTCGCTCTTAAAGGCACGGAATAAAAAAAAAAAAAAAAAAAAAAAAAAAAAAAAAAATTGAAATGTTTTGAGAAGTGAATAAAAAAAAAACAAAAACAAAACACAAATATAATATACAAGTGTAAAAGCCCGTGTGCACCGGCCATGGAGCAGTGAGGTAACGGCAGTACGCAGAGCAGGACTGGCCTATTAACACTACACGGACCTTCTCTGCGTACTGCTGTTTCCTCACTGTTCCAAGTGATTGTGCCACATCACTCACGCAATGTAATCATTCGCAGTAGAGACTGGCCAAATGCAGGCAGTCTCTATTGCACATGACTGCATCGTGACAATCTTTCTGGCCTTTTATTATATAGGATAATAATCAATAACAACTCATGAATCGGCCCATCACAGAAGGTGGGTTTGCTTTACCAGACATTTTTGACTATTAGCGAGCATCCGCCTTAGCCAGAGTTTTCGATTTCACTTGCGATCCCCCATTACAATGGATCAATTCTCTCACCCTCATCTTGGGGCTCTAGACCCCCTCCAGACACTGCTTGCTGAGAAGCGGAATCGCCCCTCCTCAGGGTCAACTAATCTGGTATATGGTCATATTCTTTCCATTTGGGACGAGGTCTGCGACTCCCCGATTTTGATCCCTTTCCTTCCCCCCTTCGATCCTTATTGGGGAACCCGGACTTTCCAGCCGGGCAGAGACATGCCCTCTTTCACTCTCTTAGACTAAGGAACCTTGATACATTAAGAGCCCTCAGCGAACCTACCTCCCCTCCATCTCTCGCTAGTCTGAAAGCTATGATCGGATCTTCCTCTGTTCCTTGGTGGTGTCTTCTTCATGTTCATCACTGTGTGCACAGTGAATGGAGGAACGGTTTCAGAAATCAGAAGTTAACAATATTTGAAAATCGATTATTAACGAAACTGGGATCTTTCCGTCCACTTTCATTCTGCTATAACTTATTCTAACCTGAGCCCACCAAAACTTTACTTCATGAAGCAGTGGGAGAGAGAGCTATCTTTCAAGCTGGACACTTCCAGCTGGTCCCATATTTTGAAAGACAACTTCAGATTCTCAAGGGACACTGCCACTAGGGACCTGAATTATAAAATATTCACAAGGTGGCACCTAACACCTACGCACCTAGCTAGCTTCTCTTCTACACTCTCTCCCTTATGTTGGAGATGTACTACTGAGGTTGGTTCTCCCGCCCACATATGGTGGTTTTGTTCTCTTATTGTTCCTTTTTGGAAACAGATTCTACTCAAAATCAACACAACCTTACACCTCTCGCTCCCCACTGATCCACTCCTCAGTTTATTTTTTAGCTCACACCACCTCCCCACACCAGTCTCTAGGTCACACAAAATTTTGACTGCACATTTACCGGACACGGCAAAATCCCTTATACCAAAATACTGGAAACAGACTTCTGCTCCTCCCATCTCCCTGTGGTATGGGAAAGTAGCAAGCATTAACCCCTTAAGGACCGGGAAAATCTGAGTTAGATTTGACTTAAGGACCGGAGCAATTTTGACTTTTTTGACTATGTCTTTGTTCAACCATATTTTCTCTTTAATTCCTTTTGTGCACCCACATAAATTATATACTGTTTTTTTAAGCACAAGTAGGGCTTTCTTTTGATACCACAATTATATGAATACCTCATTGTTTAATTTGATTAAAATAGAAAAAAAGAGGAAAAAAATTGAAAAAAAACAACATTTTCCTTACATTTTTCTGTCAGGATTTGCATACTATTAGTTAATGAAAGAAAAATACCCCTAAATATATTCATTTTCTTCTCCTGAATATAAGAGTACCCCATATGCCTAGTATTTTAGTCCTTTACTCACATTTACAAGGTAAATATTACAAGATGGCTGCCGTTATTTCCAACTTGTGATGTTTCAACAATTGGCATGTGAGCATCATAGCTTAGCTGACGGTGCCAGAACCAAAAATGGCCCACAAAAGGTATATGTTTCTGAAAACTACACAACATAAAGTAAATAATCAGGAGAATTTTGGAGTTTTTCATGCAGCTATTTTTCCAGAAAAAAATTTCAAAATTGTGGTAATATTTTGTTTTTTTGCAGTTTTCACACTTACATTTCAATACTACTGTTGATATCAAGCACATGATAGGTGAAGATTTTTAAAAATGCATTGTTTAGTGTTCAGCTCCTTCTTCTGAGCACGGCAATACCCCATATGCATAGGTTTCTCAAGGTTTGGGAGAGCTACGGGGCCCAAATTGGAACATGCGCGTTTCCAGTTTCACACTTTGAATTTTCACAGCTTGCATCACTGGTGCCATGTCTCATTTGGGGCTGTGTAACAGTGCTCCACTCTAAGATTTCCCCCCAAAAGTATATATTTTTGGAAAGTAGACACCCCAGCCTTTCATTTTATGTATGTTTTCAATTTTTTTACGCAGCCATTTTACCACCAATCGCTCGTAAATCTTGACGTAAGTTAAAAAAACACCGTTTTTCACACTTGCACTTCAATGTTGATGTGAATTTCAAGCACAGGATAGGTGAAGATTTTTAAAAATGCATAGGTTATTCAAGGTTTGGGGGAGCTACGGGGCCCAATTTTTAACAAATATTGAATTTTCACATCTTGGTTAACTGGTGCCATTACTCATTTTGGGCTATGTTCCAGTGCTGCACTTTAGAATTTCCCCCCCAAAGTGTATATTTTTGGAATGTAGACACCCCCAGCTTTCATTTTAGGTGTGTTTTCAAGTTTTTTACACAGCTATTTTACCACCACTTTCTCATAAACTTGACGTAAGTAAAAAAACAGCGTTTTTCACACTTTGCCTTCAATGTTGATGTGAATTTCAAGCACAGAATAGGTGAAGATTTTATAAACTGAATTGATTAGTGTTCAGCTCCTTCTTCTGAGTACGGCAATACCCCATATGCATAGCTTTCTCATGGTTTGGGGGAGCTACGGGGGCCAAATTGGAACATGCGCGTTTCCAGGTTCACACTTTGAATCTTCACAGCTTGCGTTACTGGTGCCATGTCTCATTTGGGGTTGTGTAACAGTGCTCTTTTTTAAGATTTCCCCCCAAAAGTGTATATTTTTGGAAAGTAGACACCCCAGGCTCTCGTTTTAGGTGTGTTTTCCAATTTTATACACAGCCATTTTACCACCAATCCCTCGTAAACCATGACGTAAGTAAAAAAAAAAAAACAGCGTTTTTGACACTTAGGGTTGGCAGCAGTATACTGGGCTGCATACAAATTGGTTTGGGAAACAATTTCACCTAAAATGTCTTCCCCCAAAAACAAATCAAAAAAATGATCATGGGTAAATCCTTCCACATCAATTTGAATCCCTGGGTTGCCTGTGAATTCTGAGATTTGTGGGCATAAATTGATACCCATTCATTAGGATCCGGAGTGGCAGGTGTTGGGGCATTTCTTTGGGCAGGTCTTTTGGCAGGTCTTTGGGCAGGTCTTTTGGCAGGTGCTGGGGCAGTTGCCAGGGCAGCTCTTGGGGCAGCACTTGGGGCATTTCTTTGGTAGGTCTTTGGGCAGATCTTTTGGCAGTTGCCAGGGCAGCTCTTGGGGCATTTCTTTGGGTAGGTATTTTGGTAGGTCTTTGGGCAGTTCTTTTGGCAGGTGCTGGAGCAGTTGCAAGAGCAGCTCTTGGGGCAGTGCGTCTTTTCTTGACAGAAGGCCCAGCGTCATCACTAGAGCTGCTCTCACTTTCTGAAAACTGCGCTATGTCAAAATCTGACGCAGTGTCTGTTGCCTCAGAGTCAGACGCCAAAAAGGCATATGCCTCTTCAACGCTGTACCTGCGCTGCATTTTGCCCACTAAAAAAATTTTTTTTTTTTCTTACGCTATCCCTAAACCTAAATCTAACCCTAAAACTTACCCTAGCCTACGTATATCCTGAACCTACTTAACCCAAGTGAACTACCTATCTAAAACGCACTTATTATATATATTTTTTTTTTTTTGGGGGGGGGGGGGGGATTTGGGGTTTTTTTTTTTTTTTTTTTTTTTTCTTACGCTATCCCTAAACCTAAATCTAACCCTAAAACTTACCCTAGCCTACGTATATCCTGAACCTACCTAACCCAAGTGAACTACCTATCTAAAACGCACTTATTATATATTTTTTTTTTTTTTGGGGGGGGGGGGGGATTTGGGGTTTTTTTTTGTTTTTTTTTCTTACGCTATCCCTAAACCTAAATCTAACCCTAAAACTTACCGTAACCTATGTATATCCTGAACCTACCTAACCCAAGTGAACAACCTATCTAAACTGCACTTATTATATATATTTTTTTTTTTGGGGGGGGGGTTTGGGGGTTTTTTGGGTTTTTTTTTTTTTTTCTTACGCTATCCCTAAACCTAAATCTAACCCTAAAACTTACCCTAACCTACGTATATCCTGAACCTACCTAACCCAATTGAACTACCTATCTAAACTGCGCTTAATATTATATATATATATATATATATATATATATATATATATATATATATATATATTTATATATATATTTTTTTTTTTTTGGGGGGGGGGGGGGGTGTTGGGGTTTTTTTCCCCCTAAACCTAAATCTATCCCTAAAACTTTCCCTAACACACGTCTACACTAAACCTACCAAACTACCTACCTAAACTATATTTACTATTAAAAAAAAAAAAAAAAATTTTTTTTAAATTTAAAAAATTTAAAAAAAAATCGAAAAAAAAATCCAGGGGGATGGGGGGTGTCCCGCAGATCAGAAAACACTGATCTGCAGCAAATTGATCACTCCAAGAGTGATCAGATGGGGGGAACTTATTGATCACTGCAGAACAGTGATCAAAGGGTTAATTTTTTTTTATTTAAACTTTTTTTTAACTTTTTTTTTTTCCAGGAACACTGGAACACCATCTCTCTATGTCTCTCTCCACCTCAGCAGTATGCAAGGTGGAGGGAGGCATAGAGATCTGACAGGGACAGTATTTACAAATACTGTCCCTGTCATTCAGGTTTTGCAACATGTGATTCGCTTTTGAAGCGAATCGCATGTTGCAACAATGTTTCTGCCGCTTGTTACTAAGTGTCCCGATACCGGGACACTTAGTAATAAGCGGCTTGAACTCTTCCATCTCTCTGTGCGGCCGCGATGGAAGAGTTTAACCCTTGACGTACCGGGACCGTCAAGGGTCGTTGGATCACTTTTACCCTTGACGGTCCTGGTACGTCAAGGGTCCTTAAGGGGTTAAATCTATGGAATGCAGCCACGCTATCGCGAATTCCGATATGTCCTCCTATGTTTCGTGCTGGGGAGATTGGCATGATTGATCACTCCTCTGGTATTGTCTTACTCGATCACTCAGATATATTTCACAGATAGTTACCCCATCAGAGATCTGCCGATCCTCCTCTTCCTTTTTTCTCCTTTCCTCTCCCTCTACTCTTACGTCCTATCTCCCCTTTCTTCTTTTCTTTTTTCTATTCACTCGCTATCTACTTCACCATAAACAACCCACACGGGGATATTTCATAACTCACCTATGACAAGAATTTCTGACACTCCAACGCCTCTAGAAGGCTACCGCAATAGGTGTATGTCCCACTTTACGCTTTGATTTCAGAATGTATTGTAATTCACATTGTATGTCTTGCATGTATTTATACCAGCACATATTTAACTTCATTTTGTATATCTGACATTCTCGTACGATCTTGTTCTTTTACTTTCATTTGGATACTGTATGTTCAATTTATCTTAAATAAACTTTTTTTTTTTTTTATTCAAAAACTCATGAATCCAGAGGGAAATTGACATATAAGTCCCAAAAACCACTAAAACTGGTAGGGAAGGGGTTAATACCACAAAACAGCCCAAAATGCTCCAAAGACCCAGAGATCAGATGGATAAAGTACCCAATATGAGTGCAGGAGTTACAAGGAACTCCAGAAAGACCCCTGTGCGGAGGGGAACTGTGGGACAAGTGGACCATGGCACTCAAAGGGTTACTCACCTTTTTTTGCAGGACTTCTTTCTTCAGATTACCATTCAGGAGAAAGGAGCCTCAGAGAGACCCCTTTAGAGGGAGAGACATGAGTCGCATGATTCTCTCCCAGGGCTGCAAGGGTCCACAGACAGCACCTGATAACTGGGCAGTCCTCCAGGGGAAGCCAGTAATAGTAATCTGCGAATTGGGGGAATTTGGGCATCACATATGTAACAAAAATACTAAAACTAAGCAGAAATGTTCTCCCCATATAACCAGGACAGTGAAACAAGTCTATCTGGGTCGAGAGTGGCTAGGTAGCCTTATATGGAGGAAGGGGGAGGTGTTACAGTTTCAGCTTACCTTGTTTAGTCATTGTGTTCTTGTTTATCGGATCAAGATTGCTGAGCCAGTGTTCACAGTGGTCGCCTGTTCCAGTCGACGGATCAAGAGTTGGCATTCCAGTCTCTCGCATTGTGGTCTAGCGAAAGGCCTACTATTTCTGGTAGTAGTGTCGCCAGCTAGTAACCCTTTGCTTGTTGTACCACTTATTTATCGCTGTGATTTATTCTAACAAATATTTTGCATTATATTACCGTACTGAGTTCTGAGCATTCCTGGGTGCCCGTGACAGTACGCAAGGGCCATGAGCTCTGAAGGTGATGGTGGTGCGATTTTCCAAAGCATCCTGGATAGGATGGAGACACTGGGTCAGAGATTGGACGAATTGCTTTAGCGATTCAGATGGTTTCACAGTGTACTGGAAACCTTGAGCAGATCTGTACACAACCGGTGGCCCCTTCCAATCCCTCCTGGGCATCAGCTCAACCCACCTGAGTTGACGCAGGCACAGTCAAGAGGCTAACGGGTTCCGCTCAGCTCCCACAGCTGTATGGTGGGGACCCAGATGGTTGCCGTGGTTTTCTGAACCAATTGGGAATATATTTCGAGCTGGTACCATATGCATTCCCAAATGAACGAAGCAAGGTGGGCTTCTTAATTTCTCTCTTAACTGGCCGGGCATTGGCATGGGCCAATCCCTTGTGGGAGACCAATAAGCCAATTGTACATAACTTTTCGGAATTTATTAATTCCTTTAGACAGGTTTTTGACAGACCAGGCCGCGTGGTGCTGGCTTCCAAACATTTGATGACCCTGCAGCAGGGCATGCGCACAGTGGCTGATTATGCCATAGAGTTCCGTACTCAGATAGCTGAGGTGGATTGGAACAATTAGGCGCTGATGGCTGTGTTTTTCCAAGGGCTCTGTGATACCATGAAGGATGAGATCGTGGCAGGTGACCTTCCTAACGAACTTGATATATTAATTGAGTTCTGTATCCTGATGGATACTAGAATCAGGGAGCGTCCCTCATTTAAGATGTACATGCAAAGATCCTCTGGCAAAGGATCAGGCCGTTATTCTGGCCCACCCTATCCTCCCGTGCCTCCTAGGTTTGTTCCAGAGGAGATTGAACCCATGCAGGTGGATGCTGTGGTTCAAGGGAGACCGAAGGGTGATGAGTATGCACGCAGGCCTCCTGGCGATTCCTCTGCTCTGGTTTCTGACCCACCCTATCCTCCCATGCCTCCTGATCTAGGCTCTGAGAGTGGTGAGCCTGCCCTGTTGGGGGTTACCCAATTGTCTTGAGAGGAGAGGGCCTTTAGGAGGAGGGAAGGCCTCTGTTTCTATTGTGGGAGATCTGGACATCTGTTGCGCGCCTGTCCAGTAAGGCCAGAGAGATGGTCTGGTGCATGAGCTGCCAGAGGCCAGTTAATTGGCAAGATATCCTTGTCCCGGGAAAATCTTTTCAGTAAACCCATGTTGAAGGCCTGTATCTACTGGGCTAATAAGTCTGTTTCGGTTTCTGCCCTTTTAGAAACAGGGGCCGCTAGGTGCTTTATTGATGCAGAATTTGTAGCCAGTAATAATATTCCATTATCCTTGTTGGAGTCACCATTGGCAGTGGAGGCCATTGATGGTAGACCTTTGCAGCCCTCTCACATCACGAATGAGACTACGTTGTTAACCCTAAGAGTGGGAGCCCTGCATACAGAGACATTAAAGTTTCAAGTGATTAATTCTCCACATCATGCTCTTGTTTTGGGTTTCACATGGGTGCAAAAGCACAATCCTAGGATGGACTGGCAAATGTGTGAGGTCCTACCATGGTCTCAGTCCTGTAACAAGTCCTGTTGTTAGTAGGTGAAGTACTTGGGCTCTGTGTGTGACCTGGCTATCTACGAAAACCCACTCTGTGTATGACCTGGCTATTTATGAGAACCCGCACTGTGTATGACCCGGCTAAGTACGAGAACCCTCCCTGTGTATGACCCAGTGATCACGAGTATCTCTTACTTGATCAATTTGTGCTATTGGCTTAAGACAGACCACTGTTGTGGACAGGGTCTGATTGGTGACTGCAGGCGTGAGTCACAGGGTCTCAATATAGTGACTGCAGGCAGAGTCACAGGGTCTCGTGTGGTGGCTGCAGGCGTGAGCCACGGGGTCTTTATATGTGACTGCAGGAGTTAGTCACAGGGGTCCGATATAGTGACTGCAGGCAGAGTCACAGGGTCTCTTAGTGGTGACTGCAGGCGTGGGTCACCGGGTTGCTGCAAAGGTGTGGTGTTGCTGGTGTGACTGATTGCAGGCGTGGGTCAGTTTTCCAGTCCAGCAGTCCTTGTGTTCCTGTTCGTCGGATCAAGATTGCTGAGCCAGTGTTCACAGTGGTCGCCTGTTCCAGTCGACGGATCAAGAGTTGGCATTCCTGTATCCTGCTGAGACTAACAGGGGCTTCGGCCCAGTCTCTCACATTGTGGTCTAGCGAGAGGCCTACTATTTCTGGTAGTAGTGTCGCCAGCTAGTAACCCTTTGCTTGTTGTACCACTTATTTATCGCTGTGATTTATTCTAATAAATATTTTGCATTATATTACCGATTACCTTACTGAGTTCTGAGCATTCCTGGGTGCCCGTGACAGGAGGTTCTAACCCTGCACTTCTATAGAACTGTTCCAGCCAACTGGGAGGAGCTGTCGCCTCTCCATGGTACCAGCGTTATATTGGAAGACAGAGAAAACAAGGCCTGCCAAGTTGTATTCTTTCAAAAATATGCAATCTTTATCCAAATGTGAGAATATTAACCCTTTGAGTGCCAGAGGGGTACGCAACACATTGCAAAGCAATGCTTTGCGTACCCCTCTGCCACTAAAGGGGTTAAAGAAAACCCTGACCAGTGTCCCTTTAATCTCTTGAAGGCCAGAGAGGTCTCTAATACTCTGTAAATTTCTCTACAATCAAAAGTGCTAAAAGCCCAAAACATTATTGAGCAGTTCCTAACATATTTGTTCAATACTTCTGATAGATAGCCTATCCACAAAAGTTACTAACAAAGAAAACTTTCAGTGCAGCAAAGTAATAACTGTTGAATATCCATGAAAGATACACCTACTTGGTACGGAAAAAAGAGATGGAGATGTACTTGTCTAGTGCTGGAACAAACATACCTCAACAGAATCCTCTGGCAGGAAGTTCATGGCAGCGTCTAAGTTTCCCTGAGATGCCAGCAGATTGGCATACTGGGCCACCTTTTCTGCCAGAACAGGTCCTTGTGGTGGCAGCTCTTTCCCACGGAGCAACTCGATTGACTTCCTTAACACCATGGCTTTCTCCACTAGATCCTACACGAGAAAACAGTGCCACAGCAGAAACACAATGGAGTAGAAGTTAGTTCAGAACATCCTCATTATTACAAGAAAAAAGCAGTATTCAATAAACTTAAAGTATTGAAATTTGAGGACAAATAGACTGCACCATAGGAGAACAATAAAAATTCACAGTGGAGTTAAATGGTGCTTTAATCCCTTGAATGTTAGACGGGTCTTCAATGCATTGCTTTTGCAGAGCACTGAATACTTCTCTATCATTCAAGGGATAAAAAGTCCTATATGAATCAATGGGAATTTTGGGAACATTTCTCTCTCCACTATGGTGCAGTTGGTTTTCCAGAATTCCACCTCTCTAACTTACTGAATAAAGCCCAATATTCTGTATGTATTGGACATGTTAATACATATTTAAAAAAAACCCATGCAATTGTATATATGTATGACTAAATAAACAGAATGTTTCATAAAGTAAGTATGCATCTCCTTGCATAGATTGTGACAGGAGTGGCAGGGGGCTACTGGAGGAAGTGCCTTGCCCTCCTGGAGAAGGAGGCTCACCTCCCCCCCATGGTTTCTATGTTCCATATGTATGAAAACAACAGCATTTAATGGTAAGTTATACATAAGGTATGTAAGAGAAATCCCTCTATATCAAGGATAATGAGACTCTAAAGGCTCTTTGACACAGGTGACAGAACACCAACATTGCCCTAATACAGTTCTGTTGCTCATGTAATTTCACTCACCTTCTCTTGATTTCTACCTCCAATCTCAATGCAGGAGTGTGCCCGAGAGCTGGCTAATGTGAGCTCCAGCCAGTATTACTGGCAGCTACTCACATGGATTGGCCATTTGCGGTTAGCTGAAATGAACATCTCAATCTCCAATTACGCTTCTGTAAAAAGTCTGCCAGCAACCCTATAATACGAGGTGCAGGCATTCTTCACTGCATTACTGCATGAATATGAAGTATGCTTGGCTTCAGTATGGAGGCTATAATCAATAACGAGACATGAACCACAGCCCAGCATAGTAGTACCTTTCACAACAGGCGACATCACCAGTGCAGCATCAATGGGTTGATGTTACCACTGTCAAAAGGGCCTACGTGTACTTTTCTTCCCCTATTGTGTTTTATTTATATTTTATGATTTATGAAGTAACAGGGTGGAGGTAAGGACCAAGACGTTCTCTTGTAGAAGACCAATTGCACAGCTTTAGCACAGTAACCAAGGTATCTTTTGGCAGAAGACTGCTTATTTAACTCCATGTGTTTTAAAGAGGTGTGCAAGGTATTGAAAGGCAATAATATGACCTTGCAAATGACCTTAACAAAATGTCACCTGCATCAAAAGGGCGGCATCAGAATGTCACCCTCTGAAGGGGCCCGGGGCCTTGTAGATGTACTGCCAGAATGTCGCCCACTTAAGGCTAAAGTCCTGCTGCTTTGGATTTGGACCTGTCCCTTTTCTTACCCCCACAATATCTCTATATAGTAAACCGGAGTTCATATGCTATTAACTAGACGCTGACATTAAAGAGAAACAATGTATACATACTGGCAAGGAAGAAGACCTTGCTGAGTGATGTGCTGGTGACCCGCACTGAGAGCAGGGAATACCCATTAAGTAAACTGGCAGCGAGTTCAGTGCTGGTCACCAGAACATCGCTCAGCAAGGTCTTCTTCCTTCCCAGTATGTATACATTGTTTCTCTTTAATGTCGCCATGTATTTAATAGGATACCAACTCCGGTTCACTATATTAAGATATTGAAAGGGGGTTTAAGGAAAGGACTTTATCCTTAAGCGGGCGACATTGCGTCTACAAAGAACGGTGACCCTTCAGAGGGCAACATTCTGATGTAGCCCTTTTGATGCAGGCGACATTATGATGTTGCCCTTTAAGTGGTCGCCAAATAGATGTTGACATTTCAACAAGATACCCTGTAAAGCAGGGTAAGCAATCAGCAGCTGTACAAGTGCTGTTGCACTACAACTGTCATCATCCAGAGGCAGCTGTATAATGGCTGACAACGATGGCAGTTGTAGTGCAAGAACAGATTGACGGCCACTGGTTGCCCACTCCTGCCCTAAACCTTATCACTGGTAGGGGGATCAGCTGATGGTAAGACCAGTAAATGACTACTTGGAGATCAAGTTTTAATCTCTTACCTGCAGAGCCAGAGGTGTGGATGTCTCGTGGCTCTTCACCCAGCATTCTGCCAGCCTGTCCACATTTCCTGAGGATATGTAACAAAGACAGGCCTGGGAGGACAGCTTCCCATCTCCCTCTGATTCCAAACGGCTTCCAAGGACATCTGAAAGCAGGAGATAAGAAAGTTCTACTGATCGAGGAGAGATCCAAACATATGACTAATTGTTTGATCTGTACACTACAATTACCATGCCGACATTAAATTTCAACAAAACGGACACTAATGTTACAATATGATTTTAGTATTCTTAACTGTTAAATCATTTTCTCTTTAGTACATATGGGAACACAGGTACCATTTGGTTGAATCTATCCTCTTGAAGGGAAGGCACATCCCAAAAAACAGGGTCTTTATGGCGGAGATTCCCTCCTCCTCCAACTAAACCCCCCTCCCCTGCCCACTAACTCCCAGAATTCATGTGACCAAAGCCATTGCTTTTTGCCTGGCAATGCCTAAAACTCCATTTGCAGATCACCCTGGATACTCAGATGTGGACCTGATGAGTGGGCAGGAGGATAAAAGAAGATAGAGCCCTCTCTGACCTCTCCATAGCTGGAGAGATATGTCCCATAGAAATTTCCCCCATAGAAGTCAATGGGCAAAACAGCCAAAACAGCCAAGATCCCCAGAGATTATCTGGGGGAGGTAAAAAACTAAGATACAAGTATTGAGAGGGTGAAAATAAATCCCCATAAGCACTCAAACACAGTAACAGTAGAGAAAGGGCTAAACCATAGAATAAAGCAGCCATCCTCACTCCAATGGCCTCTGAGAGAAAACAAAGAAAGATACCCATAATGGGTACAGCCCCTTTAGGGAGAGGCAACACAGTGTGGGACATAAAGTGGATCAAGGGTTACTCACTGGTATTCTGTCTTCAGGTTACCATCCTAAAGAGAAGTCAGAGTCCCAAGAGACACTGACATGAGGTAAAACTTGGCAGCAAGATTCCCTCCACAGGACTGAAAGGTCCAGTAGGCACCTGTGAACTGGTAAATCCAATCCAGGGAAGCCCAGTTATGGCATCCCACATAATGGGGGATTATACAGCCACATATCTAATAGGAAAATAATTAAAAAAAAAAACCTAAAGAAAATTAAGAGGATGACCATGCCTGTCCACCTCCTAGTAGGACATATGAATTCTGGAAGTTGGGGGGAAAGGGGATTGAGCTGGAGGAGGGAGTTTCCACCCCAAAGACTCTGTCTTTTGTTATGTGCCCTGCCCTCCAGGAAGAGGGACTAAACCCTACAGTACCTGTGTTTCATATTGGACGTAAGAGAAATACAGCTTGTTATGAGTGAACATTACGTAACATTCAGAGATTTGAATAGAAAACTTTACTTTAAACTCTTTGAGTACCAGATATGCGCGCAATGCACAGGAGAAGGAGATGGAGGAAGAGAGGGAGGAGACGGAGGAAGAGAGGAGGGAAATGCGTGAAGAGATGGCGGGACTGGGAAAGGATGGAGAAGAGGAAAATTATGACAGTTTGTTCATAAATCAGGGTTAGGAAACTGTTGGCTCTCCATTTGTTGAATACGACTTCCATCATCCCCAAAGGCTTGTTGGGGATGATGGGAGTTGTAGTCCTCAGCAGCTGAAGAACCAAAGGTTGCCTACCCCTTGACTAACTAATGGTTATACATTTATAGTAAACGTTGTACCCTGCCTAGTAACCAAATGGCTTGACCCAAATAATAAGACTCCTCTAGATCACCATACCACACAGTTCTGAGTACTCCTCTGGTTTGGAGTAAGTCAGCAGAAGAGCCAGTGATTCCTTCCAGCTCTGCAGGTTACAGCTGAGCACTATGTCCCTCCACTTGTGCTGGACCACAGAGGACAGGAGCTGAGAAGAGAAAGCAGAGGAAAATCAGTGAGCATTTTCATAATAAACAAATGCATAAACTTCTTCATCCAATGGGAGACTCTGGGCCTTTTGCAAAAAGCTAGAGGTGAAATTCAGGAGCAAATCACTGGCATAAGGTTCAAATGAGAATTCTGAAAATTTCCATTGATTAAATGGGGCTTTCAACCCTTTGAATGATAGATGCCTCCTATGCATTGTAAACGTTATGCTTTGGAGACCTCTAGCATTTAAGTAGCCAAAAGACCCATGTAAATGAATGAGAATTTTCATTCCCCAATAGTAGTTGGCTTGAAATGCACCTCTTTAGCATGATGAATAAGGGCCATTGAGATTGATGCCCTATGAGGAACTGAAGCAATTCTGGAACAAACAAACTACAAAATAAGGGACAACTAAACATTCTCAGTTACATTAAATTTGCCATGCCTCCGACAGATTTACAATTTCAAAATTATTAATCTGCACATCCCTTCCACATCGCCAGCTGTTGGACAACCCTCCAAGCTATTAAGATTCCCCCTTCCCTTGCATCAATAATTCTTAGTCCAAGATAATTTGCTCACCCACACATTGCCAGACACACACAGTCACAGCATCGACCCTTAGTGCATCTCCCCCAATTTGGTTTTTTTAGGCGATAGGATCCTTTTAAGATAAATATATTTAACTGCAGTCACAGATTGGTAGTTCCTGTTGTAGGAATATTCCAGTGTTATCAGGATTAATGGAACACTGAAACATAAAAATGAACTGCCTAATTATATGCCCTTAATTTTTCTGTAGCACACACTAGCACCTAGAAAAATTCTCTGTTTTCAGAGGAATGAAATCTAATCTTACATATTCTCTGAGGGAGCAGCCATTCCTATCTTTTCTAGGGCTCCAATATCACAACAATCTTGGGGCTCTTGTTCAAGATTGCCTGAATACAAGATCAGTGGTCGCCAATCACAACCAGTGAACTGACTTTAGCTGTTATTTATCAGATCAATGAGTTCCCAACAGCATTGAAGGCTCCAGTCAGCAAATAATACAAGTGAAGGGGATATGAAGCATGGGCTAGGAGCTCCCAAAATCTCATGGATCTATCACACAGTGGGTCACATGCTCAACATCAAAAGAAGAGCAATTCTGGGGCAAGACAAATGCACTGCAGACCTCTTTAATATTCAAGGGAATAAAAGCCCATTTAACCCTTTGTGTGCCAGAGGGGTGAGTGATGCAATGCTCACACCTCTGGCACTCGAAGAGTTAAGCCAGTTATAATATGGGGATGTTTTTATGTTCCATACTGAACAGTTCGCTTGCCCCAGAATTGCTCCACTTTTGTTTGAAAGTATGATCCAACTTTCCTTATCGGCCCCCGTTGTATCACACACACCCCGTCAGTTCAGTATAGAACATAAGCTGTTTGGAATTCTTGGGCAAACCAAGTGCACTGCAGAGGAGAACCAACTTTCTTAATGATTTAAATGGGGACTTTAACCTTTTGAATGCTAAAGAGCTCAATAATGCACTAGGGAAGCAATATTCTGGAGACATATCACATTTAAGAGTTTAAAATCCCTTGTTAAAAGAATGCACATTTGTATTTCTTCCCTTTGGTACAACTGTTTTTCCTCAGAATTCCTCCCCTTCTCTTCTGAACCTACAACTCTATATAAAGGGTCAGTGTTGGAGGCGATGTCAGACTAAGGAAGGTGCTCAAAAAAACATCTAATTTCTTTTAACTGTTTTTTGTTTTTTACATTAATAGTGCCATCTGGTGTCCAGAGAGCTCATCTGCAGTTCACATGGTGTCATGACAGTTATTGTGCTGCATTCTGTGGGAGTCTCTGGCTACAGTTCTCCACAGAATGTGATACTGACAGATTAATCAGTTTGGGACTGTTTGGAAGTTTACAACTTTTGAATAAAGACTATTGTCAGCAGTGGGAGTACCCTTGTTTTACTCAGCTGAAAAACAGCAATTTGGACTCAAAGAGTTGAATGATGCAACTATCACATGCAATTAAGATTCCAGAATTAACAGCAGTTTAATCCTTTGAGTGCCAGAGGGTTATGCAATGCATTGCTCTGCAATGCATTGTGTACCCCTCTGACACTCAAAGGGTCAAACCCGGGACAGTCAATTGATGGACCATCAGCTGACTACGGATGATGGGAGCTGAAGTCTCCAACAGCTGGAGGGCCAATAAATGACTACCACAGACTTAGTGGAAACATCAGCTCTGAGCGAGCCATAAAAGGTGGTGAAGCTATGGTCCTGGTGGCTCAATCCTTTGTTGCCTATGATTGCGAGCAATCCATGAAAATCATAAAATATTCAACTTCTGGTATGTAATAAAAAATAAGTAACATATAACTGGTGTTGTGCTAAAATAATGAAAAAGATAAATCTATTTTTAATGCCATATTTATATGCACGACCTATCATTTAGTCTGATAATATTAAAAATTAATAAATAATAATATTAAAAAAATAGTCTTTCCTGTGATTTGTGCTCAGTAAGTACATTTTAACAGGGATTGTATAAATAGTATAAATGTTCATTGATCCCTCCCATGTGCCCCTTTTTAGAATGGTACTGTCCCTCTGAGACACAAATCCCTATGTCCCTCTTTCCTACTCTGTTGTCCCTCTTTTTAGGATTTCAAACTGTGTGGTGTGTGTATATAAGTGTATCAAATTGCTCCACAGCAGGGGGCGCAAATCTTTTCTTTAACAGTAGTTATTTTTAATCAATGGAACATGTAATGAGCTACTCTAAAACATACTGAAAACTATATGAATTTATAACTATGTAATAAACCACCTCCAAAGCTGCTCTTACCTACTCTTCCCACACCTTCCGACAGAGTGCTGACCTCCTTAACAGCTCAATGTGATACAATCCTGTTACATGTCATATATTTTTTAGCAGATGAAATCCATTTATACTACAGAAAACAAAACCTGTGGCTCTGCAGTGAGCCACAGAATATTTGATTGATACCTTGCTAGCATTCAAGGTGTTAAAAGACTCACAAAAATCAACTGTAATGGTCATTCCCCACTATGATGCTGTTTGCTCCACAACTGTCCCTATTTAGCTTACAGAGTATGATCCTAAATGATCAAATCCACAACTCTGTGTTTCTACTGATCATAGTGGGGTCTCCCTATCTCAGCTCTTGAAGTGCCAAAGAGGAATCAAGCACATTGTAAAGCAATGAGTTGGGTGCTGCTGTGACACTACAAGGGTTATAAACAAGCAGTCATGTTTATGATTTTAACACAGAACTTTTTTTTTTTTGGAGGCTCATTTACAGTGCAACTTACTGTTGTTATCTTATTTTTCTGCTGAGCAAAATACCACTGCTGGGTTTCCCTCAGTAAGTCTTCACCACCAGCATTGGCTAATATGATGGCATCTGCAAAGCGTCCATCTTTCAGACACAGGTCCACGGCGCCCTCAAAATTTCCCAACAGAAGTGCCTGGCTGATCAGACCATCCGTGTCTAGAAACAGAAAGAGCTGGTTTACTTAATTTAACACTTGAGTGCCAGAGGGTTGCTCAATGAATTGCTTTACAATTTGTTGCGTACCACACTGGCATTCAAAGGGTTAATCATCAGTATGGCAAGAGAAAACACAACAAGTGGCCCTCACCCATCTGCCAATAGCAGTGCAATACAGGATGGCCATAGACTATGGTACACATACAAAACAAATGTGTCAAAGCAAAAATGACAATTTGGGAACAAACCAACTGCATTACAGTAAAAATAAATAAATATTTATATTGTTTCAAATGGGGCTATTAACCACTTGAGTGCCAGATGGGTACCCAACGCTTTGCAATGCGTTGCATATCCCTCTGGCACTCAAAGGGTTAACAGATTTGCTTTACATCACTTCAGCTCCCACTGTTTTGTGAAACACAAAATCGGGGGTTGTGGATTTACTCAGATACACACACTGTGGCAGTCATTTACTGGAAATGTATTTACATATAACTTGACAGCCATGAGATTCTGGCGCCCCCTATCAGGTGTCCTTAAACATGTGAAACACAAAAAAACCAGCAAGGGAAATTACTAAGGGGCAAGGTGACCCATTCCATGAGAAGGCTTAACAGAATTATCACACGTTTAGTAAGGGATTTACTTATGGGCCCTGAGCTTTTGCCATCTTTTGCTTCCCACCCAGGGCACACATAATCTCACTGTAGCCGATATGAATGAAAAAAAAATGTTGGCCTGGTTTCAATGATAGTTCTGCATGCAATAAGCTACTTACAGTGTACTGAGTCACAATGAGACCAGCTTCACCATTAATTAAGCTATGTGTTGATAATATAAGATTCCCAAGTCCCCACTTCATACAGGTCTGTAAAACCATTCATATTCATAGCATTCTAAATTGAGGCAACTGTGATACTTTGTTTTTGTAAAAAAAAAAAAAAAAAGTGTATTTTTGTGCGTTGTAAATCTGACATTGACCACACACACATTAACTCAGCCTACAGAAAGGGTTTGGTACTGGACATCTGTTTGAAAGCAAAGAGAGGAATCAGATAGTATGATACCAGCCTGGCTCTGTTACATTACAATACAGATACAAAACCCTGCTGCTATTCTTACCCACTGATTAACATTTTTTGAGAGTCTTCCTTCATCCTCATATGTAGCCAAAATCCAAATTAAATTCTGTGGAAAACCAACTACATTACAGAAGACAAACCCCACTTGATTTAAATAGCACTTTAACTCACTGGGGGTTTATGCATTAAGGCATGATAAAGCAGAGACTACTTCTCCAGTGATATCACTTCTCCAGTTCCAATGTTTTATAGAGCCTATGCACTAAGATCTCTAAAGCTGGAGAAATCTTGGTGCATTGGCTCCAAAGAATAACATAGGACTTGGAGAGTTTAGAACACTGGATACGTCCTCTCCACTTCATCTCCTGTTTATTAAACATTAGTGTATCTCCACCCTTGAATGCTATAGAGGTCTCTAACACACTGCAAAGAGATGCGCTGGGAACACTCGCTAGTATTCAAGGAGTAAAAGATCCATTTAAATCAATGAGGAAGTTTATTTCTCTGCTATAATGCAGTTGGTGTGTCCCAGAATTGCTCTGATTTGCCTTTATACACAAGTCCTTTAATTGTAACCATTGGCCAATGCACTAAGTGTGGAGGCATTCTTGTATATGGAGTACCTGGAGACACTGGGATCTCAAACTTGGTTGAATCCTGGTGTGGTAGATTAAAGATTTCCATGGAAGAGGAGGAGGATAAGGTTTGCCCTGTAAAACTACTGGAGCCCTAAAAGAAAAGAAGAACACAGGAGTCACAGTGAGAGAAACTACTTGAATGTAGTTAGGAAAAACACGTAGCAATTCAAATCAAAATGTATTTAAAACTTATTTTGATGCACCTAATAAAATTGCAATTTAAAATCTCAGGCATATACATGTATCAGTGTTGAATTAACTTCATATATTTATTTTTATTTTTTTGCAAATGCACTTAAAATGTGTCATTGCTCCTTAATAGAAAATAAAAAAAAATCATATATTTTAAATTATGAGACTTTAAAAACAAAATAGCAAATTTATTAGAAAATTAAAGTGCTTGCCTATTACTAAGTTATAAAATTTAACCTCTCCAGAGTGCACATGGGATTGCTATCAAAGCCATGAGTGTTGGCCACTATCATGATATTTTTATGCACATAGATTATATAACATTTTACATGACCTGAGACATTTTATGAGCACAACTCTTTTTTATTTATTTTCCTCCATACAAACAAAGTGTCTTCTGTCATTATCAGTATTGGAAATGCAATGTTTCTTTTGCCTTGCACTTTTAAACTCTTTGCTGCTAGATAGAAATCCAAAGCACTGTTTCTCAATGTGCTGGAGTCATCGATAGCATCCAAGGGATAGAAAGACAATGGGTTTATGTATAAAGTAAAAGTGGAGCAGTTCTAACGTAAACCAATTACACCATAAGGGACTGATAAATAGTACCATTGAGTTAAATGCATTAAATGCAAGGACCTGGAAAATATGAGGTTGATTTTACTTAAAGGGATAGTAATGTTTCATAATAAAAGCAGCTCTAATTAATCATCATAGTATTTGGACTTTGGAGAGTGTTATTTCAATTCTGTCAGAGTTGTAGTTCAAGAGTAATTCAACGACAAAGTATTCCCCTCCCATCCCTTATATTGCTGTAACACTGCTCAGCCAGAGCAGAAGGGAGGTGCCCAGGTAGATTGCAGAGAGGGACAATCTTCAATTAAGATAAGGGAAAAACCTGAAAAGCTTGTCAAGGGGGGCAGGGCTTTCATTGTAAGAAGAATGTCCCCTGCTGTTATCTGTCTGGTCTTACAACCAGATCCCCATCTGAGAAGAGATGGCTTACACTAGGTAAAAGGGGCTGGAGGGGGAAACTTTGCTTGTGAATATCTCTTAAAGCATAAAGGTTTGAGTGATAAGACTTATATCATTATTCATATTTTTTGAATGCCTACAAAATAAAATAAAGTTAAAATGAAGTATTACTATCCCTTTAACCCCTTAGTGACGGCCGCGTGCAGACGCGGCCGTCACTTAACGTCCGTCTAACATTTTTTTTTTTTTTTTTTTTTAAACAGAATCCGGAGTCCCCGAACGGCGTGCAGCCGCGCGGGGATCTGGATTTCCTGGACGTACATGTACGTCCTCTGTCACTAAGTGACACCCACAGAGGACGTACATGTACGTCCATTGTCACGAAGGGGTTAAGGACCGGAGCAATTCTGACCTTTTTGATTATGTCTTTGTTCAACAGTGTTTTCCCTCTAAGTACTTTATTTTACCCATGAAAAGTATATACTTTTTTTTTTACGCACGAATAGGAATTTCTTTTGATACCATACTTATATGGATAGCCCACCATTTTAGTAAAATTAAAGAAAATGTTAAAAAAAAAAAAAAAAAATGCCATTTTTTGTTCACTTGGGATCATTTGGGTACAATGGGTTAAATGTTTATGGACACTGCATGAAAGGTGTGACCGGTCAGTCATACCTACAAAATGGGCAGACTTAATGGGTCACTGTCCCCCCGGGTGAAAAACCTCATGTCCCTTTTTCCCACCCTATTTTCCCACTTTTTATTGATGACATTTGTAGTTGTGTATAAATGTATTACATGGCTCCACAACAATCACACTTCCTATTTTGGTTGACATGTTTTTTTTATTTAAATAACATTTTTGTTATTTAAAAAAAAAAAAAAAAAAAAGTGTTTTTTTTTTTGTTTTTTTTTTTTATAAAAAGACACAACAAAAGTTCATTTTAGCAGGTTAAAAATGGACCTGCATTTAGCCAGCCTCCAGCACAGCAATGAAGAGGTTAAAGGGATATTAATACTTTGTTTTAACTTTATTTTATTTTGTAGGCATTAAGTCTTATCTCTCAAACCTTTATGGTTTATGAGATATTCACAGGCAAAGTTTCCCCTCCCCGCCCCTTTTACCTAGTGTAAGCCATCTCTTCTCAGATGTGAATCTGGTTGTAAGACCAGACAGATAACAGAAGGGGACAATTTTCTTTGTATAAAAACAATGAAAGCCCTTCCCCCCTTGACAAGTTTTTCAGCTTTTTCCCTTATCTTAATTGAAGATTGTCCCTCTCTGCAGTCTACCTGGGCACCTCCCTTCTGATCTGGTTGAACGGGGTGGGGATACTTTGTTTGTGAATATCTCTTAAACCATAAAGGTTTGAGAGATAAGACTTATATCATTCTTCGTGTTTTTTTAATGCATACAAAATAAAATAAAGTTAAAATGAAGTATTACTATCCCTTTAATACCCCCAGCTGATGCATTTTATTCGTCCACTAGGTGTCTCCTCTCTGCTTTTCTGTCCCTTACTTTGATAGCAAGGAACAGATGGCTGAGAAGAGACAATAGAGGCAGTGTAGAACACTGCCTCATTCATTCTTTCACAACGCCTGTACATGGGATCGCTGCTGCAGCGATCCCATAACCCGGCACTTGTGAAAGTGGCTGAGAATGAATGCTCCGGTCCTGGAGCGTTCAGTCTCAGCCGGGAATTAATGATAGCAGCGTGCACAAAGGCGCACTGCTATCATTTAACCCATGATGGTCCAGGACCGTCATGGGTCCTTAACGCAAAACAACCCATGAGGGTCCAGGACCGTCATGGGTCGCTAAGGGGTTAATCTAGAAGTTGCCAGTGTATTACTTCTCAAATGTGTTAGAGATCTCTTGCTAGCATTCAAGGAGTGAAAGACCCATTTAAATCAACAGGGATTTTCATTTGGCTGTCACTGTGTAGTTGGTTTAGTAAAGAATTACTTCACTTTGCCTTCATACATAAGACCCACTGAATGTTATAAGTAATACATAAAATGAACACTTAGAATAGAATAAATGGGGGCCGTGAGCTAACCAATGTCACCTAGTGGGTCAGATATGGCAAGCGGACAGCCAGCTGTAGTGATCCTTATTCATTAAACTCTCATTTAGCTTTTTCAGAATGCAATTTGCAATTATTAACTTTACTTTATATGGGGATGTGTAAATATTGTGTCAACAACATTGGGAATTTGAGGTTACTTGATAACAAAACTTTGAAGTGTAAACAATGTCAACAAATCAATCATTTACTTTAGCAGATGACAACCTGTTCTTCCCCAGTTGTAGTTTGACTACTTCTCCCATCAACAATTTAGTCCAACAATAGGTGAAGAGCAACATGTTGCCAGCTGACGAGGGAGGTCAAAGTACTCATTTAACAGCTCACACTTTACTGACTGTACATTACAGTGAACAATGGACTGCCAAGTGAAACATCCAGCTCATGTTAGAACCCTTTTCATGGTAGAGAGATGGCAAACACATTATGAGGCCGAGATGTGAACATCTGTAATCCTTTGAATGCCAGAGAGGTATCCAATGTATTGAAATGCAATGGCACTCAAAAAGTAGATCTATCACCCGAAGACAAGTTTAATTTTAACAGATATTCAAATCTGCCTTTATGTTAATGGTGGGCGTTTTGAGGCCACCCAGCTATTTAGAACTACAACTCCCATCATCCCCAAACAGTTGCTCACTGACTGGAGGTGACAGGAGTTATAGTCCTGAACATATGACAAGTCTTAGGCGATATACTATACTACTAGTATTTACTAGCCAGTTTTCTGTAAAAACAATTGCTTTTAAGAAACTAATCCTTATGTTACGGTGGCAGTGTGGCACTTTACGCCAATTCCCTGTACGGAAAACTAAATAGTTCAGTTTAAAGCCAAACATATACCTCACTGTGCCATTACCAACATCCCCAGTAAGTGGGCGGCTCTGTCTAGATTTGGTCAAAGAACAGCGGCCCATATTTATAAAAACAGAACAGAGTTATTCTGGAGTAAAAAACCACAACATAAGGGACAAATACAAATTCCTTAAATTCCCATGCACTTGAACAGAGCTTTTAAACCCCTTGAAATGCTTTGCAATGCATTGGAGGCCTCTCTAGCATTCAAGGGGTTAAAAGCCAAATTTAATTTAACAGGAATTTGTATTTGTGCACTACGGTACAGTTGGTTTACTCTAGAATAACTCCGGTTTGGCTTTATAAATGTGGGCCAATGTGTGTGTGGTAATATTGACCCAGCACATAAACTAATTAGCATAAACTACCACATTGTTCAACCTACAAATAAAAACGTACAATGTATATATTACACCAAATGGTACATGGTCTTCATGACACAGGGTACCAGGACAGACTCTAATAACTTAATATGAATAGCTTGGGGGAAAGGAGGGAGACAGTCATATGACAAATCTTTAAATATATAAAGGGATTTAATGTAGTTCAGGAGGGAAGCATGTTTCAGAAAAAGAGGAATACTAGAACAACAGGTCATTATCTAAAGTTAGAGGGTGGAAAATTCATAAATAATGTATGTAATTACTAGTATAAGGAAAGGATCCTAGACTCATGGAACAGCCTCCCAACAGAGACAGTAGGGAAACAAATACTGTTAGGGAATTCAAAAATGCCTGGGATAGGTTTGAGTGTATTCTGACATGTATCTATGACTGAATATTTTATAAGATAGGAAAATGGCAGACTGGATGAGCCAGCTGATTATCATCTTATATCAATATCTATATTTCTTTGTAACAAACAAATGGCTAGCACAATATGTTGGCAAGTTTTAATTTTCTTAAAAAGGAACTAAACAAATCTTAATGTGACAGGTGCACTTTAAAAGGACACTAAACACAAAGTTGAACTGGGGTTATACAACTTTGTGGAAGACAAATCTGTATCTTACAATTAACTCTGAGTGCCAGAGGGGTACAAAGTGCATTGCTCTGAAATGCGGTGTGTACCTCTCTGGCATTCAAAGGGGTAAAGCTGGAGGGGTCTGCCACATCCCACATTTTCTGTCTTTACCACTGCTCTTGCTGACCTTGCGGGGTTGGCTCAATGTGATGACATCATTATATCATTCAGACTGTGTCAGGGCCATGACACTGGTAAAGAAAGAAGACAGACCAGGATGCGGAGGACCCTGCTGTCTTCGTTTCCAAGGTAAAAATTTGTAATTTAAGTAAAAGAGTGGTGGCCCAGAAGAATTGGTCTGCGGGCTGGATTCTGCCCACCTCTAGTTTAGTAATTGCATATTACCTGGCTAGACATGGACTGGATGCTCGGAACAAGTTCCTCTGCTTCTGAAGGGCTGTTCTTGTTCTGCCAACTCTCACCCAAAGCATTTGAAATCTAAAATGCATAGACTGTTACAGAAGTATTGTTCAATTGGCTTTTATTAGCAGATCCTATTTTTTTATACATTTATCTTCAAATAAACCATCAAAGCATATCCCAGCCAGGGTTGGACTGACATGTGCTTACAGGCAAGGCACCCAAAATTCCGTACACACCAACACACTCCACCACGTGTCATCGTACACAATCCCAGTATCATCCACTTTTCTGGCACAGAAAATACACTCTCTAGGACACATATATCATAGACAATGTCTTCAATTATCTTGCCATTAAAAAGGTATATGACCTGATACTTGTGTTGTTTAAATAGCATATGAAATACATTACAGCAATATATCAACTGGTAAACATGCTAGTCAACTTGGTATATAAGCTAGAAATAGGCCATCCTAAACCAAGGGTCGGTATCTCACACAGAGGCTCTCTCTTTAAATAGAGGGAAAGCAGCAGCATTGTCGGAAATGTACTTTTCTAGCATATCTGACTGTTAGGCAGACTACCTCAAAGAAAATGTCTTCAGAGCACTACTACAAAATGGAACTTCCAGGAATAGATACGCTGGCAGATACGCTGGCATGCTAACACAAAAAAATATTGTCAGTCTTCACTTCCACACCAAACTCTCTAAGATGGCAACAGAAACAGCTACTGTGATTTCCTTCGATATACAGCTGGACAAGCCTGTTTTCCTGCCTTGGCCATTATTTTCAGGGTCCTTACTGATTCTGATATCAGAAGACTCAGGCCTGTTGCTAAGTACCAGCATTGACATCGAAAGGAGAGGTTCCATCCCATAATGGAACTATTAGTTTTGGGATTCTGGCAATTTCCATAATCGATGTTATTGCTTACTTTAAATGACATACTCATTCAACGTCTCAGAGCTTATTTCCTCTGACTAATTTTGTCTTCACAAAAAATGCAATTTTCTACTACACGAGTCTGCTTTCTGTCACAGTGATGGAGTGCTTAGTTTCTTTAAAGTCCTAATTCATGCCGTACTACAACAAAATATCCTGAAGATTCATGACTTCCTAATTTTCCAGCAAGGGTAGCACACGACTTTCCTTATGAAGGTCTTCCTAACGTGCTTGTTACAGTTGTTCTCTTATTTTCAACACAAGGTTTTGAAGTCATGCTGGTATTCACAGTTGTTTTCCCTCTTTTTGAGACAGCTTTGGGACATCCCCATAGTCCCTGCCCCCCCACACACACTAGATTCTACAGAAAAATGTATTTTGAGTTAAGTTCTTAGTTTTAATTAACTTTGAGTACCCTGCCTTTAGGTGGAGGGAGCTTTACCCCATTGTCCCCATGTCCTCCAATGTGCTAAAAGAATAGGATCTTTTCTTACTCTTCAACAGGATTTATAAATAGCCACAGACTAATGGAAGTTTCCAGCCCTAGACATATGCACAAAGAATGAGAGGGGCATTTTAGTGACAAACTAAAACCTGCACCACACAGGACACAAAGATCCCTACAGTTCACCAAGATCTAAATGGGGCTTTTAAACCATGAATCAAAACCAGGTCTCCAATACACTGCTTTATAGTCAGCTGAAGACCTCTCTAGTAGTCAAATAAATGGGGATTTTTATTTGTTCTCTGTGGTGCAGACTGCTTATACCAGAATTGTAGCACTTTTATTTGTGCATATGGCCCTAAAAAGTATTTCATACCATCTCCTCTGAACTCCTCAGACAAAAACCCACCTTCTTATCCAGTTCTTCCTTGTTATATCCAAGCAACTTTAGGAAGTTCTCCCTGGCATCTTGTTGAAAATTAACCTGACAAATGACAAATGAAAATATGCACTTCAGCAGCACACTGTGCACGTCTGAGACCAGACTTTAGGTGACAAGGAGATATTCAAACAACCACAAAAACAGATCCACAGTACTGCATTTATTCTGGATTTCCTTCCTATAACTGACAGGTAACTAAGTGGCAGAGCAATGTACTGGCAAGTCCATTTACTTATTTCTCTATACAATAAAGGATACACTGTACAGTATGACCTTGTTAGCCCTTTGAGTGTCAGAGGGGTACACAAAGCATTGCAAAAACAATGTGCTCCGTACTCCTCTGGCACTCAATGGGTTAAAACAAAACAGGGTGGGACTTATCATTCAGGCAAAAGAAGAGAAGCATGTGAGGTCTGTAGAATTTTCATTTCAACCCTATGATACAGTTGGTTTGCTTCAGAACCTCTTTAGGTTGATGAATAAGGCCCTATCTAATTTCTAGTTAAAATAAAGAAAAAAGAAAACAACAAAATTAAAATAAAGTGAAACATAAAATGTATGATACACCCACAACTAATATATACTCCTCAATAAAATCTATGACCATTCAACTAATTAAAGAATGTTTTTGGAAAAACAAAGATAGCTGTAGATGATAAATCCAATCAGGGCTTAAAAGTTGAAGTCCTTTGCTACTAGCCAGACCTGAAAAGTTACTCCCCACTGCAAGCCAACACATACCCACCAGGGCTGAATTTCTACTCGCCAGGGCTGAATTTTCACTTTCCATTGGCTAGTGGCGAGTGGAAATTTTGAGCCCTGAATCCAATGATCGTTTTTGTGGCACTGTGTGACTTTATGAATTTTTTACTGAATTAAACTGTATTAAAGTTTAAAGAACTATATATACACACACATATCACAGTAAGACAATGTGTGGCTTATGTGGAGAGAAAGAGTGATAAGTAGTTACTAAAGTAGATGAGGAAGGCAGGGCAGAGATGACGCATTTCTAGGTAAATACATTACCTTGAGGAAGTTCCAGATGCTCTTGTCATACACATTTGGAGAGCTTTGCACCTTATTCTGACAGTAACTCTGAAGGTTCCCTGAAAGCAGAGCTGCTTGTAACTCACTGGATCTCACTAAGAACTCTTTTTCAGTAGTAACCTGGCTGACGTAGACCTGGCGAGGGGTGGGCTCCTGCGTTGGTTGCACAGGACCTTTTGGACAGTCGAAAGAAACTAGTTTTCCACCAAACTGGCAGACAGGAAAAAAAAAAAAAGTTACCAGAATGTTAAAAGATTTTATATCAGATTGTCATACTGCATTAGGAGCACAATAATGGTCCATATCTCTCCTCCCCTTGTAACTCTAGCATAACGTGAACAAGCATGCTCATGCATTTTAGATTAAACCTCCTCTTCCACCCAGATGGGTTCTGCTTATAATAATGGTAAATGGCATAGATCAGACAAAAGAAAGGCAGGTGTGACTATGGATTTCATTTTATCCCCCATAGTGTAACAAATTTGTAAAATAGTAACAAAATGAAGAAATAAAATATGGGACAGAAAAACAGAAAAAGCTGCTACAAATAAGATTTGAGGTCATTAAACTGTCTTACTGCAAAGGAGACTCCCACAGGTCTGCGTATCCACCGCGGAGGCTTTTTTAATGGAGGGATTACAGTGGTCTGTGCAACCTGCTGCGGAACTTGTAGTGGAGGTAGAGGCTGTCCTGTACCAAAGGGATCCAGGTTGTTAAACGAGGATGAGATCTGAAACAGACATGGACCGACTGCAAGCTCTATAGACAGAACAAGCTACCTACATGCATTAATGCCAGTTGAATCAGGCAAATGGAAGTTGTGCAACAAATCTTCAAAATGGACAAACAAGAAATTATAGACTTCATTGTAGTGCAGGAAATAATTATCTCAGAATTTATCTCCACAGACTTCAATAGGAATATATGTGATTAAAATCAATGATACATTTATCATCTGTAATGGAATGCAGTCATATTGAAAAGTGGATTTTTGTGTACTCAAGGATAAATCCTTTTCTCTTCGTCCGTGTGGAATACAAGAATCATAGGGTTAAATAGTTACCACTAGGAGGCAGGGTACTTGCAAAAAAGTTCTCTGGAGGAAGAGACTCCCTCCCAACTCTACTTGACCCCCACCCAGCAGCAGTCTTTAGTTTTACGTAAAACAAAGAAGAAGAAGAAAAAAAAAAAAAAAAAAAAAAAAAAAAAAACAATGAAGACACACCTGCCTGGAACTCATACCACACATTTTTCTTCAGGATGGATGTCCTGTGTTTCACAAGGACAAAGAGAAAAGGATTTAATTGTCAGGTACACAAAAATATCCTTTTCTCTTTCGTCCATTGTGGAACATAGGAACCATGGGGAAAAAGAAAAAGGCACCTACACAGGTACTACCACCTGGAGGATTTTTTGGCCCAAAGCTGGCCTCAGCCATGTTGGCTCTAATACTAAAATGTGGAGTGATGACTACAACTGCTCTGCAGAGGCCTGCTGCTTGTAGGCAAAGGATGCCATCAGCGCTCTGGCTGAATGAGCAGTTATCATAAAAAGGTACTGGCCACTTTTCAATGACATAGGCCTGGTAAATGGTTAACTTGATCCAAGAGGCCACTGTCAACTTAGAAACCTCTTGACTCACATGCAGGTCCTCAAGAATCAAGAAAAGTGCGTCTGATTTGCAAAACTGTTTGTGTAGGTGGTCATATATATTAAATGCAACATCAGTGTCACAAAATGAAGGTCCTCTGTTCATATATTAGATGTCTATGGACAGGATGAGAGCAGGGCTTAAAATAAGCCTTGCTGGTTTCATTGGCCCAGCAGGGCTTACTTTAAGCCCTGCTCATCCTGTCGATAGACAAGATGTGGTTTCTCCTCATTCTTCCGGATCTTCTGTAATCAGGATGATGTGTGCTCAGACCATCTTGACCTTTAGCAACACCCTGGGAATCAAATATGTTGGCCAGAGGAAAAAAGTCACAGAATGACCATAAAGCCTTGGCAAAGGCCAGTGGACCCCAGGACCTGATGGAAAACTGAGGAACCTTGTGGTTCATCCAAGACAACATGAAAACCACAACCTGCAGACCCCATTTTCAAACTATTGTGTTGAATATGGACTGTTTTCGTTCCCACTCACAAGGTGCTACATTATTTACCCCTAGGTAGGGCTGGAACATGCACTTCCTTTGAGGAACCAAGGATCACACTTTTGTTTTCTCCCTGGAGGTTCAGTTGAGAAAGACGCCCATCATGTTTTAGGACTGGACTCAAACCATAACACTGTAAAGCAACTGGGATGAATGTAGAAGAACTGGACGAATCACATGAAGTTCCAGCACACTTATTGAAAGCTGGCTCTCATATTGGATCAATTGCATTGTGCCATCTGTGAACTGACAGTGGCACCCAAACCGGACAGCCTGGTGTCCGATTTAACTATGGACCAGCACAGATCTACACTTGTCTACAAGACAAACATCATGTGGGAGAGAAGAAACTGCTGTCTAGACCAATTTCTCAGAATGCCCAGATGCAGTGTTTGCATGTAAATCTGGGCATATAGCACTGCCTCCAATGCCAAGACCAGTGAACCCAACACCCTAATTAAGTCCTGCACCACCAACTGGCAGGTCAGAGACTGAGACAATGTCTGAACCTTTTCCCTTGGCAGAATAATGCATCACTTAAGGGTGTCTAATCTCATGTCCAGAAAGACAAGATATAGGGATAGGACCAATGAGGATTTCTTGACGTTGAGCAGCCAGCTGTGATGCTCCAGAATGCACATAAATGTATGAAGATGAAAAATCCTGCAGAAGACATCTTCAGCAGAAGATCGTCCAAATAAGGCCAGATGATGCTTTCATAAGTTTGGTAAAAACCTGCAGGGTGGAGGCCATACAAAATGGAAGACCCGTAAATGTCAAACCTGAAAGTCAAAGCGGAGAAATTGGCGATGGTGAAAAAGTGTATCCTTGATGTCCAGAGAAGCTAAAAATTCCCTTGGACAAATAGCATAAATTCTATCTTGCATCTTTCGGTACACACAAAATGATTGCGATGTTTCAATCTTTCTTGGGGACTATGAAGAAATTGGAAAAGAAGTCCAGTAACCTTTCATGCTTGGGGAACGGGATCAAGACCTTCATATTTACCAAGGTTTGAACTTCCTGAGACTGTAGAGCACTCACCAGGTCTCTAGGAACCCTTGACACAAAGGACGGGATGAGGCAACTTGAAGTTAATACTATAACCCTCTGAAATAACCTGTAAAATCCATGGAGTCTGCGGAAATGCTATTCCTATTGCTTGAGGCGGTCCTTCATGTAACAAGTCAACCTGAAGACATACTAGTGGAGGGCTTCTGTTTCAGCTTTTTGCCCATCCAGGCCAGTTTGCGTGTTAGCTGTAAAACGGGCTTGGCTTGATGAGTAGGTAGGAGCATTCGTCACTTGTTAGTAGTAGCGGGGAATTGAAAATGAGCGACACATACAAGGGAAAGACAGGACGTTTAGCTGTGAACTGGGGCAAGAGAGACCTCTTGCCCTCAGTGGCATGGCTAATAAACTTATCCAATTCAAGGCAAAAGAGCTGTTTACCAGCAAATGGTAAGGAGATGAGACTTCTGGCTAGTAAATGAAAAAGTAAAATAAAAAGCAAAATTAAGTAAAAATTAAAAAGTAAAAAAATTAAGAAGTGATCCACAAACAGCCCTCAAATTAGCCAGATGAGAGTCAGACACGGGGGCACCCTGAGGGTGGGCCATTAACTTGGCAGACATTGTAGACTATAGAGGATTGTTTAGTGAATCAGTCTACATCCTGTTCTGGTCTACATGCAAGAGGAAATGACATTCAGAAGAAGCCAACCATATGGGGAAATTAACCACCCATTAAGAAATAAAATAAATGGAAAAAAATAAGAGAAAATAAAAATAAGTCCCTTGCTCTTCCAGAAAGTTACGTTAAAAATAAAGGCTGCTGCTGGGCTAATCTCCCCCTCCCTGGAATTCTGATTATGACAGCTTTGGTACGTCCATATGGTTCCTGTGTCCCACAATAGACGTAAGAGAAAAGAGGATTTTTGTGTACTTACCAATAAATCTTTTACTCCTTGAGAAATAAAATGTGTGGCTTGAGTTCCTGGCAGGGGTGCCCTCCTTTTCTGGAGTGGTAACTGCCTCCCTGTCCTACTTATTTTATTTTTGCGTCTTTGCTATACTTAAATCTAAAAGGCTGCTGGGCAGAGCTGGGAGTAAGACTTTTCCAACAGAGTTTTTTTGTTTGCAAGTAACCCGCCTCCTAGTGGTAGCTACTCAAACACATGGTTTCTGTGTTCTACAATGAACAAAAGAGAAATCACTTCTATATAATTAAAAGAGACCTAACACCTCCAAATAATAACCCCCAGCTTACCTTACTATGACCAGAAATTCCTATTATCCATTATAGATTATTCTCTAGTGGCTTTGTTCAAGATTACATCATCAATCATTCCTGGATGTCATGACCATGGCGGCAGACATGACTATTGCTATAAGGACTCACAGAGATCTAACTATTCACTGCACATGGTAATCTGAACCCTTTATGGACCAGATGGGGTGTGCAACACATAGCTTTGAAAGGTACAATGTACTGCACACACAGCTCTGGTCCTTAAGTGTACTCAAGTTCATGTCATGTCAGCCTCCATGTGGTCATGACACCCAGGACTGATCTCTCAAGTAATGGTAAAAACCGTAGGAGTCATTGTGATTCTCTGACCATAGTAAAACAAGTGGAAATTATTCATAGAATGTATAATTCATATTCATACAATGTATCAGTTCTCCTTTAAAGAGAGTTACATTTATTTCAAAATAAAAACAAAAATAACTGGTAAGACAACTGTGAATTGCAAAGGGCAAAGATCACATGCCCCAAGAAATACAATAGCCCTCATATACTGATGAAGAAAGCCTTCCACAATTCGAAGATGAATCAGAAATTCTCATAAGCTGAAAGCAGTAGAATTACATCACATATCAGAGCATGACTATACATGCTTTGCAGTACATAAACTGAGAAATTTGATGGGTAAAGTATGGCAGAGGAGAAAAAGGAGTTGTTAATTTGAGTTGTATTTAAGTTTTAAGTGCTCTGCTTCCTGGTAGAGGAGCCTCTAACCCCACAGTAACAGTGTCTCTGAATGAACTAAGAGATGATGTATCAATGACGTATCATTTAATACAAAACCCCTTTAATCTAACCTTACCTTTTCAACAGCATAAAAAGTAGTTTGGAAATTAGGTGAACATGCCCTACATATCTCAGACTACCAGGTCACGTAATTTTTACTCTACATAACCCTTTAATTGCATGAGTTGTGAATAAGGCATGACACTCACAGGGTTAATTAAACCTTTGCATGTCAGGGTTGTATGCAACACATCTCAAAGCAATGAGTTGCACAACCTATTTGACACTCAAAAGGTAAAAACCATTCAATCACTGGGAGGCACATTAACTTGTGAAGGATCTGGTAAGGGATACCTTGTCAGCTTGGCTCTTCTGCTGAGCTTCCAGGCTCCCACCCATGACAGAATAAACACTGATCCAGCCATCCAACGATGCAGCGGAGAACACAGATGGGTTGCGTGGGCACCACTGGACATCAAAGCACCACTGACTTTTGGTTGGCAGCTCGTAAACAACCTGCCAATGAATAGTTATTTTATATTAAATGATGTTGCACCAAATAAGTATTGCATAAATACCATATGTAATTAAGCCACAAACTGAGTAAGATATCATTTATTTACACAAGTGTAGAAGAGGGTAACCATTAGGCCTAGTTCACACTGACGAGTGAATCGCAAACATTTTAGCACATAAAAAAAAATGCATGAAATTGGCAATACGGTGTCGCTTAAGACCTTTCACACCGCTTCAAAAATGCAGCACGTCGCATCTTGATGCAACTTTGTTCTGCCTGAATTACATGCAATTTGTATTGATTTCAATGGTACTGCATGAAATATAACATATTAACCCTTTAAGTGCCAGAAAAATAGACAACGCATTTCAAAGCAATGGGCTGCGTACTCCTCTGGCACTCAAAGGGTTAATGGATTACTGTTTGATGTTGATACTGCTGCAAAACATTATGGGTTAAAAAGTACAGAATCATGAGATTCAAACACCAGTGAAAAACACAAGATAATACCATATACACTACATACACATTTTCATGTGGTAATATATGGGATTTCAGTGCACCAATCAAAATAGCCAGTGTGAGCTTAGCCTTAATTGTTACATCTGATACAATCTTACTTATTGTTTGTATACCCAACTGGTCCTCAAGGAGATAAATATTTACCTTTTTTTCTAATTCATTACAACAGGGCAGAGAAGAAATTTCCCACTTCAGTGACTCTCTCTCTTTCTATGATCCCTGACAGCTTTCCTCTCAATAGATTGTGACTCTCTGTTCCATGAGTAATGGTGCTGCAGTCGCATTCCCAGTTGAGTCTATGGGGAAATCTCTCCCTAGAGAGGCCCTGAGAGTTCTTCAGACTAATACTGTGCTCAAGTGACCACAGCTCTGTTACTCATGGTGCTGAGGTAAAGCCCCACAACTGCTTCTCAGTGTAATATGGCAAAAGCCACCAGGGACCATAGAAAGAGGGAGAAGTGGAGAACACCCTCTCTCAGCCCAATTATAATTAACTAGTTACAAAGCCTACATACACGGGCTGATCCGGAGCAGGGAGCTCCGGATGGCTCACAGACAGTCTGTGCTCCCGGCTCCAGGGCAGCAGCGGAGGCGCTGGGTGACAGTTTGTCACCGTATAATTCACACCGGAGTCCTCTCTGTACACTTTCCTGGGACGATTGCTCCCAGGAAGGTGCGCAGAGAGGACCACAGTCTGAATTCGGAGCGCCCCACTCAGGACCAGCCGTGGCGCGTTCGGTCAGTCAGTACTGCGCATGACTGCAGCACCGCCAGTGTTGGCCCGTGTACACGGCTTTAAAACTAGTGTAATTACAACTTGCCATGCTAGGTCATGCTGGTGAAATTTCCACTTTAATGTTCGGCTACTGTTCCTATGGTGACCATAACGTTAATTCACCAGTGTATCTAATTGCTGCATTTTTATAGTACTGTGGATGTTAAATATAAAATTACTGCAGCCAGCAGTCACAACATATAAGAGATGGGCAAAATATAGCCTCAAGATCATTTTTATCTGGTCCTTGTGTGTCTATCTGGCTATACACCTAACAGTGCAGTTGTATAGAGAAATAACATTTCTGACTTTCTCTAAGGAAGAGGCTTATATTTTAAACACAAAACACAGAACTGTTAAAATGTTTCACTCTCCAAGGTCCTTCATAAAAATTTGTTCAGTGATGCAAGTCTATGGCCAAAATAACGGACCATCCAAGTTACAGAATGCCAAAGAGGATGCTATATTTTATGTTGTTACCATGGTGAGTATGGGTAAATAGTGGTACCGTATTAACCATAGGAAAAGCAGGATACTAGAAGAGAAAAGAGGAAACTTTGATTGTCTGAGTGGCTCTAGGATGCATATTTTCATATGCAATCAGTTCAATGTATTTTAAATATTTTGGAATTTCATAGACTCAACCTGTATACATGAAAGGTTTCACAGGCACTGCAAAACCCAAGAAAATGTGCATAGTACAAAGGAATATTTTATAATTTAAGTATACACTCACCTCACTTGTGTTTGGGTTCCAGCATAAAATTCGGTTGTCTTTAGCACTACTGAGAAGCAATTCTGGATCATCTTTGCTCCAAGAAACAGATAGGATCCCCCTACACGTGTAAAGAATGGAATTTAGATTTTTTTTTTCTCCAGATATATCAATTGTAATTGAGTGACAATGCTGTCTTACAGGTAAAGCTCTGTCATAATACATAACTAGAACACTTTTTTAATTAATTAAATTGCTTTAAAGGATAGTAATGTTTCACAAAAAATGCAGCTCCAATTAATCATCATAGTATTTGGGCCATGGAGACCGTTATTTCAACTGTCAGAGTTGTAGTTCAAGAGTAATTGAAGGATAAAGTATCCCCCCTCCCACCTCTTTTAATGTGACACTGCTCAACAAAGAGCAGTAGACTGTCCAGTTGGATAGCAGAGAGGGACAGTCTTCAGTGAGCATAAGTTAAAACCTGAAAAACCTGTGAAGGGGGGCAGGGTTTTCTTATGCTCACAGTAAGAAGATCGTCCCTTGCTGTGACCAGTCTGGTCCCAGGACCAGATTCCACATCTGAGGGGAGGAGGTTTACACGAAGTTAAAGGGGCGAGAGGGAGATACTTTATCATTGAATTACTCTTGAACTACAACTCTGACAGTATTGAAATAACACTCTCTATGGCCCAGATACTATGAAGATTAATTGGAGCTGCTTTTATTGTGAAACATTACTATCCCTTTAATGGATGACCTCTTGTTCTTAGGTCAGATCTTTGAGTAAATAGTTCATTTAAGAGTTCTTTGTATTGACCTTGAATATATTTGTAAATGGTAATCATATCACCCCTTAGACGTCTCTTCTCTAATGTAAACAAACCCAGTTTGGCTAGTCTCTCTTTATAACTCAGATCCTCCAATCCCTTTATCAGTTTTGTTGCACGTCCTGTGCACTTTTTCCAGTTCAATAAGGTATTTTTAAAGAATTGGCGCCCCAAACTGTACTCTGTTGTAGATGAGGCCTAACCAAGGATTTATATAGAGGCAGAATTATATTAGCATGCAGTAAATCTACGCCTCTTTATGAAGGATAGCACCCTATTTGCACGCTACTGTGAAGTCTACCATCTATCAGTACTCCTAAATCATTCTCTATTGAGGTTTTCCCAAACACTTTCCCATTTAGTGTGCATTTAGCATGATTTTTTTTCTACAGCCCATATAAATAACCTTACAATTATTTATATAAAATGTAATCTGCCACTTTTCTGCCCACATCGCTAAGGAACACACTGGAGACCTCTCTAGCATTGAAAGGGTTAAAATACCCATTTAAGTCAATGGGAATTATTTAAGTTCCCCCTATAGTACAATTGGTTTTCCTCAGAACTCCTCCACTTTTCTTTTGAACATACAACCCTAAGGTAATAACCAGGATAGAAAATGTTGGCTGTAATCTATCTCATGCGCTAAGGTTTAATTATTTCTGGGCAAGAACATATTATTTTACAATGTCATTTTCGTTCTTACTGACCAGCAATGACGTTAATAAAGTAAAAGAACCTTACAGTGACCTCTAAATACAGGCCATTAAACCTATGAGTGCCAAAGCAATGTGTTGCATACCTCTCTGGCACTCAAAGGGTTAAAATTAAATATCTTATTTTCAGAAGCTATTTACAGAAGTCAGCACTTTTAATACATCATTAGGAATGGTGAAAGGTATTTAAAGTGATAGCCTATTTTTAAGCATTCTAATATCTATATATAATATTATATTACACACATAATACTGCTCTGTATTGCTCCTCTGAAAAGCATTCTTAACCTCAGTCTATTTTTAACAAACTGGAAAACTACACCACCATCTGGGTTAAGTCAGTATGATTATGAACTGTACTCTCAAATTAACCCCTGGGATGCCAGAGCCATCTCAAACATTGTGGAGCAATGAGAAGGAGGGCTCTAGCATACAAAGAGTCCATGAAGTTAAAAAGATGAACAGAATGGTAATTAATATATGGCTCTCCAGCTGTTGGAAACTACAACTCGCATCATCCCCCCAACCACATTTTGCCTTCCCCTTGTTTAGCAGACCTCAGTAAGTGTTTGTAGTAGTATTACATGGATAGGAGTGATTTGAAGTTAACCGGTGTGTAGCATTACCAGTATACAAGGCCAGTCCACTCCTTATTCCCCATTCTACCTTGTATGGTTTTCCAGCATTTTCAGAGGGGAGCTGGCAAAACGCAGATCCCAGACTTGAATGACAGGTAAGCGATCATCTTCGGAGGAGAGTACAAGCTGGGTGGGGATCTCTGGGTGCCACATCATTCCTGAGCAGTGCATCTGACAAAGCAATCAAAGATATGATGGCCACTGAACTAGTAAAAATACATGCCTTTCAGTTCAAAGAAGCAGGCTATTACAACAAATGGCTGCTGAAGAGTTAGACTTCAACCAAAACCTGCTCAATCGTATATATAAATAACCTTTAACCATATAAAAATATAGAAGCTGCTTAAACAATAGGATTTTCATCACTGCATAAATTAACAAAGGCATAATGTACTGAGTAACATGTATTTCATACCATCAGTTCTACATTACTATAACTGAACACATTATGGGGATCAAATACAATGAGAACACGACTGACAGCTCTACAGCAGCCACAGAGGCATATGCATAATGTAAAGGAATCCTGGGGCAAACCATTTGTACCATAGGGAAGAAATAATAATAATAAAAAAAAAAACACAGTTGAATTAACTCTTGAGTGCCAGAGGCTTCCAACACATTTCAACACAATGCTTCTTAGCCCATTAAATGCTAGAGGTGTTTCCAATGCATTAGGAAGCCCTCTAGAACTCAAAGTGTTAAAAGCTCCATTTAAGTCAACAGGGATTTGGGGAACTTTTGTCCTGTTTTCGTTCTGCAATGGCCCACGGTCTTTCAATTCTAGTTTACTGAATTTCAGAACAAGTGTCCTTTTTAAAGACCTACAGGTAGGTATGAAGCCTCAGTGTGACGTGCTTACCCTGTTGCTGTGGTCACTGACTTTAATGACAGGTTCGTTCTTGCGGAGATCCCATACAACGGCTTTACCACTGGGATGTGCAGAGGATAAAATATGCTGCACCTGTTGGTTCCAAGCAATAGCACTGATGTCTTCTATAGGCTGTACAGACAAGACATAGGACAGGTTATTAGGATGATCCTAGGAGAAAACAGCATTGACTTGCATGCTACTGTATACTTTAAGGTAAAAAAAGATAAGGCCTTCAGAGATTTATGTAGAAGAAAGGTAAAAATAAAAATATGAAACATTAACAAATAAAGCAGGAATAAAAACAGAACCCCACCACCACAAAAAAAGCCTGTCTGAAAACATTTATTAAAAAATAAATATATTAAAAGGAGAATTATCCCTATAGCAGGGAATGAACAAAGGAGGGATTTTTTGCTACTTAAAATGTTAGTAATGTCTGAAAAAAAACTTTTTTTGCATTTAGAAGAGCTTAAAAAGCTGATCTAAATGCAAAAAAACGAATCTCTCAAACCGCTATGGTTTAAGAGATACGGGCGTTTAAAGTTTGATTTCTCCTACTGACAGCTGTAAAGCTGTCAGCAGGAGATCCGTGTCGGTCGACATGCTGACGCTTGAGAAGTGCCAGGATCTCGTTACTTACACGGAATCCCTTCATTGTAATGGTCTAAAACGTGTGCCTAGTTTTAGGCACACGTTTTAGACCATTCCAATGAAGGGATTCCATGTAAGTAAAGAGAACTCGGCACTTCTCAAGCGCCTCCGTGTCGACCGACACGGACGGATCTCCTGCTGACAGCTTTACAGCTGTCAGTAGGAGAAATCAAACTTTAAACGCCCGTATCTCTTAAACCATAGCGGTTTGAGAGATACGTTTTTTGCATTTGCATTTAGAGCTTTTTACACTTCTAAATGCAAAAAAGTTTTTTTCAGACATTACTAACACTTTAAAGGAGCAGTAAGCTTTTCTTTATGGAAAAAAGGAGGATTTTAGTCTTACCTGTTAAATCCTTTTCTCTGAGTCCATATAGGTTACTGGTAACTTTGGGTAGGCAATCTGCCCCTTTAAGTAGGCAGGAACAATTCTAGAATGCAGGGGACGGAGCCTACCTTCCCTCCTTGGCTGCAGCTAGCCAATCAGCTCCAGTAAGATTTGAGACACTAACTATTGACTAGATAGTAGAAGGGAAAGAAGACTCCTGTGAGCATGACCCCGAAGGACCCCCACAGTCTACCACAGGACAGCCAAGCATGGTCCCTTGACAGGGTGGGAGACCAGTAATCTGTATGGACTAAGAGAAAAGGATTTAACAGGTAAGACTAAAATCCTCTTGTCTCTGTCGTCCAATACAGGTTACTGGTAACTTTGGCATGTCCAACCATTGAGTTTCCCAGATGCGGGAAGTAAGGCAAGGACCAGGCGCAAAGCGCCCAAAGTCACCAGAGCAGATATGAACCATCAGATCAGAGATAGCCCAACAAAACATTGAAGTGTCAACTGACACTGAACAGGGGTAACAACACCCCAGAAACTGTTACACAGCACACTGAACTAGAGCCAGCAGGACTCAAAAGTGATGGAAGCACCAAAGAACCGAAGAAGATCCTAGACAGGCAAGACACCCTCCAGGATCTTCCTCCCAAAACTGGAGTCAGCTGATGCCAGCACATCAACACGGTAGTGCTTCGAAAAAGGTGTGCACAGACGACCAAGTGGCAGCCTTGCACAACTGATCAGCAGAGGCCTGATTCTTGTAAGCCAAAGAAGCCCCAATAGATATAGTAGAATGAGCCGTGACACGAAAGGGAACAGGCTTCTTCCTCAGCTTGTAAGCCTTACGAATAGTGGACTTGATCCAAGATGCAATAGTCACTTTTGATGCAGGTCTCCCTGCCCTGGTGCCCTCAGGAATGATGAACAGAGCGTCAGATTGCCTGATTGACTCAGTGTGATGTACATAAAACTTGAGACAATGCACCACATCCAACAAGTGGAGATCCCTCTCCTTGTCAGAGGTAGGGTCAGGGCAGAAAGAAGGCACCACAATCTCCTGATTAATGTGGAACTCAGAGACCACATTCGGGAGAAACTCCTGCGAAGTGTGAGGCACCGCCTTGTCTTTCTGAAACACCAAAAAGGGTGGTCCACAAGACAGAGCCTGTAACTCGGCGACACGGCAAACAGACATGATCGCCAGGAGAAAGGCAATTTTCCACGTCAGCAGGCGTAGAGGAATAGTAGCCAAGGACTCAAAGGGAGGGCGCTGAAGGACGCCCAGAAACAAGTGAAGATCCCGCCGAGAAGCAGGAATCTTGAAAACAGGACGAGTATAAGCAACGCCCTGGAAGAAAACCTTGACATCAGGAAGAATAGCAATGTGCCTCTGAAAGAAAACAGAGAGAGCAGAAGTCTGAACATTAAGGGAACTCAAAACGGAGGCCCTTATCCAAACTGTCCTGTAATAAAACCAGGACTGTAGGCAGATCAAAATCCTGAGAAAGGTCCCCATCAGCACACCTATCAGCACACCACACCAGAAGAAAAACCTTTCATCTTCACTATTGAGGATTCAATTTCCAAGCAGTCAAAGCTGGACGGGGAACATCCTCCTTCCACAGGTAACCCTGTAGAAGAAGATCCGGACGACAAGGGAGCCGGAATGGCTCCGCCACTGACAGATCCAGAAGCTCCAGAAACCAAGCCTGTTGAGGCCGGTACGGAGCAATCAGAATGACTGGACAGCACTCCAGTCATGGCATCCACCGCTATAGCTAGAGGATCTCTCCAGCGAGATAAGAACCTCAGAACCTTCCTGTTGTGTCTTGTCGCCATCAGGTCGATGCAAGGAAGACCCCACTTCTGAACAATGAGGGTGAACACCACTGGGTGCAGTTCCCACTCTCCCCTGTCCACTGTGTGTCGACTGAGGAAGTCTGCCATGACGTTGTCTACACCAGGAATGTGCACTGCGGATATGGCAGGAACATGTTCTTCCACCCAAGGCAAAATAGCCTTGACCTCTAACCGAGCAGAGAGACTTCTTGTTCCGCCCTGCTTGTTGATGTAAGCCACGGCTGTGGCGTTGTCAGACCGGGCATTCTTCCAAGTGGGGTGTCCAATGACGAAGGACTTCAAATATCGCCCGAAGCGCCAACTTGTTGATGGGAAGGAGAGATTCCTCCAGATAGCACCATCCTCGCGCACTCAAGCGACCAAACACCGCTCCCCAGCCGGAGAGGCTGGCATTCGTCATCACCGTGGTCCAGAAGGATACCAGGAAGAACTTGCCCTTCAGCAGATTGGAGAGGTTGAGCCACCATGACAAACTCAGTTCCACATGAAGAGGAAGGGATATTGACATCTTCAGAAGGTCCGGCTGACCCCTGCACACCTGGATCACAAACCTCTGGAGTTCCTGGGTGTGAGCAATGGAAAATGGGACCATTTCTATGGTGGAGATGAATTTACCCACTAGAGAGGACAGCTTCTTGGCTGGAACTGGATCGTGAGCCAGAACAGCAGAACCTTGTGGGCGATCTGGTGAGCCCCTCGTCCGTGAGAACACCATGCGCTGCTGAGTGTCGAAGAGAAGGCCCAGGAAGACCAGACGCTGGGATGGGACAAGATCTGACTTGTCAAGGTTGATGATCCACCCATGATGGGAGAGAGCATGAATGCAGTCCTGAACCTGCTAATGAAGAAGTTCCACAGGAGGGGCTTTCAGAAACAGGTCGTCCATGTATGGAGTAACTCCGATGCCGTCCCGATGGAGGACGGGTACCAAAGCTCCTAGGGCATGGTTGAAGACTTGAGGAGGTGTAGTCAGACCAAAGGGAAGAGCTGAAAACTGAAAGTGCACTTGGTCGCAGGCAAATCTGAGATACTGCCGACTCTGTGGATGGATGGCGATGTGTAGATACGCGTTGTGAAGATCCAGAGAGGCAAGGAATTCCCGCGGGGACATAGCAGCAATCACCATCCTTAGGGACTCCTGGTGATAATGAGTCTTGATCACAAAGGAATTGAGATCCTTCAAATCCAGAATGGGACAACAGCCGCCGTCCTTCTTGGAGACGACAAAGAGGTTTGAGTAAAAACCCATACCTCTGTCCCGAATTGGAACAGGTTCCATAACATCCTTGTCCAGAAGGCCTGGACAGTGCCATTAAACAGACAGTGTATGAGAGGGGAAAAACCGAAAGGGATGAAGAGAGGCAAAAGGGATCCTGTACCCTTCCGCCACTACCTGTAAAACCCACAAGTCCGCCACTGAATCCTCCCAGACACTGTGGTAGTGACGCAGACGGCCACCCAAAACCGTGTGGGGACTTGGGTTCGGCGAGTCATGCCGAAGGAGGCTTGGATGCCTTAGGCTTGGAGGAGACCTTGGGCTTTCATTGCTGTTTGGGCTTGGTGGACGAACGAGGAGCTGAGTGAACCATCTGGTTCGCAGGACGTGTCTCAATCTGGAAGGAACAAAAAAGCCAATTACGCTTGAGAGGTGTCTTCCTCCTGGGGATGGCCTCACTAATCAGATCCTTAAGATCTGGCCCAAACAAAGACGTGCCTTAAAAAAGGCAATGAAAGGAAAGCTTTCTTGGAAGCAGTGTCAACAGACCAGATCTTGAGCCAAAGAGCTCATCTGGCAACCACAGACATGGTGGAAACCCTTGCCACCAAACGGGTGGCATCAAATAAGGCAGAAGAAAAATAGTGCTGGGCCTCAGAAATGTTGGCAAGAAGCTGCAACATATCAGAAGTAGGAGCACCTTGACGGACAGCCAGGGTGAGCTGTTCAGTCCAGACCACAATGGCCCAGTTCACCCATGCCGCAGTGAACGCTGGAAGCTGGGCAGTACCAGCAGTGGCAAAAAAGGACTTGAGGAAGACCTCAAGATTCTTGTCAGTCCAGTCTTTCAGAGCGGAAGCATCAGCAACTGGCAAGGCAGTGGACTTAGCTAGCCTGGAGACAGGAGCATCCACTTTGGGGGGGATGAACCCACTGAACAAGCGCCACCTCAGAGAAGGGGTAAAGCTTGGCAAATTTCTTAGAAACAGAAGGTTTCTTGTCCGGAGACTTCCACTCATCAGACACAAGGAGGTCAAGAGTGGGGTTAGGTGGAAAACAAATACACGGCCTTTTAGGCTCCTGAAATACATCAGAGGGATCCAAAGAAACCTCCTGAACTAAGGGAATATTTAGGGTAGTTAAGACAGCTCTGATCAAGCCCTCAGCCGAGGGATCAGGATCAGCCTCAAAGGGGTCCCCAAAAAACTGAGAGGAGCCCATAGCAGAACATTCCTCAACCTCCAAATCCACCAACAGTTCCTCCTCAGAGGAATATGATAAGGCAGGTACTCCCTGTGGTTTTGACAGGAAGATCTGATGGAAGAAGGGGTCTGCCAGGAGTGGAAGACCCCCTGTAACTGGGATGGAAAGAGTTGCAATGTAAATCAGAGGTCTCAAGTAGCAGCCTTGAACTCTTGCACCCAAACTGGCTCTCTAATGCATGGCTGGAGATGCCTGGGAGAGACTCAGAAACATCAAAACATGCTGGGCATAATGATCTGAGAATTCTCCAGGTAACCCTGAATGACATGAGGAGCAATGCGCAATAGGGGACACAGAGACCCCAGCGTCCTTAGTCTTAGGCCTGGCCCCAAGCTCTAAGGGATTAGACATTCTCACAGCGTCAAAACGTTTAAAGTATAAGGAATCACCCAAATACAGTGTGTAAGATTAAAATTTCACCCCAGAAATCGATAAAATGCACTTATCTGGCAGGCGAAGGGTTAATCTGCAGAGAAGAGAAAGAGAGTCCAAGCCCTGTGTAGGATACTCGTTCAGGAAAAGGTACAAAATGGCTGCCGTGGCAGGAGCCAATCAGCAACGAGTGCACGAAGCAATCGTTCATGGGAAATGTAGTTTTCCCAGAAAAAGTACTCCAACAGTGCCCGAAGCCCCCAGAGCCCCCCAACACACAAAGTGTTAACCAGATGACAGAGCAAGGGCAGACAATTAAAAGGAGCCATCTCTGAAGTCGCTACATTGAGCGGTTGCAGAGATATGTTCCAAACTGTACAGTCCCATAGAACTGAATGGAGCAATGGCTTCTATGTGGTAAAGCGCGCCGAACACAAATTTTGCAAAGTTGAAACTATGAATTAAAATTACATGAAAAATCACTAGAACATGTTAGCAGACAAAAAAAAACTGAACCCAGTAGGGAAAGTGCCAATAAACCCCCAAAAGATGCAAAACCAGCAGCTAAAGGGTTAAGTTACCACAGAAACGTGCTCCAAAACACCCAACAGACATACTGATAAACCCAATGAGTGCAGGAGTGTGCAAAAGGAACTCCAAAGGAAAACCCATGTGCGGAGGGGCACTGTGGGACTTATGGACCTGCAGCACTCAAAGGGTTGCTCACCTTTCCTGCAGATCTTTAGTCTTCAGATTACCATGTATTAAAGGGATAGTAATACTTCGTTTTAACTTTATTTTATTTTGTAGGCATTAAAAAAACATGAAGAATAATATAAGTCTTATCTCTCAAACCTTTATGGTTTATGAGATATTCACAAGCAAAGTTCCCCTCCCCGCCCCTTTTTCCTAGTGTAAGCCATCTCTTCTCAAATGTGAGTCTGGTTGTATGACAGGACAGATAACAGAAGGGGACAATTTCCTTTGTATGAAAACAATGAAAGCCCTTCCCCCCTTGACAAGTTTTTCAGCTTTTTCCATTATCTTAATTGAAGATTGTCCCTCTCTGCAGTCTACCTGGGCATCTCCCTTCTGATCTGGTTGAACAGGGAAGGGATACTTTGTTTGTGAATATCTCTTAAACCATAAAGGTTTCAGAGATAAGACTTATATCATTCTTCATGTTTTTTTAATGCCTACAAAATAAAATAAAGTTAAAACGAAGTATTACTATCCCTTTAAGTCGACGACTCAGTGAGCAACTCCTGAGGAAAGAACTTGAACCCAAAATTTTCCCCCCAGGGCTTAAGGTCCAAAAAAGCACCTGGATACTGAGCTAGCCACATCTAAGGGCATTGTCAGTTATGGTAATCCGCCTAATGGTGGTATTCCATATCTAACAGAAAAATAAAAAAATAGCTAAAACTATAGCAGAACTGTTCTCTTGTCTGTGTCTTCACCAAGGAGCAAATCTTAATGGAGCAGACTGGCTAGCTGCAGCCAAGGAGGGAAGGTAGGCTCCACCTCCTGCATTCACTTCTAGAATTGTTCCTGCCTAGTTAAAGGGGCGGATCGCCTACCCAAAGTTACCAGTAATCTGTATTGGACGACAGAGAAAGACAGAAAGAGAAAGAGAGAAAATAACAAAATGTAGGAACTTTAAGAATACAGCACTTAAAACTCTTCATCCAGGTCTTATAAGCTGGCAAACTATATAAAGACTAGTTGAACAGCCCGTTACACGGGCCACAGTGCCTCTGGCAGCCGGTCGCGGGCAGTCACACGCAGTGGAGACTGGGCGCGCCTCGGCTGATACAGAGCCTCCGGCAGCCGGTCGCGGGGCAGTCTCACGCAGTGGAGACTGCCCGCACCTCGGCTGATACAGAGCTGGACGCTCTTTTGGAGCGCCCAGCTCTGTATCAGCCGCGGCGCGGGCAGTCCCTACTGCGTGTGACTGCCGCACGCGCAGCAGTGTCTACTGCGCATGTCGGGCGTTACACACAACTTGGCGAATTATTATATAGGATAAGCAACCCTTCACAATATTTATTCATTTGCTCTCTACACATAGATGTTCCATTTAGAAATGCACAGCTTACTCTCTATATACACACCCATTGTCATTTTGCATTTGAAGCAGTCACAGACAGTCATTTACTAAAAATGGCTATGCGTTTTAAAAAAAAAAAAAAAAAAAAAAAAAAAAAAAAAAGGTTCACTTATACTGGGTGACCACATAAAACATTCGTCTGTGCACGGTGACTCTTTACTGAAGTGTGCTTTGAGAGAATAAGAGTTTACTGTGCACACAGAAGAAGTACTTCAGTCTTCCCTCTTCTAAGCTGGGTGTTTACAATATGTAAGGGAGAGCGCTCACCTGCGATTTCGCTCCTGGGGTCATTGGCACAGTGAAGTTGTTCAGGTCCCAGATAAAAACCTCTGAATTGTTGGCACCAGATGCCAGGAGGTTGCTCTGTAAATAGTAATGATATGGGAGGTTACAGCCAGTATGCAGGTCTTCTGGGCGGAACCCATATTAGTATATGTAGGGCTACATGTACAAAGAATAGAAGCAATTCTGAGGCAAACCAAATGCAACAGAGCAAACAAACATTCAAATAATCACACGGATTGAAATGGTGCTTGTAAACCCTTAAATGGAATAGGTTTCCAAAGCATTGCTTTGTAATCAGTTGGAGAGCCCCTTATCATTCAAGAGATTAAATGGCCCATTTAAATCAATAAGAATGTTTAATATGTCTCTTTGGTACAGTTGGATTGCTTCTGAATTGCTCCTCTTATTTTATGCATGTGGCTCAAGGTCAGGTAACTGTGAATCACTGGACTTTTATGATTGAGATACCAGAGCTATGTGCACTGCATTGCAAAGCAATAGGCTGCTCACCACTTTGGCATACAAAGGGTTAAACAAAATGCTTTTCATCCATACCTATTTGCGCAAACACACAGAGGAATACATACATATATATATATATATATACACAAAAGTTGAGCAATTCTAGGGCAAACCACCAGCGTAGCAGGGAACATATAAAAAATCCCATTGGTTTAAATGTTAAAACCTGCACTAACCATCAATAATGAATGAAATTAAAGAGAAATGTTTGGCAAACACTGTAATAATGCTACCAAAGTACATGCAAAAGTAGATTCCTTGATTCATATTTATAAAGGCAAACTGAGGTTATTTTGAAGACTGCACCATAAGAGACAAATAAACATTCCTGTTAGATTAAACTGGGCTTTTAACCCCTTAGGACCCTTGACGTACCAGGACCGTCAAGGGTAAATTTGCTCGAATGACCCTTGACGGTCCTGGTACGCCACGTACTTTTTACTTACAGCGCTCTACCGGGAGCGCTGTAAGTAAAAATAGGGCATGAAATAGACCGCTCCAAGATCGGAGCGATCTGTTTCAAGCCCCATAGTGACGCGCCGATACACTTGACAGGTCACATGTACCGGCTCGTCAAAGTGCCCCTATGCGGACGTTGCGGGACGGAAATGTCCCATAACATCCGGTCCTTAAGGGGTTAAACCCTTGAATGCTAGAGAGGTTATGCATTGGAGACTAACATTCAAGGGTTACAAAGCTCTATTCAAGTAATTAGGGATTTGTATTTGCACCTGTGGTGCAGGAGGTAGGTATGTATGTATATCTTTATTTATATGGCGCCACACAGTGTACACGCTGCCTTACAATAGACATATGTTACAATAAATAAGAGGGGATGAAATAAGTGCGACATTCATAGAAACAATGGGAGAGAGGTCCCTGCCCCAAGGAGCTTACAGTCTAAATGGGTAAAAGGAGACATACAATGGGGTAAGAGGGTGTTAAGTGCTGAGATTACAAGTGCTGAGTTTGGCCCAAGGCAGTGCATGGTTCTAGTTCTCCAGAAGATAAGATTTCAGGGTAGACTTAAAGACAGAGGGGAATGGTCTAGATGTAAGGAGAGGGGTATGGAGTTCCATAGGTATGGAGCAGAAAGCGAGAAAGGTTTGAGACGGGAGAGGGCAGAGGGTGTGGATGGTGCAACAAGAAGTGCGTTGTGTGCTGAGCGAAGGAAGCGGCCAGGAACATAATAGGAGATGAGGGAAGAGATGTAAGGAGGGGTAGCAGTGTGGAGAGCGTTAAAGGTCAGAAGAAGGACTTTGTAATTGATGCGCTGCTGAATTGGGAGCCATGACAGATGTCTGAGAATTATGTGAGCAGGTTCAGTTTTTGGGGAGAGTGTGGTGATTCGTGCAGCTGAGTTTAAAACAGATTGCAAAGGTGAAAGATGAGTAGCAAGGAGGCCAGTTAGTAGGATATTGCAATAGTCTAAGCGGGACAGAATGAGGGCGTGCATAAGAGTTTTAGTAGTTTGTTGGGAGAGGAACGGGCGGATTTTAGCAATGTTGCGGAGAAAGAAGCGAGATGATCGAACCACGGACTTAATGTGAGGGGAGAAGGAAAGAGAGGAATCAAATATGGCCCCAAGGCAGATTGCTGAGCTGACCGGATCAATATCAATTCCATCAGGTTTACTCCTGAACAACTCCAGCTTGGTTTTATAAATATGGGTCATCGGGCCTTATGATTAGGTGAAAGTGCACCACACTAACTTCACCATATTAACCCCTTAAGGACCCCTGACTGTCCTGGACCATAATGGCTTGTTATACCCTTAAGAACCCATGACGGTCCTGGACCGTAATGGAATTCCAGACACCCTGTGCGGCTGCTGGCCGTTCAGGGAGTCCGGAATCCAATTCTGGAAAAAATAAATAAATAAATGGTCCCTGGTCCTTAAGTAACCGCACCGTGAGTGCGCGGCTGGTCCTTAAGGGGTTAAACTTTCATTTGTTTACATGCATTGTTAACCCTTTGAATGTTAGAGAGGTGGTATGCCAGATGTTTTTTTTTTGTTTGTTTTTTTATGATTGGAGGAAGATGGGGCATGCCTAAATCTGGGTGCATTGATGGGGCAGGCAAGATTATTGTGTTTTTGGCCAAAAACATGCAACTAAATTCCACTGTTTATTATTTATAGTTAGTCGCAGGTTATTTATTTGTAAAAGTCATGGTCTGATGCGAAGACCTTCCTTTTGTTTAGTTTGTATATGTAGCCAAGATATATATCTCTTGCTGCTCTTCTGACTACACACATATGTAAGTATTTGAATACTATTTTGAGCTCACCCGGTACCTATATATTTTATATATTTTTTTGCAAATAACAAACTTGCCTGAAGAAGGAATGTCACCAAGGTATTCTGTGAAGTAATGTTAGGCTCCCAAATCTTCAACCAGAGTCTTTCAGGTGGCACATGAAATAGCAGTGCATCTTACCAACTGCCATTTGCTTAACACTTTTTAATCAGATGTGGGTAATTCAGCAAAATACTGTATGAAATGCAAAAAGCATGTAGTCCATTACAGCCATGGTGTTGCTATTGGGACTTCCCTTGACCTAGAGGGTATGAAGGTAGTCACTGATAGAGATGAGGGGTGTGCACAGGGTAAATAATATTTGGCTTTATTGCAAGATAGAACACTTTTGTATTACATGCACTAATAGGTGGCAGAGCTATTTCTGCCCCTTTTTGAGAAAGTATCTCCCTCCCTGAACCCTGACATGGTAACTTGCCCCTCAGACATATAAAAACAAGATGATGCAAAGTATATACTGAGAAAGGGTAGACTTTAACTTATTTTCAATGAGATGTGAACCACCACATGTCTGTAATTATTATCAAAGGAATAATAAAGAAATGGAAAGCAAGGTAGACAATACATAACAATGGTCGGAAGCTACAGAACTCGTGATAGATCAAATGCTGCAAGCTATCCCAAAGAGAAAGAAAGCCATGCCCACAGTCATGTGATAAGATGAAAAATATCATCATATCGGAGCCCGAGAAAATAACGTAATGAGAGATTGTAATTGGCCCAGCCATAACTATCTCCTTTCAGAAGGAAAATATATGTATTGAAAATAGGCTTGCAATCATGGGCCTCTTAATATATTAATGTGCACCAACTTCCCCCACTGAGAGAGCACCAGCTGCAAATAAAGACACACATCAATCTGGTAAATACTGTCTCCACCACTCTTCCCTCCATGATAGGAAGAGAGCATCCATGCACCACTTCTCAGTTTAAGACCATGGCCATGTCTCTCATCCCAGTACAGAAGTGTTCAAAGCCTCCTCCATTTCTGTCCTAACACGGTACCAATGGAGAGCATTCAGCCACATGAAACCTACAGAAGAAAGCAGTGCAAAAAAACACAGAGGTAGTAAACCTAGATAAGGGATATCGCACAAGAGACATATTCTTGAACTGATGTGGGTAAAAATTGAGATATGTAAAGACCCTCTTCTCAAGCATTTAACAGTTATGGTGTGTAAGATGGGGGAACAAGGAGTATTCTTTTCCAAAGAGAAAACCACAGGAAACTACCGTAATCCATTTGTCTCTTTCACGGCACTCAAAAACATTTGATCTATAAACAGATTCTTAGGAGTAAAGGTGGTAGAGGGACAGCAGTTAATTATTATAACATTAAGAATGAGTGCTCTACTTCCTGGTAGAGGGAGCTTCTCCTACTGGTCTCTGTGTCCTTCACTGAACAGAGATATAGAAGAGATACACGGTTATAAAGAAAACCTCTTAACCCCTTAGCAGGTAGAAAGATTTCCAAAACTTTGTTTCACAATGTACTGGAAACATCCGTTTGTAGAAAATGGGTTAAATAATAATTGGTAAATGGGTGTGTGAACTTAACACCATACACATGAAGTGTTCGCAGAGGCATCAACATTTCCCTGGCCACACCCACCACTCACAATGTGGATATGTACAGCAAAGCTGAGGAGCTGCAGGGGATGCGGTTCTGATGGGGCCCATCTCCCTTGGGGTCGAACAGGTTCTAGTTATGTCCCTCTAAAGTAATCTGTGTGTGTGTGTGTGGGGGGGGTGTACTGGGGCCCTCCAATGACCAGTAAAGCCATCACCTGCCCTGTTCTAGGCAGCTGCCTACTCCAGGAGAGTTAAATCCAAAAGAGGTAATTATTCAAATGGATAACAAAACAAAAATCAATGTTAAAACATGCAGAATTGTCACTGACATCTTACGTACCTGAAATGGATTTAAGTCAAGAGCCCGGACAGGACCAGAGTGTTTATCATTCTTTGTGATCACTGGGTCTTTCCCAGATGTGAGGATCTGCGATGCGCTGTACAAAGTTATCTCTCCATTATCCCCTCCTCCAACAATAACTCCAGAGTTACCAACACAGCCCCCACCGAAGCTGCCCCATAGAATCTTATGGAACCTAAGACAAAATGAAATAATTTAATGTGGACTTGTCACCTACACATATTTAAATCCATTTAAATAAAAACATTTAAATGGCCAACACCAAATGAATTTTTTTTTTTCATTCAGCTTAATAGTTTCAGAGACTTCTTGTTTCATAATTGAGGAATCTAATCTTAGCGAGCTTTGCTCCCTGATCTGTCCACAGGGCTGAAATCCTTTCAACATGGATATTTCCGCTGAAGGGAGAATCTGGAATAGTGAAGCCTACACCTTAAGCAATCTAAAAGCAAGGGCTAGGTTTATTATGCTTGCTTTAATCATGAATAATGAAACATGGCCAGATTTCCATAACTTTGTAATTCTTTCTCCCCCTAAAAAGAAACAACAATCAAAATGACATTTCAAAGAATTAGGTCATTTATTGTTTATTTAAAATACGACGCATAATTGCCACAGACAGATGCAGGGCAGCTTGGTTTTTAAGAAAATATGCAAATAAATTTAAAATATAAAACAAAAAAAATGTAAGACTATGCATTAAAGAAGTGAAACATAGCATGTTATCTGTAATACACAAAAGGAGTATGTAAGAAGAATACTGAGAATTTGAGATTGCTTGTAGAAAATAGACTTACCAGCATTGCTCAATGTCAGTTGGCATCTGCAATGGTCAGTAAAATTTTCTTGTGTATAAACACATACTAAAAACTTATACCTTTGCCACTTTTGCAAGTTCTTGGATTTGGGCAACAGTTTAAAAAGATATACATACATAATGGAACTAGACAGAGTTCAGGCAGAATGTTGAACAGAAAGACAGCTGAAACAGATGATTTTGTTATGGGAAATGAAAATCAAAAGCTTTATAGAAGGAGCAACTGGCCAGATACTCACACACTCAAGGCTGGCACTCAAACTATTAATGCAATATAATATGATATGATAGAAACATTCAAATACTTGAAGGGATTCAACAAAGTGCAGGATGGAAGTACATTTCAAAGGAGCAAAAATGTTAGGACAAGAGGCCATAGTCTAAAACTAGAGGGACACAGTTTTAGAAGTAATGTAAGAAAGTTTTACTTCACTAAGAGGGTAGTAGATAAGTGAAATAGACTACCAGAAATGGTAGACGTTAATACAGAGACAGAATTTAAGCATGCATGGGATAGGCATAGGGCTGTCCTTAACATAAGAAAAGACCTAGGACCAAAAAAGGTTTGCGTTTTTTACAGTAGGAAAACAGGCAGACTAGATGGGCCGAATGGTTCTTATCTGCCATCAGATTCTATGTTTCTTTGTTTCTCTACTAGGACATATCTTACTCCAGTTGCCAATATTTACCCTTACATTTATATATGACATTGCCTTATGGGCAAGATATTCAAACAGGTCTCAATTCATACATTCTAAAGAAAATGTTTACAAAATCTCAACACCCCAGTCAGATTACATACAACACCCTACACTCCATTATGCTTTCAAGGATGGGGCTCTCCAGGGTCCACCTTAACAAATGACCTAGAGATGCCTTCAGGGTGAGTGAAGGCATAAGGTAACAGAAAAGACGAAAAGAGCAGCAACCAACTGTACCATAGGGGAAAGACTTGCATTCACAAAATCTCCACTGATTCAAATTAGCATTTACCAGTTGAATGAAGAAGTAGAGCAATTCTTGGGCAAAACAACTGCAACATAGGGAACAAAAACTATTTCCTTCAAATTAAAGTGGGTTTTTGGTATAGAGGTCTCCAGCACACTGTGAAGCAATGTGTTGGCGATCTGTGTATCATTCTAGGGGTTAAAAGCCACATTCAAATCTAAGTGAAGTTTGAGGATTTGATGTATCCCCTATGGAGCAGCTGGTTTGCTCCAGAATTGCACCACTTTTATCTTGTCCATAAGCCCCAAAAACTAATTGATAAATGTATCAACTGCAATTACTGTAAAATCTCACATATAATACTCACAATTTTGCCCCTTTTCACCTTACATAAAGTGAGGGCTGCGCATTATACATGAGAGAAAAAACTATATGTATTTTCAAGTCTGCTCCCCTCCCTCCACCGCAATATGCTCCCACCTTCCCCTCCCTCTACTCACTCCCTCCTGAGGCATCTGGGACATCTGTGCAGCAGACAGTATGCTTGCACTTGCCTCTCACTTCTTTCACCCCTCTGTGAGAGCCAGTTTTAAAGGGATAGTAATGTTTCATAATAAAAGCAGCTCTAATTAATCATCATAGTATTTGGACTTTGGAGAGTGTTATTTCAATTCTGTCAAAGTTGTAGTTCAAGAGTAATTCAATGACAAAGTATCCCCCTCCCGCCCCTTTTACTGATGCAACACTGTTCAGCCAGATCATAAGGGAAGTGCCCAGGTAGACTGCAGAGAGGGACAATCTTCAATTGTCAAGGGGGGCAGGGCCTTCATTGTTCTCATACAACCAGATTCCACATCTGAGAAGAGATGGCTTACAATAGGTAAAAGGGGCGGGAGGGGAAACTTTGCTTGTGAATATTTCTCAAATCATAAAGGTTTGAGAGATAAGACTTATATCGTTCATGTTTTTTAATGCCTACAAAATAAAATAAAGTTAAAACGAAGTATTACTATCACTTTACTTCAAGAAAATAGTAGTGCTCTTTGAGGACCTGAAGTTCCTTGTAGGACACTACTATAGTTTCAGTGAGCAGAGAGGAATGCATTGCATCTACGGTAGTGCCAAGTAGGAACCTCCAAGTCCTCAATGGGCACTATCATTATCTTGAATTAATGCAGGTCCTCACAGGGGGATGCAAAAAGCGGGCGGCAAATGCCACTGTGCAGATATCCCAGATGCCCCAGGATGGGGTGAGTAGTGTGAGGGGAAGGTGGGCAGAGGGAGGGAAAACAATGGTGCGTATTATATATATGCACTTTTGTTTTCCCCTAAAATCTTGGGTATAATTTATACCTGTGTATTATACCTGAGATTTTACGGTAATCCATCCTACTATTTCATACAAGATCAAGTTGTATTTTAATACAGGTGATGGAATTAATTTGTGACCCTAAACGTGATGGAGCAGAGGTTTCTCTACAGCAGGGTTAGAAAACTGTGACTCTCCATCTGGTGTTGGACTACATCCACCACCTCCTTCAGCCTGGGAGCTATAAAACAGTAACAGCTTGAGTGCCACAGTTTGTCCATCCGTGAACTAAAGTAAAGTAAACAAAGGTCAGGTTAGGTGGCTAAGAAGTTGTTATTTGTTGTCAAAGTCTATGTTTCATAACATGCTTCCTAGATAAAGAAATTATTGCACCACATTTCTAACACGTGGGTCAAGACAAAGATGTGGCAATCATTATTATTAAATTGGAACTGTCACCTTAGGATATGTTTAGTTAATTTACAGGTGTCACAAATTGTATGCAGTACTAGCCATTTGTTTGTAATTTAAGCAGTTTGAAAAATGAAACTTTATTTGTTGAAGGTGCAGTTTGTCACTATATGTTAATTAGATTCTGTGCTGGCCAATATTACCACACACTGTGCCATTTATGAATCTATAAATAGCCCATACAATGGGGATGGCTCGAACAGCACAAGATGAGATAAGGATGGCCTTAAATTGGGACTTTCACATTAATTCAAGTTGGCATATTTGAAAACTGCATTAAAAATTGCCTATGTGCTTTATCAACCCCTTAACGACCCATGACGTATATGTACGTCATGGGGTGTAGGTCCCTAAGGGACCAAGGACGTACATGTACATCATGGAAATCAGGGCTTCCTATGCAACTGCACACCGTTTGGGGTGCCCTGAATTGGACCACAAAAAAAAAAAAAAAAAAAAAAAAAAAGGGTCCATGGTCCCTAAGTGCCAGTCCTTAAGGGGTTAACCTAAGGTCCAGTATATGTATAGTTTAAGAGATATTCACACATTGTTTCTGGAACTGCACAAAGCTTCATTAGCATATGAAACATCACTGAACCTTTCATTAGCATATGCAATGTCAATGACAAGCTTAAAGGGATAGTAATGTTTCATAATAAAATCAGCTCTAATTAATCATCATAGTATTTGGACTTTGGAGAGTGTTATTTCAATTCTGTCAGACTTGTAGTTCCAGAGTAATCCAATTACAAAGTGTCCCCCTCCCGCCCCTTTTACCGATGTAACACTTTTCAGCCAGAGCAGAAGGGAGGTGCCCAGGTAGATTGCAGAGAGGGACAATCTTCAATTAAGATAAGGGAAAAACCTGAAAAGTTTGTCAAGGGGGGCAGGGCGTTCATTGTTTTCATAGGAAGAAGATTGTCCCCTGCTCTTATCTGTCTGGTCTTACAACCAGATTTCCCATCTGAGAAGAGATGGCTTACACTAGGTAAAAGGGGCGGGAGGGGAAACTTTGCTTGTGAATATCTCTTAAACCATAAAGGTTTGAGAGATAAGACTTATATCATTCTTCATGTTTTTTTAATGCCTACAAAATAAAATAAAGTTAAAACGAAGTATTACTCTCACTTTAATGAAGAGGTCACTGGTACTACACTTCTACTGCAATTATCATGTATTAGCATATGTAAGAAGTGTGAATATCTCCTGAACTATACATTTGCTGGTCCTTTGGCTAACATGACATATGGGCAGTTTTATGCAGTTTTCAAATATGCAAACTTGAAATAAGGTGAAAGTACCACTATAAATAGAAAAAAATATATCATACTATGTAGGGAGTGAGCACAAAGTGTTCAGATCCACTTAGGGATACTAATGTTTAGTTACTAAAGTACAATTGAGTCTTCTTTATACATTTTTATAACAATTTATAGTGGTATAACCTTCTAAAACTTTGCCATTTTACCTTTACTCTATAATAAAGTTCCCCCCTCTCGCCCCTTTTACTTATCTCAAGCAGTCTAGGCAAGCCTGTCCGGATGAATAGTAAAGAGGGATAATCTTCTTTCAGCAAAAGGTAAGACCTGCCCTCCTTCCTCAAGGGGGCAGGGTTTCCCTTATACTGAAGGAAAGAAGAATGAGGGAGATTTATAAAAATGGAGTTAAGCAAAAAGGTGCGTTAAAATGGCTGTAGCAGCGTCTTCAATAGTTACAGAAGAACGCCAGTTTTGGAGGGCTGTACGTTAAAAAATAAATAAATTAATTAAAAAAAAAAAAAAAAAAAAAAAAAAAGGAGTAGCCAGTTCGTAAAATGTTGCTCAGCTAATTTATAAAGAAATGTTATGAGTTACAACATAATTATCGCCAGAATCTTAACGCCATGTATATGCTGTCCTTAAGCATTCCAGGCGTTAAAATATGCATAATAACGCCATATTTATAAAAACGTCTTTAATCATTTATAAATGTACAAATCATTGGTAAGCCATCACCTAAAAAAGGATATACTAGAACTAGTGAGGGTACAGCGGAAATCAACAACATTAATTAAAAGAATGGAGGACTTGAAGTATGAGGAACTACTAGACAATCTTGGTTTATTTACTCTAGAGAAAAGATAACTAATAGGAGATCTTATTACATTGTACAAGTATATGAGAGGTCAATACAAGGATCTCTGTGGTGAGCTATTCATTCCAAGGCCTGATCAAATGACCAGGGGACACCCCTTGAGATCAGAGGAAAGGAGGTTTAGACTTCAGCAGAGGAAGGGTTTTTTTTTTTTTTTTTTTTACAGTAAGGTCTGTTAAATTGTGGAATTCCTTGCCCAAGGAGGTGTTTATGGCAGATACAATTGATACATTAAGAGAAGATTAACATCACCTGGACCTTGGGCCGTGTACATGGGCTTTTACACTAGTTATAGAATAAAGGTAAAATGGCAAAGTTTTAGAAGGTTATACTGCTACACACTGTTATAAAAATGTACAAAGAAAACTCAATTGTGGTTTAGTAACTAAACATTACTATCCCTTTAACCCTCTCTCTCACAGTTGCAATACACAGAGTATGGAATACACATATTGGGTCTTATGTACAAGGTCAAACTGGTGCAATTCTGTACCAACCCAAATGCGCAATATGGGTTAAAAATACAATTTCAGCTGATTTAAAGGGACCTTTTAAGCCATTATTAGGGGTGCACCGAAATGAAAATTCTGAACTGAAACCGAAACTTCAGGATGCACTTGGCTGAAAACCGAAACCAAAAATGACTTTTTTAAATTTACCGGGAGATGCCTAACAAAAGAAACAAAAAATATAGTAGAGCAAGTGCACATGGCGCAGTCAAAATGAAACTATTTTTAACCAATTCAGTGTCACAAGAGAGTTTCCTACTTCTGGCAATCTGCCGGCAGCAATATGCTTCAGATCACAACTTACTTGTTGTAAGGATCCCCCTATTTTGTCTCTTTCTCTACCACTCCCCCCCTTGTCTCACAAACTGAACCTTCAGCAGTACATCCCTCAATCGCTGTATAAACCTTTGCCCCTTCTATCACTAACTGTAGCCCTCAGCATTCCCTCAGAAATTGTTTAAACCATCACCCCTTCTCTCACCAACTGTAACCATCAACACCATCCTCAATCGCTATATAAACCATCACCCCCTTCTTTCACTAACTTTAAACTTTAGCACCCCATCCGTCAATCACTATACAAACCTTAGGTCCTTCTATCACCGACTGTAGCCCTCAGCACTCCATCCCTATGTAAACTTTCACCCTCAGCATTCCGCCACTCGATTACTAAATTAAACAGCATCCTTTCCCTCACTCATAGTATCTCCAAGCAACCCTCCTCTTACTCTGTCGCACAACAACAGCCCCCTCACTGTATGCCTACCATCCTTCCCTCTCTATATGTATCCCTCAAACCATCTCCCATCACTTTACTCCACTCACTTTTCCATTCACATACCCACACATAACTAAAATAAATTCCAATACAGCTATGTTAATGCAGTGACCGTTTATGAATGTTCGCCACCTTTAAGCTACAAGAAAATGGTAAAGTAGCTAATTGAAGTTATGGCATCAGGAAGCAGTGTTCGGTTCTCTCTCTAGTGGTTAAACCTCTGTTTGTAAAAACTCTTGTTTAGCGCATGTGAATTACGAAAACACTTTGAGCCTCGTGAGGGAGAGTCGCTTTTTGGTGACGTATCCGTTGGGATACAGTGCCTTGGTGGTGCTGTTCGAGTAAGGGGAACAAGATCTCAGAGGGTACCAAAAGACTGGGCACATGCCGGGAGGGTGTTTGTGTTATGAGGGTGGCTGTAACGTCTGTGCTTATGTTACAGCTCAGAAGGCTGTGCAATGCGTTGCACGCTTCTCGGGTTCTTAATCCTTTGAGTACCAGAGAGGTACACAACAGCACTCAAAGGGATAAGCTGAGGAGCGCTGTTGACTTGTGACTGTTATGATGGAGGATGGCTGAAATTACTGTGTTTGTCAGTTGTGGAAAAATGCCAGCAGCTGGAGCACCTCCGTGGGCTGGGCTGCAGGTTTACTTCCCTCGTTTCGCCACTCCGTTTCAGCCACTTTATTTCGGCTTTTTGCCAAAAATGCCATTTTCGGCCGAAAAATTTCAGCCGCCAAAATTTCGGTGCACCCCTAGCCATTATGCCTTTGGCACAAAAGAGAATTTAAAAAAAAAAGAAAAAAAAAAAAAGAAAAATAGAGCACCAGTGAGGAATTAAAATTCCCAAACTCCCTACTGAGTTAAATGGGGATTTTAGTGCATGATAAGATAAAGAGAGTTTGCCATACCTGCTGGATACTGGAAAGGTACCTCTCCTTTTCATATCAGGGTGAGGATCCCCAAAGTCCACTTCAAAAATTTCAAGGGCGGCACTGGTATTGAATGAGGCATCAAGCTGCTGTGCAGATGTACCTGGAAGAGAACAAAGTATGGGATCCTTAGTACTAGAATAGCATTTACTGTACTGTTAATAAACCAGAGAAATAGCACAAGACTGAACCACATCTATTTTGTTAAATGGAATTCCTTGCAGAATCCTGTTTAACCCCTTGGGCAGCAGAGAGATACCAAATGCATTTCAAAGGGTTAGAGCCTCTCTGATGCCCAAAGAGGTTAGCAATTTAACTCCCAGTAATGGACATCCCAGTTAGCTTCTGAACAATCCCCTTAAACACCATATGATGACTGAGGGGATTATGAAAGTGTACAAAAATTGCCCATATGTTGTTAGTCATTCTTATAAAAGAAAAAAAAATTGAGTTTAGTTAATTTCCATCCTATGATAACAGAGGCTAAATCTCTCAGCTAACCCAACCTTAAAGGGATAGTAATACCTAAAATGTAAAAAAAAATATGTTGTAGGGTTTATCCCCCTGAGTAAAACAAGAGTACTCCCACTGCTGAAAGATGTTTCATTCAAAAGTTATTAATTTTCAAATTTGAATTTTTTAGGTGCAATATCACAGTGGCCTGAAATTGTACAGTGGCGCTGTTGCTACACGATCCTATGGACAGCTCTGGTCTCAGGACCATAAATCTCCATAGGATGGTGTAGCAACAGCGCCACTGTAAAATTTCAGGCCACTGTGATATTACACCTAAAAAATTCAACTTTGAAAATTAATAACTTTTGAATGAAACATCTTTCAGCAGTGGGAGTACTCTTGTTTTACTCAGGGGGATAAACCTTACAACATATTTTTTTTTACATTTTAGGTATTACTATCCCTTTAACACTTCTGACACAGAGCTCTCCCTGCCATTATGCTAATATGTAGTTACTGAGAGGGGATCTCAAGACCTCTCTTCTGTGTATTACATTAAAAAAATGGACTTCTTGTACTCCACCTCTCCAGCACTCAAAAGGGTTAAATGTAATGTGATTCAGTGCATTGAAATCGATCACTTTCTCCACTGATTTTTATGATGAAACCTCTTTCTTCATTTGACCTCTGGCAGCTTTAGCATTAATTAGACAGAAAGACCAAGATCTTGGATCTCAGTTTCTCCCATTTCTCAGTTTAACAGAGCTGTTGAGACATGATCACACCATTAAACTCTATGGGGAATCTTGATCCATACATATAAACAATTCTCTTATGTGCAATATGGAACACAGGTAACATAGGGTTGAGTCCATAGTCCCAAATGGCAGGACACCTCACAATAGACAGGGTCTTTGGGGTGGAGACTGCCTCTTCCAGCTCAACCCCCTGCAGACAAACTCCCAGAATTCAAGTGTCCTGCAAAGCAATTGAAGGTGCAGTGGCCTTCCTGTTTTTATTATTTTTCTTTAGATATGGGGTTGTATAGTCCCTCAATAGGCGGGTTACCATCACTGGTTTTCACTATAGTTGAATTGCCCAGTTCACAGGTGCTTTGTGGACCCTTCTTGATCTGTGAGTAGCTTTATGACAAGTCTGTCCCTCATGCCTGAATCTCTATTAGATTCTGCCCTCTCCTATGATGGTAACATGAAGAAAGAAGATTTGTAAGTAACCCTTTGAGTGCCTTGGTGCACTATATGTACCATTCAGTGATTCTTCTCTCTACAGAGGCTGATTGAGCTCTGCTTTGGCACTCATTATGGGTAATTTTCTCTCACTGGAAGGCTTTGGTAGTACAGAAGGCTGCTGCTCTTTGATGTAGTTTACTGTGGGTTAAGCCTTTCACTGCTGTTATATCTACTGGTGTGCGATGGGTGCTTTAGGGGCTTATTTCTGCTCCCCAACTACTTGGATTAATTTTATTCTCTCCCCCAGGTGTCCACTGGGTGTTTTGGGAGTTACTTATTTTCACTCAACGGGAAAAGCCATACAATATATATATATATCTTTTTTTCCCGTAACAGTCTACTGCTCCTTTAAAATGGAAAACAGTATATATTGCAGGGTTTGTCCTGTCGAGTACTTCACCGCTGTGAGACGATTTTTTCAAAAGTTATTGCATCTCAAACTTGCATTTTTGGGTGCAGTACCCACATAGCCTGCAAATTTACAGTGGATAACCCCTGCAACATATCATTATGAGATATGAAGAATTACTAAATTGCTTTAAATCCTCACCTGTATACAGTTCATAAGGATAGGTTTGGACACCCCTGATGTACACATGATGATTTGATGTATCAGAGTAACATTATTTCTCTGGTCTTGTTTCACTACTTTGAAAGTATAGGAGGATGTTGGAACCATTAGAAATCTTATGCTGGAACCAATTAATCATCTTCAGATTGTTTGATATGCACCAATTCACTTGTGCAAACACAACCCATAAATTGTCAGAATGGTGTACAAAAAGAAGATTTTAGTCTTACCTGTTAAATCCTTTTCTCTTAGTCCATATAGCTTACAGCTACCATGGGGAAGCGACAGCTCCTCCCAGTAGGCTGGAACAATTCTTCATTGAAATGCAGGGGGTGGAGCCTCCCTCTCCTCCATAGCAGGCTACCATGCTGCTCCCCTCCAGTTAGATTTGAGACACTAACCCTACTGATCTAAATAGTGAGAAAAAGAAGAGAAAAAACTCCTTTGAGCACAGACCCAATAGGACTCCCGCGTCCAGCCACAACCACCAAGCATGGTCACTTTCACTGGGTGGGAGATCTGTAAGCTATATGGAGTAAGAGAAAAGGATTTAACGGGTAAAACTAAAATCCTCTTTTCTCTATCTTCCAATATAGCTTACAGGTACAATGGAGATGTACCAACATTAAGTTCCAAGGGTGAGAGGAGACGGAAAGGACCAAGCGCTGGTCCCCATGATACTAGAGTTCCCAAAGGACTATCCAGGAAACGGAACAACCCAAACTAATAAAGTGTCTACGGACACTGATAAACGATACACAGCACACAAGAACAAGAGCCATCAGGGCTCAAAAGGTTAAAGAACAATAAGGCAAGGAAAGATAAAGTCCTAGACAGGCAAAACTGCCTCCAGGACTTTCCTGCCAAAGATGGTTTCAGCCAAAGCCAGCACATCCACATGATAGTGTTTTGCAAAAGTGTGCATAGAAGACGAAGTGGCCGCCTTGCAACTGATCAGCAGAGGCCTGATTGTTATAGGCCCAGAAAGCGCCAACAGACCCAGTAGACTGTGCATTGGTGCGAAAGGGAACAGGTTTACCTCTGAGCTCATTCGCCTTGCGGATGGTAGATTTAATCCAAGATGCAATCGTCACCTTGGACACCGCTTTACCAGCCCTGGGACCCTAAGGGATGACAAACAAAGAATCACTAAGGCAACGTACAACATCCAACAAGTGGAGATCTCTATCCTTGTCGGATTTAGGGTCAGGGCAAAAGGAAGGCACAACAATCTCCTGACCACCTTAGAAAGAAATTCCTGAGAGGTACTGAGAACAGCCTTATCGTTGTGAAACACCAGGAAAGGCAGCTTGCAGGACAGAGCCTGCAGTTCAGCAACTCTGCGGACAGAGACCACAACCAAAAGAAAAGCAATCTTCCACATCAAAAGACATAAAAGGAATGGTAGCCAAGGACTCAAAAGGAGGCAATTCCAAAACTCCCAAAACCAAATTAAGGTCCCATTGAGGAGTGGGAGCCTTATAGGCCAGGGAAAGCATGAGTGACCCCCCGAAAGAAGACTTTGTCATCCGGCAAGGTGGCAATGTGTCTCTGAAGAAAGACAGAGAGCGGAGGTCTGAACCTTCAAAGAACTAAGGCTAAGGTCCTTATTCACTCGGTCCTGCAAAAAGGATAAAATAGCCGATAGATCAAAAACCTGTGAGGACAGATCCCCGTCCACACACCAAGCATGGAAGATAGAACAAACACTAAGGTAGGCCATAGAAAAAAATGGCTTCCTAGCCTGAATCATGGTGAACACCACTGCAGAAGAATAGCCTTTCCTCTTCAGGATGGAGGCCTCAACAGCCATGCCATCAAAGCCAGTTAATCCATGTCCTCCTTCCACAGGTAACCCTGCCAAAGGCGATCCAGTCCGTGTGGCAGAGGAAACTGTTCTTGAGCAGATAAGGTCAGTAGTACGGGGAACCAAGGCTATCTGGTCCAATAAGGCACTATCATGATGACTGAAGTGTTGTCCATCCAAATCTTCCACAGGACCCTGGGCAGCAGAGGAAGTGGAGGAAAGATGTAGGCCAGCTGAAATTTCAATGGAATTGACAGACTCAGACAAGACTGAGCCCCAACCAAGTAAGCTGGCGTCTGTCCTCACAATGGTCCAGTATGTGATATCAAATGGTCTCCCTTTTCCCAGGTTGGAGAGATCCAACCACCAATGAAGGGTCTGTTTTACCTCCGTCAGAAGGAAGATAGGATGATCCAGAAGATCTGGGTCCCCCCTGCAAACATGGATCACAAACCTCTGAAGCTCCCTTGCATGGGCCATGGCAAAGGGTACTGCTTCTACGGTCAATATCATCTTCTCCACCAGAGAGGAGAACTTCCTTGCCGGAGCTGGTGTCCACGACAGGGTAGAGGACACCTTGGAGGTAAGTTGCTGAATCAAATCCTCCTTCAGATAGACCATACTCTGCAGAGTGTCGAACCAGAGTACCAGATCCTGGGAGGGAACCGGGGCAGACTTGTACATATTCAGGATCCAACCGCGTTGGAGGAGGATCTGAGCACACTCCTGAACTTGGTGCTCCTGCAGGTTCCTGGAAGGGCCTTGAGGAGAAGGTTGTCCATGTATGGCATCACCTAATCCCCTTGGTGTACAGGAAGGCAATTAATGCACCCAGAACTCGACTGAACACCTGAGAGGCAATAGTGAGCCCTAAGGTAAGAGCAGTGAATTGGAAGTGTCCCAAGTGGCAGGCAAACCTGAGGTACTGCTGATTTGCCGGGTTGCACAGGAGTGTGTAGGTATGCATCCTGAAGATCCAAAGATGCCAGAAATTCTCACAGACATATTGCAGCAATGACCGAATGCAGAGATTCCATCTTGTAGTGGGTCTTGACCACAAATTTGTTGAGAGCCTTGAGGTCCAGGATAGGATGGCAGCCAGCATCCTTCTCTGGAACAAAGAGGTTGGAATAAAAGTCAGAACCTCTATCCTGCTGAGAAACCGGTGCCAGACTGGACCACCCCATTGAAAAGCCTGAGCTTTTTCTGTCCCCAAGGGGAGCGAGAAGGGAAGAACCTGAAGGGGGGGCTAGGGATTTGAAGGGAATTGTGTACCCTTCTGAAACCACCTGTAATACCCACTGGTCTGCGACAGAGCATGTCCAAACACTCAAAATGTGCTGCAGGAGACCCCCCCACTGGACGCGGACCAGGGTTTGGCGAGTCATGCCAAAGAAGGTTTGGTGGAGGGGTGTTTGGACCTCTACTGCTGTTTGAGCTTGTGGGTGGAATGAAGGGCCTGAGGCGCCACTAGGCTTGCCCTAAATGCTTTGCCTTGTTTGAGACAAAAAAGACAATGCCTCTTCGCCTCAGGGTTGCGTTTAGGAGCCTGAGGCAACAACATGCTCTTACCCCCAGTGGCCTCACTGATGAGGTTCTCCAGTTCAGGACCAAAAAAAGAGGTACCCTGAAAAGGAAGATAAATCAGTGATTTCTTAAGACATCAAGTCAGTAGACCAGATCTTCAGCCACAGCGTACGCCTAGCCATCACAGAAAAGGCTGAGGCCTTAGCTTCAAGCCTAACAGATCAAAGAGAGAGTGAGTAACAGTGCTGAGCCTCAGAAATATTGGCCAAAAGGGATAAAAGGTCAGCTTTTGGAGCACCCTTATGGACAGAAGCAGTCACATGTTCAGTCCAAACAGCAATGGCCCTATTGCCCAGGCAGAAGCCAAAGTGGGTCTCAAAGATGCACCAATGGCAGTGAAATTAGCCTTCAAGATAGCTTCAAGTATTCTGCTGGTCACGTCCTTAAGAGCTGAAGTGTCCGCAACTGCCAAAGCAGTGAATTTAGAGAGCCTGGAAATGGGAGAAGTAGCCCATTGAGCCAAGGCAGCTTCAGAAAAGGGATACAGATTAGAGAATCTCTTAGACAGAGACAGAAGCTTGTCATGAGTTTTCCACTCATCCAAAACAATCTGATCCAGAGTGGGATTAGGTGGAAAAACAGTATGGACTTCTTGCACCTCTGAAAGACATCAGAAGTAGCCTGATGCTCTAAAGGAGTAGAGGGAATGTTTAAGGTAGTTAATACCGCTTAAAAGGGAACTACCACCCGGCAAGAAGTTCACATTATTCAATTCTTCATCTGGCGACTAGCTGCTTAGTAATGATAGTCACCAGAAATATTACCAATTGGCACCAAAAGGGACTGACAGCGCAGGCGCATGGACATCACTATGACGAGATGTCCGTGCTTCCTGCTACTGTGAGCCTCCGAAAAAGTGGAATAACTTGTAAACTGGGTAATATTTCTGGCGACTAGCGCTACTAAGCAGCTAGTCGGCAGATGAAGAATTGATTAATGCAAACTTATTGCGGGGTGGTAGTTCCCCTTTAAATGAGGCCCTCAGCAGAGGGTTCAGGGTCAGCTTCAAAGGGATCACCATGAAATTGTGAAGAAACATCTTCAGAACACACACCATCCTCAGAATCCCCATCTCAATGCTCCAGAAAAGAATCAGAGAGATCAGGAATACCAGGGGCCTTCGAGACCACAATCCTGAAGGAAGTGGGTGTCTCCAGGACTGCAGAACCCCTGGAGAGAAAGAGGAAAACTGTGCAATAGAGAACTGTAAGTCCTTGACCCAAGATGGCTCTTGATCGTGGCTGGCAGGTCCTGATGGAGACGCAGGAACCACAGCACATGAAGGGCATAAGTAACCTGAGTACTCTCTGGGAAGCCCCGTTTGACATGAGGAACAGTAAGTAAGGCGGGGGGGGGGGGTCAAAGACACCCCTGAGTCCTTAGTCTTAGACCTAGCCCCATGACCTAGTAGATCCGACATTCTACAGGAGAACAGTGTCAATACAGTAAAGGAATACCCAAATACTGTCACCCAGATTACAGATTTCACCCCAAAAAGCCTAAAATACACTTATCTGGCAAGCGAAGGGTTAACCTGAGGAGGAGAGTTGAGGAGACCAAGCCCTACTCGGTAGAGAGGAAAAACAAAATGGCGACCACAGTGGGAACCAATTGGAAAACAGCCTGCAAAGCTGGCGTTTATGGGAAATTTAGTAAACTCAATATAGAGTACCAACTACAGGACCGAATCCCCCAAAAGCTCCTAAGACACTGAGAATGTTCACCGAATAGTTAGCCAAGGGGAGACAAACAAAATGAGCTGTCTCTCAACTCAGTTTACAGAGCGGTTGCAGCGATATGTCCCAATGTCTGTCCCACAGAGATCAATGGAGCATTGCGGTTATGCAGTAAAGCGCACCTTAAAGGAGCAGAATTCAAAAAATAACATCTAAGTAAAAACAGTCTAAAAAGTGTAAAAAAAAACAAAAAAACAAAAACACACATTAGCATTAATAAACAAACAGTATTAATAACAATAATGGAAAAAAAGAGAAAGGAGTCCTTCAGCAGCCCAAATACTGGCAGGGAGGGGATTAATTACCACAAAACTGCTCAAAATGCTCTAAAGACCCTCAAAAGAGAATTAAAAGTACCCAACATGTGTGTAGGTGTTACAGAGAACTCCAAAGAAACCCTTGGCGGAAGGAATCTGTGGGACAAGTGGACTATGGCACTCAAAGGGTTGCTTACTTTTCTGCAGATCTTCTTTCTTCAGATTACCGTTGCAAGGAAGAAGCCTCAGAGAGACTCCCTCTGGAGATAGAGACATGGTTTACATGGTTCTCTCCCAGGGCTGAAAAGGTCTGCAGCCAATGCCTGTAAACTGGGTAATCCACCAAGGGGAAGCTAGTAATGGTAATCCACCTAATGGGGGAAATTTGACACCCCATATCTAAAGAAAAATAATAAAATAACTAAAACTAAGCAGAACTGTTCACAGCCTTCCTACCAGAACGATGGAACAAATCTAACTGGAGGGGAGTAGCTAGGTAGCCTGCAATTCTTGAAGAACTGTTCCAGCCTACTAGGAGGAGCTGTCACCTCCCCATGGTACCTGTAAGTTATATTGGACGATAGAGAAACATTATTTCACAATGTGTTTCACAGCTCTTTGGTACTCTAAGGGCCCTTTCACTGGGCCCTGCACCAGTTCTATTGCCCATGTTGTTTCACTCAGATTCTCCTGTGTTCCACCTCTGATCTGCATGCAGGATTGGAATGAGTGTCTGACATCCAGCCCACGTAAGCACCATGGGTACAGCATTCACTGGACATTTTAAGGAGCACAGCAGCCTCTAACAATGCTCTTGCGAAAGGTATGAAGGAGATCTCATAGACCACCATGCAGACCTTCCTTGCTGCATCCTGTGCAAATGCTGTAAAAATGCCACATACTGAACTTCAGTGCATTCACACGAGACAACAGTAACCTATGTGGAATGCACCATAGCTTAGCATTGTACCTTTCATAATGGGTAACATAACCAAAGAATTGCTGTGTTGGTGTCATCCATGTGAAAGGTTAAAAACAGCCTTGTTAATCCCATGGTTACTAGACATGTTTCCAGTGCTTGCCTCACAATGCATCGTAGTCATTTCTAGCATCTATGAGGGTAGAGCAAAAACGAGAACAAAAAAAAAAATAAAAAACAAAACAAAACACTGTTTATGGTTGAGAAACACAGCTTCAAAGACCAGTTTGCACCACCCATGACATGCATAGTCCATTGTTGGAATTGTTAGTTTTGACACTAAACATTCTAACTGGTAGGTGAATGTATCAAGTGTAGGCTGAAAAACCTGTTTACAGTGTCAAAACACTGGTACCTGTTGCTAAGTAGATAGGGTGTTGATTGGCTGGGCTCCAGACTTGAACAGCAGATCGCTCAATTTCTTTCAGCTTCATTTTCTGTGATATAAATAAAAGCAAAATAAGTAATCTATGGTGATGTCTACAGGCGTTAGTCACATTGTGCTTGATTCAGGAAACTAAAAGTCCACCCCAATTCTGGAGCATGCCAACTGCACCATAGGGGACAAATATCAACTCCTCTTGATTTAAATGGTGCTTTAAAAGTTTTCTTTCCAAAGCATTGCTTTGGGGTTGAAATACACATTTAAATCAATGGGAAATTGTGGAAATTTCATTTTAACCCCATGGCATAGTTGGTTTGCTTCAAAACTGCACCTCTTAAGTTGATGAATACATCCTAATAAGACATTATTCCTTTGTGTTTTGGAAACTTAACCCTTTGAGTGCCAAATGGGTTCAACACAATGCATTGCTCTGCAATGAGTTGTGTATCCCTCTGACACTCAAAGGGTTAAAATAAGGCTCTACCTAGCTGTTCACATTTACTCAAGTGTGTTATATGCATTTCCTTAAGCCTGCTGTCTTCCCACTATTGCTAAGAGTGCTATATACTGTTCAAGCTCATAAAATGGATACAGTGCATGCAACATGTATCTTTTATTAGGTAATGCACACAGCCATCAGTGAGTGTCACGGGCCGCCACATATATTTAACCCTCAGAGTGCTAAGCCATTGTCCCACAGGTGGTAGCACTCTCCCATTATATATTTTTATTATCAGACCTCACTTGTGGGACATTAGGATCTCCCTTGATGTTCCCCCAGTTATTGATCTCCCAGAAAATAACTCTGGGAGATGAACAGCGGTGACAAGAGGGGAGCAGCACAGCTATTCTGCATCCACTGGAATGGAAGCAGGGGAATCACACTGTCACTTCTATTGATATCCCAACGCTATTGGCTGGGAAGTCAAGAGCTCTTTGCACCACCCCAGCTTGGTTCAACAGCCCACTTGTAGTTACACCCCCACACCCCCGGTACAACTGCCCACTGGTAATCACAGACCCCCACCCTCACATACACTGTGTGACATTCCCATCCATGTTTCACTGTCCGTCATATATATGCACACACACTGGTTGACCCCCAGACTGTTTCCACAGCTGCCTAGTAAAGATCCCCACACACACTGTCTGACCCGCAAGCCTGGTTCCACTGTCCCCTGTTCATCACAGATCCCCCATACACCATCTGACATCCCCAACCTGGTTCCACTGCCCACTGGTAGTCACAGACCCCAGCACACATACACTGTTTGACCCCAGAGTGATTCCACTGTGACTGGTATTCGCAGATCATCCATACAGACTAATACCACAGCTTTCTTCCACTGCCCATTGGTAGTCAGGAATCCCCACATACATGGTTACACTGGCAGTCATAGATCGATATGAACACTGTCCGATCCCCCCAGCCTGTTTCCTTTACTAACAGTCAAAGACCCCCGTATACCCTGTCTGACCACCAAGCCTGGTTCTACTTTGCCACATATTCCAAAATGGTATGCTTTTTCTACCTTTTCTTCAATTCTCTTGTTCTTATAACCATTTTAGTACTGTATGAAAAATGCTAGATTGTAGTTGGCATAGTTAAGTACTTCTGGCACCCCTTAGAAGCATCCCATACAGTATGTACACTCATACTAACTGGGTGTAATTTTTCTTGGAAGAGAAGTAGCTAATGATTATAGTATGAAATTCCATATTTAAAGTTATCAGAATCTTTGAAGGGGTAGAACTATAAAATAGCTCTATTTTTTCCAACAGCCCTACGTTCTTGAAACATTTGTGCACACCAGCTTTGGGGTAAAAATGCAATGGAATCCTCACTTGATGCAGATAAATGTCTAATTTCCAACACAGTATCCCTTGCTTACGTTTTCTTCGGTTATGACCATTTTAGCGTAGGCAGGTACATAGCAGGTATAGGTTAGTGTTTCTGGCAACCCCACACAGTATTGTTAACCAACAAAAATTGGTTAACAGCTACCAAATCAGGTGTCAACACACAGTCCTCAAAGCCTCCAAAACAGACAGGATTTAAGGATATGCAGTACTGTGAAAAAGTACTGTGAAGAAGTACAGGCATATATTTACCCATCATGCAATACCATCAGGAAGGCATCTGATTGGCTCCAAATTTATTCTGCAGCATGACAATGATCCCCAACATACATTCAAAGTCATTATGAACTACTTTCAGCGTAAAGAAGAAAAAGGAGTCCTGAAAGTTATGATAAGGCCCCCACAGAGCCCTGATCTCAACATCACTGATTCTGTCTGGGATTACATGAAGAGAGAAAAGCAACTCAGGCTACCTAAATCCACAGAAGAACTGTGGTTAGTTCTCCAAGATGTTTGGAACAACCTACCTGCTGAGGGCAAGTGCACCTAGAAGAACTGATGCCATTTTCAAGGCAAAAGGGTGGTCACAAAAAATATTGATTTGTTAAATAAACTATTACCATGTCTATTTTTGAAAGCATTCTTACTTTACATCATTTTTCACACCTGCCTAAGACATTTGCACAGTACTGTACTGTCATGGAGGTCACTGGAAAATTACCTCAATAACAGGACAACATTTAGACAAGACCTGGAAAGCTAAGAAGAAGAGGATGCATCTGCTACTGCAAAGTGCAAATCTTTGAAGCAAAACTTGGGATAGTAGTTAGCCAAAAGAGTCTTTCTAAAAATCGTAAAAGTGCAAACAGGACAAAATAAAGAACAAACGATAAAAATTATTTTAAGTGTAGTACAATTATAAAATAGAATACAATAAAAACAACATATACAGTCACATTTCTCTCCTCTTGAGCTTGTATTGTGTCAGGGGTCCCTACCTGCCAACAGTCTGTGCCCGTATTCTTATCTGCTCCACCGGTCTTCAGGTGTCCCAGTAATTCCAATCTCCTGCAGAAATCTACCACTGTGAACTCCGAATAATTCCATGAATTCACCTAAGTGGTTATTTCTATATTCAGCCCTCCTTTGCTACATCTTTCCTCTCAATATTGGAATTACTGGGATACCTGATGACTGGTGGAGTAGAGGAGTACTGGGGCACAGAACGTTGGCTAGTAGGGGTAGGAACCTCTGATACTCTACAAGACCAAGATGGGCAAAATGTGAGTGCATCTACTGTTTTATTTGTATTTCATTTTAAAAATATACTACCTTTAGATTCGTTTTTATTATCTGTTCTTTGTTTCGTTCTGTTTGCGCTTTTACGATTTTTTGATATTTTTATCTGGTAGACAAGGCCACAAAAAATTGACAGCAGTATCAGATATCACACGATAGATGCTCATAAGCATCATCTCATTCTCTTTTCATATCCTCTCCATCTTCATCATCCATTTTAATGACTATCATCTAATCAGTTAAACCAAGTTGTGAAGTTTATTTGGATAGATTCAATATAGCTGCTTCAGGTAATGTATTGTTTTGTTTTGGTTTTTTTTGGGGGGGATACATTGCTGGACTCTCTTTACCCTTTGATCAGATTTTACCGAAGAATTTATATATTCAGGACTGGTATATCCATTTGTTTGCTTTTTATTTTTTTTAAGAAATATACCCAATGTTGTTGCGTTACTGTTTGTTTGATTTATTAGCCAAAAGTGTTTTACTGTGGCCAAAGTTAGATAAAAGGTGTTGACTCCAAGGTCAGATACCTGACACCAGGTAAGCACATTTGCAAGCCTAATGGTATTAAAGGAGACAAGGACAAGGCCAAATAAGAATCCAGAGAGCAATGTCAGGGAAAGGACACAAGCTTAAGGCAGTTTGGGTTTGATCAGAGACAGTAGACAAGCCAAGGGCTGAGTATAAGAAGGCAAGCCAGATGTCAGTACAGCAGATGTAAAAACATTCATGCAGAAATTAATAGGACCAAGTCAAAAGGCCCTTTCAACTGAGAATGGAGGTAAGACCCAGGTATGCTTAAATAGGTGCCAAAGCATTAGTAATTGCTACACAAACCCAGACATGTGCTTCAACACAAGCAGTTGATGAATTGCAGTCAGACTATAAGAACCACCAAGTGCCCACTAAAACCGCTGCCTCTAGATCACAAGCAGAGAAGTGCACAACAACCAACCAATCATTGCTGGATGGTAACCAACAGGTAAGCCATGAGAGTGACATTCATTTCAATTGACCCAGCTGTGCTCAAGCAATGATATCTTTAAATGACACCTTAGTACTAAATGCACAAGAAGACCTAATTTACATGGGTAACTTTACTGCAGATTAGTTAGCCATGTAAATTACCCATTAGCTACTGTGATTTTAACGTTTTGCTACATTTTGGAGTTTGTCTTGGTCTGATCATAGTCATGAGGTGACCCAAGCCTCCTTAGCTATCTAATAAGAGTAAATATAATATGGTGCTGTTATCTAGTGATACATACGGAGAGGAATCTGAGTACAAAGGGGTGAGAATAAGGCAAACTAAACATCTGGCTTGTAGTAACCCTTTATACCCTCACATGATGCAGGTTGGGCAATAATCCCTTTCATAACAGTAGATAAAGATTGTTCCCCACTGAACCTTGTTCTGTTGTCTTGTTTAACTACTGTAAAGTGCTGCGGAATCAGCAGGCATTTTATACATAACATTAATACTACTTGTGTAAATCAACTTTAAAAAGTCCCTTAACCCTTTGAGCATCAGAGAGGTATCCAATGCATCGCAGTCCATTAGATATGCCTCTGGAACGCAAAGGGTTTAATGGGAAAGTGAAATGCTGAGTAAGTGACTTCAAGCTCATTAGCACTGGCATGTTCAATCTTAGTTCCATTTTAAGTGGAAATAGCAGTGTCTGTAAGAATACGTTTCACAAGTTTTCAGAAATGAATACAGAACCTTTTGAGTGCCAGGAGTATCCAGAGCATTGGTTTTCAATTTTATTTGATACTCCTCTGTCACTCTATGGGTTAAATCCATGTAACAGCTACAGAGATAGAGGACAGTTCCAGACTTGTTAGTTTATTAATTATTTTGGGTGGAGTTGGATTGTTTTATTTTATATGTTACAGCTTAAAACTGCAGAAACTTCAATATCATTTTTTTAGATAAACTAGCTGTTCCTGCACGGCTTCACCCTTGCTGTGAACCCGTGAGTGCCAGACATATTCAATACACTGAGTTGCAAACATGTGTGGCACTCAACATTTATTTTTGAAGGGGAATTATCACCCCTATACAAGTTTACCTCATTGCCATCATTATATAGTGATAAGCTTTAATCTGCACTGCCGTCTGTCAATCTTCTTCTGTTCCCTCCCAAAGTATTGTCTCGTTCCAACCAGCTTACATGGAGAAATCCTCCATCATCAGAGAAGGTTGGAACGCTACAATAATACTTGGGGAGGGAAAAGAAGATTGACAGACTGCAGTGCAGAGCTGTAACCACAGTCTGTCCTGAAGGCAAAGTCTCATCCTATATAATAATTCGCTAGGATGTTTGTCAGAAGCCGTCATGTGCAGTAGAGACTGCCCAAACGCACAGAATGCTGGGAGTTCTGTGTTTTCGGGCAGTCTCTACAGTGCATGACTTCGTCGGCGGCAGGACACAGAGCAGGACCGGCCTCTTAACCCTTTGAGTGCCAGAGGGGTACACAATGCATTGCGTACCCCTCTGGAACTCAAAGGGTTAACATCACCCGGACCTTTACCTGTGTACACTGGCTTTTACACTAGTTTTTAATAATGTAGATTTCGCAAGAGCATGCATTTAATATTTACGCCTTAAAGGACTGGGAAAATCTGAGGTAGATTTCACTTAAAGGGATAGTAATGTTTCATAATAAAAGCAGCTCTAATTAATCATCATAGTATTTGGACTTTGGAGAGTATTTCAATTCTGTCAGAGTTGTAGTTCTAAAGTAATTCAGTGACAAAGTATCCCCCTCCCGCCCCTTTTACTGATGTAACACTGCTCAGCCAGATCAGAAGGGAGGTGCCCAGGTAGATTGCAGAGAGGGACAATCTTCAATTAAGAAAAGGGAAAAACCTGAAAAACTTGTCAAGGGGAGCAGGGCTTTCATTGTTCTCACAGGAAGAAGATTGTCCCCTGCTGTTATCTGTCTGGTCTATGGACTGCATTCCACATCTGAGAAGAGATGGCTTACACTAGGTAAAAGGGGAGGGAGGGGAAACTTTGCTTGTGACTATCTCTCAAACCATAAAGGTTTGAGAGATAAGACATATCGTTCTTCATGTCTTTTTAATGCCTACAAAATAAAATAAAGACAAAATGAAGTATTACTATCCCTTTAAGGCCCAGAGCAATTCTGACCTTTTTTGACTATGTCTTTGTTCAACAGTAATTTCCCTCTAAGGCTTTTATTCCATCCACATCCTATATAATAATTCGCTAAATTGTGTGTAACGCCCGACATGCGCAGTACACACTGCTGCGCGCGCTGCGGTCATGCGCAGTAGAGACTGCCCCAAAGGAGCGTACAGCTCTGTATCAGCCGCGGCGCGGGCAGTCTCCACTGCGCGCGACTGCCCCGCGACCAGGTGGCAGTGGCACTGTGGCCCGTGTAACGGGCTGTTCAACTAGTCCTATATAATTCGCTAAAAGTTTGTAATGACGCAGTCATGCTCAGTAGAAACTGCCCGTGATGCGGCTGATATGGAGCGGGGCACTCTGAATTTAGACCGTTGTCCTCTCTGCGCACCAAAGGTGCACAGAGAGGACAACGGTCTGAATTCGGAGCGCCCCGCTCCTTATCAGCCGTGTCACAGGCAGTCTCTACGAAGCATGACTGTACCGTGACTGGCCGGCACTGCTGCCCGTGTACACGGGCTCTTCAACTAGTAAATTATGTACTGTTTTTTTTTTTTTGTTTTGTTTTGTTGTTTTTTTTTTTTTACACACAAATAGGGCTTTCTTTTGATACAACATTTACATGAATAATCCACCATTTACTTTATTAAAATTAAACGGTTTAAAAAAAAAAATAATAATAAAAAATGTAAAGAAACTGCATTTTTATTTTTTCTCTAGGCATTAATTGGGCGCAAAGGGTTACATTTTTATGGAGACTGCATGAAAGGTATGACCAGTCAGTCATACTTACAAAATAAACAGTTTTAAGTGGGCACTATTCCCCCGGGTGAAAATCCCCATGTCCCTCTTTCCCTCCTTATTTTATCTATACGATTTGGCGGTGTGTATAAGTGTATTAGATGGCTCCACAACAATCACACTCCCATTATGTATTGTATAATGTTTAAATATTTTATGGATACAATTTTGAAATAAAAGAGGTTTGTTTTTTAAAATGTAAAAAAACAAACAAAAAAAAACAACAAAACAAAAACACAACCAACCAACCATGCTGCTTTTAGCAGGTCCAAAATGGACCTGCATCCATCCAGCCCACAGCACCAGTATTGAAGGGGTTAATACCCCCAGCTGCTGCATTTGTTTTTTACCACTAGGTGTCTCCTCTCTGCTTCTCTCTCCCTTATTTTGATCGTAAGGCAGAGAGAGGCACAGCACAGACAAAACGGCAGTGTGCTTGGCCTTATTCAGTCCAAATACCAGTACATGTGATCGCTCCTGAAGTGATCACATGAACCGGCAGAAGTGACAAAGTGCTGAGACTGACCACTCCGGTACCTGACAAGCGCAGAGACTGAACGCTCCGGTACCGGAGAGCTCAGTCTCAGCCTGCAATGAATGATAGAAGTGTGCACGGAGGCTCGCTGCTATCATTTAACCCATGATGTGCCAGGACCGTCATGGGTCCTTAAGGGAAGTTTACCCATGACTGTCATTGCATGTTATGGGTCGTTAAGGGGTTAAAAAAAAAAAAAAAAAAAAAAAAAAAACCTAGGCAGGAGTGGGCGGGATCAGGAAGCACTCATGTCAATGAAGGAGGCTTTCCTGCATTGACATGAAAGTGTTTCCTGATCCCACCCACTCCTGCCCAGTACTCCAGGCAGAATGGAAGCAGGGGAGCTCTCTTGCTCCCCTGCGTCGCCTCTATTGACCTCCCAGGAAAGTCGGCTGAGAGATCAGTAGCTGGGGGCAACAGGAGGGGTCCTGATGCCCCACAATGAGGTCTGATTGTTTGGGGGGGTTGTTTGTTTTTTTCTGGAAAGAAGGGGAGGCAAAACAGGGAATGGAAGGGAGAGGGGAGTTGAAACAGAATGACATGAAGGGGGATGAAGAGGTGAATGGAAGAGCGAGAGAGACGCAAAGTGGCGAATGGAAGGGAGATGAAGTTGATGTATATACGCTTGGACAAACAGGGATAGTCATAGACAAAAATAAGGGCATTCTTGAATGGAAATAACCTTTTTCTGTAATTTGCCATTAAAAGCTAATTGCATATTGTTTGGTTGCATTTTTTCCTGAAAAGATATCCAGTTAGTACATTGATAGATATACAATTAAGTTAAAACAATGCACTGAGCTAAAAGTGTTGTTTTTTCTGCTTGCCCCTAACAGATTTGCCTTTTCTTCTTTATTATCATGGAGTAACAGCCCATACAATGTATATCTTACATTTAAAACTTAAATGAATCCAGTGGAACTAGTAACTTGTTCCATAATAACTTGAGTGAAAGCCATGCCCACAACGAAGACTGCCATGGGCTCCACTCCCTTTGGCAACCCAGCATCTTATTAATTCCAAAGCAGAGATGACAGGCACACTTACTGTGACAGACACCCTTTAAGTACAGGTGATCTCACAGTCTATTACAGACTAAACACACAATTTCAAGTGACCCCAGCAGGAGTAGGTTTCATTGCCAGTGAAAGTTCCAACATAAACAGCACCCGCAGACACCCTTTCAGTTTGCAAAGGAATTATTTAGTAGCAGAGGAACGCAAACACCCTTTTAGTGGCAACACACACAGACTCCCTTAAAATGGCAGAGGCATGCAGACAAACCTTCTAGTTTCAGATACCCAGGATGGTGATGTATTTTGGATTTCTGCTGGCCTATTCCCAATCAAATGCATGCACCACCCTACACACTCATTTTATCCAGTCTTTCTGCAAGCCACGCCCCTTACCCTTAAAGGCATAGAAGCATGAATATCAAACTGTAAAGAATATTTTTAATGAATATCACTTTTTGAAGACCAAGTTTGTTTCTGGATTGGTGGCAGACACACACTTTGAGGCAGGATTAATAGGAGTGGCCAGAGATTGTGATGCAGTGAGGGTGGGTTTGTTACAATGTCTCTGTGCAGCGGTTACTGGGCAGGTACTCTGAAATACACACTGGAAGGCATAGTTTGTATACACGCTCTCTCTCTCTAAAAGGAGTTAGCCCTTTCACTGCCAGAGGGGTTTCCTACACATAACCCTCTGTCATTCAAAGGGTTAATAATGCAACACCGCCCTCTATTTGGCCAGCAATTGGGATAGCACTGGGAACTTGAGTGACTGCCAAGATCCTTTGGAGACACCAAACACACACACTACGTTTTTCTCAACAGACTCTTTAGCTCCGGATTTCATACTCACTACATGTGGAACTTGGGGTGGCAGCTTTGAGAAAGGCCTTATACCAATAACATAAGCCGCTACTAACGTTTCTGCCACAACTTGCCCAAAGAAACCGTTACTAACATGTCTACAGTACACTAATGCAGTTCTTCTTTCTGCTCCATGTTGCTACACTCCGCCATCCAGGGAAGCTGTCAACCCACATCCTGTGGAGAACATTCCTTACATCAAGCTTGAACCATGGTAATCAATCGGATAGATCTACACTGCCTCCCTTTTCCGTGAACAGGAAGGGTGGAGAGAAGAGACAAGCAGCACCTGAGATTTGTTACTGCTTTACTGTGTACAGCTTATTAACCCACAACTACACAAATCACAGCCTCCAACTTGCCATAAAATTGTATGCTGACAGCTGCCCACTGTTAAGTTATCGGTGTGCACATGTGAGGGGTTCAGTTGTGTTTTACCTCATCCACTATGGTGAGCTTCCTGCTGCTACCAGAGAGATCTCCTCTGCCAATTTGAGCTCCCTACCTAAGCACCTCCCAATCTACATAGTGCCTCTCTTCATGTCACACCCTGCACCATAACCTTCCCCTTTGCCCCCTACACCTCTCATCTATATATAAATAATAACATCCGGTCAGGCTAGCATTTTGGCCACAAGTGGTACAAAGCTTTGGCGACTGCCAGGAGTATTAGGCACTGTAGTGTGCCACTGTCCCTTCGTGCTGCTTCTTCTTGCACGGGCAGCACCTTACCTCAAGGAGAGAGGGAAAGAGATAGATATGGTCAATAAAAATGACTAGCATTTTTTATTTGCTCATTTTTAAAATCATGAATTTTCTTTAGAAAAACTGAAATAGTCACAAAGAGGTAAAGTTTTGACTCTAGGCCCAAATACATCACTGGACAAGGTCGGGCAATCTGAGGTTATTCAGCTTTAGAGGACTACAACTCCCATCTGGCTAGGGATGATGGGAGTTGCAGTGTCCCTACACAGACAGCAATCAGTGCCACATACACAAACGTTCAGTTCCAGACAGACAAATACATTTGTTTTAGAACATGGGCATGTTCCTTTTAACCATACAACTGATAACACATATACAAGTTAACAGTTAATAATGCCAATAATCGCACAGTGACAAAGGACTAATATCAGTCTCTTAAAGTGGAAACTGACCACACTTAACTCTTTCAGTGCCAGAGGGGTATCCAATGTATTGTTTATCAATGCACTGTATATCACTCTGTAACCGAAGGGGTTAAGGAGCCAAAAATAACCTTAAAAATTTGGCATAAAAGTTTTGCTTTTTTTTTTGAACATGCTGCTTGTGCAGCTTATCTGAGGTAAATGGAAAGCCAAACCAATTGTAACTACAGATGTCACTGTTCCCATCCTATCACAAGGAAAGGAAATCTAAATATATTATTTCATGGCTGCAGTGAACAAAAAAATATTAATGAAACTTTGCACTGTGATAAAAAAATATTAGGTGTGAGCTAAGAGTTTTAGGAGCCACTAAAGGAGTGCACATATAAAGAAGTAAGTACTAACATAATCCCAAAATGTAGGAACCACAAATACAATTTTAAGAGCCCATGTTCACAGCCTTTTGGGATTTCTCCACCTCCGGCTCTAGCAAAACAACATCAGGAGGAGACAGAGTTCATTCATACTACAGACAGTAAGACTGTGTTCAGTAAAAATCAATAAGGAATAGGTGTTAACCCTCAGAGTTCCAGAAGGGTGTGCAATATATTGAGGGGATATGCAATGCATTGCAAAACACCTATGGCATTCAGAAGGGGTTAATGAAGAAAAATGTTGCTGTCAAAAAGGAAATTGATTCAATATCTCTATCTGCAGTACTGGTGATTTGCAATTACACAATAATTAGCCTGTATGTTCATATAAAAACTGGAGTAATTCTAGGATGAACCAACTGCACTGTAGGGTGAAATACTCATTCCTCACATTCCAAATGATTTAAATGAGAGATCACTGCAAAGAGATGTGCTGGAGACATTTGTAGCATCCAGCTGGTCAAGCACTCTACTGAAGATTTGGATCTGCCCCTATGGTGTAGTTGGTTTGCCCCTGAATTACTCCAACTTTCTTTAGAACATACGGCCCATTATCATGGGCGTCCGGAGGGAGGGGCAAGGGGGGCACTTGCCCCCCCCCCTACAATTACCCTCCTCCATATAAATAAAGGTGCTAGATGGGCTGGCCTGTGGGTCATATTATGGCTTTGCCCCCCCTGGAAAAATGTCTACGGACACCACTGCCCATTATGTCTCTTCATTATTTATAATCAAACTAGTGTAAAAGCCTGTGAATACTGGCCAAGGTCCGGGTAATGTTAACTCTGAGTGCCAGAGGGGTATGCAATGCATTGCTTTGCAATGCGCTGCGTACCCTTCTGGCACTCAAAGGGTTAAGCGGCCACTACCTCACTGCTCCACGCGATGCAATCTTGCGTCGCCTCACTCACACAATGCATTCATGCGCAGTAGAGACTGCCTTAACGTGGGCAGTCTTTACTGCGCATGACTGCATCATGACAAACATCCTAGCAAATTATTATATAGGATGATTGAGTTTCTATCATGACAAACTACATAATTTAGGGCCCATTCACATGAGCATTGCTTTGCGTTGCGTACCCCTCTGGCACTCAAAGGGTTAGTAATGCCCAAAATAAAGTTGACTCTATACGTTAGATTTTACAAAAACAACATATTTGGAAAAAGTCCTATCTCTCAAACCTTTATGGTTTGAGAGATATCCTCCGTTAAAGTTCCCCTCTCCCTTCCCCTCTCCTGACATCAGATGTCAGCTGGCAGCAGGAGTGCCTGGTCTGGGGACTGACAGGCGGCTCTTCAGCAGAGCTGCAATAGAGCTATTTAAAAAGAAATACATCTTTGAAACGGTCTACATAGTGTACCTGGTTTGCATGCACGCTTTTTAGACTGTTCCAAAGAAGTACTTCTTTTTAAATCTCGCTATGGCGGCTCTGCTGAAGAGCCTCCTTGTGCCAGCTGGCACTGATCCCCTTCTGTCGGCTTTACAACTGACATCAGGAAAGGAGGACTTTAGCGGAGGATCTCTCTCAAACCATAAATACTTTATTTTTCTAAAATCTAACATATAAAATCAACTTTATTTTGGGCATTACTAACCCTTTAACAACCCCGGCGGCTGCACACCGTTCTGGAAGTCCAGAATTGGAAAAAAAGAAGAAGGAAAAAAAAAAAAAAAAAAAAAAGCTCCGCGGTCCTTTAGTGACTGTCGCGTGCCTGCGCGGTCGGTTGTTAAGGGGTTAAGGACCAGAGGTATGTGCAGCACATTAGCATACCTCCCAACATTTCAAATGACCAATGAGGGTCACTTTTGGAGGCAGTCTGCTGGGAGGGGCATTAGAGAGATTTTTTAGGTGATTTGATGACCTATTGACACCATTTTGCATTACTGAAATGATTTAGAACAAGATTGAAGTATTTTATTTATATAGATTAATTTATAAATACACATATGGAGGTTTAAACAAACATTAATTTGAGTTTATTACTGTGGAGCAATGTGATAAGTTTATATACGTACACCACACAGTTTGATCTCCTAAACACAGGGAAACCAGGGTGGGAAAGTTGGACAGAGGGATTTGGGTATAAGAGAGACACTTGGAAGGTATGCAATAGAGCTTCCAGAGCATGAATCAAAATTAATAATTTAACTGTAACTTACTATCATGTAGATGTTCACATACTCTCAGTATGTTGCAGAGCATTGCATCTTGCTGTAACTTTGCAATGTGTTACACACCCCTCTGGCACTCAAAGGGTTAAAGCCATATTCAGGAACCTAAAGACCAATTCTGGTGCACACCAGCTGGGAGAATCAAAATATGGCTTTTAACCCTTTGGATGCCAGAGCCGTAACCAAAGCATTGCAAGTGCCTTTCTGGCACTCAAAGGGTTAAACCCCTGAATGCTGGAGGTGTCCAACCCATAGTGAAGAAATGTTGGCGACCTCTCTAGTGTCTAAGGGTTAAAAAAGTCCATATGAATCGGCTGGAATTTTTTTTTTTTTTACCCTAATTGCTCATATTTAGCTTCCTGAATAAATCGCTCTTAGTTTGGAGAACTGAAACAGACAGTATAGATTTTATCCTCTAGACTGTAAGCTTTCACAAACTGGGCCCTCTGATGCTTCTGTTCTCCACATTTAATTTGTACTATTTAATATCTCTGTATGTCTATTCCCAACTGTAAAGCGCTGCGGAATTAGTTGGGGCTATATAAATAAAGAATAATAATAATAATATATTTAGTAATAATGAGGAATTCTGTAAATATATCCAAGGCTAATTTATCAGCATGTAATAAATCTACAAGAGAGGTGATAAAGCAAAGCTTTAAAGCACATATTAGATGTGTTATAAATCTGTACATTGGTTTTAGCACTTTTTTTTCTTTAAATATGAAACAGATTAGACCAGAAGTTGCCATGGTTACAATCTCACCTAAATGTATATGTACAGACAAAATATAGAGAGAGAAAAGAGGAAAAAAAATGAAGCCTCTGGTTACCCCTTACATATTATTAGTGAATTATATACCTTTACAGTAACTCATCTAGAGCCTAACAAAGGATGTTATAATGACATTTATCATGTTATTGCCACCTATACAATACATTATTCCAAACAAACTGCAATTATACAACCCTAATCTGGCTCGCTAGCTATTGGACTACAGCTCCAATCACTCTCCCACGACATATGAATGAGTTACAATTCTGAAAGGGATATTTGTTGTTGATCTCAGTAACTGTATATTCTTATTCTTTTCTAAGCCAAAGGGATGAGCAATGAACTGTACAAAGGGGAGAGCAAAACAATAGGTTGCACTCTGGATTGAAATAAAACAAATGCTATGATACAAGATGCAAAGTACCTGGCCAGCTGAGTTTGATGGGAGCTGTCAGAGTGAATTTTCAGCCAGGTCACAGACGCTGTACCTTTTGTTTGAGGAGACATTTTTGACACTTTGTTTACCATGAATTAGGTGACCTGGTACCCTTTGAGAGAATCCCCCTTGGAAGCTGTAGTCCAACAAAAGCTTAAGAACTTCAGGTTGCCTACCCCTGCACTACTTTCCCATGTTTTTGATGATTGGTAGAAACTGCTGCCACTCAGAAGACAGACTTTAGCATAAACATATAAATTGGTAAGCACAAGACGTCAAATACAATGTGTAAATCAGGCTTTCACATCAGTTACCACTGCCAATGCCTCTAATAAATAGATAGTGTTAAAGGAATAGTAACCCTTTATTTTGACTTTACATTTAATATGTACAGTCAACTTGCCTAAGCATAGTTCTTTTTCCAGCTTCGCCTATTTTTTTTTTTTTTCACTTATATGTCCTTGTCAGTGAGCTACCTAGATCTATTTGCAGAGAGGTTTCTGTCAGGGAACGCAAAAGCAGGTATAGAGATACAGTGTAAAAAAGATACAATGCAATCAGAGTATTCCATGCTGCAGATAGACTGTAATATTGTATCACATCCTGCTTTAATGTTCTATCGACCTGAACATTTTCTGAAAACTGAGATCCAAGTATCTCACTGTCAGGGACATAAGTGTATTTTTATATATATATATATATATATTTTTTTTTAAGTTTTGACTGCACTTGTTACATACTTTCAGAATATATAAAGCCAAAATAAAGGCTTTAACAACAGATGGCAATGTGTGTTGCCGAGTACAAAAGTCACTAGCTGTGAGCTGCTAGATTACACTGTTCAACTCTGCTTTATCATGATGTATCACGTCATCTCTGGTCTATGCTAATACTCTCAAAATATTCTTTGAATCACTTAGGTAATCAAACAAGCTTTATTCATACACAAAAGGCACACAATGCCATAAGCACAAACATAAACTGAAGCAATTCTGAGGCAAACAGTACCACAGGGAACAAAAATAATCAAAAAATAGATTTTGAAATGGGGCTTTAAAACCATTAAATCAATGGTTCACTAACGATTTGGTGGTGCAACACATTTGTTTCAAATTAAATTCCCATGAAAACCTATCAAACGATTTAACCCAATCGGTGCTATAGTGATCTCCACCTCATTACCAATTTTGAGGATTAATAAATACTGACCTAAATTTGGATTCCATGCCTGGCAAAATTCAGAAGAAACAATGCTTACCACTTAAGGACTACATGACGTACTATGACCGTCATGGTCCTTATACCCTTAAGGACCGGTGACGGTCATAGTACGTCATGTACTGTCAATTTTAGGCCCTATTTTTACTTACAGCGCTCCACCGGGAGCGCTGTAAGTAAAAATAGGGCCTAAAATTGACAGTTCCAAGACTGGAACGATCTCTTTCAGGCCCCAAAGCAGCACACCGATACACGGAACAGGTCACGTGTCCTGGAGCGTCGGGAAGGATCAAAGCGGTCCTTATGGGACGGAAACGTCCCAGGACCGCTGGTCCTTAAGGAGTTAAAAAAACTCACTACTAGCCCAGAATCCTCTTGGTGAAAAGGACGGTACTTTCCTGTTATCCAGAACCATTTCCAAAACATTTTTCAAACATTTTGAAACAAAATCTTTATCATAATATTTTTCAAACATTGTTAGGAAATAACAACAACAGGAATTAGCTTTGAAAATGGTTCCGGATAACAGGAAAGTATCAAAAGGACAAAATACAAATCTATTTTCCCATCTCCAGGTTTCATAATTAACCCCTTGTTAAAGATGTCTCTGGCACACTACTTCAAAAAAAATAAATAAATAAAAAAATTAAAAAAAAAATATAAGATATACATACATACATACATACAATGCAAGGAAGTGCAAATTGTGCCTTAGAGCTAAGGCACAGAACAGCAGTTTACTCCCTCCAGCTGTTGTTGGACTACAACTCTCATTAGTCGCAGCCAGCCAACAGCTGGCTGAGACTAATGGGAGTTGTAATAAAATAACAGATGGAGGGTTAAACACCCCTAATTGAAGAACTGAAGGGCAATGTGTTTTGTAGTATTAAAAGTGTCCTTGAATTGCAGTCCATACAGTGAGTAAATTACAAACAAAATACAACTGACAAAAATATCTGAATGCACAACAATCTCAGAGACCAAAAACCACGTCGACCTTTCCCACAGACATCAACTTTGACAGCATTCTCTTCATGAATTCTCTCCATGAATGTGCAGCATTAGCATCTGTCCCAGAGATTACAAACCTGCAGACTTCTCTCAGTACATAAACAGAGATTCCATTGATGAATGTGTGGATGCACAAAGTAGAAACAGGCGGCACTGTTTTTGCTGATCACACCTTCTCAAGTCCTCAGTTCCAGTTCATCCTATGCCTTCTTAGCATGCTAACCTCCGTGCAAACATTAGCTGACGTTACTCACAAGAGAATTCTGCTTAACCTTTTGGGTGCTTGAGACATCTGGAGTGCATTGGTTTTAAATTCATGGAAGATGTCTCTAGCATCCAAGGGGTTAAAATAAGGATCCATCTCTCACACTGATCACTTTAACCCATAAATGTTTCACTGGATCACTTCCATTTGTTTTAATCTCTGAACAAAGATATTGCATTTTTTAGACCAAAAGGGCGAGCAACGCATTGTGAAGCAATACACTGCACATCCCTTTGGTCCTTAAGTACTTTGATCAGAGCTGCAATCTTTTGTATATTACTGCAAAAAGGATAAATGACTGTGAATCAATTCCCAGCACACTCCTAAGTGCTGGTCATTCAGCAATCTAGGCTTCCCTATTCAAGAGGAAGGTATGGAGCCTGGACACTTCCCATAAGAACACAGTTATAGTGTATGAATGCCTTAAAGGGTTTTGTAGAGATTAAAAAAATAAGCTAAATGCCACAAATCATATCTCTCAAACTCTCAAGCTACGGTTTGAGAGATATCCTCCGTTAAAGTTCCACTCTTCCACCTCTTCTCCTGACATCAGCTGTAAGCTGACAGCAGTAGTTCCTGGTCTGGGGACCAACAAGCGGATCTTCAGCAGAGCCGCAATAGCGCAATTTAAAAATAAATACTTCTTTGGAACGGTCTACAAAGTGTGCCTGGTTTGCAAGCACACTTTTTAGACCGTTCCAAAAAAGTAGTTATTTTTAAATCACGCTATTGCGGCTCTGCTGAAGATCCTCCTCGTGTCGGCCGACACAGATCTCCTTCTGTCAGCTTTGACATTAAGAGAAGAGGAAATTTAGTGGAGGATATCTCTCAAACCATAACAGTTTGAGACATATGATTTGTGGCATTTAGCTTATTTTTTAATCTACACAAAACTCTAAACATTTTTTATGGGACATTACTGTCCCTTTAATGGCAAGGCCAATAAAATTGACACAGCTTTGCTCAAGTATATTTATTTAGAAAAGTGCACACCACACTGCTTTGCAATACATTTCCCCTCTGTGACACACTGGGTTAAAGGGATAGTAATTCTGCTTTAAAAGATACTCGCTGAGTCTTCTGTATGTTAAAGGGGAACTACCACCCGACACAATCTTTAGCTTCAGTCCCCATCTGGCAACTAGCTGCTTAGCAGCGCTAGTCTCCAGAGTAATTACCTTATTTAATAGATTTCTGCTCTCTTCCCCGGCTGACAGGCAGGACTGAGCGCAGACATCTTGTCATTTTGACGTCTGCGCGCCTGCGCTGTCAGTCCCAACCGGAGTCAAATGGCTCCTGGCAACGCCTCCTAGATCCGGCTGGGACTGACAGTGCAGAAGCATGGACGTCACAATGGCAAGATGTCCGTGCTCTGTCCTGCCTGTCAGCCAGGGAAGAGAGCAGAAATCTATTAAATAAGGTAATTATTCTGGCAACTAGCGCTAATAAGCAGCTAGTCGCCAGATGGGAACTTAGTGAAGCTAAAGATTGTGTCGGGTGGTACTTCCCCTTTAAAAGTAACAGACTGCGCTATGTCTAATACCTTACTTGTTTGTAGTTCAAAAGTTATGAAGCAATAAAGATCCCACACCTGCCCCCTTCTAAATCTGGTTGTGTGACTCGACAGCTGCAGCGAGGGACAAACTTCAGTAAGTATGAGGGAAATACTGCCCCCCCTTGACGAAGGAGGGCAGGATTTTCCTTTACATATTGAAATTTGTCCCTCTCTGAATCTGATGAGTCGCATGACCAGATTTCACATTTGGTGGGAGGCGAACAGAAAGGGGAGGGTGGGAAGGGGCTCTTTATAGCTTCTTTACATATGAACTACAATATAAGGTATTAGACATATCGCAATTGGTTACTTTTTACATACAGAAGACTCGGCGAGCAACTTTTAAAGCGACATTACTATCCCTCTAATGAATGAGTGAATATAGGATTCACTAAACCCATGTTTTTGTACATAAAGTGTCCAAATGCTGAATCCTATAAAAATGACCACTTGGGGAATTGGGGTACAATATACCAATGGGAATAGGTGATTTCTATTTCTAGCAGTCTGGACCCTATTTGTGTGGCTCAGACAACCCATCCTATACAGCAGTGGCAGTTGGACAGATTTACTCTTGACAGCGTATTTGGCCTTATAGTAACCCAATGGGCCACATACAGTTTAAAATTCTAAATAGGGGTTGATAAAAGCAAGTTAATCCCTTGCATGTCAGAAAGGTCTTCAGTTGCCGGGTTTAACACTATGTCGAAAATCTCTAAGCAAAGAGCAGAACATAGAGGGCTATGTACGTTAGTACTGGGATTAATATTTAGTAAGGGCTTGTTGATCCAAGGAGAAATCTGATTGCCATTTGGAATCAAGAAGGAATTTTCCCCCTACTCAGGGTAGAATTTGAAATTGCTGTTTTGAGGGGTTTTTTTTCTCTTCTTTTGGATCAACGATGGTAAACAGGAATAGGAAAAGGGCTGAACTGGATGGACGCAGGTCTTTTTTCGAAACTACTATGTTACGGGGTTAAAAAGAAGCATGACAATTGTGAAGGGAAACATGCTGTGGGCAAAATAGATCATAATAATGTGTGCTTTTTTGGGTGGTTCCTGTCAACTGCAAAAGTAGGTAAAGCACTCAGAGCCCTATGTTCTAACACAAAGTAGAGCAATTTTGGATCAAACATAATGCCCCATAGAGGAAAACTAAATATTCTGAAAATCCCCATTGATTTAAATGGGGTGTTTTACCCCCTTGAATGGTACAGAGGTCTCCGATGTACAGTGAAGAAACACGGACACCTCTGTAGAATTCAGTTGGTTGAGAGCCCTACTTAAATCAATGGATATTCTCAGACTTACTGTAGATGTTTTCTTCAAAACATATGACCCTAAATAAAGTTGGAGGTGCTATGTAACAATATTGCTAAACTAGTGTAAAAGCCCGTCGGCCAAGGTCTGGGTGATGTTAAGAGGCCGGTCCTGCTCTGCGTCCTACCGCTGACGCAGTCATGCACTGTAGAGACTGCCAAAAAGCACAGAATGCTTCCAGCACAGAACTCCCAGCATTCTGTGCGTTTGGGCAGTCTCTACTGCGCATGACAGCTTCTGACAAACATCCTAACGGGATGGGCTCAAACACCATGTAAAAGAGATGTATATGTGAAACATGATTGCACATACACCACATACTAACAAATGTCACTAAAAATGTATACTCACAGGGCTGTATGTTCGAAACAAAAGTGTAGGAATTCTGGGGAAAACCAATTGCACTGTAGGGGAGAACTAAAAACGCCCATTGTTTTAATGAGGATTTTTAACCCCTTGAATGCTATAGAAGTCTCTACGCATTGCTTCACAGTGCGCTGGAGACCCCGCTAGCATTGCTCTGGAGACCCCGCTAGAATTCAATGGATTAAAATTCATATTGAACTCAATGGGAGTTTTATGGAGGTTTTTAGTTCTCCCTTACAATGCAATTGATTTGCTCCAGAATTACACTCCAGACTTGTCCCTGCATCCCCAGGTACCACAGCCCTTTGTACAGACATACACGGCTTTCCTTGCAAAGAAAAAAAGGGCAGTTCTAGAGGAAACCAACTACACCATATGGAACAATTAAATATTGCCAAGTGTTGGCTACCTTTCTGGCACTCAAGGGGTTACGCTAGGATTTAAACCCCATACTGCTAAAGAGGTCACCAATGCATTGGAGACCTATTCAGCATTCATTGCATTAAAACCCCCATTTAAACCCTTTGCAAATTTGTATCTCTCTCCTATAGTGCAGTTGGTTTGCCCCAGAATTGCACCACTTTTTTCTTTGAATAAGACCCATAGGTCCTTCTTTATTATTACTATACAGATAGGGCCTTATTCATCAAGATAAAGAGGTGCAACTCTGGAGCAAAATAATTGTACCATTGGGGAGACATTAAAATTCCCCTTACAGAAAACACAGTGGAGATCTCTCTAGCATTCAGTAAACTGTAATTTTAAGGATATAACGACCTACATTTTATAGATGTTAGCAGAAAATACATGATATTTAAAAGTATAACCCAATTTCACTTTTTGGTGTTAGTGTTCCTTTAACCCTTTGAGTGCCAGAAAGGTATCAAACTTTGATACTCCTCTGGCACTGAAAGAGTTAATACAATACTCTCTTTCCCATTGCTTATTCCGTGATACCATTCTACCCACTCTTTCACTGCTCACATGTTCCTTCACAAACCTATTCAGTGTGGTATCCCACCTTACCCTCACACACCTCATGACTAGTACCCACCTCTGCAACACAAATTCATCCAATCTTCACACCACCCATTCAGTGACCTAGTCCTTGCCTCCACGAATCCCAGTCAGTGGCCACAGTCCTTGCCTCCACGAATCCCAGTCAGTGGCCACAGTCCTTGCCTCCACAAATCCCAGTCAGTGGCCACAGTCCTTGCCTCCATGAATCCCAGTCAGTGGCCACAGTCCTTGCCTCCATGACACACACTCAGTGGCCCAGTGCTTGTTTCCACAACACACACTCAGTGGCCCCAGTCCTTGCCTCCACGAATCCCAGTCAGTGACCACAGTCCTTGCCTCCACGAATCCCAGTCAGTGGCCCCAGTCCATGCCTCCATGACACACACTCAGTGGTCCAGTGCTTGTTTCCAGGACACACACTCAGTGGCCCCAGTCCTTGTCTCCACGACACACACTCAGTGGCCCCAGTCCTTGTCTCCACGACACACACTCAGTGGCCCCAGTCCTTGTCTCCACGACACACACTCAGTGGCCCCAGTCCTTGTCTCCACGACACACACTCAGTGGCCCCAGTCCTTGTCTCCACGACACACACTCAGTGGCCCCAGTCCTTGTCTCCACGACACACACTCAGTGGCCACAGTCCTTGTCTCCACGACACACACTCAGTGGCCCCAGTCCTTGTCTCCACGACACACACTCAGTGGCCCCAGTCCTTGTCTCCACGACACACACTCAGTGGCCCCAGTCCTTGTCTCCACGACACACACTCAGTGGCCCCAGTCCTTGTCTCCACGACACACACTCAGTGGCCCCAGTCCTTGTCTCCACGACACACACTCAGTGGCCCCAGTCCTTGTCTCCACGACACACACTCAGTGGCCCCAGTCCTTGTCTCCACGACACACACTCAGTGGCCACAGTCCTTGTCTCCACGACACACACTCAGTGGCCCCAGTCCTTGTCTCCACGACACACACTCAGTGGCCCCAGTCCTTGTCTCCACGACACACACTCAGTGGCCCCAGTCCTTGTCTCCACGACACACACTCAGTGGCCCCAGTCCTTGTCTCCACGACACACACTCAGTGGCCCCAGTCCTTGTCTCCACGACACACACTCAGTGGCCCCAGTCCTTGTCTCCACGACACACACTCAGTGGCCCCAGTCCTTGCCTTCACAGTACCCACCTGGTGTCTATACAGTGATATTTCTCTCTCATACATTTAAAATAGCCAGAAAGTGTGTTTCGCAATGCGTTGTTCACACACTGGTCCTTAAAGGATTACTAAAGGGCTAATCTCTCCTTCCCTACAGTACAATTATCCATGCCTTCTATGCAGCGCTACACTTATTTTCCTGCTTCTAATCCACCTTGTTAAGGTAGAATCGTGCCTGTCTTCTATAGAGTGCTATAGTCTCTCCTTCCATATGTTGTAATACAATTCGACCTGTCACTCAATCAGGTGCTGTCCCTGCAGCAGGCCCCCGGTTTGTGCTAAGCATGCTTCTGACAGGCCCGGTAACTACGTCACTTCTCGTTAACCAAACTCCAGAGCTCCCAGGTGACTTTACATCGATGTGCTAAACGCACTATCCTTTCCTCCCAGGCCTCCCCTCCTTACAAGGCCAATATTACCGGTCTCGTAGTCGGTGATCGATATGCCTTAATCTTGATGTGTACGGCAGCCGGAGCGGAACGCACCGAAAAGAACTCGTTGCAACGGGTAACTCCCAATGGATGCCCAGCCTGTCTTGCCTGCTGGGGCTTGCGGGTCAAGGGCCTGAGAGGCGGAGCTGCTGCCATCTGCTGGTTCCAAGTTGGCGTGACACAACATTGAGCTCAGACAGTCTTTCAGTGTTATTACGTTCTTCAGGAATAATTTTTTTAGCCAAATTTAAAGGGATTTATGTTCGGATTAAGGGCAAAACCAAACGCAACAAAAGGGAGAAATTAAAAATGGCGCATTTAAAACGCCCATTTAAATAGATGGAATTTGGGCACTTTTTCTTTTTCCTCCGTGGTGCACTTGTTTTTTTTCAGAATTCCTCTTTTGAACATAAGGCCCCTTTAACGTTCCTAAATTAGGGAGTAGGGCAGTGGTTCTCAAACGTTTAATGCACAGGGCACCCCTAACATTGTGTGTCATTTGGGCACTAGGAAGGGCTCAAATAAGTAATATACAATTATTCTTAGGTCTGGATAACACACAATCTATTGTATGTAAAAAATGCTATAAGTACACATTTGAAACTCAACATTCACATTTTGTCAAAGTCTTCATAGGAAACATGGGGCACCGTAAGTGGATGTCCGAGGCACACCAAAGTGCCATGGCACCCTGGTTGAGAATCACTGGAGTAGGGCATATATATAGATACAATTATTATTATATTTTTATTTAAACCATTTGAGTGTGTGGGGTGCTCGACACACTGCTAAGTACTGGATATAACAGATATTCAAAGGCTTTACCATTTAAGCACAAGAAAGGTGTGTAACACATTGCTTTGCAATGCATTACGCACCTCTATGGCGCTTAACCCTTTAACGATCGGCGCGGTCAGTTAAGGACCAAGAAGCATTTTTTTTCTTTCTTCCGCTTCCGGACTCCCCAAACGGCGTGCAGCCGCGGGGGGAGCCTGGAATTCCATGATGGTCATAGTACGTCATGGGTCGTTAAGTCAGATCGACCCATGACGTACTATGACCGTCAAGGGTCGGTAAGGGGTTTAACGATTAAGGTCTACAGACAGTAAAAACACATACCTCCTAAGTGTCCCTCTTTTCAACCCAGTGTCCCTCTATTTAGGAGATGCTGTGTGGTGTGTATATACATTTATCACATTGCTCCACAGCAATACAGCTTGCATCAATGTTTCTTTAAAGGGATAGTAATACTTAAAATGTAAAAAAAAGTATGTTGTAGGGTTTATTCCCCTGAGTAAAACAAGGGTATTCCCACTGCTGAAAGGTGTTTTATTCAAAAGTTATTACAGCTCAAAGTTTAATTTTTTAGGTGCAATATCACAGTAGCCTAAAAAATTCAATTTTAAGTATTACTATCACTTTCAGCTTCAGTATAGGTGTTTGTAAGTTAGTCCGTGTAAATAAAATACTTTGGCCTTGCTCTAAATCAATTATTCAGTTACACAAAGAGGTGTTAATAAGTAATGAAATAACCTAAAATTTCTCAGTAATGCCCTGCCCATCAGCCACTCACTCAGCAACAACACCTAAAAAAAAAGTGTCCCTGTTTGGCCATTTTAAATGTTGGTAGTTATGAAAACATTCCTTTTCCAGGGTGTGTGTTTTTATGAGGCATTTAAAAAATGTCATTGCCACTTTAGAAAACATTGACCCAGATTTGTAAATGCAAACTGTAGTTATTCTGGAGTTAAAGAGATAGTAATACTTCCTTTAACCCCTTAAGGACCAGGAAAATCTGAGGTTTTCACTTAAGGACCGGAGCAATTCTGACCGTTTTGACTATGTCTTTGTTCAACAGTGTTTTTCCTCTAAGTCTTTTATTCCACCCCCATACATTATATACTGTTTTTTTAAGCACAAATAGGACTTTCTTTTGATACCCCACTTATATGGATAACCCATCATTCACTTTAATAAAACTAAAAAAAAGGTAAAAAAAAAAAAAAAAAAAGTAATAAAAAAACACCATTTTTGTTTTTTCTCTTGGTATCAATTGGGAGCAAAGGGTTAAATTTTTATGGAGACCACATGAAAGGTATGACTGGTCAGTCATACCTACAAAATGCGCAGTTTAAAGTGGCCACTGTCCCCCCTGGGTGAAAATCCCTTTTTCCCACCCTATTTGCCCACTTTTTTTTCTATGACATTTGGCAGTGTGTATAAGTGTATTACATGGCTGCACAACAATCACACTTCCAGTTTTGTTTATTGAGATTTTTTTTTTTTAACCCCTTAGTGACGGCCGCGTGCAGACGCGGCCGTCACTTAACGTCCGTCTAACATTTTTTTTTTTTTTAAACAGAATCCGGAGTCCCCGAACGGCGTGCAGCCGTGCGGGGATCCGGATTTCCTGGACGTACATGTACGTCCTCTGTCACTAAGTGACACCCACAGAGGACGTACATGTACGTCCATTGTCACGAAGGGGTTAAATAAAATATTTTTTTGTAATAAAAAGAGTGTGTTGTGTTTTTTTTTTTTTTTTTTTTTTAAAAAGTGTATCATTGCAGGTCAGAAATTGACCTGCATTTAGCCAGCCTCCAGCACCAGCAGTGAAGGGGTTAATACCCCCAGCTGCTGTATTTTCTTTTACCACTAGGTGTCTCCTCTCTACTTCTCTCTCCCTTACTTTGAAAGCAAGGGAGACAGAGGCAGAGGAGAGACATACAGGCAGCATGGTTTGCATGCTGGTACATGTGATCGCTGCTACGGCGATCACATGACCAGGCACAAGCAAGAAGGGCTGAGACTCAACGCCCCGGTCTTGGAGCGTTCAGTCTCAGCCTGGAATCAATGATAGCAGCGTACACAGCGGCACACTGCTATCATTTAAGCCATGATGGTCCCTTCCGCCCCTTTAATCTACATCAGCGATCTATCTGTCAGACTTGGATTCTGGTCGTCTGGAGAGCCTAAATAGCAGTATATGCAAAGAAAATCTGCACGACAACAGTTTAAAAAGTGGGCGCAGTTTGAGGCTGTAGGCCATTGTCATGAAGATTTCCTTTGTATGTACTGCTATTTCAGCTCTCCAGACGAGCCGTCCGGTCTGCAGACCAGAATCCGTCTGACAGACAGAGCGCTGACATAGCTTAAAGGGGCGAGAGGGGTTAAATTTACATAGCAATTACTCTTAAACTATAAAAGTTATAACAAAAAGATAAAGATGGATTGGTTTATTTAATTAATACCTACAAAATTATAGCCACCTTAAAGGAAGTATTACTTTCTCTTTAAAGGGATAATAATACTTCATATTTAAAAATCTGCATCTTGTAGCCATTAAAAAAACAAACTAAATGCCCCCAGTCCTTCTCTCAAACCTTTATTTAAAATTCCCCCTCCCTCCCCTTTCCCTGACGTCAGCGTTCTTGCTGACTGCAGGGGAATCCAGTCCAGGGATCGTCGGAGGCTCTTCAGCAGAGCTGAGATTGCGTTTTTGCAAAAGAAATCCTTCAATGGAACGGTCTTCTAAGTGTGCCTGCAAACCAAGCACGTGTAGAAGACCGTTCCAGTGATGGATTTCTTTTCCAATAACATGATCTCGGCTCTGCTGCAGAGCTGCCGGCTGGTCCCAGGACCGGATTCCCCTGCAGTCAGCAAGAGCTCTGACATCAGGGAAAGGGGAGAGAGGGGTAACTTTAAATACGATTATCTCTCAAACCATAGAGGTTTGAGAGATGGCTCTGGGGGCATTTCATTTATTTTTTTAATGGCTGCAAGATGCAGATTTTTAAATATGAAGTATTACTACCCCTTTAACTGCACCATAAGGGACAAGTAAAAATCTCCCATAGAATTTTTTAACGCCTTAGATGCTAGAGAGGTCTCTAATGCTTCGCAATGCATTCAAGGAGTTAAAATTCCAATTTAACTAAAAGGGGATTTTTAGTAATCCCCTATGGTGCAGTAGTTGGTTTACTCCAGAATAGCTCCAGTTTTCTTTTTTAAATCTGGGCCAAAGGGCCTTCAGCAACCTATAGAGGTGCAGCAGGAACAACCCAACTGCTCCATAGGGAGGAGATTAAAACTCCTAGCAAATTCAATAGGGCTTTTAAACCTTTGAATGCAAGAAGCAGGACCGGACTGGGAGTAAAAAACAGCCCTGGAAAAATTTATTTTATCAGCCCAACAGCATTGCATCATTATACCAGCCCCCTGTGTCACTTTTGTCTCCTCCCAACCCCCTGTGTCACCCTTAGTCACACAAGCCCCCTGTGTCACTCTTGGTACCCCAGCCCCTGTGTCAGTCTTAGTCCCCTCAGCCACCTGCGTCACTCTTTGTACCCCCCCCCCAGCCCCCTGTGTCACTCTAGGGGTAAGTCCCTCCCAGCCGCCTGTGTCACTGTTAGTCCACCAAGCCCTTGTCAATCTTTGTACCCCCCCAGCCTCCTGTGTCAATCTTAGTCCCCCCTCCCAGCCACCTGTCTGACTGTGTCACTCTTAGTCCCCCCATCCCCCTGTGTCACTCAGAGCCCCCAGCTGCCGTGTCACTTTTGTCCCTCCTCCTAACCCCCTGAGGCTGTGTCACAACGCTTATTATTATTATCTGTTATGCCACCATTGCCTAGTAAAAACAGGAGGATTATAACTTGCCTCTGTGCTGCTGGAAACACTTGACTAAGTTGACTCTGTGTCTGCTGACTCTGCTCAGTGCTGCTCCCGGTCAGACTCAGTTCAGCCTCTCTCTCTGCAGTGCTTAAGCCTTAGGGTGTGGGCGGCCGTCCGGCCCAGTGCGCAGACGCTGTGCTCTTCTATCTTCACGTGTCGCTGCGTCTGGTGTCACTGGGTCTAGACCCAGCCTGCCTCCACTGAGTCCACTCTAAGTTCTGTGCCGTGTCAGTGTGCACAGACACACACACACACACACACACACACGAGACGCAGCCTGGCGGCCAGTGGTCCTCTTCAAATCTCGCGGCCGCAGTCCTGTCACCTTGCAGCCGTGGATTGATGCTGTAAGCTGTTCTGGATTTTAAGCAGCCCCAAGGAAGCCCAGTGCAGGCGGCATACCGGGAATTTTCCTGGTATCCCCTGGCAAGAAGTCTGCAGCACATTGTTTCTAAATGCATTTGAGACTTCTATGGACTTCAAGGAGTTGTAAATCGTCATCCATTTAAATAAATAGGAGGTTGTTGACTTCGTTTCAACTCCATGGCATACCTCCCAAGTGTCTCTCTTTTAGGAGGTCCGACTGTGTGGTGTGTATCACATTGCTCTGCAGCGAGGATGAAGATATCTCTAACTGAGCACAGGTAGATTCATTATAATGACTGAGCTACTGATTACCCGCCTGCAATAGCAGAGGGCTATCCTGAAAACCTGCATGGCTGATGTGTCCAGAGAAACTGTGCTTTAACCTCTTGAACTATGTTATGTTTCTATGTTATGAATGCTGCAGAGGTCTGTAACACATTGCAATACAAAGCATTGGACACCTTTCTAGCACTGAAGGAATTAACCCTTAAAGCTCAGGGAATTTTTATTTGTTCCATGTGATTCAGTTTGTTTGCTGCAGAATTACTCCTCTTCTTAGTGTACCTGCTTCCGTTAGTACAAAGCTGAACTACAGAAATGCACCAGGTAGGTTTCAAGGTTCCCAAAATAACTTGCTGTAGTACAGAGCCTAATTGCACCAATAGTCATAGGGAGATTAGCAACAGTAAATGTCACAAGCTGGAACTAGCTCCAAAGCTTTAATCATGTGACATGGGAGGGGATGCACTAAACTTTGAAAAGGGTCCAACTGGACGATTTTGTGGTGACCTGGACCGGAACCCATCTAGTGGTATATACTACCTTGTTATCACTATCATATCCCAGTAATTACACCTCAAATATGCCTACATCGTCATGCTTTCTCCTTACATTTCTCTAATTTAAGATTTCTCAGTGTATAATACTCCACTGGATAATTTGCCTATTGAAATCAGGCTTACTGAAGCTCACACCTCCCAAGTGTCCCTCTTTAGGAGGGACAGCCCTCTTTTAGACCCAAATCCTTCTGTCCCTCTTTCCCACCCTGATGTCCCTCTTTTTAGGAAATCAGACTGTGTGGTGTGTATATATATAAGTGTATTGCACTGCTCTACAGCAATAAAACTCACATTATTGTTTGTTTAAACATCAGTATATGTGTATTTATACATTAGTCTGTGTATATAAAACACTTTATTGTTCTAAATCATGTATTAGGTTACACATGGAGAAATCAATAAGTTGTGAAATAGCATAAAAATTCTCGGTAATGCTCCGCCCACAGGCCATGCACCCAGCAACACCCCCTAAAACACAAGTGTCCCTCTTTGTCAATTTGAAATGTTGGGAGGTATGGAAGCTTTATTGTTTTCCTGAGGAAATGTTAATACGTTAATGTAGCTATTCACCACATGCATTAAGCTCCAATTGCTGGCAATGGTGTTGAAGCTCACAGAAATACATTTACCACCATCATGCTGGCAAATTGGGGCTTTAGCCATAGCTTGCTATGCAGTACGTAAGGCAACTATCCTGAGTACTCATAGGGTTAGGTTGCTTCCTGCCTCTCCTTGAAATACAACTATACAAAGAAAAAAGAGGGAGGCTCCTAGTGGGTTCACTTTAAAAATGTTGCACGCAAAAGAGCATGTGACTAAATGGCGCATTAACTATGTCGCCGTGATTAAAATGGCAACATGAGAATCTCGCACTGCATGAAAGAGCAAGATTCTCAAGTTGCAGTATGAAACATCTCCCTGCATGAATGTGCAAAGCAGCCTTACATGGAGACTGATAAATTACGGCTACTCCGTACTACAGTGGCTGTAGGATGAAGTGGACACATCATCAAATCCTGATAGCCACAAACTGCCTGCCATTTCTCATCTGTACTTCCTGATGTGTCCACTTCAGCCCACAGCAACTGTAGTACGGTGAAAGCGGTAATTTTTCAGTCTCCTAGTAAGGCTGCTTTGCATGTTCATGTGGGGTGGCGTTTCATACCATAACTTGCGAATCTCGCACTTTTATGCAATGCGAGATTCTCATGACGCTATTTTAATCACGGCGACATGGTTAATGCGCCATGTAATCACACTCTCTTTTGTATGCAACATTTTTAAAGGATACCCTCCTAGTGTAGTAAAATCAAATCTCAGAGCACCACTAATCACCACTATGCTTACAATAATAAAACCACTGGAAGTAGTCACACAGAAGAATGAGGGATTCTAGACTGCCCCCACTCAGGCAAGGAATTCTGCTCTCCACAAATCTCAGGACAACTTCCAGGGATCCTTATTAAGACAAAAAAAAAAAACAGCAAGAAGAGGCCCAAAAACCACAATATTGATAATCCAAAGAATGGATACAAAGTATCAAACATGAATACTCACATAAATGGACAACTGGTTGAAACAATATAAAGCCAGTCATATACATGCAGGGTATTGAAGCCATCCCTGCTCAGGGAATCTGACAAAACAAGGAAAAATCTAAAGGATCCGCTTCAATAAAAAAAACTTTATTAAAAACAAGACAATGTATTCAATGCCTAACGCTCAATGCATTTCAAAGCACGTTGCTTATAAACACTTTGAGCATTAGTCATTGAATATATTGTCTATTGTGTGGACCCCTTAAGGACCGGCAATGGTTCTGACATGTCACCGATGTCCATGGTTTGGGCATGTCATGGGTTTTGTGTTCACAGTGCTCCTGTGGTAGAGCTGTGAACACTATGGGAGCCTGAAACGGACTGCTCCAAGATCGGACTGGTCAGTTCCAGACTTTCGTTTGGTGAGCCAGTACACGTGATCAGTCATATGTGCCAGTTATGGGAATGACGTCTGTATGGTTCTTAAGGGTAGTCTAACCCCAGGACCAAAGGAATTTAAGGGGTTAAGAAAAGCAAGGGTTTTTTTTTTTAATCAAAGTGGATCCTTTTGATTTTTGCTCATGTCAGGAGGTTCCCCCGAGGAGGGCAGGCCTTAGCACCTTGCACGCGTATTACCGGCTTTACGTTATTTCAGCCTGTTGCCCCATTTATCATGTTTGATACTTTACATCCATACTTTGGAAGATCAACATCTGGACACTTCACAAGGAAATGGTGCTACTCTGTTTGCCTTGTGGAGTATCCAAAAGCTGTCTGAGTCTTGTATTTACATCAAACAGATGTGCCTGTGATTAGGTCTTGTGTTTACAAGTAACGACTGTCCGTCAGCTTACGCAACTTACTTAACTGTGACTTCTCCATTCACCACTGAGGTCATGGGATTGTGCATATTTGAATCAGTTTGATTTGGGGCTTTTGAGAGTAGCCAGTTGGCTAGAAACCTTTATTTCATGGAGAGGCAAGCAGCAACTTAAAGGGATAGTAATACTTTAATATTACTAATCTTCATAGTGTAGCTATTTAAAAAAGAATTCAATTGCCCCCAGTGTCATCTCTCAAACCTTTATGGTTTGACAGATAACCGTAAGCAAAGTTCCCCCCTCGCTCCCCTTTCCCTAAAGTCAGCGTTGTACTGACTGCAGGGGAATCCTGTCGTACGACAGGCTTGCGGCTCTGCAGCAGAGCAGAGATCACGTTAGTAAAAAATAATTATTTCACTGAAACGGTCTTCTACGTGTGCTTGGTTTGCAAGCACATGTAGAAGACCATTTCAGTTAAGTAATATTTTTTTTTTACTAATGCGATCTCTGCTCTGCTGCAGAGCTGCTTGATGAAAATAAAACTGGATATCTCTGCAGTCAGTACAACGCTGACTTCAGGGAAGGGGGATGGAGGGGGGAACTTTGCTTATGGTTATCTCTCAAACCATATAGGTTTGAGAGAGGACACTGGGGGCAATTAAATTCTTTTTTAAATAGCTACACTATGGGGAATAGTAATATTTAACTATTACTGTCCATTTAAGGGAGTTCTGCTGCTGTTCTTTGTGCCAAAGTCTGAGGGAGAATGCATCCTCTCCCCCCCCTCACTTTTGTTTTTTCCCCAAAATATCAGTAGTTTAATGCCAACATCATACAATAATGATCAAAGTCTCCCCCCACCTTACATATCTAATTTTTAGTGCATATGGCAAAGTGTGTTGTAGTTGCTATGTCAAAGTGATCTCCACACATCACCAGACACTTCCCCATTACATCAAATCTTAGTGCACCTTCCCCCCCTGGAGTGAGGATGCACTAAGGCCCGTTTCACATGGGTGACACCAACTTCTCGAAACTGAACTGGTAATATCACTTTTTTGTGAAAGGTACTATGCTGAACTGTTGTACCTTTCAAATGGCCAGCTATTGCCTAGTGAGAACACATACAAGTTTAGTATACTGTATCGTTAACAGAGGTATGCAGTAGTCACAGCAAGTAAGTTCTGCATGGATGCTTATGGGGTTACCAGCTGGCCTTCCATATCAACATTGTTTAAGGTTGTGATTCTTGTTGCTACCTTTAGTAAAGGTCCGGTCAACTTGGACCAGCCAATAATATAGGATGGTGTTCATAGTCCAGCAGTCAGGCATACTTCTCATGTCTGCATATGTGATGGAATGCAGAAGCCATGTTGTTGAGGTGGTTTAAAATCATTATGACCAGATGCCCACTTCTTTTCTTATCAAAATAAATGTAACACTCTGTAGACTTTGTATTATTTGAACTTTATTTTTCTTTTTAATATGTAGAAAAAAATCAGTTATACATACTTTTCTTTGCTCTGGTGGAATTTCTAAACAGTCATATTTACATTCTATTCTATGAGCTTTGTGTTAAAAAAGTTGAGCAATTCTGGAGCAAACCAATTGCAACACAAGAGACAAATAAGCCTCTCTACTAAGTTAAATATGGCGTTTAATCTCCCTTCTTTAACACTAGACCAATAAATAACTTGGCTACCTCTAGAATTCAAGGGGTTAAAAGGCCCACTTAAATCAATCTAAAGTTTTTTGTCCCATAAGTTGCAGTCATTCATAAAAGGGTTCTTATGAATGATTACATTTAGCTAGTAGTAGAAAGCAGTGTATTAGATATGCTATTCTCTCGTTGGCTTGGTAAATTGCCCAATCAGAGAAGTGTGTCCCCTCTGTCTCTGCAAATCAAAGCTCTGAGTTTCTGAACAAGGAATAAGACTTGTATCAGATGACATATGGCAGTCCAGCCACGAAGTGCCATTCAATTCCTCGCTGAATGAGTGAAGCTACTAGTCCCAAATGTACATTTTGGCCTGCTTTGACATCATCAAAGAGATGCTGCTGTCCTCTCTAGGTACCTGTGTGCCCCACACAAAGAAGAAATATCCTGAAGCACATCATGCTGATCCTGCCCAGATGACAGTCAGATTGAGAACATACAGAAAAAGACCACTGACCCAGAGCTGGCCAAATGTGAAAAAGATCTGCTGAAAAAGTGGAAGACACAGATGATGCCACTGCTGTAAGAAACACCTTTCTCCAAGAGACAGCCACAAGGCATCTGGCTTAATCCCTGGATTGAGATGTCCTCCGTACCAACAAACAAAATATTGTACCAGAGTCCCCACAGTAAAGTGGCCAAGTGGCTTGCAGAGGGCTTCCATTCCTCTTCATTCCTTAGCCCTCCTTCTTAAATAAAAATGTAAAGTGCATCATACATTTCAATTAACTGATTTTATATAAATACAATTAAGGTTTGTGTTATTATGTAATTAGTGAATGAGAGGCTATAAATGTACGGTTTGTTTCGCAATTTGCAGTTTTTCTGTCCACATCTTCCCAAACTACTCTGTGGGGTTCATTTACAATACAGTGTATCAGATAATCTGGCCTCCACTGCATTTAACTTGTTTTATGATAAGCTTTTAGCAATTATCAATGTCTAAGTGTTGGACCCCTAGTGCACACTACATTAGAAAATACTAAGGAACCTGCCAGAAACAGGGCAATCAAAGCATATTTATACCACTGACAAGAAAAAAAGAACCATTAGTTTGTTTTATTCCACAGAATAGGTGATATGCCCTCAGGTGAATGGCTTCTGGGTTATCTGCATTGTCTTTCCTTTTACTTACTGATTGACATTTTGGAGAATTATAAACATGCCAGAAAATATGGCAATTTCCTTGCATACCAGTTTATAACTTCTCCAATTCCTATGTTATTCTGTGGAGCCTATACATTATGATTTCTTCAGCTTTGGAGATCATAGTGAATAGGCTCCATCGAATAACACAGGAACTCAAGTGATAAACTGGAGAAGTCATCTCCACTTTATCACCTCTATCGCTGCTTAGTGAATATACCCCAGGGTAGCCCAGTAAGGAATCCAGTTTTAATGGATTGATTGCAGCAATCATTGTCACCACCAGAGGGCACCCCATCCCACACCAGAGCAGCTGATTTGGCTGAAATAGTTGTACCATTACCATGCTGTTGGCTATAAGTGGACACAGTGCACACTCAGTGGCTGTAGGAGAAGTTTAGGAAGATGCTTGTTTATGGTCCCAAAAGACCCTCTTTTGTGGCTTCTATTCCAGAAGTGCCTCTACCCCTTTCCCAACTACTCATCAGAACTGAACACTAACTGGCCAATCGGATCATTATTGCTGGCTCAAAACAACAATAAAAAGGTGATAAAAGTGCATTATTTCCTTTGTGAGTGGAACATATACGGTGACCCTATGGCTGCCAGGAACACTACTTCTGTTGTCTTCATCTGCCTGAGGAAACTAGTAAGGGTGTGCAGGAGCAGTGTGCATCTGGCTAGGAAAACTGCCTGCTCAATAGTTTGGAAACAGATATTTAGAGAAAGTAAAAAAAAAATGTTACCATATAGATTAGGCATGTCAAACGCAAATACTGCAGAGAGCAGTATTCTCAACCTCTCCCTTCAAAGAGTGTTGCAATATTGGCTGCTAGGGTACATGTGCATGTAAGTATAATTATATAAACAAACCCTTATAAATAAAAGGAATTTCTAAATATTGGTGTCTATGATACACTTACAACCCCACCTTCTTCAACTGTCCATTGTTAGTTGCAGAATCATACTTTGTTCCACTGTCTACTGGTAGCCACTGCCATCTATGCTTTGTTCCACTGCCCACTGTTCTCTCCCAGCCCCTCCACCCCTGTCTGTAACCTTAAAGGAGTGGTAAACTTTATGAAAAATTGTGTTCTAAAACTTTTCCTGCTGAGTAAAACAAGGGTACCCCTAAAGCTGTCAACACACACACACACACACGTTATAACTGTTCAAATAATCAGGAAGTTAATTTACTGTTTGTGTTTACTCCCTGATAGTTCTGACAGGAGGTAACTCAGCAGTTTCTATCACATTCTATGGTGAAGTGATAATCAGAATAACTGAGGCATTTGACCATTAGCGGGCACTGTTAATGTAAACAGATAGGATTAAACTAATAACTCTGGAGATATGATCTCAGCAGCGGGGGTATCCTTATTTCAGTCAAAAAAGCTACAATATACATTTTTCATAGAAAATACTGATCCTTCAATCCCTTAACGACCCTTGATGGACATAGTACGTCATGGGTTGATCTGAGTTAACAACCCATGACGTACTATGACCGTCATGGAATTCCGCGGCTGCACTCCGTTCGGTGAGTCCGGGACAGGAAACTGAAAGGGGAAAAAAAAAAGAAAAAAAGGAAAAATGCTCCGTGGTCCTTAACTGACCACGCCGTGCCGATCGTTAAGGACCCATGGCAGTCCTGGGCTGTTAATCCCTTAAGGACCCATGACGGTCCTTGACCGTCATGGAATTCCGGGCTCCCCACGCAGCTGCACGCCGTTCGGGAAGTCTGGAATTGGATAGCACAAAAAAAAAAAAAAAAAAAAAAAAAGCTCCGTGGTCCTTAAGTGACCACAAAGTACGTGCACAGCCAGTCCTTAAGGGGGGGGGGGGGGTAAGTCTTTTTCCCTACCACACAGGCCCATCCTCCACTTAAAGGTCTCTGTCTCCCTCAGCCAGTTATTTCCCACCACTTCTCCTCTAGCTTGGCTCTTCCTTTCCCTGCCCTCAGAAATCAACAAACAAAAACCTTCCTAAACATCTGCAGATTCCCACAACCAAAAAAAGGGACCTCTCCCCCAACAGATCTCACCCACCACAAACAGGTGCCTACCTTCTACACCACCCATAGACTCACATTACATAAAGGCAGGGAGGAGAAGAAAAAATAAACTGTATATGTAGGTCACTACTTATGGCACCATACTCTTAATTCCTGTGGAATGTTGATTGTGGGTCATTCAAAAACTAATGATCAATTTACTTAACTTGACTATACTTTGGGCAGGATTATTCTAATATATACATAGTAACTTCTCCTCAAGTGATAAACTGGAGAAGTCATCTCCACTTTATCACCTCTATCGCTTCTTAGTGAATATACCCCAGGGTAGCCCAGTAAGGAATCCAGTTTTAATGGATTGATTGCAGCAATCATTGTCACCACCAGAGGGCACCCCATCCCACACCAGAGCAGCTGATTTGGCTGAAATAGTTGTACCATTACCATGCTGTTGGCTATAAGTGGACACAGTGCACACTCAGTGGCTGTAGGAGAAGTTTAGGAAGATGCTTGTTTATGGTCCCAAAAGACCCTCTTTTGTGTCTTCTATTCCAGAAGTGCCTCTACCCCTTTCCCAACTACTCATCAGAACTGAACACTAACTGGCCAATCGGATCATTATTGCTGGCTCAAAACAACAATAAAAAGGTGATAAAAGTGCATTATTTCCTTTGTGAGTGGAACATATACGGTGACCCTATGGCTGCCAGGAACACTACTTCTGTTGTCTTCATCTGCCTGAGGAAACTAGTAAGGGTGTGCAGGAGCAGTGTGCATCTGGCTAGGAAAACTGCCTGCTCAATAGTTTGGAAACAGATATTTAGAGAAAGTAAAAAAAAATGTTACCATATAGATTAGGCATGTCAAACGCAAATACTGCAGAGAGCAGTATTCTCAACCTCTCCCTTCAAAGAGTGTTGCAATATTGGCTGCTAGGGTACATGTGCATGTAAGTATAATTATATAAACAAACCCTTATAAATAAAAGGAATTTCTAAATATTGGTGTCTATGATACACTTACAACCCCACCTTCTTCAACTGTCCATTGTTAGTTGCAGAATCATACTTTGTTCCACTGTCTACTGGTAGCCACTGCCATCTATGCTTTGTTCCACTGCCCACTGTTCTCTCCCAGCCCCTCCACCCCTGTCTGTAACCTTAAAGGAGTGGTAAACTTTATGAAAAATTGTGTTCTAAAACTTTTCCTGCTGAGTAAAACAAGGGTACCCCTAAAGCTGTCAACACACACACACACACACACACACACACACGTTATAACTGTTCAAATAATCAGGAAGTTAATTTACTGTTTGTGTTTACTCCCTGATAGTTCTGACAGGAGGTAACTCAGCAGTTTCTATCACATTCTATGGTGAAGTGATAATCAGAATAACTGAGGCATTTGACCATTAGCGGGCACTGTTAATGTAAACAGATAGGATTAAACTAATAACTCTGGAGATATGATCTCAGCAGCGGGGGTATCCTTATTTCAGTCAAAAAAGATACAATATACATTTTTCATAGAAAATACTGATCCTTCAATCCCTTAACGACCCTTGATGGACATAGTACGTCATGGGTTGATCTGAGTTAACAACCCATGACGTACTATGACCGTCATGGAATTCCGCGGCTGCACTCCGTTCGGTGAGTCCGGGACAGGAAACTGAAAGGGGAAAAAAAAAGAAAAAAAGCTCCGTGGTCCTTAACTGACCACGCCGTGCCGATCGTTAAGGACCCATGGCAGTCCTGGGCTGTTAATCCCTTAAGGACCCATGACGGTCCTTGACCGTCATGGAATTCCGGGCTCCCCACGCAGCTGCACGGCGTTCGGGAAGTCTGGAATTGGATAGCACAAAAAAAAAAAAAAAAAAAAAAAAAGCTCCGTGGTCCTTAAGTGACCACAAAGTACGTGCACAGCCAGTCCTTAAGGGGGGGGGGGGGGGGGTAAGTCTTTTTCCCTACCACACAGGCCCATCCTCCACTTAAAGGTCTCTGTCTCCCTCAGCCAGTTATTTCCCACCACTTCTCCTCTAGCTTGGCTCTTCCTTTCCCTGCCCTCAGAAATCAACAAACAAAAACCTTCCTAAACATCTGCAGATTCCCACAACCAAAAAAAGGGACCTCTCCCCCAACAGATCTCACCCACCACAAACAGGTGCCTACCTTCTACACCACCCATAGACTCACATTACATAAAGGCAGGGAGGAGAAGAAAAAATAAACTGTATATGTAGGTCACTACTTATGGCACCATACTCTTAATTCCTGTGGAATGTTGATTGTGGGTCATTCAAAAACTAATGATCAATTTACTTAACTTGACTATACTTTGGGCAGGATTATTCTAATATATACATAGTAACTTCTCCTCAAGTGATAAACTGGAGAAGTCATCTCCACTTTATCACCTCTATCGCTTCTTAGTGAATATACCCCAGGGTAGCCCAGTAAGGAATCCAGTTTTAATGGATTGATTGCAGCAATCATTGTCACCACCAGAGGGCACCCCATCCCACACCAGAGCAGCTGATTTGGCTGAAATAGTTGTACCATTACCATGCTGTTGGCTATAAGTGGACACAGTGCACACTCAGTGGCTGTAGGAGAAGTTTAGGAAGATGCTTGTTTATGGTCCCAAAAGACCCTCTTTTGTGTCTTCTATTCCAGAAGTGCCTCTACCCCAGCGGTTCTCAACCTGTGGGTCGCGACCCCGTCGGGGGTCGAATGACAATTTGCCAGGGGTCGCCGAAAGGGTACACCTTAATAAAGCTCAAACAGGCAGCAGCGCAGGAGACCTAGAGAGACGGAGTCCCCTCACTGACGACGTCAAGCGTGCACACACACACACCCTATCTGCGCACCGCAGCCAGAAGATGCAAAGAGAGCAGAGAGACCAGCGGGAGCAGAGAGACCAGCGTGAGCGGGAGCAGAGAGACCAGCGTGAGCGGGTGCAGAGACCGAGTGCCGCAAGTACTGGATAGGCAAGTTGGAGCTGATGGGGGGGGGGGCAATATGGAGCTGTTGGTGGCAAGTTGGAGCAGATAAGGGCAAGTTGGAGCTGATGGGGGCAAGTTGAAGCAGATCAGGGCAAGTTGGAGCTGATGGTGGCAAGTTGGAGCAGATCAGGGCAAGATGGAGCTGATGGGGGCAAGTTGAAGCAGATCAGGGCAAGTTGGAGATGATGGTGGCAAGTTGGAGCAGATCAGGGCAAGTTGGAGCTGATGGGGGCAAGTTGAAGCAGATCAGGGCAAGTTGGAGCAGATCAGGGCAAGTTGGAGCTGATGGTGACAAGTTGGAGCAGATCAGGGCAAGTTGGAGCTGATGGGGGCAAGTTGGAGCTGATGGGGGCAAGTTGAAGCAGATCAGGGCAAGTTGGAGCTGATGGTGGCAAGTTGGAGCTGATCAGGGCAAGTTGGAGCTGATGGGGGCAAGTTGGAGCAGATCAGGGCAAGTTGGAGCTGATGGTGGCAAGTTGAAGCAGATCAGGGCAAGTAGGAGCTGATGGGGCAAGTTGAAGCAGATCAGGGCAAGTTGGAGCAGATCAGGGCAAGTTGGAGCTGATGGGGGCAAGTTGAAGCAGATCAGGGCAAGTTGGAGCTGATGGTGGCAAGTTGGAGCAGATCAGGGCAAGTTGGAGCTGATGGGGGCAAGTTGAAGCAGATCAGGGCAAGCTGGAGCTGATGGTGGCAAGTTGAAGCAGATCAGGGCAAGTTGGAGCTGATGGGGGCAAGTTGGAGCTGATGGGGGAAATGTGAGGGCAATATGGAGCTGATGTGGAGATGAGGGGGCAAGTTGGAGCTGATGGGGGCAAGTTGGAAATGATGGGGGCAATGTGAGGGCAATATGGAGATCAGGGGGAAAGCTGGAGCTGAAGGGGCAATATGGAGCTGATGGGGACAAGTTGGAGGTGATGGGAGAAATGTGAGGGCAATATGGAGCTGATCAGGGCAAGTTGGAGCTGATGGGGGGCAATGTGAGGACAATATGGAGATGATGGGGGCAACGTGGAGCTGATGGGGGGGAAATGTGAAGGCAATGTGGAGATGATAGGGGGCAACTTGAGTGCATGCATGCAACAGTAATAGAGACAAAGACACATGAAACAGACATACACACAGACACAGAAACTCCCACACACATGCACGGACATACATAGACACACTCATACATGCAATGATATACACACACACGTATAGAGAGAGACAATCTTGACTTGACCCCTGCCTAAAACCATTAGAAATTGTTTTTTTGTAACATAACAGTAGAAAAACTACAGCGATGAAGGAGTAACGAAAATAATTTTACTGTTAGGGGTCCCCGCGACTTGGGAAATTTTATTAAAGGGTCGCGGCGCTAGAAAGGTTGAGAACCACTGCTCTACCCCTTTCCCAACTACTCATCAGAACTGAACACTAGCTGGCCAATCGGATCATTATTGCTGGCTCAAAACAACAATAAAAAGGTGATAAAAGTGCATTATTTCCATTGTGAGTCATTCAAAAACTAATGATCAATTTACTTAACTTGGCTATACTTTGGGCAGGATTATTCTAATATATACATAGTAACTTCTCCTCTGTAACAGCACTAGAAAGTTAAAACATATTGCTTTTGAGCACTGACTAACTGTAGAACAAGCCAGAGCCTCTAACATTTGGGTAGGTTTTTTTGTATACTCTTAGGAGGTCTCACTAAGGGCTTGATACTATTAACCACACTAATTTATTTATTTATTTTTTAACAGCGGTGTTGGTTTTGATAGTACAGTTTGCTATATTATTAACTGCGCTGTCAACAACAAGCAAAAATATCCAGCTGGTGCAAAATATGCTCTCATTGGACATCACATAAAATAAGTAGAATTTGTTATACTATTCTATGAGGTGGCTTCACAGCATGTTAAGGGCCGCACTTTTCATGGCGACTAACCTGTGCCATGAAAAGGAGACACAGAGTTCCTAATGTGGTGAAAAACACCGGTGTGTGTTAAAAACTGGTGTCCATCTTGTTGTTTAAAAAGAGATTAAAACCTACTAGTGCCAGTTGGTTATGCTGTACAATGCTTTGCATTCACCAATGGCTCTCAAAGACTTAAATCTACCAAGAGTTAACGCGTCCTGAAAAAAAACAAAAAAACAAAAAAAAAAAACGTAACAGTAATCCTGATGTCCAGTGGGGTCCTAGCCATCTTCTTAATTTTTTTTGTCTTCTTTTCTACCCTTCTTATTTCTGTACAATCTTTAAAAAAAAAAATTGAGTAGGCTTTTTTTTTTTTTTAAATAAAGCCCCCAAAAGATGCCACAGTTAACCCTTTTTGTGCCAGAGGGTTTTTTATTGTTCTTTTATATGGAAAAAAGAATGCTAGCCATGTCTCCCTTGCCACCGCTGTCTCTGCTGGTGGCAGCAAGCATGCAGAATGACAAAGCCCCACCCCCACCTACCTCATGGGCCGATGCCAGAGTCATACTGCCAATCATTTTTAACAGAGACTGACATATAAAAGCCAAATCTCTGGTCAAAATTCTCACAGTATGACTCTGGCACCGGCCCGAGAGGTAGACTGTCAATCTGCATGCCTGCAGCCTCCAGCAGAGGCAAGGGGTACAGGGCCCGCATTCTTTTTTTCCATACAAAAGAACATTAAAATAACTTATTTTTTAACAAATGGCAAAAATAAATAATCTGAGGACAGATACCACACATCTTAAACCCTTTGAGTACCAGAGCGTTACCCCTATGGCACTCAAACAGTTAATCATGGCATCTTTTGGGGGGCTTCATTTATTTATTTTTTAAACATAACTACTCATTGAATTTTGTTTTTTTATAAGATTGTACAGAAAAATTAAGTCAGAAAGAACACTGAAGAAAACACAGTGGATGGCAGGTAAGTGTTACATTTCAGGGTGTTAGGATAGTGTTGGCATTATTTAGTGTCATGTTATGGATAGTGTATGGGAGGTGGGGGAGGATGATTGTTTTAAGCTCATTCTTGTTCGACACCGTGACAAACAATGAGAGTTAGCTTCTTTTCCTTTGAAGTTCCCACAATTTGTGCCATTTAACACAAATTGTGGGAACAAAAATCAACAACTAGCATTTGGTCAAAACATGAGTTTTGGCAATCAACACTGGTTGTTCCATGTACCAGGACAGCTATAGAATAGCTGCGGTACATAGGTGGGTTTACCGCTCAGGCTCCCCCCCCCCCCACACACACACACACTTACCGGTTGTTTTACCAGTGGTAATAGTATCGAGCCCTAACAGTGAAGGGTAATCCAGACCTGGACCCTTCTGCTCTCAATGCCTAGAGAAACTTGCTGCACGTCACTGACGAGGCCCATCAAAGGCTGAAAAGTACATATGGGGTAACTGGTGTTCCCATGTAGAGGGCTGTCCTTTTGAGTATGATTAGTCTAAAATGTATGGGGAAAAATGGTCCTCTGTAATAGCACTAGAAAGCTAAAATGTGATGCTTCTGAACAGTGCTTTTGCTCATCCCCAAAGCCTCCCACATTCTGGTATGTAAATATGTGATTGCAGCTCCTGTAAGATTAAAGATGTATGTCAAAGTTGTAAGATATGTTTGTTACAAACAAAGAAAAAACACAAGACAGAGGAAGAGATGGGATTTAATAAATATATGTTTAGGTCCTATTTTTTATTAGATTGTTCAAAAAACTCTGTACAGTGGTCATCACACAATGTAAAGAAGCTTATTTGAAACCATTAAAGCTCGTAATTTTTCACTTCTGGAGGCTGTTTTGTAGGGTCACCACCTCTTTCTAGGTACAGGTTGTTGTATGGATACTGTTTAGGTGCCTGAAAAAAAAAGTGATCCATTCAAAATAGATAAATACATGGGGGGGGGGGGCACAAAAACAACAACATCTACAAAATAGGAATTTGCAGAATCCATAGTTTGGTTCATGCGTAACCCTGTCATGTGTAAAACTAGACTAATATTTAGGATCTGGCAGTTGCATCCTTAAGCAGTACCAGTTATGTGGACTTCTGCCTTTGAATGTGTTTTTTTTTTTTTTCCAATCAACCCTTTGAGTGCCAGATGGGTACTCAACACATTGCAATGTGTACCCCTCTGGAACTCAAAGGGTTACGGATCAGATGCAATTCCCGCTTACTGACAGGTCCAATTTAGGGATGTATTCAGTAAGCTTAAGTACTGCAATTCTGAAGCAAGTCAACTGCAAAAATAAGGAAATAATAATAATTCAAATTTATTTAAATAGGACTTTTAAGCCCTTCAACATAGGCTCATTTTCCTACTGTAAAAACCTCAAACTTTGTCTTATGTTCAGGACAGCCTTATGCCTAATTCCTTGCATGCTTACATTCCATCACTGTATTAACTTCTACCACTTCTGCTTGTTGGCTGTTCCACTTATCTACTACCCTCTCAGTGAAGTAAAACTTTCTTACATTACTTCTAAACATCTGTCCCTCTAGTTTTAGGCTATGGCCTCTTGTCCTAACATTTTTACTCCTTTGAAATGTACTTCCCTCCTGCACTTTGTTGAATCTCTTCATGTATTTGAATGTTTCTATCATATTCCCCCCACTCTTCTCTCCTCCAAGCTATACATGTTCAGATCCTTTAGTCCATCCTGATATTTCTTTTCCTGTAAACCAGTCACCATTTTAGTAGCCCTTCCCTGAATTGTCTCTGGAGTATCTATATCCTTCTGGAGATGGGGTCTCCAGTACTGTACACAATACTCTAGGTGAGGTCTAATCAGAGATCTGTAGAGTGGCATGACAACTTCCCTTTTTCCGCTACTAATACCCCTAGCTATACAACCCAGCACCCTGCTTGCATTCCCCTCCTCTTTGTTACATTGCCTGCTTACCTATATATCATGTATAATAATTCCCTAGGATATTTGTCACGATGCAGGCATGTGCAGTAGAGACTGCCCGACTCTACTGTGCATCTCGTGAGTGAGGCGACGCAAGACTGCACCGTGTGGAACAGGGAGGTAGCGGCCTCTTAACCCCTTGAGTGCCAGAGGGGTATGCAACGCATTGCAAAGCAATAGGTTGTGCACCCCTCTGGCACTCAAAGGGTTAATATTACCCAGACCTTGGCCCGTGTACACAGGCTTTTACACTAGTTAGAAATAATTCCTCCCAAATCCCTTTCCTCTGTTGTGTCTGACAGCACAGTACCCTTAATAGTATATTTTTCCTTTGTATTTTTACCAAGTACATTACTTTACATTTCTCAACATTAAACTGCAGCTGCCACCCTCTTGCCCATTCTTCTAATTTACCTAAATCATTTGTCATTTGGCTAATTACCCCAGGAATGTCTACCCTGTTGCAAATGTTTGTATGATCTACAAAAAGGCATACCTTACCTTGAAGACCTTTTGCAATATCACTGGTAAAAATATTATAAAAAAAATGGGCCCCAGTACAGATTCTCTGAGGTACTCCACTAGTAACACTCCACTTGTCCGAATATTCTCCACTGACTACCACCCTCTGTCTCCTCAGTCACTGCCTTATCCATTTCACTATTTTTACATCCAGACCCAAATACTGCACTTTATTATTGAGTCTTCAATGAGGGACACTGTCAAATGTTTTACTGAAATATAGATAAGCTATATCTACTGCTCCCCCTTGGTCTATTATTTTAGTTGCTCTTTGGATAGTAGAGAAGTCTCCAGTCCATTTCTAAGCAATGGAATGGCAACTTCAAACATTTAAAGGGTTAAAGTATTTAAATAAATGGTACATCTCAGTTGGACCCTATTGTCTTTTTTTTGCTCCAGAGTTGAACCTTTTAAGCTTCCAGTATACTGCTCTTTTCATTCCCTTGAATTATTGTTTGAGGTTTTATAGGACTCAGTTATTAAGTGAAATCCATTGTCTTTCTGGGTTGCTAGAGAAGTTTTTAAAACAATGCTTTTAAAAAATCCCATTGATTTAAATGGGGCTTTTAACAATTCAAAGTTAAATCTCTGTTGCTTTAATTCTCAATGTTGAGACCTTGATAGCATTTAATGTAATTGGAAGTTTGGGAATTTTTATTTCTTCTGTGTCCGTCCACGGCACAGAAAGTGTGGGGCTTGTCCCTCCTCCCAGCTGGTGTAGGACCAATCCTCTTAACCCCTTAAGGACCGGCAGTCATGGGACATTTCCGTCCCATAATGACCGCATAGGCGCACTTGGACGCGGCGGTACACGTGACCTGTCACGTGTATCGGCGCGTCATTATGGGGCTTGAAAGAGATCGCTCCGATCTTGGAGCGGTCTATTTCAGGCCCTATTTTTACTTACATCGCTCCCGGTAGAGCGCTGTAAGTAAAAAGTACGTGACGTACCATGACCGTCATCGGTCCTTGATTAGTTCAAGGACCGTGACGGTCCTGGTACGTCAAGGGTCCTTAAGGGGTTAAAGTTAAAAAGGCCTTCCTGCCCAAACTCCGGCAGTCTCTTTGGTCCTACCAGCTGGGTAGGAGTAAGTTACGGAGCGAATGCAATTTTTACCTTATTTGTTTTTGACCCAGTTCCCCCTAGGTCTTGTTGCTTCTGCCGGCCCAGGGAGGACCGCATCATGCTGGGGCTGCTTCCTCTTCCTCTTGGTCTTGTTGCTTGTGCTGACCCAGGGAGGAGTGTATCATGCTGGGGCTGTTTGCTCTACCTCTCCCAATTGCCGGGTGTAAGGAGACTGGAACTTCTGGCTGCCTTGAGTGGTGTCCTCATGGGAACGGTAAGCAGGGATCAGCGAGGCAGGTTGCAGAATGTCAACTGACCCTCTGTACAGCAGCAAAGGAATTTGGGGTAAGATGTTCTCTTTTTTTATGAGCTATTTGCACGGTAATCTTTTCCAGGCCTCTGCATTCCAGAGTGAAGCACACGCCTGACCTTATTTAAAGCGGCAGTACAGGATTCAGCGTTCATTCATTTGTTTATTGCACTGGTTATTATTAAAAGCTAAGTTTTATACTAGATATGGCTGCTACTCCTAAGCCTTCTTCCTCTAAAGAAAAGGTTTTTCCTGAGGCCAAGGATGTTAAGAATCCTCCAAAGTCAAAAAATTGCATTTTAGGTGCGGTTAAGCCATCTGTTCCAGATTCAAAATTGTGCCAGGATGGTTTTAACAAATCATCAGGACAGAATATGCCAACCCAATTTCAGGATTTCTTAGCAAGGATGAAGATGTCCATGCAGGAAACGTTTAATTCCATGCAACAGGCTGCTGGACCCAGAAAAAGACAGAGACTGGAAGATCCAGATGAAGGCACCTCTACCAGAATGGATTGGGAGGAACAAGCGAATCCCTATGAGGCAATATCAGATTATTCCTCCGAAGAGGAAGGTGAGATTACTGATGAGGCTGCATTATTTAATCTGGATAAGATGGAGCCTTTTCTGAAGCATGTTAGTAAGACGTTGGGGCTCACTGAGGTCCAGAAAGAGCTGGATGTCATACAGTGCAGGATGTTATGCAGCTATTGGGTGTCTTGGTCTCTTCCAATCAAGTTGTTCCTTGGACAAAATTGCATATGAGGCCTGTTCAGAGCTTCTTCTTTAAAAAAAAAAAAAAAAAAAAAAAAAAAAAAAAAAATTATATATATATATATATATATATATATATATATATATATATATATATGGAACAAGGATTATTCCTACAACAGATTGCAGAAGATTCACCTTCCGCAACAGATCAGATCACAGTTGCTCTGGTGGAAGAACCTGAGCAATTTAAAAAGAGGTTTTCCACTGACGGAAATGAAATGGGAAATAGTGCAGATGGACGCCAGCCTAGAAGGCGGGGGGGTGGGGCTGCTGGAGGGAGATATTCAAGCAAGGAACATGGACATCAGAGGAGAAAGCCATGCACATCAACATCTTGGAGCTGAGAGCAGTATTTTACTGTCTGAGAAGCCTTGTGTCTCATCTAAAGGGGAAGCCAGTGCACATCAGGTCAGACAACCTGGTAGCCGTCATGTATATCAGAAACCAGGGGGGCACTCGAAGCAGGCTAATGAACAAGGAGGCGGAAAGGCTTCTAAAATGGACAGAAAAAAAACCTGGTAGCAATAAAAGCATCTCATGTACCAGAACTTTCAAGCGGATTTCCTGAGCAGAAATCGATTTGATCAAGGGGAATGGTCCCTGAACGGAGAGGTATTCCAGCAGATAATCCAGAAATGGGGATCCCCGACAGTGGATCTCATGGTATCAAATCACAACAAAAAATGCAGAAAGTTTTTCTCCAGAACATACCATCCTCTAGCTCTGGGGCAGGATGCAATGAGGTTTCGTTGGGATTTCAACATGGCATATGTCTTCCCTCCGGTATCAATGATACCGAAAATACTAAGAAAGATAAGAAGGGACAGATCAAACATTATAATGATAGCTCCTTATTGGCCAAGGAGGATTTGGTTCTCGGATCTGGTGAATTTGTCCGTGGATCATCATTGGCCTGTTCCAGTAAGGAGGGATCTTCTCCTGCAAGGTCCACTGGAACATCCAAATCCGGGGTTTTGAAGACTAACAGCTTGGAGGCTGAGAGGACATCCTTAAAACTTAAAGATTTGTCAGATCCTGTTATACACACAATAATCAAAGGCAGAAAATCATCTACCTCTAAAGTGTACGATAGAATTTGGAAAATCTTCTCAACCTGGTGTCAGCAAGAACATTTATCCAGGGGTTCTATCAGAGCACCTCAGGTTCTTAATTTTCTGCGTAAAGGATTCCAACAGGGATTACGTCCAGTTATCTGCATCCCCAGATTTTGAGCCTCTACAAGAGGCATCTCTAAAGAATCTCTCTCTAAAAGTAGTTTTCCTGATTGCCATCACCACCGCTAGGAGGGTAAGTGAGCTACAGGCCTTATCTTCCATCTCCTTCTATTTGATTCTGCATCAAGATAAGGTAGTGCTAAGAACTGACCCTAATTTCAGATCAAAAGGGATACCCTCATTTCATCTTAATCAGGATATAGTTCTGCCCTCCTTTTTTCCCCGCATCCTGCAACAAAGGAGGAGAAATTGTTGCACAACTTGGATCTTGTACATTGTATTTCTATTTACCTACAAAGAACAAAACAATTCAGAAAGTCGGACAGTTTGTTTGTTCATTTTCATGGTAAATTCAAAGGAACAGAAGCTTCAAAGGCATCTATCTCCAGGTGGAGTAGAGATTGTATTAAAATCTCGTACCTGGGAGCAGGATTAGTCCCTCCGAAAACTATTAAAGCCCACTTGACTAAAGCAGTCTCTACATCATGGGCATCAAAAGTAGCTGTTTCAGCGGAAGATTTACGCAAGGCAGCCACATGGTCCTCGCTGTCTACATTTATAAGACATTATCAAGTTGATGTACAGGACTCAGAAGAAGCTAGCTTCGGCAGACAGGTGCAAGACCGTTTTGTTATTTGTTCATGAGATTTATCATCCTCATTATGTATTGTTCATACATGATTGGTATCTTTTGCATATTCCCTCCCTAAGGGACACTGCTTTGGTATGTCCCACGTTTTTTGTGCTGTGGACGGACACAGAAGAAAGGCTGAAATTTACCTTTTGATATTTCCTTTTCTTCTGTGTCCCTCCACGGCACACCCTGCCCTCTAATCTCTTTATGTTTTCTCATAGCTCTGACAAAAGTTGACTACCGGAGGTTGGGCGGGGAGGCCTTTTTCAATTTGAGAGGATTGGTCCTACGCCATCTGGAAGGAGGGACAAGCCCCACATTTTTTGTACCGTGGAGGGACACAGAAGAAAAGGAAATATCAAAAGGTAAATTTTAGCCTATATTAACCCTTTGGGTGCCAGAGTGGTACGCAGTGCATTGCTTTGCAATGCATTCCGTACCCCTCAAGCACTCAAATGCCGTACCCCTCTGGCACTCAAGAGCAATGACAACAAAGTTCTAACTACTCAAAAAGTAACAGTTAAGCCTCTGTTTTGTCTTGCAAGTCACGGTGATCTATAAGGCTGGTTGAGGTTAGTGGAGCTAATAGGAGAATCTGCTCTTTTGTATTGAAGTCTATAGAAGTACAGTATTGGAGAATACACCATCAGTCATCTTCTATAGCAAAATGAACTCTTAAGCATCTCACTTGACATCAATGTGACACAGCTTTGTAGATCACTGTGCTATGCAAGACAACCAATCTAACAGGATCTTGTGTTGAGAATATACTCCCCCTTTTAATGTATATTAGAACACAATAATACATACCACAGGAGGATATGTTGGATACTTCTCTCCAAGCCAAAACATGAAGAGCATAAATCCAATGAATCCAAAGAGATATTTACACATTACATCCCAGGGTACAGGGCTGGGAGATGTATCGACTCTGTTTCTGATAAACATGTCAAAGTTCCAATGCATCTAAAACAAAAAAGCATGAGGTTGGTATATTAGTATTGCTAAAATTGGATTTTCACCATAAAACAAGGTTTGTTTGTTTTATATGGAATTAAAATCTGTCAAAATTTTGAAGTGTTTCTGTAAAGGTATTAGTCAGAAATTAACCTTGCTGTTTTGGTGAAAGTGTGGCCCTTGATGTCAGTTCCCTGCTCAGTAAGATAAATTATGTCTGAGGCCAAACTTATCACTCACTGTACTCTGTGCAAGCTTCTCTTAGATGAATTCATGGTTCAATGTGTTATTATTCGGCCAGCACGGGAAATAATTAGCATATAGTGATTCCCTGTGCCACTGACAAGTAATTTTTATATGTATATTACAAACAAATGGCTTATGCAATCATACAGAAAGTTTTTAACACTCTTTAAAATATAACCAATTTAATCTTAAAGGGATAGTAATGTTTCAAAAAAACTAGAGCACCAATAAATCTTCACAGAATTTGGGCCATGTAGAGCATTATTTCAATACTGTCAGCTTTGTAGTTCAAGAGTAATTGAATGATAAAGTATACCCCTTCCGCCCATTTTACCTAGAGTATGCCACCTCCCCTCAGATGTGGAATCTGGTCCTGGGACAAGACAGCTCACAGCAAGGGACAATCTTCTTACTGTGAGCATAAAGTAAACCATGCCCCCTTGACAGGTTTTTCCTTATGCTCACTGAAGATTGTTCAGACGGATTGCAGAGAGGGACAGTCTTGGTGCTCCGAGGTGTGCAGTGTTACTTCAGCAAAAGGGGCGGGATGGGGATACTTTACCATTCAATTACTCTTGAACTACAACTCTGACTGTATTGAAATAACACTTTCCATGGCCCAAATACTATGACGATTAAATGGAGCTGCTTTTATTGTGAAACATTACTATCCCTTTAAAGAAGTGGTTATCAACATGGGTGTAGTGACACTTTGATGTGCTACTGCACCAGCTCAGGTGGTCTCACATTATATATGAATATTATAACAAAAATGTTAATGTTGAGTTTCTAATGTATACTTAGGGACATTATGTACAATATGTTGTATATTGTCTGATTGAGGGACTTAAGAACTATATATTTATGTATTTTTCCTCCACTGACCCCTTGAGAAATTATGTATAAAATTTGAGAGGTGCCCTGAAAATTCCATATGCATGTTAGGGGAGGCTGTAGGGAGAAGGAAAAAAGGATTTACAACACTGTCTTATGGTGACAGGTCCACTTTAAAATGATAGCAATTTTTTATATTTTCTTTATTACAATTCACTGTAAAATATTAGAACAGAGTGACCGATGTCAGTGACACTTTAGTACTTACTAGTTTCAGGTTTACATACTTTTAGATTTTTCCTCCCTCCAATTCCTTGACATTAGTTGGATCTCATGACAGCCAGCTGAATTGATAACTGCCCAGCAGCCATGGCAACCCACCTAGCCATTTATTCATTCCAGGCACTGCCTAAGGCTTATTTGAGTTCCCAGTTTAAGGTAATGGAATGTTACAAAATGGTTACTTTGCCCTTATGTTATAGTTTGTTTGAATTTCAGCATAATGCACTTATACTGTATTAACTGTATGGCTTTTCCTACAGAGTAAAATAAAAGTACATCCTCTGCTGAGACATGTTTAATTCTACTGAGATTAGAGAGGAAACTTGATATTTCTGATTGTTAAACAGCTCCTGTAGCCATATCATTTATGGGGTGGGGGGAGCTGTTGGATCAGAAACCAACTCTGTCTGTAGGCTATAATAACAATACTGAACATGGAAAAACCATAGCACTCCAGAATATGAGAACATAAAAAAAAAAAAAAAAAAAAAAACAGAAAGGCAGCACACCAAGACCAATTAGTTCTACTCATAAAACAATCCATAGCTGAAACACCACACGTGTTAACCAGCTCCAAAGACTGGAGAATTTTCAAAATTCTCCCCTAATGCAGTTTGCAGAGGTACTTGAAGGGCTGCTCTTCTATCAGCTCTCCACAAAGGAGTAACAGAAATGTAGGAGAGGGGAAGAAAAAAAAAAAAAAAAAAAAAAAAAAAAAAAAAAAGTGGCACCAATAGTGCCTATTTTTACTTTTGTTGCAGACTCGATGAAGCAGATATGTATGCTTAGTGTGGATTTTAAGGTTTTAAACACTATAATATATACTTCATACATCGGAGCAGCAATTTCTTATTGTGGAATCGCCCGATCGGGCTTAGATGATCCTTTGTATACCTGCTTGTTGTGAGGTAGCATATTTACTATATATTATACACACACACCCTCCAACCACATCTAAAAAGGTGAGAGCATCTCTTTATATATATTATCTATCTATAGTGGATGAAAGGAAGGCACCAATAGTGCCTGTTTTTTCTACATAACACTCCAGAGGTCAGGAATCATTTACATTTGCTCTATAATTACATTTTAATTAAGTATATAAGAGCAGTGGGTAGGTATTTCTACTCCGCCTGAAAGACCCTACAACATTTATAAATGATAATGTTCAGTTACAAGAACAAGTTCCATGACTATTATGGTTGGTCCATTAACTTCTTTGTTGCTAAACACTGCAGGGATCTTTGTATTTACAAACCAATATCGCTTTCTTACATTTTAAACTCACCCAACTGATACTTCCATGTTTGGATGAAATACACATTAAATACATACACACAGAAAGTTACTATTCAAGTCTAATAAAATTTAGAGTAGGAGTAGTCATTTGTTGGCACGTCAGCTGTTAGAGACTACAACTATGAGCCGGTTGCAGGTGAAGGGAGTTGGATGCCTCAGCAGCTGGAAGTTCAACACCTACCCCTGCAATAGAGTGGCGATGGACTGAGCAACACATTGCAATGCGTTACTCAGCCATCTGGTACTCATTAAGATAAAAGGCACACAAAAGGCATAACATTAAAGTCTGACAGTGTGATCTTAATAAAACTTAAATGGTATGTCCTGACATGTTTGTACACTTACCGGCTCCCCCCAATTTCTCCTGAGATCGGGGTGGTCCCATGAGTACCATGGGTCTCGTTCTTGCTGAGATTTGTCAGGGAGTTTTGGATAATCACCAAACCTTGTGGTAGAATAGAAATGGATAAAATAAGTATTACTACTTGATAAATGTAGCCTGGTGGGCTGACTCGGTAACAGATGGGCAAAAGGGACTGATTTGATCTGACCCGTGGGTCAGGCTAGTTGTTCACACAGATCTGTCGTACAGAGAAAATATCACTTCTGGCTTTTTCTGGAGAGGAATAATTGTAAAATTTCATCACAACAAACACAGATATAATGTATAGGTCTGCCAGACTGCAGAGAGAAACAGAATCAATACATTTTCACATCATAGCATCAGCAGCAAAATCTGCTGTTATATATGCTGAGCAGCACAAGGAACAATGAAAAACAGGGGGGTTTCACCATCACGCATACATACATCCTGATTTTGTGATCTACTGACTAGAACACTCTCTCTGGAAACAGATCTATGGAACTTACTGTCAAAGACATACATTTTTTTTTTTTTCTTAAAGTGAAAGCAATTTGTATTTACGTATTATGCACTTGCAGAAAATGTTTGAGATGCAATTCCAGAGGAAACCGCCAAAAACTGCTTTCTGGGGGTTCTTTTGTGATAATGAGGCACCTCCAAAATGTGTGAAACATGTTAGTTTGTGCACATAATGTAGATCATAAGGGGAACATTAGGGGCCATGTGTACAAAGACTATAGTGGAGCAGTTCTAGCAAACCCAGTCACTTCGCGGGGAGGCTTTTAAGCTTCTGAATGCTAGATAAGTCTTTAATGCTTTGTTTTCTAAGAAGTAAAGACCTCACTAACCACCAAGGGGTTAAAGCCCCAAATAAATAAATGGGAATGTGCATTTTACTTCCATGGTGCAATTGATATGTATCAGAGCTGCTTCCCATTTGTTTGTATGCATATGGCCTCAGGGTCGGATTTAGAAATAGGCAGATGAGGCACGTGCCTAGGGTGCCATATTTGTAGGAGCACCTGGCAATGGCCTTGTCACGCCCACCGGCCCATCCACCAGCCCATTTGGGGATGGAGCCCCCAGAAACTTAAAGCAATGCAGCACCTCCGAGGGGCGGGTGCTGGTTTTCTATGCCGCAGGCCCGTCCCACGTGAGTCTGATGCACAGTTCCCTTCCCTCAGCCGCACTGCTCAAGTAGCAGCGAGAAGGTGAAAATTGAGCCAGTCCATGCATGCGCACGCACCCTACACTGTAATATAATCTTCCCTTGGCCACCTCCTAAGTTTGTCCCCATTGGTACTAGCAGGTAGTAAGGTGACGGCACTGAGCCAGTCTAGTCAACTTATTGTGACATTGTGTCGCGTCAATTAGCCTAACGAAAGTCATCATCCCTGACTAGGTACTGCATTGTGGGGTGGGGGGGCAAGGCAAAGACATAAGGGGAAAAATGCTCAGCTTGCAGTGTCAGTAAGTGGGGCAGCCCAGCAAGAGAGCATACGTGAATAGAGAGACAAGAAGACTGTTGAGCTCCTGGTTCCCTATTTTGCCTTTTGCAGTGGGCATAAGCTGCTTTCAAATTTGCATCTAGAACATTTAACCTTGCCCTAATCCGTTATTTTATTATATGTGTAGATTATCAACAATAGTATATTTATATACTTCCCTCCCTGAACAGCAATGCCTTGCCTACCCCTGCTCTGGTCCTCAAAGGGTTACCTTTTACAAGAAATGTCTCAAATAAATTGTGCTTTGGAAATGTGCTCTAGCATCCTAAGAGTGATCATCTGTCAATGTGCAAAAGGGCAAAACAAAATATATACCCAATTACCTTCTTAACTCATTGGCAATGGGTTAAGAAGATAATTATGTATATTTTGCTTTGCCATTTTGCACATTGACATGATAACTCCTAGGATGCTAGAACACAATTTATTTGAGACATTTCTTGTAAAAGTTAACTTTTTGAGTGCCATAGTGGCACACAATGCATTGCGCACCCCGCTGGCACGAATAGGTCATAAAATAACATAAAAATGATCAGTAATGCCCATTCCACCAGCAACACCCCTAAATAAAAATATCCCTCTTTGGCCACTTGAAATGTTTGGAGGTATGCTTCTTTCTGATGAACTGGTAATACAGGGGCAGGCATACCATGGCATCAGGCTCCCCCAGCAGTTTGTGTTTTAAGGATCTCATCAATTAAACATAAATGAATGTTGTTGCCTCCAACAGATTCTTCAGAATGACAGAACCGCTGACTGATTCTCCTGTGTTTGTGAGGAGATCCTGACAACCTGCAATGTTTGGAGGGACTGAAGACAGGTTTGTACTCCCCAGAACTAATACACACCAAGCCTGCAACACTTAGAGCAAGTGCACTGGGGATTCACCAGGGAGGAGATTCATTAAGCATTGATAAAGTGGTGATAAAGGTGAGATGACTTCTCTAGTTTATCATTTCTCCAATTCTTACTTTATTCTATGGCACCAAATGCGCTAAGATTTCTTCAACTTTGGAGATTGTACTGCATAGACTCCATAGAATAACGTAGGAATTGGAGAAGTGAAACTGGAGAAGTCATCTCCATTTTATTACCTCTTTATCACTGATTAGTGAATCTCCCCCAGCTCTTCTTCCATACGTGGTAGTGAGAAGAGCTAGTCCATCTGGCAAGCAGCAGTTCAAACACTAAACTCTGCAGCTCTTTAACATGCCCATTCAGGCAGGTGCAATCAGCTCTAGAGACGCAGATGGACTAGCTGTTGTAATTTTCTTGCTGGAAAGAAGATTCGGTGAATCCCCAGTGCATTTGGGCCCATATTCAATAAGCTAAAGAGGTGTGATTCTGGAGTACGCCAACTGTACTACAGGGGGTAAATAAGCATTTCCCAAATTCACATTGATTTAAATTGTACTTTTAACCATTTGAATGCTAGTGTGGTCTCCAACACATTGCAAAATAATGCACTGGAGACCTCTATATCATTCATGGGGTAAAAACTAACATATAAATAATTGGGAATATTAATGTCTCCTCTATGGTTCAGTTGGTTTGCTGCAGAATTGCCCTTCTGTGACGTAAAAACAAAAAGCCCACAGCTCTAGCTCAACCATAATAAATACATACAGTGTATAAATGAAAAAAGTGTTAAATAACTGGCATCGAGATAGCAGCAAGGAATGGGATGGTTCTCCAATCCCCCCAAGAAACACTGGACCAAAACCCAAAGTGCACATACAAGACCAAGAACAAACCTGCGCTCCTCCATACCTATGTGTAAATGTGTGCCCTGACTTAGGCATATATAATGAAAATGTGTATATATGTGTCCTAACCTAGGTAAATATACTAAACTATTAAAGATTGAGAATTTAGTCCATCATTTGGTCTAAATATTCATGGAGCAATACCAACCCTTTGAGTGCCAGAGAGGTGCACAACATACCCTCCTAGCATTCAAAGTGTCAATGTATATGTCTTTTTCTTGTCTTTTTTTTTTTTTTTTTCCTCTCTCTCTCTCTCTCTCTCTCTCCTGTAATTTTCAATTTTGTCACCAGGTGGTGCAGTTCAGCCAACAGTTTGATCAAAAAAATAATTCACAGCTCTTTTTAAAGGAAAAAATAACAGTACATAATGTTTACATTGTTTTGTGCTTACTGATAACTCGCTGTGCATCAGTATCCATGTTGTTACAAATCCCTAGTAAAACTACCACATGGTTGGCTTTGTTGCATAAGCAAGATTCAATGAATATATATTGTTTCCTATGGAGAAATGCACTTGTGACTTTTACAACTACAGTAATTTTCAATAGTAATCTTCTGTTTCTTGAACAACTTGATACAGTCAGTCACTCGTGAACTAAGCCTTACAGTAGTCAGTACAACATCTCACCCCATGCCATCATCTGGATAAGGTTCATAGTCTTCCACCCTCATGTTGTATTTCTTAGCTGCAGCTGCCCTTTCCTCTGGAGTTTTAGGATATGGTCCTGGCAAGTCATTCTTTGAAGTTCCAGAAGCTACATAAAAAAAAAAATAAGTTAAAAGAAAACTTGCTAGAGTGAAAAGTGTACATGGCTACGTATACTAACATTGAAGAACTGTCAAATTAATTTCTTAGACTACAATTTTAGATTACTTTCCAATATATAATACAAATATGTTCTCTTTTTGTTTATTAATCAACAAAAGAATTTAAAAGTTATTCCAGCATATTTGAAGGAAATGGATAACAACAGATAGCTGCCATACCTGGGAACTCTAGGGATCTGCCCTGGAGACTCCAGGCTAAAACAAGATATTCCTGTGAAATATCCCTATTGAGAACTGCATCATAGGGGGCCAAATGAAAAGTGGTAAACTTTTAACACACTGAGGCCATTTTTCTGGCATATGATACCATTAACCCTTTGCGTGCCAGAGGGGTACAAAACACATTGCAAAGAAATGCACTCAGCACCCCTCAGGCCCTCAAAGGGTTTTAAAGAAATAGAAGCCTGAAAATGTGAAATTCCTTTCTTTTCAGCCATTAAAAATAACTTTCACAATGAGGGCAAATACTGGCTAACCTGATAAAAGACTCACTGAAAACAGACTATGGTTTTCCACTACATTCAGTTACAATGGGGCAGGTGTTTAAAGGACAAATAAATCAATACTTGGTAAGACATATGCACTATAAAGTGCATGAAAATGTGCAAGGCCCTTACTAGTAAGCCATCAGCAACGAGTTTGTAAATATGTGGTTAATGCCCAGACTTTGTGTATATAACACAGTGGAGATCAAACCAAAGGCTGAGGCCCCTTTTATTAGAAAACAAAATTACGCACCCTGCAACTATGAATACATGCAACCTGCCTGGATCTTTAACCTTTCGACTGCCAGAGGTATGCAACACAATGCGCCAGATATTTCTCTGGCACTCAAAGGATGTCTGCCAGATTGCACCCCTCACTCCCCCAGTCAACTGCCCTCACCACGGGGAAACAAGCCCCATAATATGCACTCCTCCGCTCTAAAAAGCAACAAAATGCCAACACAGACATGATACAGATACAATTTAAGATATGACTGAATAAATAATATAGCCTATGTCGTTCCATACACAAATGATCGTTTTGTGATCATCATGTGCATTAACCATTTAAGGACCAGAGGGTTGTGCATCGCAACGAATCGTGCAGATCTTTGGCCATTAAAGCTCGTCTATGATGGTTTTATAATACACAAAAAAAACATGTTAGTATTCGTGTCTCTACACATGCTAATAAGTTATGTGAAGGTGACTCTTCACACTCTGACCTGGCATATACAAGTCCTAATGTTCCACCATCCCGTAACCTTGTACCCACCTTCTCTTACACCGGGAATCTGCAATAACGAGGCAACCGGGGACGCACTCCCAGTGACTCTTCCTAGGGCGGCTCTGCGGGTCAGAGCTGTCATCCAGCGGACACCTACAGCCGCCATCTTCACCAGCCGGACAAATGTCCACTGCGCAGCCGCACACAGTGAAGGATCTTGTCAGTCCAATCAATGGCAGAGAACGCTATCATCTCGACTACGGAAGCCGTTGAGGGCCAAACAAGTCAGATCTCAATCGGCCAAATGGATTAGAGCAGCGATTTTCCGCGTTAGTCCTCGGGGTACACCAACAGTGCAGGTTTTCAGGTTGTTCCTTCTTAAACACAGATGAGTGAGTAGTGCCTCAGTAATTATGATGATTGATTCACCTTTGATTAATTAGGGATATCTTGAAAACATGACATGGTTTGCCCCCAGGACTGGAGCTGAGAATCACTGGATTAGAGGAGCAGTAGCAAAACACTACAGGGGACCATGTGGTATCCTGTTGCTGTCAGATACATGTTTTGCTGAACCCTGTTTGATCTCTGGTAGCTGTGTTGTAGGAAGAGGCCCAGGGCCCCTGCAAGGATTTTTGCCACCCTAGGCAAAACCTACTTTTGCCGCCCCTTGTGTTCCACCCCTTTATACCCCGCCTACTTATACCCCACCTGTTTTCTTGCCCCATCAGCTCCAACTTGCCCCCACTAGCTCCACTTTGTCCCATCAACTCCAACTTGCCCCCATCAGCTCCAACTTGCCCCCCACCAGCTTCACTTTGCCCCCCATCAGCTCCAACTTTCCCCACCAGCTCCACTTTGCCCCCTCAGCTCCAACTTGCCCCCCATCCGCTCCACTATGCCCCCTCAGCTCCAACATGCCCCTATCAGCTCCACTTTGCCCCCCATCTATTCCAACTTGCCCCCAGCAGCTCCACTATGCCCCCTCAGCTCTAACTTGCCCCCCCATCACATACCTGTAGCTCCCTCGCCGTCTTCTCTTCAGTAATGCAGAGCACGCTGGGAGATCATGACTCCCAGCGCGCTCTGCATTACTAAAGAGTGACCGCGATAAGGGAGTGCAGTAGCAACACAGACCTGACTGTGTTGTGTTCCGGTGTGGTGGGTGCGGGCGCAGCTTTTCTCCGCTGCATGCCCGCGCCCCCAGTACTTGTGCACCCTAGGCCGGCGCCTACCTCACCTATAGGTGGCGCCGGCCCTGAAGAGGCCCCAATTTCCTTCTATCATAAACCAGTGGTTATCATCAATATTTTGTCCAGGACACCTCTTACACACAATCTTGATTTTTGGGGCACCTTAACATTTTACACATTCCTCTTTAGGAGAGACAGTAACTCCTTGAGACCCAAATCCTTCTGTCCCTCTTTCCCACCATATTTTTATGAGATCAGACTGTATGGTGTAAACAACTGTATCACATTACATAACACCTATTCAACCATATGTGTATAAATTAGGTTGGTAAATAAATACTTTGGTCTTGCTCAAAATCCTTTACTCAGTTACACAAAGAGGGTCAGTAGGTCATAAAATAAAGTAACATTCTTAAATCGAGTGTCCCTCTGGCCATTTGAAACGTTGGGAGGAATGGTTGTCATTAGTTAAAGGTGCTTCAAGGGTATGTAACAATAACTAAACATTAGTTGTGTCTTACAATTAAAATAGCAAAAAAAAAAACACAACTCTTATACACATTTCCAGAACTACACCTGAAAATATTCAGATATTTGTCAAAGTCTTCATACAAAATAAGGGCACCCAAAGTGGATGTCTGTGGCACACCAAAGTGGTATGGCACCCTGGTTGATAATCGCTGGCATAGGCCACAGCATGAGCACTCCTGCACACACGTACGTGTGACATGTGGCCCATGGGCTGGCAGTGGAGATATACTTTAAGATCCCTGTAGACAAGCATCAATAAGTTAAAGGGATAGTAATATTTCACAAAAACAGCAGCTCCAATTAATCTTCATAGTATTTGGGCCATGAAAAGTGTTATTTCAATACTGTCAGAGTTGTACTTCAATAGTAATTGAATGATAAAGTATATCTCTCTCGCCCCTTTTACCTAGTGTAAGCCACCTCCCCTCAGATGTGGAATCTGGTCCTGGGATTTAGAGCAATGGGATATTTCTCCCAAACACTTTAACCATCTAAATGCCAGAGATATATAATGTAAAACCCCACCATGCATATGAAAATGCAACAACCTGCTATTATGCAATGAACAAGTTACATTTGCATATATATACTGGTGGGCTATTACATGGCTGCCCTGCTGTTGTCCATAAGTAAGCAGAGCTATTATTTCATTTATTACTTTTAGATGTTTTATGTACTAATTCACTTTCTTAGATTTTTTTATAACTTTCTGACAAAAATGTTTTGAGGTGTTTTCAGTGCAGGGTTACACGTGGGGTTTAACCCCTTAAGGACCACTCTGCATGGGGGTGGGGCATGCTGGAGGACCAGGGAACATTTTTTTTCACAAAAGTCATCTGTGATAATGGCGTGCTGAGATTTCAACCTTCCATGACATGCGAGGACCATCACTGGTCCTTAACGGGGAACTCTCACCTACGATAAAGCACTTCTTAGATGAATCTTCCATGCCAATACATTTTAAATACGTTTTTTTCTTTTTTAAAAAAATGTTCTATTGACGTAGATATCGGCTTTTTAATGTAAGTGAGTGACGTTAGTTCAAGACAGGCTGCAGAGGAGGTGGTAACGGGAAACATCTGGGGAGGGGAAGAGGCGAAGAATGACAGGCAGTGGTACAGAGCTGTACTGCAGTCTGTCCTGAACTGACATCACACACTTACATTAAAAAGCCAATATCTCCATCAATACAGCATTTAAAGGGATAGTAATGCCTAAAATAAAGTAGATCACTGAGTCCTTACTATGGTAAGCATAAAAATTTGTGCTATGTTTAATTATGTACTTTGCTGTAGTTTTAAAGATATTCAATGTAAAAAGTTCCCTCTCCCACCCCTTCTGGCCGCCTCCCCTTGGAGCTGCAATCCAATCATGGGACCGGACGGACACAGCGAGGGACAAACTTAAGTCATTAAGTATAAGGAAAACCCTGCCTCCTTTGACAAAGGAGTGCAGGATTTTCCTTTACTTACTGAAGTTTCTCCCTTGCTGCTCTCCATCCAGACCACTCTTAGATAACATGACTTGACCAGAAGGGGAGGGAGGGTGATCTTTTTACACTGAATATCTTTAAAACTACAGCAAAGTAAGTAATTAAACATAACGCAAACTTATGCTTACCATAGTGAAGACTCGGAGATCGACTTTATTTTAGACATTCCTATCTCTTTTAAAAAACAAACAAACAAAAAAAAGGATTTATTATATATTGGCATGGAATATTCATAGAAGAAGCACTTTACTGGGGGTGAGAGTTCTTCTTTAACGCCCGGACAGTCATGATGGTCCTTACAGGTCATCAGGAATTAGGGGGGTACTGTGCACTATGAGATTGTGTTGGCAATGATTCCAGTGAGGATCAAAATATTGACTTTTTCTAAATAAATAGCAAGTGACAAACTGAAAAGTCCTAAGACTGCTGATTCTACAATTTCCTTCCTTATGTATAATGTGCGTGTGCACACGTATAAACATGTATAGATCCAGCAAACAACATTACGGCCTTCCTTGTGGGAAAATATTTAGTATACCGCCTTCAATTGTATTTGACTTTGACATGCCTTCCTTACACTAAGTGCAGGTTTTCAAGATAAACCTTCTTGTTATTTGTTAACAAGTCAGTCAATGTGATTGCTCCACCAGTGCCTAATCAGGGATATGCTTAAAACCTGACTTGTTGATGTGCCGGGGTGTCAAACTCCCTGCCTCAAACACGAAGCTGGCTAAAAATGGCACTTTACACCAAGTTGAAAATTTCCAATGGAAAGTGCTGATTTTCCTTTGTTTTGCCTATGTATTGCATTGGAAACAATCGTAGATATACATTTCCGGCCAGTGCTGCAAGTATTCCCATGGCAGCAGATTGTGATTCTTTGTGACTCTAGCAAATACTCTAAATAAAGGGAGCTGTTTGTGGTGGTGTTAGGAGTGTTGTTGGAAATAGACACTCCCAGTTGTTTTTTGTGTGTGGGTGAGAAGAAGGTACAGTTATCCTCGCAGCCTCCCAAAAAAGGCATGAAAGTGAGTGACAAGCAGCCAGCTGAGACTAAGTGATGCAACACTGACATATACCAGATGTAATAACCAAGGAAAATATAAACAAGGGGTCCTGCTTGACATACTGTGTGTTCCATTCATATATAGACACAGTGCAATACATCAGCAAGAACTAGGGACAAGGGAGGCTATACTGAGGTGTGGTGCTGCACCGGTGATTGCTGTGTGCTTTATTATTTTACTGCAAGCTATAGAGATAGTGAAATATCACAAGCCTATCCTGTACAGTACTATAAAAATACCACTGCAGTAGTTCTTGGGAGAGAAAGAACTCTGCCACTATTTAGTATTGTAGAGGCAAAGAGCATAGCTAGTTGCTTGTGATTGGTGGGACTGTGTGGGTGTGTGAGAGTTGTATACAGTAAGTGTGACAGACAAAATATTCAGAAGAAAAAGTCAGATACAAGCAGGAGTTTTGATTTGTGCTGGAGACAGACAGTAACAGTGACAGACTGAATGTAATAGTGACATAGATCACACATTATCAGATGGAAAACAAAATGATTCCATATATTGCTGTTAGCTGTGTAGTGTACACTAACAAGAGTATTTTAACTATGTCCGTCAAACATGCCAAGGGCAGGGGTAACAGGTAAATTAGGATGAGTGCATAGACATGTTGGTAGTAGTAAAGCAGTATTCCAGAAACTGAGTGGCCACGGTTGAAGTAGATATTTCAGCAAGTGACTACAATGAACCTCTTCCACGTGAGATGGAGGCCATTCATATAAGTGATGTGAAATTTCCCACTTCTACTTAAAGATGATGATGAGCATTGTCATTTTAATGTTGTTACCACAGTGGACGAGGCTTTAGTAGTGGGACTGATTTCAGTATTAGACAGAGATACTAACACCTCATTGGCACTTCAAAGTAGTGTCCAAGGGTCTGTAAATCCCTCTCAGGAGAACTATAACAATACATAGTTTGAGGAGAAAACAAGGGGAGGGGAAGAGAAGTTCTCCATTAGCATACAGAGTTGTCGAACTGCTGGCGATGTGTAAGAGATTCCTTCACTTCCCTCCCTTCCTCCACCTTTTGCCACTCACCCACCCCTCCTCAGCTGGTTCGCCACTAGGGGCATAAGATGGGTGGCAGAGTGGTGAACCAGCTGAGGAGGGGTGGGAGAGTGGTGAATGGGGAAAGTGAAGTTCTAGCACTTTTCTGCTTCCTCGATGCATGTGACACACAACCTGTATAGAGAGCGCATCAACAGGCCAGCAAAGAGCTCATGACTGGTTAGCCAGTGTTCAGTCAGTAGCAGCCCCCCCCATTAAATCTAGATGGTCTTTTCATATGTGCATGAGAGAGAGAAGTGTTTTGTGTTACTTCATTACATTTTCAACCATTTGGCTGCTAGAAGTGTCTCCAGTGCATTGCAAAGCAATGCGTTGGAGAGATTTCTACCAGCCAAGGAGATAAAGTCCATTTTTTTTTTAGAGTAATGTGTATATGCTACAAATATTAATAAAAATAAATGACAAAGAGCTGAGAGGACGAGTGTGTACTGGTTGGTATACTGCAATTTTATAACCCTTTAAATGCCACAGGGGTGTGCAATGCACATTCCTATGGCACTCGAATGGTTAAAGGAATGATGCTGTTTGTGGTATTGAGAGGATCATTTCTGACTCTCCACTGAGCAAGCTGGGAAGCAGAGAGGATGTTCTCAGACTTCAGGGTTGTCTGTGCTGGCAATGTGTAAAGGAGGGTATGCCTAAAAAAAAATTTGATAGATAAATAGATTGATATATATATCTATACTATAAAGAAGAAGTGATCAGGTGACCACAAATTCTATGTCAGTGCCAGACACAATTTTTTTTTTTTAATTCCCTGAAGAAGAAGCCAGATAGAGTGCTTCGAAACGCGTTGGAGTGGAGGAGAACATGTGGAGATGAAAATTCACCATTAAATATGACCCAGAAGATCTGTATACAAATAGTATTAAGGTACGGGTGAAAACAGACGCCATATTAGAAGCGGATCTGAGAGGCCGATTGAGATACCAGTGAGCAGGTGTGTGGAGCACGGTGAGCACGCGAAGAAAGAGGACGCAGGTGACCCGTGGACAAAACCTAAAAGCAAGAAAGTTGTTCTCTGAATAAAGGAGTCCCTAGAGGTATGAGCTGTGGAAGTCTGTAGAGGATATATACACTTGGTCATGAGAGGTATTGTAATCACCCACATTACCTTTAAAAGATCCGGGTCTAGATGGTACATTGAAGCAATTTTAGAAGAAAATATCTCCAAATGTATTGATTGTAATTATATGCAGGGTTAGAAGAACTTTTTATGCTTAAAGATAAGGTAGTATGTGTGATTGAGCTCGGAGAGGAAAAAAGAAACAAACATCATACATTCCCTTTTAGAGACTTTTTAAAGATCTTCTGTTTCGATTTATAAATACAGTAGTTTGCTTTGGATACAACATATGGGAGTGAAATATTTTACTGGATTATATCCAAAGGTTTTTTTATTGATTGTTTTGATTTTTGGTATATGTCTTTGAATTTTTATTTTGGGGGATGATCATCCATAATATATATTTTTTATTAGTAGTGTACTGTGCAGAGTTAGTGTTTGTGAATTTCCATCGGCGGTCTCCTTTTATTGGGAGTTGAGCAGATGGAGTTTTATCACAAAAAATAGATTGGACTATATTAAGAACCAGACAACTATCATATTGGCTGTGTTGGTTTTACATTTTTTTGTATTTTGTATGTAGTAAATTGATTATTGATTTATATGTGCCACTGAGTTTTTTTCTAGTTTATTGGTTACAGATGGCCCCGATCTGCCGCTACTGGTTAATACTGTACTGATCTCTTGGGGGAAGGGATTGTGGCAACTTGCAGAATTCCTATTAGACGTGGCGCGGGGTAGGAAAGGATTTACCATTTATCGGTATATTTCCGATTGAAGCGCTAGTCTGAGGTGGTCTTTGGTGTGCTACATCTCTTCGTGGAGGAGAGCGTGGAGTGCTACCCTGTTGGGATATTTGGGACATCTGTATATGTTAGTTCTGGATACATATTGGGTGTGTTGGATTGATATTAAATATAGTTTTTGATACTTTTATTTACTGTGTCCTTTGTTCTATAAGGGTAATGTAGCGCTGATCTATTGTGTGTGGATTGGATGTTTTAAGTATAGCCATTGGGAATTAGGTTATTCAGATCTGGCGGCTGGTGCCCTGTGAAACGTAAGTCTGGTGATCATTGCGCCACCTATTAGTTAGTTGTTCTTCTTTATCCCCACTGATCTCAATCCCCCACTAAACACATACACAAACCCATGTGCCCTTCGTGCCTGTAATCTCATGCTCTGTTCCTTCCTACAGTATCCCATGCTTTGTCTCTAATCTTGTACTCTATCCTCCCCACTTTATGCTCTTTAACACCTAATCGTGTGGTCTGTATCTCCTTATCTCACTCTATCCTCCCTCTGCCCTCCATCTGACTCTTCCACCTGCTCTCATACTCTACTGCCCCCTCCCAGATCCTGCTCCCCCCATTGGTTACTTTCTATTCCCTCTTATCTCTCCCTCTCTGCATGTTCTACCACAGGTCACAGATATGTGAGACTTTAAGATCCCTGCAGATGGCTCCTCTGGACCTCCTGAAAGGGTTAAACTGTTTGCTGTCATTAAACACATCAGATGACAGTACAGAAATGGGTCCAGTGTCTGACTAACTGATTTGTAGTCACTCTCTTCTCGGTGCACTTTCATTCAGTCTTCTATTTAAATTGAAGGCTGTTTTAATGCAAACACACAGGACCTGTCTCTCTGCTCTCATGTGTAATGACGGATACAATATTATGTATATGTGTGTGTATGCATGTATGTGTGTATCATTGTATGTGTACATGCCTATGCATGTTTATATGTATGTATGTATGTATGTATGTGTATGTATGTATGTATGTGTGTATCATTGTATGTGTACATGCCTATGCATGTTTATATGTATGTATGTATGTGTGTATCATTGTATGTGTACATGCCTATGCATGTTTATATCTATGTATGTGTATGTATGTATGTGTGTATCATTGTATGTGTACATGCCTATGCATGTTTATATGTATGTATGTATGTGTATATGTGTCTATGTATGTGTGTCTAACACAAACTTCGAAATACCATTGTATACAAACATTCCACTTAACATTACGGATTTCAAACATAAAAAAAACCACAGACAGGAAACGCCTTCCCACACTGCTAGTATAATTATATATATATATATATATATATATATATATATATATATATTTATATACACAGTACTATGCAAAACTCTTAGGCAGATGTGAGAAAATGATGTAAAGTAAGAATGCTTTAAAAATATTGTTTTTATCAATTAACAAAATGCATAGTGAGTGAACAGAAGAAGAATCTAAATCAAACAATATTTGATGTGACCAACCTTTGCCTTCAAAACAGCATCAGTTCTTCTAGGTACACTTGCACACAGTTTGTTAAGGAACTTGACAGGTAGGTTGTTCCAAATATCTTGTAGAACTAACCACAGCTCTTCTGTGGATTTAGGCAGCCTCAGTTGCTTCTTTCTCTTCATGTAATTCCAGACAGACTCAATGATGTTGAGATCAGAGCTCTGTGGGAACCACACCATCACTTCCAGGACTCCCTGTTCTTCTTTATGCTGAAGATAGTTCTTAATGACTTTGGCTGTGTGTGTGTCATGTTGCAGAATAAATTTGGGGCCATTCAGAAGCCTCCCTGATGGTACTGCATGATGGATAAGTATTTGTCTATACTTATCAGCATTGAGGATGCCATTAATTCTGACCAAATCCCCAACTCCATTTGCAGAAATGCAGCCCCAAACTTGCAAGGAGCCTCCACCAGCTTTACTGTTGCCTGCAGACACTCATTCTTGTACGGCTCTCCAGCCCTTCGGTGAATAAACTGCCTTCTGCTACAGCCAAATATTTCAAATTTTGACTCGTTAGACCAGAGCACCTGCTACCATTTTTCTGCACCCCAGTTCCTGTATTTTCATGCATAGTTGAGTTGCTTGGCCTTGTTTCCATGTCGGAGGTATGGCTTTTTAACCACAAGTCTTTCATGAAAACCACTTCTGACCAGACTTCTCTGGACAGTAGATGGATGTACTAGATTCCCACTGCTTTCTGTCAATTCTGAGCTGATGGCATTGCTGGACATCTTCTGATTGGGAAAGGAAATAAACATGATGTATATTTCATCTGCTGCACTAAGTTTCCTTGACCGACTACTGCAGCTACTGTCCTCAACGTTGCCCATTTCTTTGTGCTTCTATTACAGAGCAAACACACACTTTTGAGCGTCTGAGTTCAATATTTTTTTGAAGCCTGGTGGTTCTTTTGCTATTACTGCCTGCATAAAGTGGAGGGTCACAGAAACAAGCTTTCCATAGTTGGATTTACAACAACAGCACCTGGCAACAAAACATTTTGAATTCAAATGCTCAGAAAAATGCTATAAGTTAATCCTGTTATAACTGACTGAAAAATCTCCGCAGTAGAAGTACCCTTGTTTTACTCAGCAGAAAAGTCCCACATCATACATATTTCAATAATTAGGGTTCACGGTCTCTTTAAATCAACTGGAAGTTATATGTGTTCCTTATGGTCCAGTTGGTTTGACCCAGAAATGTTCGACATTTGCATTTGTACTTCTGTTCCAGTTACTGCTAGTTAATCATCTAACATATATATGTTATCAAGGTAGCTAATTAAATTTAGGGGCCCTTTTTATTGTTAAAAGAGAAAATTATCCTCCAGATTCACTCTAGATAGATTGGAGCACTATGCTGCCATGACTGTGCCCATGGCTGACCCCCTTTTTTTTAACCCTTTGAGTGCCAAGGGGGTACGCAACGCATTGCAGAGCAATGAGTTGCAAACCCCTCTGGCACTTAAAGAGTTAATAGCATCTATAAATAAAAGTAAAGTTGTTGTTGGCAAGGATAAACACTTGAAGGAAAAACCTAATTTGAAAATTTGACATGATATGAAGAACTAATAATTTGGCCTATTAAACTATATTGCTAACTATAATCATCTATCAAGGCAGGGATATGTCATATCTTTAAATGTTAAACTGTGGTTAAGAAGTGACATATAAAATATATGCATTTGGAAATATGTTATGTACAAAAAGAATCAAATGAAATTCTCTTTATAAGGTTGCTGGGGGGTGTTATGCCAAGGCGTGATTTGGCCTTTGTAGGCCTCTGGTATGTATCATTCATTTGTTTATTTTTGTATGTGTATGTTATTCAAAGTGCACCAGTCCTAGGCCATAAAATGAATGAGCAGATAGCAGTCACCAGAACAAGATGTAGGCTGACATAAAAGGTCTTGGGCCCTCTGCTCTGATGGGGGTTGTCTAGGGGACAGCCACATAATCTGAAATAGGGAGAACATGTGTGTGTATAGTGTAAAAAGGTTCAAATACAACTATATATCCAGAATGCCCAGGTTTTACCCTTTCGGTGGGTACCAAACATGCCAGGGAGAGGTGTTCCTGCTAGGAGTTACCAGAGTAGCCACTTTGCAATCAGTTAGACCCAACATATTTGATGTCCAGATATTCACACAAATATGAGGAATGTGATTAGTATAATAGTATGGAGGTGTGCTTTAAACTGCATGTTTTGGGAAGCCTTATGACTTTTCAGGTAGACCTCTGCAGTAACATCCCTGACAGGTTTGATTGAGTGGGCTGTAAAACTGTCAGGACAAGCCCCTGACCTACACAGGTAACACCCAGGGGGTCTGGCCTCTTAGAAGGAACTGTGGAATTTATTTAATATGGTTTTGGATAAAAAAACAGGGAATTTCTTTGTAACAACTGAGAGGAGAACTTTTACCATCTGAAGTTTCCACAAGGACTCTTAATATATCGGTAATTGTATATAGGGATTTCTTGTGTTTCTCCCATTTTATTTTATGGACTGTTTTGCCAATGTGCAATCTTTATTTCTGTATGTCCTTTATTTCTGTATTTTTGTACCAGCACTATGAAACCTTTTTTTCAGATTAAATGTTCAATTAATCAGCTCTTGTCTCTAATATGAACTCACTACTCTGAAGGAAGCTTAGTTAGAACACGCTACTAAAGGGTTAATTATATATGTCTGATTATTAAGGGGATTTTATACTGTAATTCTGTTGTGTTTGGGGTAACCTAAGATGCCCAGATATAAAGTCTTGGTGGTGGCAGCAAATTGTAGTGCTGGGGTGATAGTGCAGGAGGGATTACAGGGGTTAATTTGGTGTTTGCTATGAATAGTAACAGAGAACCAGGGATCTGATGTTGTTAATGTTTTCACTCTCACACTCTCCCCACTGTCTCAGCAGGGCCTATAGCCCTCGCTTGTGACAGGGGGTAAATATTATAGAGGTTATTTAGTTATTTTAATTTTAGAGCAGCACAGGGGTGTGTAATTAATTGCAAAGCAACGTGTTGCGCACCCCTCAGGCAAAGGCTAAAATGATTATCTAATGAATTCATGTGCATGTTCATTTTCTTCTGTTTATTGGATATTTTATCTGCCACAAGGGGGTGCTGCATCACATAAATGTAATATTACTAATATTATTATTATCCCTTTTTATTTAAAAAGTGCCATCTTCTTCTGCAGCTCTGTACAATAGGGAATAAATATACAGAGAAGTAAAACAGTACAAACGGAACATAGAAAACAAAATAATCAGAGTCCCCTTCATGTGAGAACTTATAGTCTAGAGGAAGGTAGGTTGGGACACAGTAGATGTAAGTGCAAAGCAAAGATGGTGAATGGGAGTGTGTTTGGAAACAAGGTGTAAGTGTTACAGGTTGTACAGAACACAGTATTAAGGGTACAGTGCTGTTGGTAACAACAGAGAAAAGGGACTTGGGAGTAATTATTTCTGATAACTTAAAGCCATGAAGGAATGCAAGCAGGGTGCTGAGTTGTATATAGTCTAACACGAGAAAGTCAGAGGCTTATTTGTAATGTAAGAAATTTTTATTTCACTGAGCAGGAAGTGGTAGATGTTAATACAGTGGGTGAATTATGGTATAGACATAAGGCTATCCTGAGCATATGACAAGACCAAGAACCTAATAAAATTTGAGATTTTTACCTGGACAGACTGATTTACTTTTGAAATGTCGCCCTCTAATCAGAGGCGTAACTAGAAGCCACCGGGCCCTGGTGCAAGAATTGCCATGGGGCCCCCCCGCCCACATTGGCCCCCTCATCCACATTGCCCCTTCCACAATGCCCCCCTTCATCTCCACAATGCCCCTTCCACAATGCCCCCTTCATCTCATCTCCACAATGCCCCTTCCATCTCCATCTCCACAATGCCCCTTCCACAATGCCCCCTTCATCTCCACAATGCCCCTTCCACAATGCCCCCTTCATCTCATCTCCACAATGCCCCTTCCATCTCCACAATGCCCCCCTTCATCTCCACAATGCCCCCCTTCATCTCCACAATGTCCCTCTTCCACAATGCCCCCCTTCCATCTCCACAATGTCCCCTTCATCTCCACAATGCCCCCCTTCATCTCCACAATGCCCCTCTTCCACAATGCCCCCCTTCATCTCCACAATGCCCCTCTTCCACAATGCCCCCCTTCATCTCCACAATGCCCCTCTTCCACAATGTCCCTCTTCCACAATGCCCCCCTTCATCTCCACAATGCCCCCCTTCCACAATGCCCCCCTTCCTCTCCACAATGCCCCCCTTCATCTCCACAATGCCCCTCTTCCACAATGTCCCCCTTAATCTCCACAATGCCCCCTTCATCTCCACAATTCCCCCCTTCCACAATGCCCCCTTCCATCTCCACAATGCCCCTCTTCATCTCCATCTCCACAATGCCCCCCTACATCTCCACAATGCCCCTCTTCATCTCCATCTCCACAATGCCCCCCTACATCTCCACAATGCCCCTCTTCATCTCCACAATGCCCCTCTTCCACAATGCCCCCCTTCCATCTCCACAATGTCCCCTTCATCTCCACAATGCCCCCTTCATCTCCGCCCCCCTTCATCTCCACAATGCCCCCCTTCATCTCCACAATGCCCCCCTTCATTCATCTCCACAATGCCCCTCTTCCACAATGCCCCCCTTCATCTCCACAATGTCCCTCTTCCACAATGCCCCCCTTCATCTCCACAATGCCCCCCTTCATCTCCACAATGCCCCTCTTCCACAATGCCCCCCTTCCATCTCCACAATGCCCCCCTTCATCTCCACAATGCCCCTCTTCCACAATGCCCCTCTTCCACAATGCCCCTCTTCCACAATGCCCCCCTTCCACAATGCCCCCCTTCCACAATGCCCCTCTTCCACAATGCCCCCCTTCATCTCCACAATGCCCCTCTTCCACAATGCCCCCTTCATCTCCACAATGCCCCTCTTACACAATGCCCCCCTTCATCTCCACAATGCCCCTCTTCCACAATGTCCCCCTTCATCTCCACAATGCCCCCCTTCCACAATGTCCCCCTTCCACAATGCCCCCTTCCATCTCCACAATGTCCCCTTCATCTCCACAATGCCCCCCTTCATCTCCACAATGCCCCCCTTCCACAATGTCCCCCTTCCACAATGTCCCCTTCATCTCCACAATGCCCCCTTCCATCTCCACATTTGCCCTACCTCCAGTCCCTGGTGGTCTAGTGGAGTGTCTTTACAGATCTGTTCCTCCTTCGGCACAGATCCCTGGAACCGGAGCTCCCGCGCGCCGCTGTAGTAATGCAGAGGCTGGGAGATGATGTCATCTCCCAGCGCTCTCTATTACTACAGCGGCGCGCCGAGTGGGAGCTCCAGTAAGTGACTGCTGCGGGCGAGGGGGTCGCAGGCGGTGGCCGGGCCCCTGGAGTGACTGGCCCGGTCGCAGGTGCGACCGCTGTGACCCCTATTGTTACGCCACTGCCTCTAATAGGCAGCTATCAAAGGGAGAGATCATAATGAGGTCTGAATCAAAAGGGCTAAATCAGACATTCTGATGTTGCACGCTTAAGGGTCGCCACTAGAAGGCGACATTTGAATAGTAATCCTAGCAAGGTTGTGGTGAAGTCCACAAGGCCACAATAGTAAACCTGTGGGATGTAGGAGCTGCACAGAGGTCCACTCAATGCTAAGACACTCCACAGAGAATCTCACCGATCCAATTACTGCTTTGTCACTACAGAACATCTCATCAACTTTCTCACTTTTATTAAACTTCAGAAAGCATAACTTTAACGTTCTCACTGCTAAGAAACTCTGCAGAACATCTTGCCAACCACTCACTTCCAGTACATTCTGAACACTATTTCACCAACTTACTGCTTGTATACACCGCAGAGCGTCCCATCATCTCTGCACAACTTTTCACCAACCCATTTACTAATAAGACACAATGCAGAGCATCTCCCCAACCCATTCAATGCTAGTACACAATTTGCAGAGCATTTCACAAACCCACACACAGTAGAATAATTCCCCAAACCACTTACACTAGTACACTGCACAGAGAATCTCTCCAACTCGCTTCCTGCTAGGATACCCTGCAGAGCAATTCACCAATTCAGTCACTGCTAGTTCACTGCAGAGCTTCTAACAAATTCACTCACTGCAAGTACACTCTACAGAACATTAAATACCGGAGAGCATCTCACCAACCCATTCACTTCTAATACACTCCTCAGAGCAACTCACCAGCCCATTTACTGGTAGTAAACACTGTAGAGCATCTCACCAACCCATTCACTATTAGTAAACACTGCAGAGCATCTCACTAACCTAGTCACTGCTAGGGAAAAATGCAGAGCATCTCACCACCCCCTTAAAGGGATAGTAATGTTTCATAATAAAAGCAGCTCTAATTAATCATAATAGTATTTGGACTTTGGAGAGTTTTATTTCAATTCTGTCAGAGTTGTAGTTCAAGAGTAATTCAAAGACAAAATATCCCCCTCCCGCACCTTTACTGATGTAACACTGTTCAGCTTAGAGCAGCAGGGAGGTGCCCAGGCAGACTGCAGCGAGGGACAATCTTCAATTAAGATAAGGGAAAAACCTGAAAAACTTGTCAAGGGGTGCAGGGCTTTCATTGTTCTCATAGGAAGAAGATTGTCCCCTTCTGTTATCTGTCTGGTCTATGGACTGGATTCCACATCAGAGAAGAGATGGCTTACACTAGGTAAAAAGGGCGGGAGGGAAAACTTTGCTTGTGAATATGACTTATATCGTTCTTCATGTTTTTTTAATACCTACAAAATAAAATAAAGATTAAATGAAGTATTACTATCCCTTTAATTGCTAGTAAACCTTGCCAACCCACTCATGGCTAGTTCACTTCAGAGCATCTCAACAATCCACTTACTGCAAGTACATTCCACAAAGCATTTCACCCACCCTAACCCACTAATTGATGGGACAGTGCAGAGTATCCTATCAACCTATTCACTACAAGTACACTCTGTAGAGCATAGACTGCAAAATATAGTTCCATAAGCTAATCGCTCACAAACTAGTCAGTCGCTACAACACTGTATAAACAAATTAGTATCCATTTAGGGCTTGATGGGCCCGGTGCTGTCCCCCAACAATCGCAGTAAACCGATTCCACATACGTGAAGACAACAGGAAGGGATCGCTCACGGGACGACCAACAAAAGCTTGAGCCCAATCCAGATTTTAGTAAAATCTTTATGAAGTTTATTATATCAAATATTAAAAACAACAAACATTGGATCTTTAGTAACACATGGAGGCCTCCAGAGACACCAACCTAACGCGTTTCGTGGGTGGATCCCACTTAATCATAGGCTGTGTCTCCGGACTTTAAAACTCTTATTTATACTAAATATGAATAATAATTAACCAATCCCCATGGAAACATGGGATGAGAAGTAGGAGGATGCCAGTTTTGTAACATCTCTGTAAGCACCAATATTTTGAATTGAATTCTTATGTATAAGGGGAGCCAGTGTATGGATTGGCGGTGAGGATCGGTATTTGAGGAGCAATGTACAATGTAGCTTAGTCTGGTGGCAGAGCACATTATGGACTGTGGTAAGTTTAGCTGGGTTAAAGGAAGGAATATTAGGAGTGTGTTGCAATAATTAAGACAGGTCATAATGAATGTTTGGATTAAAATGTTGGTAATATCTTGGTTGAGAAAATTTTGAATTCTAGATGCTACATAGATCAAGGTGGTATGAGTTGGAGATTGACCGAATATGGAAAATTCAGGATATTGTCTATCTGCATAAAGGGTGCATTAGAATATCTATATAGAGCTTTTTAGAAGCACTTGGTTAGAAATCTTCAACAAATAGAAGATTATGGATGGAGGGGGCATAAAGAGAAAGGAAAGGAGGAAGTGAGGAAGTACCTAAGCTTAGGACGATCCAGTGAATGCGGTTAGACCTAGAGGCTGGTCTTGCCTGGTGCAAAAGTGAATGATATCCAACTGATGTGTTCTACACTTAAAGGCACATGTGCCATTCTGTTGTGCTTTCTCTACAAAACCACACACACACACACACACACACACACACTTTCTCTCACCTTGATGAATAAGGTCAAAATTTGTTTTGGGGAGGATAAAAGCTGATGTGTCAAATGTGTTGCAATTTTGTGGCAAACCAAATGCACCATAGGTAACAAATTAACATGCACTTTGCTTTAAATGTGGCACTTAACTCTTGAATGCTCTTTGCTTTAAATGGGGAATTTAACACCAGGTTTCTAGTGCATTGCTTTGCAATGTGTTGGAGGCCTCTCTAGCATTCAATAAGTTAAAAATCCCTTTAACCCCTTAATGACCAGAGATGTGTCCTGACACAGACTTTTTTCATCCCAGCTTGCCTACAAGGTGCACTGTGATCACTGGGAAAGCCTAAAACCGACTGCTTCCCGATCGGAGCAGTCAGTTTCAGCCTCACACATACACACAAAATCGTGAGGTTATATCACTGCAGGTATGGTGGATTTTTATGTGTCCCCTATGGTGCTCTTGCTTTGCACCAGAATTCCACCACGTTCTTAGTACATCATCCCCAGTGACATTACATAAATTAACAACATGTATAGCTCCACAACAACCCTGGCTGAATTAATCCTTCATTAAGTGGACCTGCCACCTTAAGACAAGTTTAGGATGTACTCACCATTTTCAGTAAATTCAATTATTTTTGAGAAATTAACTCATATTTTTGTGGCACATTCTGGCATTTCATGCTAATGCCCAGCATAGTATGCTAATGAGTTCTGTTCCTGTTCTGCCCCAGTGTAGGCTCTGTCTAGATTTATTCATAGTACACTATTTGAGAATACTGGCCACCACATAAACTAATTAGCATAAGGTGTCATATTGTGCCACCAACAAATAAAGATTAATTTCTCTATAATTATTAATATTGCAAACAAATAGCTGGCATAATATACATGCAGTTTCAAATTATTTTTGATATTAAAGGAATAATTTTAGGGTGACAGGTCCACTTCAGCAAGAATTGTAGCATTTCTGGAGCAACACAACAGCACCATAGTGGACTAATAAAATAATCCCCAAAGTCCCACTGCTTTATATGGGGCTTTTAATGACTTAAATATTGGCGAGCTCTCAGATACCTTGCTTTGGTCTGCCCATGGAGGTGTTATTCAGGGCATTTTAAGGACATTTGAGGCTCCTGGCAAAATTGTGCATCTAGATATTGGGAAATATTTAGGATCCTCTTCATTTTTGCTGTAATCTCTTTCATCCCTTTATTTTGGTGGAAAAAGCCAACATATTTATGTGTTATGCACTCATAACAGCCAACTACGATCCCAAGATTAAACTTGTTCCGTCCTGTAAAGCTGGGACTATTGGGAACCCAGGGTGTGGCTCCATGAAACAGGAGGTGCCAGTGAACTCTGGGTATGTCTATGAATTAAAATGCCCCTGCCTTCATTGTATTGCTGCCCAAGTCAAACTTTAATTTCATATTGTTATTAGAATATCAGATCAGAAAATTGCACCAGAATACTGTTCCATTTTGTAAAAAAAGGTGTACCTAGATCAGGGGTATCCAAGTTCTGTCCTCAAGGTCTACCAAGACTCCTGGATGTAAGGTGAGTTAATCAGTGACTCATTAATTTTCACTGACCCACCTGTGCTCAAGCAGGCAATTCACTAAATCCTGGTCTTTTGGTAGCTCTTCAGAATTAATCTTAGTCACCCCTGGTCTAGATCAGTGATTCTTAGCTCAAATTCTTGGGGTACAGTGACAAGTCAGGATATCCCTAATTAAGCACAGGTAACTCAATCATTATGACTGAGCCACTAATTACTCAGCTGTGATCAAACATCGACAGGATATCTTGAAAGATGACCTGTTGGTGTCCCCCAAAGACACTGGTCTAGATGGGCTGAGGTGTGCCTATGGGGTTGTTGTAAAAAGAAAAAGAGAGGATATTCTAGAGAGAACCAGCTAAACCATAGAGGAAAAATTAATATTTCCATGGATTTAAATTGGGCTTTTATCACCTTGAAAGCTAGAGAAGTCTCGGTGTGTTGGGGACTTCTATAGCATTCAAGTGGTTAAAATTCACATTTAAATCAATAGTGTTTGGAGGTTCTATATTTGGCCCTTATGGGGCAGAAGGTTTGCTCCAGAATTGTTATTCTTTTTTACTGAATATATGTCACTGCATGTTTTAATGCCCACCTGTGAGTGAGTATATGTGCATGGAAGCAGATGCCCTTTTTCTGCATCAGAATATTGCCGCATAATATGAGTTGCTCCTGCATTTGTTACATACCTCTCAATGTATCCAAAAATCTGTATTGCTTCCCAATGAGGCACTGTGCTTATCAAGTTTTCAGACAGCCTATTTAGTACCTGCCCTTGAATGCACACTTGACATTGGACATAATACTGCAATATAAATGTTATAAAGCTGAAAATTTGAACAAACATTGCAATGCATACTCTAGGGGAAAAAATCTAAATTGCCTAAATTTTTTTTTCTAGAAATTACTATATTCTATCTTAGGAGAAAAAATGAAATAAAATCTTTAAAGAGGTAAAATGACTGAGGGAAAAGAAAATATCAGTAAATTTATGTCAAGCATAACTATTTTCACTAACTAAATATACACAGAATTAATAGTCCTATTAAAACAACAGTAAGAATGGAATGGGATTTAATGAATCATAATCTTTAATAGCTTTTGATTTAAAAAAAAAGTTATGGAGATCATTATGAATACATTACGTGTTATTACTTTTGTGTATAATGGATATAAACCTACCTTAAGTACAACAGAAGAAATGTATATAATGAGGTATGCTCTACAACTAGGTAATGTTAATATTGATCTTCTTTTGCATAAAATATGGTACACATTTGAATAATGACAGTGGTAGGGAATCACCTTTGTTTCTTCTCCTATTCTATAATCACTACCAAGAATTTTAAGTCCATGCATTAACTGTAATATTTATATGAATACAGAAAAGTCAATTTACACAACAGTGAGCCATTAGATCTTCCTTACTTAGTATTGATCGTATTTTCCATTATATACTGCTGTTTGTTAAGTTCTATATATATTTCAGTACATTGTTTCATATCTAATAATAATGCACAGGAATGTATTCTTTTGCAGTATATATTTATTTCAGCCTGGGAATCCAGAACGAATTGGAACTCAAGAAACTTGAAAAATGTTATACTTTAGTGTGCCTGTGTAGTGTGCCACTGCCAATTCTTGCTTTGATTATTTATAATATATATATATAATTTAAGCCAGGAAGGGAAGCACTCACGTTTAAGATAGCCAGCTGCCTGGGTGCTCTACTAATGGCTAAACGTATATATCCAAAGATGTAAGTAAGCACACACAGGACTTCACGAAGTTGTGTTGTTTCAGATGTTTAACCCTTTGAGTGCCAGAGAAGTACGGAACGCATTGCTTTGCAATGCGTTCCGTACCTCTCTGGCACTCAGAGGGTTAATTAGTGCAGTAATTAAACATCTGAATCAACACAACTTAGTGAAGTCCTGTGTGTGCTTACTTACATCTTTGGAGAATATATATATATATATATATATATATATATATATATATATATATATATATATATATATATATATATATATATATATATATATATATATATATATACACACACGGTATATCCCAATAGCAAATCGATAATTGGAAAAACAAGCAATAAAATCACATTTTAAAAATATAATAGATGGTTGTTACATTTATTGTGTGCGTGTATTAATAAATTATGTAAAATAAGCCTTATGTATGGAACACATACATAATGGGAATTGTGAAAACAGCACAAAGGTTATCTGTTGTCCATTGTCCACCCTTGCTGTAAGATGTTGTTTAATGTGATATGTTCATATGACATGCCCTATATATATTTTGCAAGTATATGTGTTAGAAAAAATAACACTAAATGTAAATGTTAAATAAAAATTGCAGGTCCTAACTGTGAAAGCAGGAATTGTTATATAATGTTTACCCCCAAACCAAAGGGGGGAAGAGGAAGAGGAGGTGCTAACAGTGATGTAAATTCTGTAACCAGTGAGGCTGCTGTTTATGGAGAAGAAGTGGAGTAATTCTGGAACAAACCATTTGAACTACAGGGGACAAATAAATATTACCAAAATTCCTGTCATTTTTTTCTTTACCCCTTGAAGGCTATAGAGATCTTAAAAGCTCAATTTAAATTTTATTTGCTTCTGTGGTGCTGTTGCTTTACTCCAGAATTGCTCCACGTCTGTTAAGCATGCAGCTCAGTGTTTATATAATAACTAGTTTTAAAGCCCGTATACATGGGCCAACACTGGCGGCGCTGCAGTCATGCGCAGTACTGACTGCCCGAACGTGCCGCGGCTAATACGGAGCGGGGAGCTCCAAATTCAGACCGTAGTCCTCTCTGCGCTCCTTCATAACTGCACCCTAACTAACACAGGTAGCCAACACTGGTCCTCAAAAGTTACCAACAGTGCACGTTTTCAAGATATCCCTGAATGAGCTCAGGCAGACCGATTAAAGTAACAACGGCTGGGCCACTAATACATTCATCTGTACTCCAGTTGGGATATCCTAAAAAAAAATATGCACCATTGGAAGCTCTTGAGGACCAGGGCCGACTACACCTGCTCGATAGTTATTCTAAAGTGATGAATTTGCTATTAAAGGGACAGTACTGTCCCCAAAAAAATATATCCAGTTTTGTAGACTTTAAAAAAAACAAAAAAACTCTAACCCCGATCTCTCAAACCGCTATGGTTTGAGAGATATAGGGATTCAAAGTTCCCGCTCCCTCCCCTTCTCCTGATGTCAGCTGTAAAGCTAACAGCAGGAGAATTGAGCCTTACGACTCGAGGATGCTCTGCAGCAGAGCCGAGATTGCATTATCTATAAAGAATTCATTCATTGGAAAGATCTACAAAGTGTGCCTGGATTGCAAGCACACTTTGTAGACATTTCCAATGAATTAATTCTTTATAGATAAAGCGATCTCGGCTCTGCTGCAGAGTTGCCTGCTGGTCCCCTAACCAGAATCTCCAGCTGTCAGCTAGATGCTGATGTCGGGAGAGAGGGGCGAACTTTGAATCTCTATATCTCTCAAACCATAGCGGTTTGAGAGATCGGGTTTGGAGCATATTTATTTATTTTTTTAAAGTCTACAAAACTGGATATATTTTTTGGGGGACATTACTGTCCCTTTTAAGGCCATACAAAGGGATTTAATTTAATTAGTGCACTAATGTGCTGTTATTTTATAGGGCCACTAACACCTGAACTGTGCACTTTTGGCAGGTCTGGCCACTGGGAACGGACTTACTCATTTACTGATTAAGCCGATGCTTAATTGTGATCAGAGAGGAACTAGAACAGGGGTCTTAAAAGCGACATTGGGGCTCCCTCCTTGATCCCATTATAATATTTGAATGACAGGACTGTCAGTCTCACAGTTCAGAGTCAAATAGGACCAGACCTGGCAGTCCTCATAGATGCTGTGGATGGTATGGAAGTCTAACAATAGCATTAGGGCTGAACTGTAATGTGAACTATAATGTGAACTATAATGTTTATGACTGTGAGCAATAAATTTACATATTATGTTTAATGCTTTGAAGCTTTGAATGCCAGAGATTTATCTAACACCTTACTTCCTACTGTTGGCTAATGGGGAAAGTTTTCTGAACCCCATGAAACAGCTCAGCGGAACACAGCACAAAACAGCCTCTGGCTTTTTTTTTTTTTTTTTATACCAAGATTAATCCAACAAGAGCAGCCTTGGTAAAACATAATTACCCTTTAAGCTTTTGAGTGCCAGAGAGGTATCCAATGCATTTCAGCACAATGTATTCCATACCTTTCGGGCAATCAAAGGGTTAAAGTAACAAACACTAGCTACAAGTATCTATACATGTGTTATTTTTCCCATATTGTCTCTTTAAATGGACAATAATGTCTTAATTATATAAAATATAATATTGTAGACCATAAAATTAAAAATCCATCAATGCAATTCCTATCTCTCAAACCTTTATGGTTTGAGAGATAGAGTGTTTTAAAGATCCCCCTCCCTGATGTCAACTGTAAAGCTAAGAAAAGGAGATCTGTGTCAGCCAACACGATTAGGCTCTTCAGCAGAGCCGCAATGGCGTGATTTAAAAAGAAATACTTCTTTGGAACAGTCTAAAAAGTGTGCTTGCAAACCAAGCACACTTTTTAGACCGTTCCAATTAAGTATTTATTTTTAAATTGCGCTATTTTGGCTCTGCTGAAGAGCCACCTGTTGGTCCCCGGACCAGGGACTCTTGCTGTCAAGCTTACAGCTGATGTCAGGAGAAGGGGAGGGAGACGGGAACTTTAGAACGCTCTGTCTCTCAAACCATAAAGGTTGCATCAATGGATTTCTTATTTTACTGTCTAGAATATTACTTTTTATATAATTAAGATATTACTATCCCTTTGAGGACCATGACTGTGTGCAACATATTGCTTTACACACCCCTCTTGTGCTTAAAAAGTAAATTCAACTAAGCTAATACTTACTGAGCCACATGGCAAATCCCTTAGTGCTGACTTAAGACTAGGGAGAAGGAGACTCCAAGTCCTGTCAGTGACTGGTGATTGGAACTATGGGAGCTGGGACTGATATCTCAAGCCTCCACAGAGGAAACCAGTGAGTTCACTGCTCTATGGAGGCTTGAGATGTCAGTCTCTGCCAGTGGTTGTGCAAACAAAGGCTCCTTCTCCCTAGTCTTAAAGGGATAGTATTACTTCAAAATTACTACCCCTCATATTGTAGCCCTTAATAAACTGAGTTAAATGACACCAGCGGCATCTCTCAAACCTTTATGGTTTAAGTGATAGCTGCTTTCAAAGTTTCCTCTCCCCTGATGTCAGTGTTCTGCTGCCAGCAGGGGAATCCGGTCCCGGGACAGGCGGAGGCTCTTAAACAGAGCCGATATCTCGTTATGGAAGAAAAAATGATACATTGAAACAGTCTTCTACGTGTGCTTGGTTACCTAGCACACAAAGAAGACTGTTTCAATTAATAATTTTTCCTTCCATGACGAGATATCGGCTCTGCCGAAGAGCCTCCGCTTGATTCAGAGACCGAATTCTCCTGCTGGCAGCAGAACGCTGACATCAGGGGAGAGGAAACTTTGAAAGCAGCTATCACTTAAACCATAAAGGTTTGAGAGATGCCGCTGGTGTCATTTAACTCAGTTTATTAAGGGCTACAATATGAGGGGTAGTAATTTTGAAGTAATACTATCCCTTTAAGGGAGAACTGTGGGATTGGCCATGTGGCTCAGTAAGTATTAATCTCTGACTTACTGGAGCAAGGTAGTGGTAGCCAGGGGTACGTAGTCAACATTTTAGTTAGTTTACTTTAGAAGGGTTTCATTTTCCTTTAAAAACAAATAAATAACTTTAATTAAACCCCATTCTTGAAATAAGACCATTCCCACTCTTCACATATAAGCATTTTTAAACAGAAGTAACAAAAGACAAGTGAGCTTAACCTATGTACATGCATTGGGTTTGTGTCAGGCTGGGAAATATGTGGCTCGCCAGCTCTTGTTGGACAACAGGTTGCAATGTCCTTATTTGCAGGTTAAAAGAAGTATAGGAGTTATATTTTAACAAAAGTGGATCAGTTCTGCAGGAACCTAACTGCACCATAGGGGACAGATAAAAATTCCCATTGATTTACATAGGGCATAGCAAAGTATTTGTTTAAGGTCACTCTAGCTTTAAATTTCCATTTAATTAAATGGTAAATTGGGGAATTTGTATTTATTTCCAGAGGTGCATTCAGTTTGACCCTGCAGCAGCATTACTTTCTATTTTTCAATTTGTGAAAATGACCCAGTATCTCCCTTCTTCCACACCATTAAGATTTGGTTTTTTGTCCTCATGTCACAAATTCACATAAAAATATTGAAACGCTTCTTTTGTTTTCAAATCTCTCCCAGTCCTTTCCACACATGCTCTCCCTTCACTTTTATATCAGTGCAGCTTCTGGTAGTAAATAAAGTAAAACAGAAGGCCATGTATGTCCTGTACTCTAAAAATACACGTTTGAGCTGCAATAACATTGGAATAAAACATCTCTCAGCAGTGGAAGTTTCCTTCATTTACTCAGTAGCAGCAGAAACCCTGCAAGTATTTATCTGTTACTATCCCTTTAAATATGCACAAACTTGCCAAATGCCTCCCCCTGCACCATTCTCCACCAGCCTTTAGTTGTCGCTATTCTGTAAGTGGTGTCTTGCCGTTCTTGGCAGCACACTCAAGTCTCTGTGCTCCAGCTCCTGCTGGGCCGTGACCTGCTCGGTATTTTCTGTTGTGTTTACGGCTTTGAGCTGTAACTCCGTCCCAGGGATGGCGGAGGCCGGGGTTTCGGCAGCTGAGGTGGTTGCAGAGACAGAGAGGGAAGGTGGTGGTGAAGCTGAGCTCCGGAGCCCCGGCTGGAGCGAGTCACAACTGCGATCTTACCAGTTCCAGACTCGGCAAATTCCGCGGCTGCAACACGGAGACCCGAGGGCGGAGGAGCTGATTGATAACGAGGTAAGGCGGCAAGGCATCAAACGCACGCGAGAGCAGGGGTTGGTAACCTGAGGCTACACAGCTGAGGAATACAAATCCTATCAACCCCAGCCAGCTATGGCTAAGGATGATGGGAACTGTAGTCCTCGTGGACTCTCTAACGTTTTACATCTCTGCTATTAGATTGTCGAGACGGGCCAATCACCTACTTTTACTTCATCTTTTTCAATATGGGCTTAGAGGTGATGGCTGCTATATCAACCTTTGCTTTTTAACCCCTTGAGTTCCAGAGGGAGTATCTTGCACTTAAAGTGTTAAAGTTCCCTGCCTCTTATATAGACCAGACCCTTTTGGTAAGGAGGGATACAAGTTTGCCTTGTGTCCCAGGGCAATGGGTAGGTCACGAGCCCCTTCACTTCTTCCACCCCTGTCCTTTCAACATTGAGGGCCAGTATGCTTCATTGTATCCATAGGGACGGGCAGTGCTACCCTTTTAATTTTTGTATTTAAAGCTCTGTAGACACATCCCTCCCCTATAAGCACTATTTTTTAGTGTTTGTGTACAACACTAGGTGTGTATCGGTGTTGCGGGTGAAGTTTGATGCGTGCCTTCAGCAAATGATCTCAGGTTTGACACATATCTTCCCTGACCACTATTGTGGTTTCTTTTCTTCCAAAATGAGTGATAGTCTCAGTTTTGGGGCTTTCTGGAGAAGAAAAAAGGCATTTCTGCTCAGAAGAAAAATACAGTAATTCTGGATCAAACCGATTGAGCTTTTGGGGACAAATAACAATTCTGCAATTTTGTATTGATTTAAATTGTGTTTAACCCCTTCCAGGCTAGAGCGGTTTCCATCACACTAACAAATAGTGCAGTGGAGACAACTCCAGGGTACAAGTGGTTAAATCATTTAAAAAAGTAAACTCTAATCCACTTACCTTGAACATAAGGCCTATAGTAAAATATAGTTATTCTTTAACTTGACTACACAAACCCCCTTTCTCTTGACAATTGGAGCTGCAAATCCATGTTTGTTTGTAATTTGCTATTAGTAATCCTATTTGTTATTTTTTTCTTTTCTGTCTGTGATTCACAAAGATATTTATCTTTTCTTAAGCAGCACAGGCATTCCTCTCTTGCCTCAGACTGACTTGTCCCACATCATTCAATATACCTATCACAATCTCCACCCAGTCAAGGCAATCTATAAAGTAGTGGAAAGAATGCTTTAAGCTAGGGTATTTATTGCTTTATTGTGGGTAGGTATTCAGTATATGTGTTATTTAAAAGCTGGTATATTGGCTTATCTACATACTTTACAGTTATTTTTCTAATGTGCAGAAGAAAATGTTGGCGAGTGTTTGTATGCGTTCCAGAAATATAACTTCTGATGTTACAGACCTATCCACGTATTGCAAGGCATTGGAAATGTTTGTAGCAGCAGATGTGTTAAATACAGTAACCTCCACGTGCTCTTTGGTAAAATATACAGAACTACAAATAACATCTGTGTTTGTACTTTGCTTAAACTAATAACCATGACAGCATACATATGTTCCACAATCGTAATATAGACAAGTATAACTGTATTGCAGAAAGCTTTCCTCACTGTACTTTCTGGGAATTTTATGTTCACAGCATATTAACACGTCTCAAATAAATAAAACTTGCAGTTGTCAAACTGAGATAGCAGAGAGTGATAACATGGTTTCTGCAGTGAACAGTGATACTAAAATGCTCTGTGAAACTCATGACACCCATCCCTGTAGGTCACTGAGAACTGCAGCAAGAATTAGACAGACTTATTTTTAATAATGGGTAATCATTTCACATCTCTGCTTAGGGATAATATTAGATTCAAAAGGAGAGTATCAGCTCCCTTCACATGCATCATCTTTTGTCTATTTTAATGGGAATTTATCTCTTTGAGCCAAGTGTTTTGAAGCCACTTGTTTTGTCCCAAAGTGCACTGAAACAATAGTGTGGCATATTATGGTACTTGACTCTCCCAGATGGCCAAGTTACCAATTAAACATGCTGTACTAGGGGCGGTGTGGTAGGACTTGTCCATGTCTTTCTTCCCTTGAATCACAGATGCATCGTTGTCCAGCTTTGAGCATGCTCATCCATTGTTTTACCTCTAACTTCAGTTTCTGCTTTTTTGTTTTGTCCACTGGTTACCAGGGCACACTGGTTATAATAATGATATTCATGTGACAAAACAAAGGCAGGAAGTGAAGAGGTTGTTTCAGGAAAACGTGGATGACTATTTTGCATTGCTTACTCTCCTTGCATCGTTGATGCATGGGTAGGAGAGACATGCTCCTGTTTTTAGTACAGCCAGTACCCCAGCTAAGTGGGGGTGATATTTATTGTGTCTTACTTGTGTATTGCTCATGGGCAGCTTGGAATATAGATGCACCGTTTGCCTCGAGGTGAAATATTCCCTTCAGCAGAATTAGTGTTGTAACATTTGACATGTTTTCAATATACTTGGGATTAAATGGAAACAAAGCACTCTTAAACCATTTTATTCTATTTTCAAGAAACTACTTTAACAACGTGTCCATTAATGTATATATTTGAGTCTAAGTGCAAAACAGCTGCTTCATAATGCTCATTCATTCTTAGACTCTTATTATCAAATTATAACAGTCTGTAATGCTAAAATGTATAGTTAAAAAATAATATAGTATATTGCAGAGTTGAACATGGATATAAAAACATCTTAGGAACCAGACAGAATTTTAGGAGCCCGTGGATATGGATGAGTATAGGAAATATATAAAGCGCACACAGTATCTATGCATTCAGTCTTCATTAGCTGTTTTATGGATTCTTGGTGCAAATGGCAAGAATAGGCAATGTACATATTTGAGCCACTGTAATTTTTTTTTTCTTCCCCTTATCATATACTAAGGATTATGTTTGAGTCTTGCAGTGTCCAGAACATTGAGACACAGTGTGTTGGGCACCATTCTGGCACTCAAAGGGTTAATGTAGAAGTGCCCATTATAAAGTATCAATATTTTGTAATTTGTAGCGCAGAGTATCTAGCCTTAAACTGACTTACTTACATTACCTTCTATTATGTGTAGAAGATGAATGAAGGCTCTCACAGAGCTGCTTATGTCATGTGACTGCAAGTTTGGGCTGTAAACATAGATTCACGTCAGCTTTCCCACGCTTGCTCCTGTTTGACTCAACAGTGAACTGCCTTCAGAATCTTGTGTTATGACAATAAATATTCATTGTCACATGATTTTGTATACTTTTGGCAAAAAGAACAAACCAAAAACACCTTTATCATTTATTTGAAGTAGTTGCTTCTGACCTATTCCCTTCCCCCATTGCTGCATTATGTGGACTCCCTCCTTTTCTGGATTGCTAAACAATGCACACCCACCCTTTCCATGGTCACTGGAAAGAAGAGGATTCTGGGAATTGCAGTATGGAGGAAAACAAGGCTATTCTTTAAAGGGCAAAAAAGCCTTCGTAAGGCAACATATGTCTTGGGAGACGCAGCAGCAACTAAGAGTCCTTTAGTGAGCCTGGACAGAGGGGCTTGCAGAATCTCTTCCAAGTCTTAGTTTGATACTGCATCTTCTGCATTTAAACTTAAAGGGGCAGTATCTCCTAAAACTGGTGAAAGTTTGAAAGTTCTTAAGAAATCAAGTTTATTTGAAAAAATAGTTTTTAATTTTGTGTAGATTTATAGATCTACTTCAAAATGAGAGAGAGCTCAATGTATTCTTCCTGGTAAAATGAATAAAATTATGCTAATCCAGACATGCCTTGTAGGGTTAAAACAGGAAAAGACTGCATTTCCTCCCCCACGCATTGATGCTTAACCCTTTCAGTGCTTGAGGATGTGGTCAATGCAGTCATTGAGTGGGGGAGGTAAACTGGAAGTGTCATGCATGGTGTGTCTTAATTTCACTAATCTGGCTAAATAACTCAAACTAGTTTCTTAAAGGCATAGTAATACTTAAAGGGATAGTAATACTTCATTTTAACTTTATTTTATTTTGTAGGCATTGAAAAAACATGAAGAATGATATAAGTCTTATCTCTCAAACCTTTATGGTTTATGAGATATTCACAAGCAAAGTGTCCCCCTCCCGCCCCTTTTACTGATGTAACACTTCTCAGCCAGGGCAGAAGGGAGCTGCCCAGGTAGACTGCAGAGAGGGACAATCTTCAATTAAGATAAGGGAAAAACCTGAAAAGCTTGTCAAGGGGGGCAGGGATTTCATTGTTTTCATATGAATAAGAGTGTCCCCTTCTGTTATCTGTCTGGTCTATGGACTGCATTCCACATCTGAGAAGAGATTGTTTACAGTAGGTAAAAGGGGCGGGAGGGGGAACTTTGCTTGTGAATATCTCATAAACTATAAAGGTTTGAGAGATAAGACTTATATCATTCTTCATGTTTTTTTAATGCCTACAAAATAAAATAAAGTTAAAATGAAGTATTACTATCCCTTTAAAATGTAAAAAAAAAAAAAATGTATGTTGTAGGGTTTATCCCCCTGAGTAAGACAAGGGTACTCCCACTGCTGAGTGATATTCTATAAGAAAATTATAACAGCTCAAACTTGAAATTTTTAGGTGCAATATCATAGTGGCCTGAAGATTTTCAGTGGCGCTGTTGCTACACCATCCTATGGACTGCTCTGGTCTGTAGACCATAAATCTCTATAAGATGGTGTAGCAACAGCGCCACTGAAAATTTTCAAGCCACTGTGATATTGCACCTAAAAATTCATGCTTGGGCTGTTATAATTTTTTAATAAAATATCTCTCAGCAGTGGGAGTACCCTTGGTTTATTCGGGGACATAAACCCTACTACATGTAAAAAAAATATATATATCTTAAATATTACTATCCTTTTAATAAAACACGGGCAATCTTGAAAGCTCTTTCAGAATTACCAAGGTAGTTTATAGCTATTATGTCCCTTTTTAATTTTGTAATACAGGCAACTTCAACTGGCAATACCTCAGAGAAGGTAAGTCACGTAAAACCTAAGCTTTATCTTGTTTTATTCTGAGCACAACTTGTTTTTGGTACTGCCCTTCATCTGGTGAGTTAAATGGAAAGGCAAATGTAAAAGCATTGCTCAGATGTGCATTTAGAACATTTTGCTTGATAAGTGAAGACTGACTTGATAAAACAGGTGCTGGTAGGCTCTGTCACAGTAGTAGTTAGTAGGTCTAAATAACTTTGGAGCCAGGCAGAAGGTTTTTTGAGCCATGCACTCAAGTGAATATAAAATATTCCAAAAATGTAGGCGAAAGCAGTGAACATTTAGGAGCCATAGTTCCTAGGCTCCTGTGTTTCCTCTGTGTCCGATCCACAGCATAGACTTTGGGTAATTGGCTCTGCCCTCCAGCTGGTAGGACCAATACAAAGCTTTAAATACTGCTGGCTCCCTCCCCTATTCAGTTGTTTCTCTCCTTTGCATCACTGTAGTTTGTTACCTTCTACGTGGCTTGCTTAACCACAGTCACATCAGCGCATCCCTTTGACTTGGGGCAGTCTTCCTGTCACTGCAAGCCTAGCCCCGTGCATTAGGTAACCTGGCCAGTCGCTACAGCGAAAGTGCCCAGAGCTTTCCTCTCAACCTCCCATTGTACCATGCTTCCAGATGGCGTGCGCGTGAGATCTGCAAGCCTTTCCACAACCGAATGCAGGAAACGGGAAGCTCGTCATGCGGGTCACCGCTGGAACGCATCAGCAGTGTCTTGAAGCGGTTCCACAATATAAAGCATCTCCAGTGGGATGGTGTCCTTTCAGTGTAAGTTCTTTACTTATTTTCTGGCAGTAGGTATGGTTGTGTGATTCTGCATTCTGTTTAATTCTTACTGCTGTATCAGATTCGCTCACATCGTGAGACACTATGTCCAAAGAGCAGAAAACTGACAAACTTAAAGCCTCTGAATCCTCCAAGGAAGATAAATCAACCCCCAAGTCAAAACCATGTTTGTGATGTGACCAGACAACCCCTGCAGCAGACCCTACCAAATTCTGTGCAGACTGTCTAAAGCGCTCAGCAACCAGTCAGGTACCAGCACAATTTCTAGATTTTTTTTGTGCTTGATGAAAAACTCCATACAAAAGCCTTTTTCTTCAATGCAGGAAGCAGCCATAAAACGCCTGCGACATTCTGACCCAGAAGAAGGTCCCTCCGGAACTCATGAGTAGGAGGAAGACAGTTTTATTGAAATGGAATCTGCAGGATCCTCTGCTGAGGAGGGAGAAATAACTGACGACACTGGCAGCTTCCCCTTAGACCGCATGGATAATCTAGTGAATTCTATGAGAGTCTTTACGGTTATCTGATGTACAAAAATATCTTAATATTATAGATACAGCTTTTGTGTGGTTAAAAAAAAAAAAAAAGTCATGCCCACAAATTCCGGTTGACAGTTCCATCCAGGAGATCATTTCTTCTGAATGGAAACAGGGAGACAAACGTATCTCTGCTTCATGTTGATTTCAGAGAATGTATCCATTTTCAGATGATGACACCCTAATCTGGCATACGCCACCCAAAGTGGATGCCGCTATCGCACAAACATCTAGAGGAACAACCATACTACTGGAAGACGGCTCTTCCCTCCGTGACCCCATGGACAAACATGCGGACAGTGCACTGAAAAAGCAGTTTATGACCATTGGACAAAATCTGAAGACAGCCACTGCCATGGCCTCTGTATTTCGTACCTTGCACATTTGGATCATGGAAGAAAAAATAGAATCATCAGTCTCCAGAAGCAGGATTTTGAAGGATCTAGGCATCATCAAGAACGCTCTCAATCACTTATGCGATGCGTCCCTCGATAACGTTCGCCTGCATGCAAAATCTTCCTCCTTATCCATTACCTCAAGACGAGCACTATGGATTAAGTCATGGGACGCAGATCCATCTTCTAAGAACCGGCTAGTGTCCTTACCTTTTACAGGCTCAAAATTATTTGGAGACAAACCTGAGGAAATCATTAAACGTTCCTCAGGAGGCAAAAGCCCTTTTCTACAGCAGGGTAAGAAATCCAGAAGCCCTCCTTATAGATCTGGTCAATTTAGAAGGCAGTCCTTTCAGTCCAGGAAATACTGACCAGGGAGAAGTTTTCAACAGAAGGAGAGAGGATAATTTCAGGCCCAAAGAGCAGGCGATTGTAAAGGGCCAGTTTCATTAATGAAGCCAGTGCCATCCCTTCTCCTCCTCCAGTTGGGGGCAGACTGGAGGAGTTCCAGCAAGCATGGAGTCTGATCCATCAAGACAAATGGGTGCTGGAAGTAGTGCAGAAGAGATATGCACTGGAATTTCAATCTGTCCCCAGGATACACCATTTCAAAACATCTGTGCTGAAACAATACAAAGATCCAGCAAATGAGATTGTCAATCAAGCAGTTATTACAAAACCAAGTGATAGAAGTTGTTCCCCTACACCAGCAGTTAACAGGCTTTTACTCAACACACTCTCCTGTTTCCAAGCCTACAGGGGACTTGCGTCTCATTCTGGCTGTCAAGAGACTGAACACCTTTCTAAAGACAAGACATTTCAAGATGGAGACTGCATCATCCACACTGAATATGATACTACCTCAAGCCTTTCTCACCAGATTGGACCTGCAAGATGCGTATCATTACATCCTTATCAACAAATCCCATCGCAGGTACCTTAGATTTTGTGTATTCAGGAGACATTACCAATACAGAGTCCTCCCATTTGGTCTAGCATTGGCCCCACGTGTCTTTACCAAAATAATGGCAGTTGCAATGGTAGAACTAAGACTAATTCACCACATCAGGGTGATACACTACTTAGATGATATACTAAGAATAGAAACATCCAGGGAGAAATCTGCACACCGCACTCACCTTTGTGTAAAATTTCTGACTGATCTCGGCTGGGTGATCAACCTGCAAAAGAGTTCTCTCTAACCCTCCCAGAATCTCAAATTCCTGGGAATCAAATTCAACACCAACCTGGGAGTGGCTACTCTGTCTCAAGACAAACCTGCATCCTCCAAGCAGTATCAAGTCTTCTGCCAAAAGAAGTTGCACAATCTGAATCAATTTCAGAGACTTCTGGGACACCGGTCCTCATCCTTCCAGATACTTCCCTGGGCAAGGGCTCATGCCTCAGTCAAATTTTCTAACCTTTTACAAAAAGGATCCACTCAATCCCAATCTGAAAATTCCAGTCTTTCAGAGTACCAGAAAAGAATTGTCATGGTGGAGACAGCCGTTACATCTAGCAGCGGGGAAACCCTTGCTGGAACCAGAATGGAGCATCATACACACGGATGCCAGCAATTCAGGATGGGGGGGGGCATCTGGAAGCAGAAGTCTGTTCAAGGCAAATGGGCAGCCCAGGAATCATGCCTACATATAAATATGAAGGACTCTTGGCTGTATGGAAGACTCTCCAACACTTCAGCTCCCCCGTTTCAGAAGAAGGCAGTCCTGATGAGATCAGACAGTGTGTCTGCTGTCCAGTATCTACTCAACCAGGATGGAAGAAGGAGCAGGCATTTAAACATCCTTTCTCAAAAAATTCTCCAATGGGCAGAAAAACATCTTCTGGCCCTAACCGCATCCTTTCTGTCAGGACCCTGAACACCAAAGCAGAATTCTTAAGTCATCACCAACTGGAGCCAGGAGAATGGAGTCTAAACAGTGAAGTCTTCAGGCATGTGATAAAACATCCGGGAAGACCATCAGTTGATCTCATGGCAACAAAAAAAACAATGTCAGGTATACATATCCCACTGGAAAGATCCTCAAGTGCTAGCACAGGATGTGCTGAAGATCCCATGGAGATTTCCTCTTGCATATGTGTTCCCGCCTCTACCTCTCATCACGGAAGTACTCCGCAAGATAGGAAAGGACCAAGCAGAGGTGATCATCATCGCTCCAGACTGGCCTCAAAGGGCTTGGTACACGGATCTTCTTCAACTTTCAGTTAATGAACCACTGCCTCTGCCAGTTCAACCAGATCTCCCAACCCAAGGGCCCCACTGCATCCAGACCTGCCTTTCTTCAAGCTCAAGGCCTGGAGGCTGAGCTGTAATCCTTCGGGAATCCTTGAGACTTAAAGGCACATCCAGTGCTGTCATTTATACGATATTACTGGGCAGAAAACCGTCCACTACAAAAATGTATTATAGAATATGGTCCACCTTTCATAACTGGTGGTCCCATCATAAGATAAACCGTACGTCCATATCATCTCAAATGATCATAGACTTCCTACAAACCGGCTTCCAGAATCTGTTAAAACCAGCTTCTCTCAAAGTTTATCTATCAGCATTGTCTGCTGTGCTGGCCACCCCGTTTTGCAGAGGATTACCTTATAAAGAGGTATATTGCATCTGTGTCTAAGAACAAACCCACTATGAGAGAAATTGTTCCACCATGGGATTTGAACATTGTTCTCCAACCATTGGCCTCACATCCATATTTTGAGCCGTTGGAAGCAGTCTTCTTGAAACACCTCTCCTGCTCACGGCTATTACATCTGGTAGACGGGTGAGTGAATTACAGGCCTTTGTTACAGTTCCACCTTTTCTTATATTCCATCAGGACAAGGTGGTACTACGCCCAAAATTGTCATTCCATTCTAAGGCTGTTTCAGAATTCCACCTGAGCCAGGAAATTGTCTTGCCATCTTTTTGCCCTAAACATTCTCATGACATAGAGAAGAAACTCCACAACCTAGATCTCACCCGCTGCTCACAGATCTAGATTACTAGAACCCAATTATGGTGTAAAACAGATGCTTTGCTTGTCCATTTCTTTGGAAATTTCAAAGTAACAGCGGCCTCCAAACCCTCAATATCTCACTGGATATGAGACTGTATCCATTTGGCATATGAATCTGCTAATCTTGAAAGCCCATTTCACTCGGGCCATGGCTACATCATGGGCACAGAAAACCTCAGCATCACCGGACAAAATCTGCCGAGTAGCTACCTGGTCTTCCATGTCTACATTTATTAGGCATTACAGGCTGGATATACAGACTTCAGAAGATGCAAAATTCTGATTGAATGTGCTTGAAGCAGCCATTCCAGTCTAACACTTGCTATAGCCCTTCCCTACTGGCAGAGGTACTGCTTTGGTAAGTCCCACAGTTCTATGCTGTGGATTGGACACAGAGGAAAAGGTGAAATTTAGTCACTGATATTTGGTTTTCCTCTGTGTCCTTCCACAACAACCCACCCTAGGTACTTCATGTGGTATGGTATCTTTTCAAGTCTGCAAAATTCATGCATTTGCTTGCTATGTATTGTTGGTTCTCTAACGTCGCCTACATTATATCTTGCAGCTTGGACAACTGTATAACTGAATAGGGGAGGGAGCCAGCAGTATTTAAAGCTTTGTATTGGTCCTACCAGCTGGAAGGTGGAGCCAGTTACCCAAAGTGTATGCTGTGGAAGGACACAGAGGAAAATCAAATATCTGTGTAAGTTTCACCTTTTTTTCCATCAATGTACTAGCCATTCCGCCCCCCCCCCCTTCTCATAACTTTGCCTTTTCATTTTGTAGACACAATGGCTTATGCAGTTAGCATTTACTGAATGTTCTGTGGTAATGTAGGCACTTTACACAGGAGTTTCAGTGGTCATCTGATTCCAGGAATTATAATGTAAGTTGGGTATCAAGAAAAGTTACATTTTAAAAAGGAAATTCAAGGTAATTCATGTCTTTGATTTTGTTGAAACCTTGGAGTGCCAGAGGGGTATGCAGTCCATTGCTTTGCAGTGTGTTTCATACTCTGGCACAAAAAGGGTTAAAGGGACAGACCCAAAATTCAAAAGATGACCTTTCATGCAACTTCCTAAAGTTCACTGAGAATGCTCTGTGCATCAGATGGGGCCATGTGCATCAGATGGGGCCATGATGACACATGGCAGCCTTCTGCGTGACCAGCACTTCTCTGTGGACGTTTTCTGGAAGTAGCTGTGTTGCAGCAGTCAGGTTTTTTTCCCCATTAGGGTCTCTTTGTCTATGGCTAATCTTATTTAGGCTCAGTGGGAAATGCTCTAGGTTGTGATAGGGGATAAAACCTCTTTTTCACAACTTGGTATTTAACCCCTGTAGTGTATTATTATTCATTGTGTGGAAAAGTTATTTGCAACTGCACACATAGTTATGCAAAATTAATACATATTTATGACTGATGTAAGAATACCTATGTAGGTAAGTGCTGTTGTTAAACACATAAAAGCCACTATTTGTACAATTTCCTTTTTAACTTGATGGCTATATCTGGTGAAGGGCAGTAGCCAAAAACATGTTACATGCAACCCCACTGAAACGGGCAGCCTTTATAGTGTGTGTGTATAGAAGGATCGCTACTCATGCTTTGTGTATTTTTAGTATTTTGTTATTTTTTTGCTTGGTGCCGCAGTTAAAATGGTATGACAAGCATAGGCTGCACTCTCATGGTTTTCTGTCCAATAGTAAACCATTTTATTGATGTGATCAAGTGCAGTGTTTTTATTCCGCTCTTGGGACCTTTGTCAAGCAAGCAGGGTATATAACACAAAACAAGTACTCACTACTTGTCATCCATATGACATATAGATGTGACGTACAGATAAAACTGAAGAGATGAATGGAAAGACAAAAACCATTACCATTATATTATAAATAACATTTGTTGGTACACAGTGGCAACACAAGCCACAAGTACAAAGTTGATGGAGACTTGCTGAGGAGGCCTTCATCCTGCAGTACAGAAAAGGGTACCAGTACACTCAGACTTCTAAACCATGGCTTCTTCAGGGGGTAAATAACTTGTCTGGTATGGAGAGACTAGCTTGTTAGATCTTCGAGACCTCCCACAATACCATGATTGACAGTGAAGTTAAATAAACATATATTTATCAGATTAGAAAGTAAAACAGCTATTGGATTATAACAAAGATCAAATACAAAAAGTATACATATTTATTTGATTGTTGTTTGACTCCCTTCCTACAAAAGTCCTTCTGGACTTTATAAAGTCCTCCACTTTATAGAGAAAACTGTCTTCTTGAATAGTTTAGACAATTGCACCTTTTTTGCTACTTTGCTTTGTCCAAGGAAATAACTACTCAGTTGTATCATAAAAGCAACCTTGCTTGTCTGATGCATCTTGTTCTGTGGAAATATTCACTATCCATCTTTGAAAGAGAGATGTGGAACAGCAAATCCGTTTCCACGGAGGGTATTAATAGTGCAGGTAAAAAAAATGTTTTATGATGGAGACAATTGAGATGCAATGATTCTTTTATTTGTATCTCTCATAGAGGCTAAAGAGATGCAGTTGTGGATTTAGCCTAATGACCACGATTTTTTATTTTCATTTTAAAGGAGTTATGGTTTCTGAGAATACCTCCAAAATAACTCACAGGTTTCTGACGGCAACATTATTATTTCTAGTTCAGCCTTCATATCCCGTCATGTTGATGAAAATAGAACTATGTAAGTTGTCTGTGTCTGTTAACAATTCTATTATGAAACCTAATTCTAGAAAGAAACCTAGCGTGGAATGCATTGTGATTGCACATTAGAATAATTTACTAATACATCACAAATGTATCTTCTGGTCATCACGTGAGAGATCCAATAGTACCATAATATGGTTAAAAAAAAAAAAAAAAATGATGCAACTAAATGAGTGATAATCTCTCATAGATATGCAGGAACATTGTAATGCCTGGGGTACCTACATCATATCACAGTGGAGAGTATCAATACAAACACGTCCCATAAAGTTATAGAGTGATACACATGCCAATAAGATAATTGTACTGAGTGGCTAAATCTAACACGATAACTAGATTAAGCCACTTGAGCAAAACACCCAGGAATGAGTGATAAAATGGGTCACAACTGGCCAACAGAGGAGACATGAAAACAAAGAGAATGAGGATAATCTAGTCATGATAGCTACAACAGTAAGAATAACTTCTCACATTTAACTCTATTTAATTAACATGATGCTAATACTCCCATAACATGAATAGATAAGGTTCTTGTAATAATGGTTGCTTCTAATGTTTAAAGAGGAATGTTCTTGCTATAAGTTATCCTCATTTCATTTTTTGTAGCTTCTTATTCATGGAGATAGCTAAATTCCTTAAGAACCACAGCGGTTTTTTAAAATAATCTGAAACGGCGTGCAGCAGCATGGGGAGCCCCAAAAGTCCATGACGGTCCTGACATGGAATACTTCCCTTGCATTCACCCAGTGATGTATTATAACAGTAAAGAGAAGGGTATGAGTCTTAAAAATAGCAAGTGTATGATAGGGTCTCAATGAAGTCCCTCAGAGCCATAGTGTCCAGTCTTTTGATCCAATTTATCTCATTCTGTAATAGGAGTTTCCTGCTATGGGTGCCTGTCTGTGTCTCAATATTGTAATAGTCTTCCCCACATAGATCAAGGAACATATCCTTTAAAGTAGTCATCAGTAGTCACACAATTTAAGTAATTATAGCACTCAGACTTTTCTGAGCTTAGCCTCTCCTTTTTCACTAGTGTAGCAATACTTGGGGTCAGTCTTTACCAACAGATTACTCAGTTTCAAACCTCTTCTTCTATATGCCTGTTAATGGTGTGATATATGCCTGTTAATGGTGTAATGTGGGAAATAGGTTGTCCGCAACATGCCAGTGACAGGATAAAGAGTCTTTTATCTGCCGATTTTAAGCAGCAAACATCGTAGTAAACACCATTCTATCTGTTATGGCCCTTGTATTAGGTGTTTGCAGTAACTCCTGCTGTCTTCTAGTATTTGCCTTCAGAAAGTGGTCTCTTAGTCCTTGTTCAGCATAACTCAAATATCTCCCTTACTTGTACTAGGCCAAATCTTCTTTCGCTATTAGTGTGTACGATCCTGATTATTTGGGAACAGGAAACTGACTTATTACCATGTGCAGGGAGACTACTCCTTAACTGCAGCAGTGGTTAAATATCTTATTTGTAATAATGATAAACTGTATATATAAGTATTTAGTTGTGTATTTCATTGCCTTTTTGCATAAGTCAATTTGAGTGTTACAAGAACTGAATATGTACATGTATAGGATTAGAAAAAAGTATTTTGCATATTATGCATTTTTTGAGTTGAGCTGTCCGCTGCTAATGAGGGATTTCATTTGGTGTGGGTGTATGTATGTGTATATATCATTTTAGCCCTTTGAGTGCCAGAATGTTAAGCAACACATTGCAAAGCAATGCTTTACATACCCCTCTGGCACTCAAAGGGTTAAATTTTTTAATTTTATTTATTTTTTTTTTTTTTATGGAACATTCTTACATGAGAGTTTACACTGTAGGGATTTTGATGGAATTTTCATATTTATTTTATTCACTGTTTTGGCAGGATCCTGTGCTTGTTAAGAACACTTGGGTATTAAAGGGCCTTGGTGTTTGTACAGTATTGGCTTCTTGATAAAGATCCTAAGGGGGGAACGTTGGTGTTCAAATAAAGCTTTATATAAATGCCCAGTGAGTGCTTTTTGATCTGTATCGTGTAATTGCTCGACTTGGCACCCAGGCTTATGCCCTTGTGTTGTGAGTGATATCCTCCTTTTCTCTGCACACTCCCCTTTCATTCTGTTTATCTAACTATATAAATCCATTGAGTGCTAGAGGTCTTGCTCTCCTTGCATTACAGTGCAGTGGTGACCTCTCTAGAATCAAAGCCCAATTTAAATGAATTAGAATTTTTGGAATGCTTGTGTATCCCTTATGGTACAGTTGGTTAGTGCTGGAATTGCACATAAAAGAAAAGACCAAGGACCAAATAACGTTTGAGGTTTTTACAGTAGGAAAATGGGCAGACTAGATGGGCCGAATTGTTCTTATCTGCCATCAAATTCTTATTCACCTCTTTAGCTTCCAGAATCACATATCTAATCTTTTGTGTTGCTGGTTATATAGCAACTGGTTTGCCTTATAATTGCTCTTCTTTTGCCTTGTTATAAGGTGCAGCATTGGCAAAATAATAATTCTGTGGGAACCATGCATCATAATGCAGTGTAATGTCACCTGTTGGGTAAAACGTTCACTTTGTAACCACTCTTTGAGTGTGCGCTTTGGTGTATGTTGAGAATACAGTCTGGTATTCACTATTTATTTTCTCATTACATGTTTGCATGAGGTTTGATTAAACACCTGAAAATGCTTGTACAGGCCAATGTTCTATGTAATTTGAGTGTTTGCCCTGTCTCTATTAACCCTTTGAGTGCCAGAGGGGAACGGAACACATTGCTTTGCAATGTGTTCTGTACCCCTCTGGCACTCAAAGGGTTAATCCTATATTTGAACTGCTTAGGAATTAAGGCCGTTGGAAGGTTTGACCATATGTCTTCAGCGGTATATTTTAATTAGTATTCCTTTATTAGTTTAATTAAACAGAAGTACAAAATGTTTAACCTGCTCAAAATAATATTGTAAGAACTAGATTAGCTAATCGATACATTGAGAAACATAATGTATAAAAATTGCCAAAGAAAAATTGAATAAATACATCACTAATAAATTGGTTAGCAGACACATCCTGAATAAAGCTCTGCTTCATATAACATACATAAGGGGTGTCCATCTCTAGTACACAGGGGCACCTAACAGGTGAGGCCTTTTAACACTTTAAAAGAACAGTAAACCCTAATCTGAAATTAAATTAAAGGGATAGTAACACTTCGTTTTAACTTTATTTTATTTTGTAGGCATTAAAAAAACATGAAGAATGATATAAGTCTTATCTCTCAAACCTTTATGGTTTATGAGATATTCACAAGCAAAGTTCCCCTCCCCGCCCCTTTTTCCTAGTGTAAGCCATCTCTTCTCAGATGTGAGTCTGGTTGTATGACAGTACAGATAACAGAAGGGGACAATTTTCTTTGTATGAAAACAATGAAAGCCCTTCCCCCCTTGAAAAGTTTTTCAGCTTTTTCCATTATCTTAATTGAAGATTGTCCCTCTCTGCAGTCTACCTGGGCATCTCCCTTCTTATCTGGTTGAACAGGGGGGGGATACTTTGTTTGTGAATATCTCTTAAACCATAAAGGTTTCAGAGATAAGACTTATATCATTCTTCATGTTTTTTTAATGCCTACAAAATAAAATAAAGTTAAAATGAAGTATTACTATCCCTTTAAGTTAAAACCTTGGCTATGTGTACCTGTCTACTGTTACAAAGCTCAGGACTTAAAGGTATAGTAATACTTAAAATGTAAAAAAATATATGTTGTAGGGTTTATCCCCCTGAGTAAAACAAGAGTACTCCCACTGCTGAAAGGTGTTTTATTCAAAAGTTATTAATTTTCAAAGTTGAATTTTTTAGGTGCAATATCACAGTGGCCTGAAATTGCGCAGTGGCGCTGTTGCTACACGATCCTATGGACAACTCTGGTCAGTTGACCATAAATCTCCATAGGATGGTGTAGCAACAGCGCCACTGTGCAATTTCAGGCCACTGTGATATTGCACCTAAAAAATTCAACTTTGAAAATTAATAACTTTTGAATAAAACACCTCTCAGCAGTGGGAGTACTCTTGTTTTACTCAGGGGGATAAACCCTACAACATATTTTTTTTACATTTTAAGTATTACTATCCCTTTAATACTCACCTGATCCTGCACTGTGTTTTTAAAGGGAGCATGAAGGCTGCTCAGTCTTCAGCTTCAGAAGCAAGTGGCAGATAAGGACAAACTTCTCTACTTGAAGTATGCATTGTGTGTGAGGATTTGAAGACTCCACAGGGGCTTTTTGGTTGGTCCTGGAAGAAGAAGGTAAACTGCAAGACTGAAGTTTCTCAGTTCAGTCTCGTTGATTTGAGGGATGCAGTTCCCTTCAACTCTGTGTCTGACATGAACTCCTGCCATAGAGGATCTGTAGATGTTGAGTGTGAATCTGCATAGTTTGTGGATGGAAGCCCCATGCTTTGGGCTGCTTTCCAGGAGCTGCACATTGTAGCTCTGGTCATGTTACCAAGTCTTCTCCCAAAGAAGCAGAACTGGTGAAACATGATTATTGCCTTTAAATACTGACCTCTAGTATTAGAGTTGGACATACCTATGTTTATATCTAAAGAGTATGTGTATGTAGTAGGACTGGCCTCTCAGTGGCTATACAGCTGTCATTTGATGCCAACGCCCAGGTTATGATGAGGTCTGTGTTTCCTGTTCGGAGTAGGTATAGTCTAGAAGAAGGTTTTTCAATAGTAGTCCTCATGACACAACAGCAGTGCATGGTTTCAAGATATACTTGCTTAATCACATTTGAGTGGGTACTGTAGGGCACTGATTGTGCTTAATGCGATTCCTGTTGGGGTACCCTAAGGACTGAAGTTTAGGATCACTGGTGTAGGAGATTCAGAGTTTAGAAAGGACAGAGTCAGATGCCACATAAAAATTAACTCTTTGAAGATCACAGAGATATGCAACATATTGTAAAGCAGTGTTTTACACATACTCCCAGTCTTTAAAGGCAACTGAATTGCTACAGTATTGTAGCTTTGTACAATTCCTCAAAGCTAATTTATTCAGTTTATTTTTTTATAGAAGAGGTTCAGAAACTGAGAATGTAATAGATTTTGTTTTTACGCTACAGCTGTGTGCCTTCCAGTTGTAACGGTGGTTCTGAGTATAGTGTCTTAATTTCCTTGAACTTGTTTTCTCTTTAATTTTCTACCAGGAACCTGTGGTTCTGACTGACACAAACTTGGTGCATACTGCGCTCAAGTGGGATTTGGATTATCTTGAGGAAAACATAGGAAATGGGGACTTTTCTGTGTACAGTGCCAACAGCCACAAGTTTCTGTATTATGATGAGAAGAAAATGGGCAACTTCAAGAACTTTAAGCCTAAGTCTAGGAGAGAAGAGATGAAATTCTCAGAGTTTGTGAAGAAACTTCGAGATGTACAACAGCGAGAGGGCGATGACAGGTAAAATGTTTGTGTTTATATGTGGTGGTGTTAGTCTGGAAAGCTTAACATCTGTATGTGCTATGTAGTCTGAAAAGGTGTGTAGTGTTGTGCTCATACGCGCACACACGTGTGTGCATATAGTTTGGCTGTATATCTCCATGACTTTATGTGCATGTATACTCTTGATAACTTCATGGTTTTGTATGATTGTGGGGTCTGTAGGCTAGAAAGCTGTATAGAATTTAATATAACCTGTAAAGTTTCATAGTTGTGTTCTTACCCGGGGTTTAAAACAAACACTTGTTTTACCTAACCAATAGCTGGATGAGAATATAGGTAGGACAAAGGGAGAGTCTCCTTAAAGGGATAGTAATTTTAACCCCTTAATGACCACTGACGTGCCAGGACCGTCACGGTGGTCCGGCACTTAAGGACCAGTGATGGTCCTGGTACGACAAAGATTTCAGGGCTCCTGGCGTGGCTGCACGTCTCTCCAGAAACCCTGAACCAGGGAAAAAAAAAAGCCCTGTGGTCCTCCTCAGGTGCCGGCCGCGTTTGCGTGCACGTGCTGGTCCTTAAGGGGTTAAGTTTCTTTTATATTGTAGGCATTGTAAAAAAAAAAAAAAAAAAAAAAAAATTTTTTTTTTTTTTTTTATCGATGTAATTCTTGTCCCTCAAACCTTCATGGTATGAAAGAGATAACTGGCTAAAGGTTCACCCTCCAGGCTGTTACAGAGAAGTCAGCGCTCTAGCTGACAGCGGCAGATTCCGGTCATTTGACCGGACGGCGGCTGTAAAGCAGAGATGAAATTGCGCTATTTAGAAATAAATACTTCATTGGAACGGTCTACAAAGTGTGCCTAGTTTGCAAGCACACTTTGTAGACCTTTCAATGAAGTATTTATTTCATACCATGAAGGTTTGAGGGACAAGACTTACATCGATGTAACAAATTTTTTTAAAGGGATAGTAATACTTCGTTTTAACTTTATTTTATTTTGTAGGCATTAAAAAAACATGAAGAATGATATAAGTCTTGTCTCTCAAACCTTTATGGTTTATGAGATATTCAGAAGCAAAGTTCCCCTCCCCGCCCCTTTTTCCTAGTGTAAGCCATATCTTCTCAGATGTGAGTCTGGTTGTACAACAGGACAGATAACAGAAGGGGACAATTTTCTTTGTATGAAAACAATGAAAGCCCTTCCCCCCTTGACAAGTTTTTCAGCTTTTTCCCTTATCTTAATTGAAGATTGTCCCTCTCTGCAGTCTACCTGGGCATCTCCCTTCTGATCTGGTTGAACGGGGGGGATACTTTGTTTGTGAATATCTCTTAAACCATAAAGGTTTGAGAGATAAGACTTGTATCATTCTTCATGTTTTTTTAATGCCTACAAAATAAAATAAAATTAAAATGAAGTATTACTATCCCTTTAAGTGCCTTTAACCTCTCTCTCTCTCTCTCTCTCTCTCTCTCTCTCTCTCTCTCTCTCTCTCTCTCTCTCTCTCTCTCTCTCTCTCTCTCTCTCTCTCTCTCTCTCTCTCTCTCTCTCTCTCTCTCTCTCTCTCTCTCTCTCTCTCTCTCTCTCTCTCTCGACATATTCAGGAGGAGGTGAAAATCTAAAGCTAACCAGCTTCCACCATAGGGTACAAATACCAGTTTTCACTGATTTAAATATGGCTTTTTGCCATAGAGGTATCCAGTGCTTTGCTGTGCACTGTACTGGATACCTTTCTGGCACTCAAAGGGTTATCACCAGCCCTACATGATTACTCATACAACCTGTGACAGCGAAATTTTGCACGCAAGCTATTAGTTGGCTTTACTTTTATATAATTTCTTTTTAATACATTTTCAGTAAACTAGAAGATATTTCTGTGGATCCAGCTACCTCAAGATTTATTTCCTAGGGGAATTGTATTTTGTAAAGCGGAACTTTCATCAGATAACAATAGAGCCTCATATGATAATTATATTAGCTATATGCACGTACCTAGCTTTTTCAAGAATAATTGTGGCATTAAACTAAAATAGAACCTTCTATGCAGGCAGGCACCCCTTCAACTCCACTATTGGTTAGTTGAATTCTTTTGTGTCAAAAGGCAGTGGAATGGACTGACAGCTCAGACGCAGAGAGTGCCTACAGCAAGATCCCATCTGGTTCCTGCCTGCATAGAAGGCTATATTTTTGTTTAATGCCACAATTGTTCTTGAAAATAAAGCTAAGTATGTGCATATCGCTAATGTAATTATCATTTGTGGCTCTTTTGTTAACCCTTTGGGTGCCAGAGGGGTACAGAATGCATAGCAAAGCAATGCATTCTGTACCCCACTGGCACTCAAAGGGTTAACTGATGAAAGTTCCCTTTTATCGAAATACTAGTTGAAGAGCCCGTGTACACGTGCCACCCAGCAATGGCTGCGGTGCAGTCATGCACAGTAAAGACCTACCGCATCATGGTGTGCAGAGAGGACTACAGTCTGAATTTGGAACCACTCTCAGTTATCAGCCACGGCGCGGGCAGTCTGTAGGGTGCATGACTACAGCGCATGCAGCTATCTCAACTGTGCCTGACCGCTTCTGACAAACAAACATTTAGTGAATTATTATATAGGATTCTTTGGAGTTTGGTGGAGACTATTTGTTATAGCACTATTACTAGGTGTGTAGACATAAATGGTTCTGAGGCATATTTTGTAACCCGTTGGATACTAGAGATGTCTCCAGTTCTTTGTGAAACATTACACTGGAGACCTCTCCATTATCCAGGAATAAAGCAGACCTATATACTTAACCCATTGATTTCTAAAGGAGTACGGAATGCATTCAAAGCAATGTGTTCCATACGCCTATAGTATTCAGAGGGTTATGAAATAATTTGCCTTTTAGGTAGGAGTCCCTCATACAGCATTTTTTGTTTGTGCATGTTAACACACTCAAAAGGTTACAAAAATAAAGCCTGTCTATTGTGTATGTATATATGGTATACATAATATAAAACTGTGTGTGTGTACAAAAATTGAGGGAACTGTGGACTCTGGTATGTTTGTGGGTGTAATGAAGCTTTTTCATTCCATTTTAATATCCCAAAACCAGAGGAGTCTGTTGCTTGTATTGGTTTTTCAAAAGAACCTACTTGTAAAATACTATTTATTCTTTTAATTATTTATTTTTAAAATCGTGCAGGTTATATCTGCAACAAACCTTGAACGATACTGTGGGACGAAAGATTGTGGTAGATTTCTTAGGCTTTAACTGGAACTGGATTAATAAACAACAAGCAAAGCATGGCTGGGGACAGCTGACGTCTAACTTACTGCTGATCGGAATGGAAGGTAAGGGAGTGGCAGAGCCATTTAATGCAGCCGAAAATATGACTCATGGACTGGCAATGCATATGAAAATGCAGTTAATTGGACATTTATTGTCAGGGATGGGGCAGTACACTGTACATTAACAGTAACTCCAGGATACTCACTCTTACTTTAGATCAGGCCTGTCCAGGTTTCGTCCTCAAGGGCCACTAACAGGCCAGGATGTAAAAGGTTTCCCTGATGAAGCCGAGGTGAGTTAATCAGTGGCTCATTCATTTTGACTAACTCACCTGTGCTTCATCAGGGAAATACTTAAATCCTGGTCTGTTGGTGGCCCTTGAAGACTGTACTTGAACAGCCCTGCATTAGATTATAAAACAAAGTCCCCCCCCCCCTTTCTCCAGACGCTCCCACACAAGGCTCTTGCACTCTCTCCTACACCCTCTCCCTCCCCCCAGTGTGTGTCAGTCTGTCTCTGTCCCCACACTTTCTCTCTCGCACCCTGTCACTCACTCCGCCTTTCAGTCTCGCTCCCCCCCTCCGCCTTTCAGTCTCGCTCCCCCCCTCCGCCTTTCAGTCTCGCTCCCCCCCCTCCGCCTTTCAGTCTCGCTCCCCCCCTCCGCCTTTCAGTCTCGCTCCCCCCCTCCGCCTTTCAGTCTCGCTCTCCCCCCCTCCGCCTTTCAGTCTCGCTGCCCCCCCTCCGCCTTTCAGTCTCGCTCCCCCCCCTCCGCCTTTCAGTCTCGCTCCCCCCCTCCGCCTTTCAGTCTCGCTCCCCCCCTCTGCCTTTCAGTCTCGCTCCCCCCCCTCCGCCTTTCAGTCTCGCTCCCCCCTCCTCTGCCTTTCAGTCTCGCTCCCCCCCCTCCGCCTTTCAGTCTCGCTCCCCCCCTCCGCCTTTCAGTCTCGCTCCCCCCCTCCGCCTTTTAGTCTCGCTCCCCCCCTCCGCCTTTTAGTCTCGCTCCCCCCCTCCGCCTTTTAGTCTCGCTCCCCCCCTCCGCCTTTTAGTCTCGCTCCCCCCCTCCGCCTTTCAGTCTCGCTCTCCCCCCCCTCCGCCTTTCAGTCTCGCTCTCCCCCCCCTCCGCCTTTCAGTCTCGCTCTCCCCCCCCTCCGCCTTTCAGTCTCGCTCTCCCCCCCCTCCGCCTTTCAGTCTCGCTCTCCCCCCCCTCCGCCTTTCAGTCTCGCTCTCCCCCCCCTCCGCCTTTCAGTCTCGCTCTCCCCCCCCCCCGCCTTTCAGTCTCGCTCCCCCCCCCCCTCCGCCTTTCAGTCTCGCTCTCCCCCCCCACACCTTTCAAGTGGAATTTTCATCTTCTATAAAGTCGCCCTGCAATAATTAAACCTCCGCCTTTCAGTCTCTCTCTCAAGGGCTTATGAATAAACTGAAGGGCTGAGAAGCCTAGTTACTGCTCAAACTTTTTCAACAAAATCTCCCAATGTCTTACTCTGAGTAGGTGTTTGAGAGAGCTGTCTATGTACAGCAAATATAATGCAAAAAATATGTTGAATGAATATTCTGAATTGAATATTCTGAATAAAGGACACCTACCTAGTTGATTTAATTTGTTAAACAATTTGAGACCCTTATTCCAAGGAAAAAAAAGTTACCTTTCAATTAAGGCAAATGGCAGTTTACATATAAATGGATATGTTTATTCTCACTTGTGCTTTTTTACCTTTGGGGTGTTTTGCAGTGCACAAGACACCTGACACTCAAATGGTTAACTGCTGCTCTAGGATGTTTACATGTCCAAACTTTATTCTTGTTTACTCCCACAGGGAATGTGACACCAGCACACTATGATGAGCAGCAAAACTTCTTTGCGCAGATTAAAGGCTACAAACGCTGTATCCTCTTTCCTCCTGAACAGTTTGAATGCCTTTATCCTTATCCTGTCCACCATCCCTGTGACAGACAGAGCCAGGTGAGAGCCATTCTTATACAGCTATTTGCTCACATGCCACTCTGTGGAATTAATTGGACATGTCCACAGTCAGTAAAATTATATAATTATTTCATAACTATGGGGATTGTTTTGATACTTTGGTGACAGTTTAATTTTGTGGTTTAAATATATTTCTCTTATATCCAGTATGGAACATGCCTACCATGGGGTTAAGTCCCTCCTCCTGGTGGGCAGGGTACATAATAAAAATACAGTCTTTTGATGGACACTTCCTCTTCCTCCTCCAGCTCAACACCCCTTCCCACTAACTCCCAGAATTCACGTGTCCTGCTAGGAAATGGAAGCAGCAAGGCACATCCTCTTAGATTTTGTTAGGTTTTTATTTTCTTCTTAGATATGGGGCTTTATAATCCCCCATTAGGCTTGTTACAATCACTGGGCTTCCCTGGCGTGGATTGGCAAGTCCATAGGTACTTTGTGGAGGGAATCTTGCTGCCAAGTTTTCCCTCATGTCAGGGTCTCTTGAGGCTTTGGGTTCTCTCTAAGATGGTAACCTGAAGACAAAAGACTGGTGTGTAACCCTTTGAGTGGCTTTGGTTCACTTTATGTCCCATCTGCATTGCATCCCCATGCAGGAGCTGGTGTGAGCCTGGGCAGACTGGCACACTCATTATGAGTATCTTTATTATTCCTGGGTTTCTCTCTGAGGACTTTGAGAGGGTGGCTGCCTTTTTTATATGGATTAACCTTTCTTTAAAGTTGCACTGCATTTGCATGACTTTGGGGGAGAGGGGGTTATTTTTCTCTGAGTGACTTTTACACTTTTGTCCATTTTGCTGGCAGAGGTCCCTTTAACGGGAGCTCACCCACCCTTTGCCATCTTTGCGCCATTGACTTCTTTGGAACATGTGCCTGCAACTGTTTAAGATAAAACGGTCTACTTTCTGAGTTTCCTGGGGGCTGCTGTGATCCCCGAACGTAGTTGTAGGTGTTATGGAACAAGCAACAGAGAAGACTACATTACCTAGAATGCCTGTTTTGCAGAATTTCTTCTGATTCCCTGACTGTTTTGCAGTGGCCATTTTTACTTCTCTTATCCTACACAAAGGCTTGCTCTCCTAATCCCAGATTTACCCTATACATAGCTTATATATAGCTACACACTGAATTTGTGTCAACCCCCCGGACCCTTTCACTTTTGCCTAGCAGCACTGCCCAGCACATACCAGTGAATATAACTTAAAAACACAAAATACACTTCACAGTTTTGCTGCTAGATTGGTGCTGTAAGCATCATACAGTAAAGTGATATGTAATATGTTAAATAATCTAGTTACCATAAACCAGGAAGTGGGTCCTTGGTACAAGAGTATTTTGGGACTGTGCTGACCACATTCACACATCAGTATGTTCTTTGCAGTTGCCTACTCTATCTGATGGGAAATATATTCCTATATCTGTTGTATAACCTTTGCATGCACACACAGCTATTACTTCTACCTTCCTTATACAGTTATATTCAGAAGTTTGGGCAACCCTGGACAAATTACGTATTTTATTGATTTGGTAAATGAAAAAGTTAAAAACCTCTGCAGCAAACAGACTTAAAATTTACATTCCTGCATGTTTTAATACAGTTGCTATTTATTTGCTGGCTTTACGAGATTGAAAATAAAACCGAAAATGTGGCATGTGCAAAAGCTTGGGCAACCAGTCAATCCACTAGTGTGTGTTTGGTTTTTTTTGTAAGGTCTCAGAACTTAATTGACTCATTTGGCCTTAATCTAAGCTAGGTGGTGACAATTCCAAAGCTTAATAAATTTCCTGACTCACGAAACAACTCATGGTGTTGTTCTTACTCATCAACTATGGACTTGTCTAAGCAGCTGACTGTGATTCAGAAAATAAAGATAATTGAGTCTTACAAAGCAGGGTAAGGCTATAAAAGGGTATCTAAATGGTTCCTGCTTGCAATTTCTTCCATCTGAAATCCCATGAAGAAATGAAAGTTATGGGGAACTGCTGAAGTCGAGACAATATCTGGAGGACCACGAAAAATCTCTGATAGAATTGGTCAGAAATGCAAAGCAAAACCACCTTATCTCACTGCAAAAGCCCTGCAGGAAAGTTTAGCTTGCATGGAACTAGTGATGACCAGTCTACTGCAGCGTTGTTAGCACAAACATAATCTGCTTGGAAGTCATCAGAAGGAAACCTTGTCTGCAGTCTCATCACAAATGTCAATTTCTGAAATATGCAGCACAACACTTTAGTAAGCCAGAGGCATTTTGGGACCAAGTGCTATGGTCTGTTGAAGATAAAAATGAACTATTTGGCTACAATCACCCAAAAAACAAACATTTGGAAGAAAAAAAAAAAGTGTGTAAAGGGGAAAAAAAAAAAAAAAAAAAACACCTTGTGAACTGTTAATCATAGGGGTGGATCTGTTATGTTTTGGACAGTATGGCAGCCAGTGGCACAGGGAATATTTTGTGGGTAGAGAGAAGAATAGATTCTACTAAGTATCAACAAATCCTGGAAGCAGATGTCCCACAAGCCATGAAGAAATGGAGGCTGAAAAAAGGTTGGATATTACAAGGTATTGACATACAAATACCTTAAAGGGATAGTAATACTTCGTTTTATCTTTATTTTATTTTGTAGGCATTATACATGAAGAACGATACAAGTCTTATCTCTCAAACCTTTATGGTTTGAGAGATATTCACAAGCAAAGTTTCCCGTCCCACCCCTTTTACCTAGTGTAAGCCATCTCTCCAGTGGAATCTGGTTGTAAGACTAGACCGATAACAGCAGGTGACAATCTTCTTCCTATGAGAACAATGAAAGCCCCGCCCCCTTGACAAGCTTTTCAGCTTTTTCCCTTATCTTAATTGAAGATTGTCCCTCTCTGCAATCTACCTGGGCACCTCCCTTCTGCTCTGGCTGAACAGTGGTACATCAGTAAAAGGGGTGGGAGGGGGATACTTTGTCATTGAATTACTCTTGAACTACAACTCTGACAGAGTTGAAATAACTCTCTCCAAAGTCCAAATACAATGATGATTAATTAGAGCTGCTTTTATTATGAAACATTACTATCCCTTTAAAATCAACTATGAACTACTTCAAGTAATGAACTTAAGGTTTTGGAATTTCTTTCACCATCCCCAGACTTGAATATTATTGAAAATCTTCAGATAGATCTCAAACATGCAGTGCACACAAAACCTAAGACTACGTCTGGACTACATGCATTCTGCAAGGGAGAGTGGGGAAAAAAATCCTAAAGCAAGTACAGAAAGACTTAGCTGACTTCAAGATACTGACTGATAGAGTGCCCAAACTTTTGCACCTCACATTTTCTCTTATATTTTTCAGGCTGTTAACCCTTTGAGTGCCAATGTGTTGCATACCCCTCTGGTACTCAAAGGGTTAAAATCAGCAAATAGTAAATGTGCATTACAGTCTGTAGATATATGCCACGTTATAGTTTGATTGCGGTGGAGGTTGTGTTAACTTCTTTTCATCTAACAAATCAACAAAACATGGAATTTGGCCAGGGATGCCCAAACTGTGCCATACGACTGGATATGATTTTCTTGTGTATAAACTCTGACCACACCTGTATTGTCTAATCCTTGGAACTGCTGTGCTATTATAAGAATGGGATATTATAGATGACAAAGACCCTCTATCAAAGTCTTCAGTCTTCCTGGGCAAGACTTGCGTAGAGGTGACAGAGGACAGATAAGCAATTTGGCTAGTTTAACCCTTTGAGTGCCAGAGGAGTACGGAATGCATTACAAAGCAATGCATTCCTTACCCATCTGGCACTCAAAGGTTAAACCTGAGAAAATGTAGTCCATATGAATTTATTCTTGACTTTTACTGAATTTTTGTTATTGTTTGTACAAGGTAGGAATCCCATTCTGCTAATGTCTGTTCCAAAAGGCCATCAATTTACATTAACCTTTTGAATGCCATCACTTGTGTCCAGCACTTTGCTCCACAATAATGATTGACTCTCTTCTTGCATCCAAAGGGTTTAAATTCTGGGCTTTCTTTTTTGCAAGGTGGATTTTGAAAATCCTGATTATGAAAGGTTTCCTAACTTCAGAAATGTGGTTGGATATGAGACAGTGGTGGGACCTGGCGATGTTCTCTATATCCCAATGTACTGGTAAGCTCTTCACCTTGCTTTTTGGGAGTTTTTGGTCTAATGAATAGTCTTTTTGGGCCACATACACAAAGAGCTGGAGCAGCTCTTGGACAAACCAACTTTACTGTAAGGAATGCATAATAATGTTCCACATACCCTTTAATTTAAATTGGGCATTTAACCTCATGGATCCGAAATAGGTCTCCAGCACATTCCTTCACAATGCATTATTGGTGACCTATAGCATTCTATTGGTTAAAAGCCTCAATTAAAATTGAGACTTTTAATTTGTCTTCTCCGGTGCAGTTGATTTGCCGTAGAACTGCTCCACATTTTTGTGCTCATGGACCCTTTTGAAGTCTGTAACAGAACAGGAAGAACAATTGTAAAATACACACAGGACATACTTTTAACCCTTTGAGTGCTGGAGGGGTGAGCAACACATTGCATAGCCTACCCCTCTGGCACTCAAATGGTTTACCCCCATAAATTTATGAAGAAAACATTTTTCACTTCAGGGTTTTTCCAGGTATGTTACTATAATAGAAACATATAGAAAATCTGATGACATTGGGGCATATGTGTAAAGTAGCATGATTCTGGAGCAGAACAATGCACAGTGTTTATTAAATTAACCCCTTTGCATAGTAGCAATGTCTTAAATGAAATGTGTTGGTAACCTCTTTAGGACCCAGGGTTTAAAGGGTTAGTAATTACTTCACTGGAATGGTCTAAAACGTGTGCTTGCAAACAAAGCACATGTTTTAGACCATTCCAATAAAGTCATTCGTTTTCAATAACGTGATTGCTGCTCTGCTGCAGAGCCTCCGTGTTGGCCGTCATGGATCTCCTGCTGACAGATTTACAGCTGACAGTAGGAAATTAGGAACTTTAAATGCATGTATCTCTCAAATCATAGCGGTTTGGGAGATGTTTTTTTGCATTCAAGCCAACTTTTTAACCTCTTCAAAAAAAAAAAAAAAAATCATTCAAAGACATTACTAACCCTTTAAAGGGATAGTAATGTTTCATAATAAAAGCAGCTCTAATTAATCATCATAGTATTTGGACTTTGGAGAGTGTTATTTCAATTCTGTCAGAGTTGTAGTTCAGGAGTAATTCAATGACAAGGTGTCCCCCTCCCGCCCCTTTTACTGATGTCACACTGTTCAGCCAAAGCAGAAGGGAGGTGCCCAGGTAGACTGCAGAGAGGGACAATCTTCAATTAAGATAAGGAAAAAACCTGAAAAGCTTGTCAAGGGGGGCAGGGGTTTCATTGTTTTCATAGGAATAAGAGTGTCCCCTTCTGTTATCTGTCTGGTCTATGGACTGCATTCACCATCTGAGAAGAGTTTGCTTACACTAGGTAAAAGGGGCGGGAGGGGGAAACTTTGCTTGTGAATATCTCATAAACCATAAAGGTTTGAGAGATAAGACTTGTATAATCTTTCATGGTTTTTTAATGCCTACAAAATAAAATAAAGTTAAAATGAAGTATTACTATCCCTTTAAAATCTCCATTTATATTAAAGGCGGCTTTAACTGGTTTATTATGGTGCAGTTGTTTTTTCCTTCAGAATTGGTCCACATTTGTCTACACCACACTGGGCCTCTTGTTGTAAAATATGAGCACTAAATGGATTTTATGAAATGTGCTTGGCCTAGTTCTTTCCTTCTGTATGTATTATCATAATGATCAGATTGTTTCACTTGACCTGGACCCTGAGATGTCTTGAATCCTACACAACTGGACCTAACAATAATTAACTGCGTTTTTGTAAATTAAAGTTAACGCCTATTAAAATGTTTTGCATTGTCATTTGAGTTCTCTGTATGCCCATCGTGCATTTAGTGGCAAATATTTGGACCTTGTTGACTTACTTCTGCTGAACTGATTTTTTTTTTTTTTTGGACACAACATAACAATGGTTTTTAATGAGCCAATCTCTGTACCAGGCTCAAAGCAGTTTTATATAATGCTTTTGCATATCTTAGTAATTTTGATATTGTGCTTTAGTTTACTGGTTTCTAACATCTGTGAAGTCGTGACACCTCCATTTTAATTCATAGCACATGTAGCTGGAATAATTGCATTTCTCTGTCGTCCAATACAGGTTTACTGGTAACTTTGGGTAGGCGATCAGCCCCTTTAAATAGGCAGGAACAATTTTGAGAAGTGACTGATGGGTGGAGCCGTCCTCCTCTCCTTAGCTTGCGCGAGCCAATCCCCAACAAGCAAGAGAACAGTTCTGCTATAGTTTTAGCTTCTTTATTTTTCTTAGAAATGGGATACCACCATTAGGCGGATTACCATCATTGACAATTTCCATCACCAAAATGTGGATAGCTCATTTTACCAGGTGCTTTTGTGGACTTCAGCCCTGGGGGGAAATCTTGGCTGCAAGTTCTTTCCACAGGAGTTGCCCACTGAGGCTTCTTCTTGATATATGGTAATCAGAAGACCTGCTGAAAAAGGTGAACACCCTTTGAGTTCTCAGGTCCACATGTCCCATGCTTCCCCTCTGTGCAGGGGTCTCATTTGGAGTTCCTATTGCATACTCACGCACTCATTTGGTTTATTTCTGTACTAGTTGAACAGCGCGTTACACAGGCCACAGTTCCTCTGGCAGCCGGTCGCGGGGCAGTCACGCGCAGTACAGACTGCCCGCGCCACTGCTGATACAGAGCTGGACGCTCCTTCGGAGCGCCCAGCTCCGTATCAGCCGCTGTGCGGGCAGTCTGTACTGCGCATGACTGCCGCACACGCAACAGTGTCTACTGCGCATGTCGGGAGTTACACACAACTTACCAAATTATTATATAGGATGTCTGTGAGGTGCTTGGAGCAAGTTTCTGTGGTAACTTAACCCTTTTGTTGCTGGTTAGCACGTTTTGAGGGGGCTTTGGACACTTTCTCTACTGGGACCAGTGTTTATTGGGTCTACTGTTTTATTCTAGTGGGATTTTGAGTAGTTTTACTTTTGGTATTCACCTCGTTAACTTTATGCCTTTACCGCATAGATGCCATTGCTCCGTTCACTTCTATGGGACTTTACAGTTTGGGACATATCTCTGCAACCGCTTCACGTAGTGAGGTCAGAGATGGCTCATGTGTGTTTTCCCTTGCTCTGTCATCTGGTCAATGTTCTGGGGATGTTGGGGGCATTAGGGGGCTTCTGGTACTGTTGGGGTACTCTGTTAGCAAAACTACATTTCCCATGAGTGCTTGCTTCGCACGCTCATTTCCGATTGGCTCCTGTCGTCGCAGCCATTTTGTGTATTTGCAGATCGAGTATCCTTGCACTCTCCTTCTCTCCTCCGCAGTTTAACCCTTCGCCTACCAGATAAGTCTTATTTAGAGTGTTTTGGGGTGCATTTATCATACACACTATTTTGTGGGTGTTTTGATACTTTAACCGCTTGACTCTGTGAGAATGTCTACTCTCCTTTAGACTCTGGGGCTAAACCTATTACTAAGGATACTGGGGTGTCTGTGTCCTCCATTGCTCATTGCTTCTCATGTCACTCAGGGTTACTTAGAGAATTCTCAGGTCATGTTTGTCCAGCATGTGCTGCTGCCCCTGAATCCCCTGCAGGGCCCTCCAGCCATGCACTAGAGTCAGTATGGATGCAAGAGTTTAAGGCTACTACCAGGGACCTCCAGTCCATCTTACAACTCCTTCCATCCTCTTTACAAGGTGTCTTTCACTCGTGGCAAACCCCAGCCCCTATCGGATCTTCCCTGCCTAAACCGCCAGGTGTACCTGATGTGTCTGACTCCTCTGAGGAGGAGTTGTTGGTGGACTCTGATGTCTGTTCAGCTGTTCCTTCAGCTCAGTTTTTGGGGGGCCCCTTTGAGGCGGACCCCATCCCCTCGGCTGAGGGCCTGATCAAGGCTGTGTTGTCCACCCTGAACATTCCCTTGGTGCAGGAGGCATCTTCTGACCCCTCTGATGTGTTTCAGGAGTCTGTTAGGCCCCATGCTTGCTTTCCACTCTTGACCGCTTGGTGTCAGAGGAGTGGACATTTCCAGACAAGAAACCATCTGTGTCTACGAAGTTTACTAAACTTTACCCGTTTTCTGAAACGGCCCTCACTCAATGAGTTCATCCCCCCCAAAGTGGATGCCCCAGTTTCCAGGCTTTCTAAATCCACTGCCTTGCCAAAGGCTGATGCCTCTGCTCTCAAAGACTAGACTGATAAGAAGCTTGAGACTTCTCTAAAGGCTATTTTTGTGACAGCGGGCTCTGCCCTTCGCCCTACCTTTGCTGCTGCATGGGTAAATAGGACTGTTGCTGTTTGGACTTAACAGCTCAATTCTGCTGTCAGGGGGCCCCTACTTCTTACACGTTGCGACTTCTCACTAACATTGCTGAGGCTCAGCATTATATCTCTGCTGCCATGTTTGACGCTGTGCGTATGGCAGCCAGGGCTTCTACCATGTCTGTGGTAGCCAGAAGGGCTCTTTGGCTCAAGATCTGGTCTGCTGACACGGCCTCCAAGAAGGCTTTCTTGACTCTTGCCTTTTCAGGGATCCTCCATTGTTTGGGCCTGAGCTCAAGGATCTCATCAACGAGGCCACTGGAGGGAAGAGTTCTCACCTGCCAATGGTCCTGAGGAAGAAGGTGCCTGTCAAACGGAATCATTTTTTTGCCCTTTCAGGCAGACTCGCGCCAGGCGACCCAGACGGTCCCTCAGGCTCCGAGCTCCTCCTCCAAGCCTAAGCAGCAATGGAGATCCAAGTCCTCCACGAAGCCCAAGGCTTCCAAACCTTCTTCTACATGACTCACCGAACCTGGGTCCCCACCCACAGGTAGGTGGCCACCTACACTACTACCTTTCAGCTTGGCAGGCCTCTGTGGTGGACACATGGGTTTTACAAGTAGTGGCCTCAGGATACAGGATTCCCTTCACCTCTCCCTCTCCGAAGGACCTTTGTTTCTTGTTCTCCCTTGGGAGCAGAAAAGAGATGCCTTTTCGAGGAAGCTGTACAGGCTCTTCTGGACAAGGCGGTCCTGGAGCCAGTTCCCCTTCAGGAGAGGGGCTTGGGATTCTACTCCAACCTCTTTGTGGTTTCCAAGAAGGATGTGGCTGTTACCCCATTTTGGATCTGAAGGATCTCAACTCCTTTGTGGTCCGGTCCCAGTACCGCTAGGAGTCTCTGCACACAGTGATAGCAGCCATGACTCCTGGGGAATTTCTGGCCTCTCTGGATCTTCAAGATGTCTATCTGCACATCACCATTCATCCAGAGAGTCAGCAGCATCTCCGCTTTGCCTGCGACCGAGGGCATTTCCAGTTCTCTGCCCTCCGCTTTGGACGGACCACGGCTCCAAGTCTTCAACAGAGTCCTAGGAGCATTGATCTCAGGGTGACTCTCTATACATGGACAACCTCCTTCTGAAGGCCTCATCTCCGGAACTCCCTCACCAGCAGGTGCAGGACTGCATTCGTGCTCTCTCCCATCACAGGTGGATCATCAATTTGGACAAGTCAGACCTGGTTCCTTCCCAGAGGATGGTCTTTCTGGGCCCCCTCTTCGACACTCAGAGGGGGACGGTGTTTCTCACGGACGAAGTGGCTCATCAGATAGCACTGAAGGTCCAGGCTATCCTGTCTCAGGATCCAGTTCCAGCCAAGAAGTTGTCATCCTTGGTGGGGGAAGTTAATTTCCACCATAGAAGCAGTCCTGTTTGCTATGGCTCACACCAGGGAACTTCAGAGGATTCTAATCCTGGCATGCAGGGGCCATCCAGATCTCCTGGAGAGATCCCTATCTCTCCCTCTTCAAGTGGAGGAGAGCCTCTCGTGGTGGCTCAACCTGAACAATCTTCTGAAAGGCAGACCCTTCCTGGTGCCCTTCTGGACCACAGTGACGACGGATGCCAGCCTCTCCGGACGAGGAGCTGTGCTGGGGCACTTGAGTGTTCATGGCCAGTGGTCTCAGGAGGAATCTCTCCTTCCCATCAATGGCTTCGGGCGATATTTCATGCCCTACATCACTGGACACGGCAACTGGAGGATTGCCCAGTCGGGGTACAGTCGGACAGCGCCACAGCGGTAGCCTACATCAACAAGCAAGGAGGCACAAGAAGTCTTGCAGCTTGGCTAGAGGTCAAGGTTATTTTATCATGGGCAGAGGAGCATGTCCCTGCCATTTCCGCAGTACGTTTTCCTGGCGTAGACAACGTTCTGGCAGACTTCCTCAGTCTGCACACAGTGGACAGCGGAGAGTGGGAGCTACATCCAGAGGTGTTCAACTTCATCATCCAGCAGTTGGGTCTTCCTTGCATCGACCTGATGACAACCAGGCACAACAGGAAGGTTCCAGCATTGTGCTCTCGCTGGGCAGATCCCCTGGCTCTGGCAGTTGATGCCTTGTCAATCCCGTGGACATTTCCTCTGGCATACATCTTTCTTCCTGTTTCCCTGTTGAACACAGTACTTTGGAAGCTGAGACTGGAGCGCTGCCCAGTCATTGATTGCTCCGTACTGGCCCCTACAGGCTTGGTTTCCGGAGATTCTGGACCTCTCGGTGGAGGAACCTCTTTGACTCCCCCCCCCCCCCCCCCCCCCGTCAGGGTTACATCTGGAAGGAAGATGTTCATTGTCTGGCTTTGACGGCATGGATATTGAATCCTTGATTTTGAAGAAGAGAGGATTTTCTTCTGGTGTGGTGGCTGGTATGCTTGGTGCCCGTAAGCCTGTTTCCTCTGAGGCCTACCATCAAGTTTGGTCTACTTTTCTAGCTTGGTGTGCTGACAAAGACCTGTCTCAGGATATTGACCTTCCTACATTTCTTTCCTTCCTCCAGGATGGTGTGGATAAGGGTCTGTCTGAGTTCTCTTAAGGTTCAGACTTCTGCACTCTGTCTTTTAGAGGTATCATGCAATCATTCCTGATGTCAAGGTTTTCTGGTGTTGCTCATACCCGTCTCAGTGGGATCTTAACCTGGTTTTGGGAGTACTCCAGCATCCTCCTTTTGAGCCCTTTGCTACCATTCCTCTGCGTATGCTGACGTGGCAGATGGCCTTTCTCCTGGATTGTTTCTGTTCGCCGAGTTCCGGAACTGCATTCCCTGTCTTGTAGACCACGCTTTTTGGCCTTTCACAAGGACAAGGCAGTGCTTTGTACCTCACAAGAGTTTCTCCCAAAAGTGGTGTCTGAGTTCCACATTAATCAGGAGATTGTGGTCCGTTCCTTCTGTCCTCACCCTACTTCTGACAAAGAGGGATCTTCATCTGTTTGATATGGTGCTTTGTCTCTAGTTCTTTGTGCATCACACGGAGTCCTTGAGGCAGTCTGACACACTGTCATTCCTTAGGGTCCTAGATCAGGGAAGCCTGCTTCCAAGGTTACCATAGCTTCTTGGATCAAGTCCACGATTTGTAAGGCTTAAGAACTTTGGAAGAACCCTGTTCCCTTCAGGGTCAAGGCTCATTCTGTGAGGTCTATTGGGGCTTCTTGGGCCTACAAGAACCGGGCCTCAGCTGATCAGTTGTGCAAGGCGGCCATTTGGTCATCTGTGCACACTTTTTCTAAACACTATTGTGTGGATATGCTGGCATCGGCTGATGCCAGTTTTGGGAGAAAGATCCTGGAGGCACCCTTGCCTGTCTATGATTAGTCTCTCAGTACTCTTTCACTTTTGAGCCCTGTTGGCTCTAGGTCAGTGTGCTGTGCTACAGTACATGGGGTTTGTTTTACCCCTTTTCAGTGTCTGTTGACACTTTGCGGTTAGTGTTGAGCTATTTATGATCTGTAGGTTCATTGGTGCTCTGGTGACTTTGGGGGCCTGCGCCTGGTCCTTGCCTTTCTTCCCACCCTGGGGAACTTAATGGTTGGACATCCCAAAGTTACCAGTAACCTGTATTGGACGACAGAGAAAATAGGATTTTAGTCTTACCTGTTAAATCCTTTTCTCTTATTTCATACAGGTTACTGATCTCCCACCCTGTTAAGAGGCCATGCTTGGCTCTCCTGCGACAGAACGTGGGGGTCCTTTCGGGTTTATGCTCACAGGAGTCTTCCTTTGCCTTCTTACTACCTAGTCAATAGTTAGTCTGCAAATCTTACTGGATGGGGATTGGCTAGCTGCAAGCTAAGGAGAGGAGGTAGGCTCCACCCAGCAGTCACTTCTCAGAATTGTTCTTGCCTATTAAAGGGGCTGATCGCTACCCAAAGTTACCAGTAACATGTATCGACTAAGAGAGAAGAATTTAACAGTTAAGATTAAAATCCTATTTTCTGAGACTTGCATGTCCAGAAAACCCCCAATACAAATCAATAAATATATTTGGTATGGTGTCTTTTTTAACCCTTTAAGGACAAGAGGTATGCTCAATGCATTGCACACACCATGGTCCTTAAAGGGATAGTAATGTTTCACAAAAAAGCAGCTCCTATTAATCTTAGTATTTGGGCCATGAAGAGTGTTATTTCAATATTGTCAGAGTTGAAGTTCAAGAGTAATTCAGTGATAAAGTATCCCTCTCCCACCCCTTTTACCTAGTGTATGCCGCCTCCCCTCAGATGTGGAATCTGGTCCTGGGACCAAACAGCTTACACAAGTGACAATCTTCTTACTGTGAGCATAAGGAAAATCCTGTTTTTCAGAATTTTCTCACTGAAGATTGTGCGCCTCTGTGATCCATCTGGACAGTCTTGCTGCTCTGAGGTGAGCAGTTTTACATCAGTAAGAGGCAGGAGGGAGATACGTTATCATTCAGTTACTCTTGAATTACAACTCTGACAGTATTGAAATAACACGCTCCATGGCTCAAATACTGTGAAGGTTAATTGGAGCTGCTTTTATTGTGTAACATTACTATCCCTTTAAAGGGTTCAGTGACGCATCTGTTGAGAAACCACTGGTGTGTAGTGCTTTGATACTGACCAAATAAAGTACTATGGAGTTCTTAGATTTCTGTATTGCTAGCACGAAGGTAAAATGTGATATTTACTGACTTTCAGGTGGCACCACATTGAATCGCTGTTGGACGGTGGCACAACGTTTACGGTTAATTTCTGGTACAAGGTATATATTAACACCTGAACCCATCCTGGATTGTCTTACATTTTTTTTTTTGATGCTGAAAACAAATCTGTTTCTGTTTGGACCATTTCAGTGGTTTCCAGCTTTAGTCCTCCCCGATGCTCACGTATTTTTATGTACTCCGAGGAGCAGATGGGAATCTGTCAGTGACTCTTACCACAACAGATCTAGCTATTGTAATGTTAGGAAGTTCTTTAGCTCTCTGAGTGCCAAAGGGGTTTCCCTCACATTGCTTTGCAACACATTGCACTCCCCTCTGGCATTACATAGTATCTTCTGTTTAGTCTCTCCTCCCTGTTAAAGGGATGGTAATACATCAGTTAAATCCCTCCCCTTGCACTGACGTTAGCTTTCTATCTTATAGAAGTCGATCCCGGTCCGCAGACCGTCCTGCAGCTTTTTAGCAGAGCGGAAATCGCTTTATTTGAAAAATACTTCATTTGAATGGTCTATAATGTGTGCTTGCAAACTAGGCACACGTAGACCGTTGAAATGAAGTATTTCTTTCTAACTAGCACAGTCTATAAGATAGAAAGCCGACGTCAGTGCAATGGGAGGGAAAGGGGAACTTTGTAAGCTGATATCTCTCAAACCATAGAGGTTTACAGAATTAAATTTCTTTTAATTGATGTATTACTATGACTTTAAATGTAACATGGATATGTTACAACACAGCTTCTAGTCTCATTAAAGGTATCTATATTCCATGGCAAAGGTCTGTTTGAGTTCTCACAAAAACACACTAAAGCTTGAAAATACAAAATTAACTCCATACTGCAGTGACATTGTATGACATCACAAATGACCATCAATGGCATCCGTGTTGACATCACATATTATTACTAACAAATTATCTTAATGGTGACCTTGACTGTTACTTTGAGTGACAAACAACCATTTTTATAAGCTGTAGTGTTAGTGCTGGGTGATGTTGTACAGATCCCTTAGTGTGTTACAGTGCATTAGGATTTGTAGAGGTTTTATGCTGTTATTTTAGTTGTTTTGTTTTTTTTTTCTTTTCTTTTGAGTGACAAGCTGCGATATTATAGATAAGCATTTTGTTAGTGTGTGTGTCCTTCATGACCATGGGTGTTAAATGAATAAATGTAAATGTTTTAATGTTTCTCTACTACTAACTGAGCTTTACTTTGAGTGTTCACAGGTGCGATGGTTTAGGTGATGGGTAAAAAGGTGTAGTGTGTTGAAGAAGAGTACTTTTGCGTAGTATATGGTAAAATGTAGCAATGTGATACTTTCTGGATTTGTAGAGTTAAGAAATGCTGATATTTATTTGATATCACCAGCAAAGCACAAGGGAGTGTAGTGAAGTTGGAAGATTGTAATCTGCATTTCCTAACTTTTTTGCATTTTAGTGAGAACTTAACTGTGGTTTTAACAAAGGTTTTTTTTTTTTTGTTTTTTTTTTCCTCAAATGTTCAAAGTGGTGCAGTTGATTTGCTTCAGAAGCCTTATTGCTTTAAATGGAGTTTTTAACTCATTGAGTGCAAAATGTCTCACTGTGGAACAGTGTATATTGTGGTCAGTCACTACCAGTGAGCAGTGAAACAACTCTAGAATGGCAGCGGTATATGTTGGAGTCTGAGAACATCTTAGTGTAACATATTCAAGGCTAGATTCTATTACAGTTGATAAATGTTAGTGATAGTAATGGTTAATTTTATGTTTCTTTCATATTGTAGGCATTAAAAAATAACGTTGTCTTCTCTCTCAAACCTTTATAGTTTGAAAGATGCACGGTGCTAAAGTTACCTCTTCTTGGCTGTTTGAGAGAAGTCAGAGTTCTAGCTGACAGCTGCAGAATCCGGTCATTTGACCGGCCACGGCTCTTCAGCAGAGCCGAAATCGCTCTATTTATAAATAAATACTTCATTGGCAAGGTCTACAAAGTGTGCCTGGTTTGGAAGCACACTTTTAGACCATTCCAATGAAGTATTTCGTTCTAAATAGCGATACATGTGCTCTGCTGAAGAGCCGCCTGCCAGTCAAATGACCAGATTCTGCAGCTGTCAGCTAGAGTGCTGACGTCTCTCAAACAGCTAAGAAAAGGTAACTGTGTATCTTTCAAGCCATAAAGGTTTGAGAAATAAGGCATTGTTAACCCATTGAGAGCCAAGTGGGTACAATATGAAAGAAACATAAAATTAACCATTACTATCCCTTTAACACCTGTTTTATCAAATGTTTTCCTATTGAAGTCTGTGGGGAAACCTGGAGATAAAAGCTGAGATAAAATTAGCACGTGCAATAGAATCCAGCCCTTTAATGAGGAAGGGATAAGATATTCAACTCACAGGACAGTTTTGTCCATCATCAGTAGATGAGTCTTCCATAATCTATATAACATTGCATATAGCAACATTGTTTCTACTGAGCATGCGCTCCTGTTATGCTATGGCCATAAATTAGGATTATATTTTAAATGTCAAACATATAACCTTTGTTGAAATTTTAACTATAGAAACCCTATTAGCCTATTATTAACAACATCTGCTTATACCAGTGGTTCTCAATCTTCTTTTGCTCAAGGCACCTCTAACACGCAATGTAACATTTTATATAAAACTAGTTTAAAAGTCCATGTAATGCGTTGCGTACCTCTCTGGCACTCAAAGGGTTAGGTAGCCGCTACCTCACTGCTCCACACAATGCAGTCTTACGTCGCCTCTCTCACATGATGAAACGTGGGCAGTCTCTACTGCGCATGACTGCACCGTGTTATTATATAGAATGTTCATGGGTATAATGAGGAGTAAAATGCATAATAATATAGTTATTCTTATATTTACGATTATAATGACAAAATAAGTATATTGGGCAGAATAATTTTATAATTATTTATCTGGAACCCAAATATTTACAGTCTTCGGTTGGGGGAGCGAGGCACCCTAAGACTGTGTGCCCAGGGCAACACAAAAGTGCCACGTCAACTTGGTTGAGCCACTGGCCTATAGTTTGTGCTTCTTGTTTTTTCACTTATTGTAGTAGTTGTAGAGACTTCTGTGTTTGGTAGTCAGGGATTGTAACCTCAGCAGGCGAGTATTAATCAGAATAACTGTGCCAAAGGGAAATTACAAATGGTTTAAATGATCCTTTTTACTCTAAAATTCTAGAGGTCTCCAGTGCATTGTTTTGCATTCATAGATTTAAAAAATACCTTTTAAATCTGGAATTGGGGGTGTTGTCCACTATGGTGCAGTTTGTTTGCTCTGAAATGTTCTTTTTTTAGCAAACGAAATATGGCCCTTAGCGTTTGTTGGACACTGCAGTCTAATAAATTCACCAACCTACTCAAAGAGAAAAAGCAATATGTAACGCCTAATGTTTATGCCATCTAGACTTTTCGCTGCAGTACTGTAACACAGCTCACAGCTCTCCCTGTCAGTTGAGGTAGTTGATCACATCTCCTGTTAATTATTTTGAAATGTTTTATATAGGGTGCCCCAACTCCGAAAAGAATAGAATATCCTCTGAAAGCACATCAAAAGGTGGCAATAATGCGAAATATTGAGAAGATGCTTGGAGAAGCCCTTGGAAACCCACAGGAAGTAAGTGACATTTAACTTACATTTGACTATTCTACCTGAATTCAGCTTTCTCTTTAGTGTTGTCTTTTTTTTTTTTTTTTTTGTTAATGATTTCAAGGGTTAGTAATGTATTAAAATAAGTAATGTAGGTAATGCAAAAAGATATAGACCGATTCAAGCCCTATCTCTCAAACCTTTATGGTTTTAGAGAGAGAACTCTCTAAAGTTCTCCTCTCCCTCCCCTTTACCTGATGTCAGAGTCTAGCTGACAGCAGGAGATCCTGGTCTGGGGACCGTTGGGCAGCTCTTCAACAGAGCCGTGATATCTACAAAGAACTACTTCATTGGAAACCAGGCACACTTTGTAGACCGTTCCAATTAAGTATTTATTTGTAGATTTCGGTATTTCGGCTCTGCTAAAGAGCCGCTTTGAGGCAGCCGACTCGAATCTCCTGCTGTCAGCTTTACAGCTGACAGCATGGAGAGTGGAATTTTAAAGCATTCTATCTCTCAAACCATAAAGGTTTGAGGGAATAGGACATGCACCGATCTATTTCTTTTTGCATTATCTACAACATTACTTCTTATTCTTTTAAGTCAGTACTATCCCTTTCACCTGAACACCCTTCATGACCGACTCTTCGTCCTACTCAATACTCTGCCCCACCCAAACTGCTTCAAAACCTAATAAACCCCTTGAATATTAGAAAGCACCAACAATGTAATGGGTGAGATTCACTAAGGCGTGATAGAGGTGATGACTTCTCCAATCCTATCACTTATCCAATTCTTATGTTATTCTATGGGTCCAATGAACTAAGATTTTTCCAGATTTGGAGATCTTGGTGCATAGGCTCCACAGAATACCATATGAACTGGAGAACTGATATCACTGGAGAAGTTATTACCACTTTATAACACTTTAATGAATAGACCCCATTGTGTTGGGAGACACTTCTAGCATCCAAGGGGTTAAAGGGATAGTAATGGCTTAAAAGAATAAGAAGTAATATTGTTGATAATGCAAAAAGAAATAGAAATTGATTGGTGCAAGTCCTATCTCTCAAACCTTTATGGTTTGAGGGAGAGAACATTTTAAAGTTCCCCTCTCCCTGCTGTCCGCTGTAAAGCTGTCAGCAGGGGATTCGAGTCAGCTGACTCGAAGCAGCTCTTCAGCAGAGCAGAGATACCAAAATCTAAAAAGAAATAGTTAATTGGAACGGTCTACAAAATGTGCCTGGTTTGCAAGCACACTTTGTAGACCGTTCGATGAAGTAGTTCTTTCTAGATTTCAGTATTTCTGCTCTGCTCATGAGTCGCCTGACTGTCGGGGACCAGGATCTCCTGCTGTCAGCTAGATGCTGACGTCAGGGAAAGGGGAGGAAGAGGAGAACTTTAAAACGTTCTATTTCTTAAACCATAAAGGTCTGAGAGAGAGGACTTTACACCGATCTACTTCTTTTCACATTATCTACAATATTAATACTTGTTTTAAGCCATTACTAACCCTTGAAGTGATATAACCCTGAGACACTTGCTACAGGACGAAGTTACTAGTCAAGTCCTCAACATAGACTTCAAACACCTCTCTCAACATTTGAATTTACTAAAACAAATAACACTTATTCATATGTATTTCATGCACAACTGATGGCATTTATTACATTGCTTAGTCAACAAGATAATTTCTCAGAACTAGTCCTGGAAGCAGAGCTGGTTAGGCACTAGTGGTGTAATAGTTAATGCTGGATAGTTAGATGAAGAAAATAATTTGTTAAAAACCTTGGGTTGCTCTGTTAACTGTCACCATTTTGACCCTTTGAGTCCCAGTCCTCTGGTACACTCTAAGGGTTATTTTAACATGGTTTTGAATTATAAATCTTCCACTTGAGAGAGAGAACACACATTACTCTGCAGGAAAAGTACTATAACCCACATCATATTTTTTAAATGGAGGAAAAAAAAAAAGGTTTCTTGTCCTTTAAGCCCCAGCTTATGACTTTAATGATCTATATATATATATATATATATATATATATATATATATATATATATATATATATATATATATAATCTATCCCCCTTAAGGACCGGCCATGCACAAGGCCGGCACTTAAGGATCATGGAGCATTTTTTTTGTGGATCCTCTGCCCCCCTGAACCGCATGCAGCTGCTCGGGGAGCCCTGAAATCCATGACATGCCTGGACTGTCATGGGTCCTTTAGGGAAGTCTTCCCATAACGGTCCTGGCACATCATGGGTCCTTAAGGGGTTAACCCTTTGAGTGCCATTGAGGTATCCTGCTCATCGCAATGCATTTGGTACCTCTGACACTCTAAAGGTTAAATGGGATTTTTAATCCCTTTGTTGTGGTGCAGTTGGTTTGATCTGCTTGTACTTACGGTCGTTTTCTTTCTTTGAAGCCAGTTTTTCACTTTCTACATTTTAAACTTTCATTCATTCATTTCTTTTTTTTTTTCCTTCCTTACCAGGTTGGCCCATTGTTAAACACAATGATAAAAGGTCGCTACACCTAATGTGATTTTAATGAGCAGTAACAGTGTGTGAATCTGCTGTCACTGCTGTATTCATCATTTCAGGTGTGAGATGGGAGAAATACTGAAGGATTGGAGCTCCTCTTATACAGACGGGTCCCATTACATTTGGTTTACACCACTCATTCACTACTGTGTTTTATCCTTGACTTGGATGCTTAGGACTAAGAAAAAGATCAACAAAACAATGCAACAAGATCTAGATAAATGCTTTGAAAGCAACTCAACCTTATTCTCACGTTACCTGCATGCAAACAAGTTTACTCCATCCATTCACTACTTCAAGTACTGTATTATAAACGTTCTGATTTTAAGTAAAGGGCAAGGACTTTCATCTGTTAGAAGCGAGGAGCTTTTTTTGGAAAGTATTTTTGTAACCTGCTCTTGTGTGTTTGTTTTTCTTTTTTTTTTTTTTTTTTTCTTTTTTATTTGTTTTGTTATGAATAAATATATTCTTTATTGACCTGGATGAGATGGATCTCCACGCTTGTGGCATAACATGTTATGAAGAAGGTGGCAAACGTCTCGGCCAGTTGGCAGGACAGTTTGGGTCATAATGGTCATGTTGCAGCCTTCTATGTAAACAAAAAGTGGTTCAGAATGTGACTGGATCGTTCTCAGATGCTGCAACTTCTGCAGTGAATGAATCTGTGCTTTGGACAAGCTGTTCTCTCCAGGCCACAGAAGGAGTGCTTGTGCTCGTTCTGCTGCTAGTGCTGTTTTTATATCCTGAGCAGAAAATACCAAAATTGTGGACCTTCCCAGTGCCTACAACACTCCTAATTAAATACAGACAAAATGAACAAAAGTATTTCTTGCAGTTAACTAGCCTTGTTTTTAATCCCCTTTTGCAATATTACACTGTAAAGGGAATAATTGAAAACACGCAAACAGCTCCCTGATTATTCTTGAATAATTATGCACTCCTGGAATGAGGTGACGGGAACATATTGTATAGTGGTTTTTGTGTGTTAGGATGAGAATGAGTGATTTTTCTTTGTGTGGAAGTGACATGGTACATAGGTCTCTTGGCCAAGAAGTTATTTGCAAATACTGATGCTTCGAACAATCTAATGATCTCTCGATCTGCTCATGACACATTGGGCCTTAAACATAGAAGCAAAGGGGTGCAATTTCTGGACAAACCAGCTGCATTATAGGGACAAATTAAATTTTAAATTGAATGTGTGATGGTAATTTCTTAACTGTAATATTGTAGAGAATCAAAAAAGAAATAGATCAATGCAATTCCTGTCTCACAAACCTTTATGGTTTGAGAGATATAATGTTTTAAAGTCCCTCCCTCCCCTTTCCCTGATATTGGCTGTAAAGCGGACAGCAGGAGATTTGTGTTGGCCGACTTGTGGTGGCTCTTCAGCAGAGCCAGAGTAGCGCTATTTAAACAGAAATACTTCTTTGGAACGGGCTACAAAGTGTGCTTGGTTTGCAGGCATGCTTTGTATTAAGTATTTCTTTTTAAATCGTGCTATTTCGGCTCTGCTGAAGAGCCGCCTGCCAGTCCCTGGACCAGGATGATCTGCTGTTTGCTAGATGCTGACGTCAGGGACAGGGGAGGGGGGGGGACTTTAAAACTTTAAAACATTATATTTAGGTAAGACATTACTAACCCTTAACACCTCTCAAATCCTTTAGGGGGTCCTTTCTAGCATTTAAGGGGCTAGGTTAAAAACCTTATTTGAATCCGTTTGAAGTCCCCTATACTGCAGTTGGCTTGACCCATAATTGCACCATTCTGCCTTTATAACTTAACCCTTGGAGTGCCGATCAGGTATCCAATGCATTATGTTGCAATACATCGAATACCTCATACAGAGCTCAAAGGTTTAAGGAGCAGCAAGCAGTAACTTTTTTAATGTTTTTTGGACTTCTTCCTGCTAAACAAAACAAGGGTATTCATGCTACTGGGGGATTTTCTTTAATACTCTATCTTATTAAAGTGGAATTATCACTTTATAATGACTTGGGTGATTTTGAAAGGACATTCAAAATCACCTATATCTGTTTTACATTATGTAAAACTGTAGTTTGAGATATTTTGCTTCACTTATCAGTCACTTTATACAGATTAGTCAGTATTTCCTGGTAGGAAATGGCAGTTGGGAGAAAATGTTGGCATCTGACATACCAAGATGCTAGCCAGTGTAATGTAATGTGCATAAACTGTCAAAGCTATTAAAAGATATTACTCAAGCAAAATTGAAAAATACAGAATGAATTATATATCCTATCCTATATAATAATTTGCTAATATATGTTTGTCAGAAGCTGTCATGCGCAGTGCAGGTGGCTGCATGCACTGCAATCATGCTCAGTAGAGATTGCCTGAGTCTCGGCTGATAGTGGAGCGGACCACTCCGAAGTCTGACCGCAGTCATCTATGCGCACCGACTGCGGTTTGAATTCAAGCGCCCCACTCCTTTATCAGCCGCTGCGCGGGTAGTCTCTACTGTGCATGATTGCACCGCGGCTGTTGCTGCCTGGCATTGTGGCCGTGTGTGTGTGTGTGTGTGTGTGTGTGTGTGTGTGTGTGTGTGTGTGTGTGTGTGTGTGTGTGTGTGTGTGTGTGTGTGTGTGTGTGTGTGTGTGTGTGTGTGTGTGTGTGTGTGTGTGTGTGTGTGTGTGTGTGTGAGTTGGCACTACCTAGTGACCATAATAGAAAAGTGCAGTTTGTTTAATATATAAATATGAAAAACTTTCATATGTAAAATCTCCCATCTGTGAGAGTCCCATTGTTTTTACTCAGCAGGAAGAGTCTTGTAATATAGGTAATATTTTTTACACAAAACATTTTATTGCTCCTTTCCCTCTGGGCCACTGTATGCTAGTCTTCCTGTGGCTCTGTTTTGTTGTACTGTACAAATGTAGTGTTACTTTACATTGCATATTACCCCTCAGTTTGGCTACAATACATATTGAATGGTATTCTAATGTAATTTACTGTGAATGAATGGGGATGGGGGACTTTAATATTGCTGTGCTGATCTTCGGTGATTGTTGGGGTATTCATAGACTTTGGCCAATAGTACAGCTCATCCTTTGGGCTGCAATACCCTCTCTAAATGATTCCCCACTGTATGACACGTAACAACTCACTGATATTTAAATAAATTATGTTTTTATTACTTTGTGGTTTAAGTTATTTTGTGAATTAATTGTTCATCAGTTCATCATTCTGACATTAGTGGTGAAGAAACAGTAAGCCAATGAGTAGTATTTCTGGAGCAAACCAACTACATTACAGGGGACAAATACAAAATCCCATTTGTTTAAAGTGGTCTTGTCACCCAAGATAAGTTAAAGGGATACGAATATTTAGGTAATACAGTAGGATTGATTCTTCTAGATGCATAATGATACGTAGCTTTGTAACCATCCATAAGTTTACTGTTTTCTTTTTATTCTACAATAGTGTTCCACTCCTGCCCCTTTTACATACATCACCAATCTTCCCATAACATCAGCAAGCTGGTCCGATCAGATCGAAATGAGGGACAGTCTTTCAGAATAAGGAAGCTACACATTGTTCTACAAATGTGTGTAGAAAAATCAGTCTTGCTGTAATACCTGAACATTGCTATCCCTTTAAATGGATAGTAATGTTTCATCTTACAAATGGCTCAGAATGTTGCTCATAGGTAATAGAACTGCTGTGCGATGCTCTTACTCCTCAAAATGTGCTAATTACACTGCAATAATTTGTTGAAGTTGATATCTCCTGCCCCTTTCTCTGACGTAAGCTTTTTTTTTTTTTTTTTTTTTTTTTTTTTTTTTTTTTTTTTTTGTCCCAGATCTGACATCGGATCACAGCGAGGGACAATCGTCATACAGTATTCGGAAAAACCTGCCGTCCTTCATCAAGGAGGGGGCAGGGTTTCCTTATATTGAAAGAGGGAAGATTGTCCCTAGTGATCCTATGTAGGATCTGGGACAAAATTGCTTTTGTCTGAGAAAGGGGCAGGAGGGATCAGCTTCAACATAACATTAACAGTGTAACTGGCATGTTTTAAAGATTAAGAGCAGCAGCAGTTCTATTACATATGATCAACGTTCTGAGCTACTTGTAAATTGAAACATTACTATCCTTTTAAGATGTATTTGCCTTTACAGGGATAGTAATGTTTCACAATAAAAGCAGCTCCGATTAATCTTCATAGTATTAAGGCCGTGGAGAGTTATTTCAATACTGACACTCGGAGTTGTGGTTCAAGAGTAAATGAATGCTAAAGTATCTCCCTCATGCCCCTTTTACTGATGAATCACTGCTCACGTCAGAGCAGCAAGAATGTCCAGATGGATCGCAGAGAGGGACAATCTTCAATTAGCAACAGGGAAAAACCTGTCAAGGGGGCATGGTTTTCATTATGCTCGCAGTAAGATTATCCCTTGCTGTGAGCTGTCTGGTCTCAAGACCAGATTCCACATCTGAGGGGAGGTGGCTTACATTAGGCAAAAGGGGGGCGGGAGGGGGATACTTTATCATGCAATTGCTCTTCAACTACAACTCTGATAGTATTGAAATAACACTCTTCATGGCCCAAATACTACGAAGGTTAATTGGAGCTGCTTTTTTTTGTGAAACATTGCTGTCCATTTAAGGACCAGAGTGGTGTACATTATGGCAGTTTATGCTAATTCCTTGAACAGTATGCTAATTATTCTCCAGGCCACACTTTTCCCTCACTGTGCTATTAGAAATTCCCCACGTGTGTGGGCTCTACCTGGATTCATTCATACCAGTGGTAATAATGCCCCGCCTCATGGTGCCAAGAACAAATAAAGGTAAATTTATGAAAAACAATTTAGATTGTTGAAATATGGCTAATAAAACATATAGGCGTTTTTGTTTTTTATTCTAGCCTCGTAAAATGAGCTTTACTTATCTTAACCCTTTTATTGTAAAGCATGGTGTACACTTGCGGAGTCTATTCATTCATAGAAGCATATGGATTAGATAGGAGTTTGCAGACAGCTCATAGAGACAAATGAATAAATTGTTTATATAAGTTTTGCTAAGTTTGACTTGTCCAATCCTCCACAAACCCTGGCTGCCAGGTCGCCATAGTGACCTGAAAACATGACCTGGTGACTAGACTTGGGCTCTCAATTTTAAGAATTGTAAGAGTTGTGCTTATTGCAAGGGTTAAGCTCTCTTCTGCCCCTCAAATGTTTGGCGTGTTAAAATTACGTCTGTTTGAGCTTTGTTCCGCTGAATGTACTTATGACAGACTGCATTACAGCCCTATTGTGTCTTGCTATGCTGGCTGACAAGCAAGGCAGCTTGGGCAGACAAATCGGGGCTGTAACATAGACTGTTATAAGCAAATTCAGTCAGAAAAGAGAAGCTCAAAAATACTGATACAGTAGCAAGTGCCAACACTTAACCATTTGAGTGTCAAAAGCATACTCAACTCCTTTGCAATGCTTTGGACATGCATGGCAGTCAGCTGGTTAAAACTGTGATTTAAGCAGAACGTTGGGTATTTGAACATCAGCAGTTACACTGGTGAAGCTCTGTCACGGGTGGATTGTTAGATTTGCCCTGATGAAGTACATGTATTCGTGTCTAACTGTATGGTATGACTTTAGTATAGCTTGGTGAATCACAACAACAATGTTGCTATAGTGATCATCTTTTAGTGATGAAATATTCTATATAATAATTCGCTAAAGTTCGTCACAAGCCGTCATGCACAGTAGAGACTTCTGCGCGCAGTGCAGTCATGCGCAGTAGAGACTGCCCGCGCCGCGGCTGCTCTGTACCAGCTGTAGTGCAGGCAGTCTCCACTGCGCATGACTGCACAACGACCGGCCAGCACTGTGGCCCGTGTAACTGGCTGTTCAACTAGTACATAATATAATAAAAGTAACTTGCTTTTTTTGGATTTAACAGAAGTTCTTTATCAGTATTTGCCCTTCCCTGCTTCAACACTTTGCACACTCTCCTGACCTCCTCCCCACAAACACTCTCTCATGGTTCCTTTCCTCCCTCTTTACCCCACGTTTCCATGCCTCATTCCATTAAGACAGTGGTTCTCAATCTTTTTTTTTTGTTTGGGGCACCCCTAACACGTAATCTAGAACATTCGGGGCACCCCTAGTATATTTAATGTACTTTATTAAGGGCATAAGAAGGGTACAATACATAAATATACAGTTATTATTACTTCTTATAATCATTATAACAAAACTAAACATATTGTGCTTAACTATTTCTATAAATCGTTATTTAAAAGTCCATTTTTGTTAGTCTTCATAGAAAACATGGGGCACCATAAGCTGATGTCCACGGCACCCCAAAGTGCCACGGCACCCTGGTTGAGAATCACTGCACTAAGAAAGTCCCTGCCATGTTTCACTGCCTGCTAGCATCTCTTCTAATTACACAGTGTGTGGAGCCACATACCCAAGTAGCTCCCTTATTATTTGCCTTATATGTTGTACTCCTTTATATACACCTTCATCCTTTCCTTCACTTTAACACCTTAATGACCGGTCGCTCACGCACGTGGCTGTCACTTAAAGGGATAGTAATACTTCGTTTTAACTTTATTTTATTTTGTAGGCATTAAAAAAACATGAAGAATGATATAAGTCTTATCTCTCAATCCTTTATGGTTTATGAGATATTCACATGCAAAGTTCCCCTCCCCGCCCCTTTTACCTAGTGTAAGCCATCTCTTCTCAGATGTGGAATGCAGTCCATAGACCAGATAGATAACAGAACGGGACAATTTTCTTCCTATGAGAACAATGAAAGCCCTTCCCCCCTTGACAAGTTTTTCAGCTTTTTCCCTTATCCTAATTGAAGATTGTCCCTCTCTGCAGTCTACCTGGGCACCTCCCTTCTGATCTGGTTGAACGGGGGGGGATACTTTGTTTATGAATATCTCTTAAACCATAAAGGTTTGAGAGATAAGACTTATATCGTTCTTCATGTTTTTTTAATGCCTACAAAATAAAATAAAGTTAAAACGAAGTATTACTATCCCTTTAAGGACCAGAGAGCATTTTATTTTTTTTTATTTTTTTTAATTTTAAAAACTCGTCCAATTCCAGACTCCCCAAACAGCGTGCAGCCGCGTGGGGAGCCCCGGAATTCCATGACGTACATGTACGTCCTTGGACCTTTAGGGACCTCCATCTCATGATGTACATGTACATCATGGGTCGTTAAGGGGTTAAATCTTTATGCCACCCCCCACCTTTACCATGTTACCCTATTTTATCCCTACAACATTCATCCACCTTTCTCCACTACCTTTATCTTCATTCCTCCCACTTCATAGTTTCAGGAAAGCTGATGTATTAAGGACTGGAGTAAACCAACTGCACCACAGGAGGAAAAAATAAAAATGTCCATTGATTTAAAGTGTTTTCTAAAGGGACATAAACCTTTAACCATGCTAGTAGGAGTACAATTCAGTGCTGTGCATGTTTTCCTGGTAAGCAAAGGATTAATCTGCAAAACATACGTATTCCTGTTTAATAGCAGGCTCAAACACTCTACCCTTCACTTGTATTTCATCTTGATTTGCTAGGAGCTGAGGGGAGGTTCTCCTCTGCAATGCAGAGTCTGGCTCTTAACTTTTTTGGGGTGGCTTCTAGAGTCAAACCAAATTTGTCAAGCCGTGGACTTGTCTTCCTAGGATAAGTTTCAGTTTTAATGGGAATTGCATGCTGCATATATGTTATGCCAGCCATTTGGTGTAATATAAATTTTCTTTCTCTGTTTTGCTTTTTTCTTATGTCCAATGTGGAACACAGGAACCATGGGAAAAAGTTCCCTCCTGCAGAGGTAAGTGCACTAAAAAAAAAAAAAAATCAGACTTTGAGAAGGAGACTCCCCTCTTCCCTTACAGCTTTACTCCCTGCCCCTCAGTTTCAAGTGACCCACTTCCACTGTAGGCAAAGTTGGCACTGTTCTTAATTTTTAGACTTTTTTATTTTTAAGTTTCTATATGGAGCTGTAACTGGCTTCCCTGGAGTTGGTGTACCAGTTAACAGGTGTGTTTCTAGACCATTTCCTCGTGGATGTTGACTTTATTACAAGTCTGCTTCGTTATTGAACGTCTGATTTTCTATGTTTAAATACTTGGAGTTTGAAGACAGAAGACTTTTAAGTTAACCATTTGAATGTTTTCTTAGTTATGTCATTGCTATTACTTCTAGTTCTAGCCCGTTTAACATTCAATCCGTCTCTTTTCCCCACAGGATATGTTTCTAAAGGTGGCTGCTTTCATGTATGGATTTTTTTAAATGTATTTATTTATTTATTTATTTTTTACCCATTCTTTACTAGAATTTAATTATATCCGTTTATTGGGCATGGAGAGTATTTACATATCTGCACCTGATTAACCTACAAGGGTCAGAGAGGGTTTAGAGCAGGTCCAGTGATTCATTTTATCACATTGTCAGTATGAGGACAATTTTGCTATTTTTAATTGGCTGTAGAACCACCATTTGCTGGGCATATGCAGTGGGAAACTACATCCCCCAGAATCCCCTTTTTCCTGGGCTTTCTGCATTGAGCAGGGTGGTGTTTTGGCAGCAGTCTTACTACTCCCATTGCATAGGCTATGCAGAGGCTGGTCTCCTCTAACTCTGCAATTTAACCCTGTGCAATCAGGTACTTTTTGTGGGTATTTCTGTGCAATTTCTCATACTCTTCTAATAATTTTGACTAATTTGTGCTACTTTGGGGGGGGGGGGGGATCTCTGAACATGTCAGATCCCAAGGGTCACATGGGGAAATCAAAGTCTAAGGATTGTAGTCCCTTTAACCCCTTTATTTGTACACTATTCTTCATGCCAAACTTTCACCGGTATAATCAGGCACCCTATGTCCCTTTTGAACTGCGTGGCCTCTTCTTCTCCCCCAGAATTCTCCACAGCAGAGCAATAACCAGCTTGTGTTAGCTTCAGTTTCTTCTCTCCCTTCATCTGTTCATGAGGTTCTCCATTCTTGGCACCCCATTCCCCCTGTCAGACATTCTGATCCTGTTTTTAGTGGCTAATCTCAGTAGGCTGGATATTCTTCTGAGCAAGAGGCTGATATTGATGGGGAGGACATATATTCTTCCTTGTCCTTTGTGAATTCCTACAATGAAGATCCTTATCCCTGTTTCAAGAGTCTTATCATGTTTGTTTTAGTGACTTTGCAGGTCTCTGAGTCTGGTAAATTTTTCTTCAAGTGGTGTGACCATGTCCTTTTTGCTTTCCATTGGTCTTGGCCTTTCTCCTTGATGGTCTTTCTTCATCTTAGTTCTGTTAAAGGCCGAGGGCTCGAACATGTCCATTGTTTGTTTTTAAAAAGGGTATTGGTATGTTGCCAGATCTAGATTTTTTTGAGAGAGTGGCATGTTCCTACCCCATCTTTGTAGATCCCACTCCTCCATGAGACCTAAATCTGGTCCTTGGAGTTCTTAAGAGGCATCCTTTTGAGCTTCTGGTTTCTGTGTCTCTTCGTTACTTGACCCTGAAGACTTCTGGTTACTGTGTCTTTCCAGTGTGTGCAGATAAGGTAGTTCTGGGATCTTATTTTATTCCCCAAAGTCACTTTTGATTTTCTTCTTAACCAGGTGATTTTTTTCCTTCCTTCTTTTTGTCCAGCTCCATCTAATAGACAAGAACAGGGGCTGAACTGTTTGGCCCTAGAATTTAAGATGCTCAACTATGTTCACACCTTTTTAAAGATTAGATTTGGTATTTTTGAGGGCCTGCAAATGGGCCAAGCTGTGATTAAGGTTGAGGGGGCTTCTTGGATCATGGTGACCAATTCACCAGGCATATGTCATTAAGAAGAGGCTGGTGCCTTTTAGGGTAATGCCTCACTCTACCACTATGTTGGGTTATTCATGGGCCTCTGTAGTGCAATTGTGCCAGGTGGCAACATGGTGGTCTCTTTACACATTAACTGAAAATTACACAGTGAACATACTGATCTCAGCTGAGGTCAGTTATGAGAGAGAGAGAGAGTCTCCAGGTAGTAGTGCATATATGTGACTCTCTTTCCCCTCTATCTCTAGTAACTTTTCTGCCATTACTTAACTTTTTTGTGTGGTTGTGTCTATCAATGCCCATGTTTCATAGTCATATCTGGTTTGTCTCTGTTGAGACTGGTTTTATTGTTGGAAGTTTATCTCCTCCCTCCCTAAAATCCTGGTTTGGATAGTTTGTTACATCCCCATGGTTCTTGTATTCCACAATGGATGAAAGCGAAACATTGTTTAGTTCCAGGCAAAGGTGTCATTGGGTTCTCTAGCGTGGTGACCACCTTCTTGCTTTACTCATTTTTGCTTGAATCTTTGCTATTCATTAAAAATGAAGGCTCCTACTAGTGAGCTTTGTTTAAGTGTAAATTGGAGTGAGTCTCTGCCTACAGCAAGACTTGCAAGTGCCCTTCCTCCTCAAGGTAACAACTCATCCTGTGGTTAATGTGATCCATAAGGACTAAAGAAAATTAAAAATCCCCTTATGTCCCTCCACTTTCCTCCCCTTCTTGTGATGCAGATGAAGAAGAAAGTTATGATATAATCAAAAATTAACTGAAAGGATAATGCTCTTCCACCACTAGAAAGGAACAATATGCATGCTTATAAACTTTCATATTTACTTTTGAAAGTCTGTACAAATAATCATGCTTAATATATGCAATAATTATATTCTTGGTCATCATATTCATTAATTTCATATCTTCCAAGGCCAACTCCCACCCAGGCACATTCACTATTGACTAAGCTGCCACGGTCAACAACATTCACAACCCCTGCCGCAATGATTACATCTGCTGCTGTTCAAAGTATAGTAGTAGTAGCAGCAGCAGCATCAAAGAAGAAGAAACCTCTGACTTTGAAATCTTCAGCATGTAGCTCGAAAAGCTAAACCTGTTTTTAAAAATTAAAATAAAACAAAAACAACTCCCTCATATACAGCCACACATCATCATCTCACATGGCAGACCATGACAAGTATCTCCAGAAACTCAGATGAGACGTTATATAACACTGTTACAGTACCAGGATTATTGACACTCAGATACAGGAAGCTAGCCACATACCAAGGGGATAAAAAAAAATTGTATATGTGTGTTGAGGTACAGAAAACAACATAAGGGAAAGCCGGTTGCCATGCTATGTGGGTGAAACAGGGCAACCATTACATAAAAGGTTTAATTCCCACAGATCCAGTGTTAACAACAAAAAGACAGAGACCCCAGTGGGAGACCATTTTTGTTGAAGTAGACCGTGTCAGGGCGGTTAAACGGACTATCGATTGGACTGTTTCGCAATCGGAGGAGGGAAAAATATGGGAGGTTAAATTAAATACCTTTTACACTTCCAGAGGATGACTACAGTTTTACCATTGACTGACCAAAGAATCTGGATCTGGACTGAGCTGATCTTACCTGCTTTCCATTCTAAACAATGCACTATGTACTTGTATTTAAGAGAGATTTTTTTTTCTCCATATTTTTCTGTATAACATCACCCTGATGAAGGGTCATGAGTGGTCTTGAAAGCTTGCATCCTAAATCTGCTTAGTAGCCAATAAAGGTATCAACTTGACTATATTTGCCTCCTGTATTTCTACTGTTAACACAGTATCAACTCTCAGAGAGCTTTGTAATATATTATGAGGTAAAAAAAAAAATAAAAAACGATGCTCACTGAAGGCATTTCCAATTAAGTTTCAAGTGGTAAAAAAAAAAAAAAAAAAAAAAAAAAAAAAAATATATATATATATATATATATATATAATAATCTATCTTTGCTACTAGTCAGACTTGAAAAGTTACTCGCCACTGCAAGCCATAACATACCCACCAGGCTTCCAGGAGTCTGGAGTTATGGAGTCTTCCATATGTCAATCTGATGGCATCTCTGAACCACAAGATCCCTAGTTTTGTTCCCTGACCTAGGGACCTCTGTCTCTCTCTCTGTCTTTCTCTCTCCCTCTCTTGATGCGATGGGCTTTCCGTGGGTGTTTACAAAGGCCTGTGTGTTTCCTCCTTTTCCTCTATTTCACCAGAGTGTTAAGGAAGTTCAGAATGGAGCATGAGAATGTTATCTTGATTGCTTCTTACTGGCCTCACCGGTCATGGTTCTTGGATCTACTCAATCTATCAGTCACTGAGATGCTTCAGCTTCCACTCCTTCTGGGCTTCTTGGCTCAAGGTCTTTTGTGTCACCCGGAGGGGAAGAGGTTTGCTTTGACAGCTTGGCTCTTGATGTCAGAATTCGGAACCTGTCATTATTACACTGATGAAGGCCTGAAAGCTGATTTCATCCAAAGTGTATCATAGGGTCTGGTCTTTGTTTTCCAAGTGGTGTGAAGACCATGGGTTGCAGCCACGTCCCTTTTGTCTTCCGGTTATTTGGGCCTTTCTTCAGGCCAGGCTTAGAACTAAATCTGAACCTTGATAGAACTATATGTTTTTTTACGAAGGCATAGTTCCTTGTTGATTCAAACCTTTGTGTAAGGGGTGACTCATACCTATCCTGTCTTTTGACATCCTATGTTCCCTGTGAGACTTAAACCTAGTCCTGGGAGTGCTTCTGAAGGATCCTTTTTTAGCCTGTGGCTTCTGTGTTCCTTTGTTTAGTCCCTTTCAAGACCAGTTTTCCTGATTTTGATTGTGTCTGCCTGGCACATGGCTGAACTACAGGCTTTGTCTTCTAAACTTCCCTTTCTGAGCTTTTATACAGATAGGGTGGTTTTGTGAACTCTTGTTTTCTTCCCAGTGTGGTTTCTGATTTTCATATTAGCCAGGAAATTGTTATTCCTTCTTTTTGTTTTTCATTTAACAGGAGCTTCACTTCTTGGATGTAATTAGGTGCAAGAAATACATAGTTCATCCCACAGAGCCTTTACAAAAACTGGACTCTCTTTTTTCCTTATTACTGAGGGCCCACATGCAGGCCAAGTGGCATCTAAAGTAACAGTGGCTTCTTAGATCAAGGCTCCCATTTACCATGCCTATGTTCTTAGGAAAAAGCCTGTGCTCTTTAGGGTTACTACTCAAGTAGTGGGTGCTTCCGGTGCCTCTATGGAGCAGTTGTGCCAGAATGGTGATGTGGTTGTCACTTCACATATTTACTAAACATTACAAGGTCAATGTTCTAGCTTTGGCTGAAGCCCAGTTTGGATGGAAGGTCCTACAGGCTGTAGTCCTTTTGTAGGAGCATTCCCTTTCTTTGCTTCTAGTAACCTTTTTTGTTGTTACTTGGTTTGTTGTGTTGGTGAAATTCTTACTTCTGTTGATGCTAGCTGTATTCTGAGGATCTCTATCTCTCGGGCTCTCTCTCTCTGTTTGGTACATCTACGTGCTTCCTGTGTTCCACAATGGACAAAAAAGAAAAGTGTTTTTTTTGTGTACTTAACGATAAATCCCATTCTTAGTCCTATGAATTCCAAAGTTGACCTTTTGGATGGTTGCATTGGAGAGGTCTTTAGTGTCCAAAGGTTTATCTATTAATAAATTCACTTTTTGCTTTTGTTGATTAGTTCCAAATATACCCCCTTCTGTCTCTTATTTTTCTCACTTAATGGTCTAAACTATTTGAGCGCCAGAGTGGTATCCAAAGCATTGCAATTAGTGATGAGCGAGCACCCCAATGCTCGGGTGTTCGGGTGCTCTGACCGAGCGCCCCCGGAGGCTCGAGTGCTCGGCCGAGCACCCGAGCCCCATTGAAGTCAATGGGAGGACTCGAGCATTACACCAGGCACCCCCTGCTCTGATGAGGGGAGGGTGCCTGGTCCATAGGAAAAGGGCAGAAAATGATGGAAACACCACAGAAATGGTTCAGGGACAGCATAGGGAGGATGTCTGGATGCATCTTGGACTCCAACATCGCTGCTGGGAACGATCTTTCGCCCGTAGTACGCCATTTTTACAGACTGACCGTAAAACACACAAAAAGGAAAATAAAAACGACTTTAGGCGAAAAATTGTTACCAAACAGTATTTGCTGTATATTTACTTGTATATCATCTGCAAATTCTGCAAAAAATTTCATCGGTTTTTCTGAAGTGAGGCCATGATTAAGAGGGAAACGTGCGCAAAGGCAAATTCTCCCAAAAATTTCCTCGATTTTTCTGAACTGGGGCCATGATTAAGAGGGAAACGTGCGCTGAGCCGACCATCTAAAACATTATGGGTGAGGGTCTGCTGCGGAGCTGACCATCCTAAACATTATATGCGTAGGCCCGCTAGTGAGCTGACGCTATAAAACATTATATGAGAGGGCCCGCTAGAGAGCTGACCCAATAAAACATAATATGAGAAGGCCCGCTGGTGAGCTGACCTATATAAAAATTGTCAAACAGGGCCCGCTGGTGAGCTGGCCCTATATAAAAATTATATCACAGGGCCCGCTGGTGAGCTGGCCCTATATAAAAATTATATCCCAGGGCATATAGAAGAGGAGGAGGAGGATGAGAAGATTAAGAGTCAACCATATACCCATTTTTTGGGTGGAAGGGGTGAATGGGAATACAGAGTATTCCCATCATTGTAAATAACATATATAAAGTGACTTTATGTTCCCCCGGGGCTTTCCTCCAGTGGAGTGGAGAAGTCAGGGGAAATCCAGGCCTTGTTCATTTTTATAAGTGTCAACCTATCAGCATTTTCGGTGGAAAGGCGGATACGCTTATCTGTTATGATGCCACCAGCAGCACTAAATACCCGCTCATACAGAACGCTGGCGGCAGGGCAGGCCAGCACCTCCAAGGCGTAGAGTGCCAGTTCATACCACGTGTCCAGCTTGGACACCCAGTAGTTGTAAGGCACAGAGGGATCATTGAGGACGCTGACACGGTCTGCTACGTACTCCTTCACCATCTTCCAAAACTTTTCCCTCCTTGTGACACTAGGCTGCGCATCAGGGTGAGGGTGCTGGCGGGGTGTCATGAAGGCGTCCCACGCCTTGGAGAGTGTTGCCCTGCCTTTCTCGGAACTGCTGTGTGCTCCCCTTTTCTCCCCTTCTCGGTTGGCCAAGGTAGCACGTACTCTGCCGCCAGCGTTGTCAGATGGAAAATTTTGGAGCAATTTTTCAACAAGAACCTTCTGGTATTGCACCATTTTGCTTGTCCTCTCCACCGGAGGAATGAGAGATGAGAAATTCTCTTTGTAGCGGGGGTCCAGAAGGGTGAACACCCAGTAATCCGTGTTGTCTAAAATGCGTATAACGCGTGGGTCACGGGAAAGGCAGCCTAACATAAAGTCAGCCATGTGTGCCAGAGTACCAACAGTCAAGATTTCGCTGTCCTCACCAGGAGGATGACTCTCAATCTCCTCATCCTCTCCCTCCTCTTCTGCCCACCCACGCTGAAGAGATGGAACTAAAGTTCCATGGCTACCCTCTGTAGCGGAGGCAACCGTGTCTTCCTCCTCCTCCTCCTCCACCTCCTCCAATTGTCGCTGATAAGACGAAGTGAGGGTGCTCTGGCTATCACCTTGTGTAAGCTCTTCCTCCCGCATTTCCACCTCTTCCACATGCAAAGCGTCAGTTTTAATTGTGAGCAGCGAGCGTTTCAGTAGACACAGAAGTGGGATGGTTACACTGATAATAGCGTTATCGCCGCTCACCATCTGTGTCGATTCCTCAAAATTGCGTAAAACCTCACAGAGGTCTGACATCCATTCCCACTCCTCACTTCTGATTACAGGAAGTTGAACGGAGAGGCGACGACCGTGTAACAGCTGGTACTCCACTACTGCCCTCTGCTGCTCACAAAGCCGGGCCAACATGTGGAAGGTGGAGTTCCAGCGCGTGCTCACATCACACAGCAGCCGGTGAGCTGGCAATTGTAAGCGCTGCTGCAGCTTCAACAGGCCGGCCGAAGCTGTAGATGACTTACGGAAATGTGCACACACGCGGCGCACCTTGGTCAAGAGATCATGCACATTGGGGTAGGTTTTTAGAAATCGCTGAACCACTAAATTAAATACATGCGCTAGGCATGGTACGTGTGTGAGCTTGCCGAGCTCCAAAGCCGCCACCAAGTTACGCCCATTATCACACACAACCATGCCTGGTTGCAGGTTGAGTGGCGAGAGCCACTGCTCGGTCTGGTGACTAATCCCCTGCAACAGCTCTGAGGCCGTGTGCTGTTTGTCCCCAAGGCAGATCAGCTTCAGCACGGCCTGTTGACGCTTCCCCACTGCAGTGCTACACTGCTTCCAGCTACTGGCTGATGGGGGAGTGGCGCTGCGTGTAGAGAATTCGGCGGTGGAAACGGAGGAGGAGGAGCCAATAACGTAGGTGCTGGCGGAAACCCTGATGGAGGTAGGGCCCGCAATCCTCGGCGTGGGTAGCACCCGTGCCATCCCAGGGTCCGAGTCGCTCCCAGCCTCCACGACATTCACCCAGTGTGCCGTCAGGGAAATGTAGCATCCCTGGCCACAAGCACTTGTCCATGTGTCAGTCATTAAGTGGACCTTCCCAGTAACTGCGTTGGTCAGGGCACGGGTGATGTTACGGGACACATGGTGTAATGCGGGGATGGCACACCGGGAAAAGTAGTGGCGTCTGGGGACCGCGTACCGAGGGACAGCTGCTGCCATCAGGCTGCGGAAGGACTCAGTGTCCACAAGCCTAAATGGCAGCATTTCGATGGCCAGTAATTTGGAAAGGTGTGAGGTTAGTGCTATGGCCTGTGGGTGGGTGGCTGGGTATTTTCGCTTGCGCTCAAATGCCTGGGGTAACGACATTTGGACGCTGTGCTGGGACAGGGAAGTGGATGTGGTCGCTGATGGTGCTTCAGATGGTACAGGTGCAGGGCGGGAGGTATGCGGGCCTGCGCCTTCGACAGGCGATTGGCCGGCACCGAAAACAGGGGAAGAGGAGGCAGTGGTGTGGCCTGCAGACACAGATGGGCGATCCAGGCGTTCCTCCCACTTATTACGGTGCTTGGATGCCATGTGTCGGATCATGCTGGTGGTGGTGAGGTTTCTAGTGTTCATGCCTCGGCTCATTCTGGTGTGGCACAGGTTGCAAACTACAATTCTTTTGTCGTCCGCACTTTCCTTAAAAAAACGCCATACCGCGGAACACCTACCCCTTGGCAAGGGAGATTTACGCAAGGGGGTGCTCCGTGGAACATTTACAGGCCGGTTTGGTGCTGTCCGCCTTCTTTCTGTAGCCACACCACTGCCTCTTCCAGCCTGTTGCGGTGCTGCAGATGGCTCACCCTCAGGACTGCTGTCATCGCTCGGCTCTACACCTTCCCAGGTGGGGTCAGTCACCTCATCGTCCACCAAGTCCTCCTCCACTTCCTCACTCTGATCATCCTCCTCATGTCTTGATCCCACCACATACACAGTCATTGACAACTGTATAACATCCTCCTCATCAAGGTCTTGAGACAGTAATAGTGGTTGATTTAATGGCAACTGTGTCTCATCATCATCATCATCATCCACTACTTCCTTTGACCTTAAACGCCGTTCACATCTGTCATCTTCTTGTGATTGGGTACCCTCTAGAGGTTGTGAATCAGGGCATAAGATGTCATGTTCCTCTGCAAGCGTGCTTGGAGAGAGGGTCAAATGAAGGATTGGTGATGAGACGAGCTCCTCACTATATCCCAGTGTGGGATCACTTCTTTGACCAGACCGTCTATGGTGGGAGGAAGGATGATCAGAGTGAGGATTATGTTGACCAGACTCTTGGCTACTGAGAGTGGACTTGGTGGAAGACAGGGTGGTGCTTAACCGACTGGAAGCAGTATCAGCTGACATCCAACCGACCACCTGTTCACAGTGGTCGGACCTCGAGAGTGATGTCCTGCGACGCCCTGTAAAATGAGACATGAAGCTAGGTATGGTGGATGTCTTTCTTTCTTGTGCTCTGGCACCAGGCACAGTTTCTCCGCGTCCTGACCCGCGCCCTGAACTATCAGGATCACGTCCACTTCCCCGTCCCTTTTTACCCGCCTTCTTCATCTTACACGGAATATGTGACTTTGATATTTGAGTTTGAAGACTTAACAGTATTTCTTCCTATTCTGCAACTGTGCACAGTACACAGAATATGCTGCTAAACTGCGGTGACGCACACTGAATGGAATATGTGACTTTGATATTTTAGTTTGAAGACTTAACAGTATTTCTTCCTATTCTGCAACTGTGCACAGTACACAGAATAGGCTGCTAAACTGCGGTGACGCACACTGAATGGAATATGTGACTTTGATATTTTAGTTTGAAGACTTAACAGTATTTCTTCCTATTCTGCAACTGTGCACAGTACACAGAATATGCTGCTAAACTGCGGTGACGCACACTGAATGGAATATGTGACTTTGATATTTTAGTTTGAAGACTTAACAGTATTTCTTCCTATTCTGCAACTGTGCAGAGTACACAGAATATGCTGCTAAACTGTGGCGAAGCACACTGAATGGAATATGTGACTTTGATATTTTAGTTTGAAGACTTAACAGTATTTCTTCCTATTCTGCAACTGTGAACAGTACACAGAATATGCTGCTAAACTGCGGTGACGCACACTGAATGGAATATGTGACTTTGATATTTTAGTTTGAAGACTTAACAGTATTTCTTCCTATTCTGCAACTGTGCAGAGTACACAGAATATGCTGCTAAACTGCGGCGAAGCACACTGAATGGAATATGTGACTTTGATATTTTAGTTTGAAGACTTAACAGTATTTCTTCCTATTCTGCAACTGTGCAGAGTACACAGAATATGCTGCTAAACTGCGGCGAAGCACACTGAATGGAATATGTGACTTTGATATTTGAGTTTGAAGACTTAACAGTATTTCTTCCTATTCTGCAACTGTGCAGAGTACACAGAATATGCTGCTAAACTGCGGCGAAGCACACTGAATGGAATATGTGACTTTGATATTTTAGTTTGAAGACTTAACAGTATTTCTTCCTATTCTGCAACTGTGTACAGTACACAGAATATGCCGCTTAACTGCGGCGACGCACACTGAATGGAATATGTGACTTTGATATTTGAGTTTGAAGACTTAACAGAATGTGCTCTAATCTGCAACTTTGCACACTAAACAGAATGTGCTCTAATCTGCAACTTTGCACACTAAACAGAATGTGCTCTAATCTGCAACTTTGCACACTAAACAGAATATATGAAATTCCCCCCCCCCCCCCCCCCCCACACAAAATAAACTGCTGCCCCCACACACAGTAGTCCTAAAAAGGACTTTTGGTTCTTTTTTTTTCACAAATTTGCTTTCTTTCTCCCTACACTGACTTTCCCTTCCTATCCTCATCTCTCCCTGGCTAAGACTGAGCCGAACTCGCTGGTCAGGTGCTATACAGCACCCGACCACGGGTTCTGGCCAGCCAATCAGTGTAATGCCAGCAGCCAACATGGCTGCTGGCATTACACTGATGTCAGAGCCTCCCTGCACGTTTATTGGCTGCGCAGCAGCCGCAAAACGTGCGGGGAGGAGACCCGAACATGGAGGGCGAGCACATGCGGTACTCGTACGAGTACCGCCATGTGCCGAGCAGAGCGATGCTCGAGCCGATCCGAGCATCGGCCGAGCATGCTCGCTCAACACTAATTGCAATGCTTAGATAACTCTCTGGCACTTAAAGGATTAGCACTGAGTACCTAATCATACATATTTTCCCAGTGTTCATGATACAGTAAATAGACTGACACAGGGTAGCCATAAAAAACAAGTATTCTAAAATCTGAGGAAAACTGCACTGGATGTGATTTCAATTTGCACTTTAATATACAAACCGCTTGATAAGTATAGCCCAACATTACTGAGCATTGGTTTCTTAGTAAAAATGAATAAGCCATTAATTCATACCTGTGCTTTATTAAATGTATTCTTAAATTCTGACATGTTTGTTGCTCCTGAGGATTTGCAGTATCCAGTGACTGTCGGGGAACTCTCTAGAACCAACAAGTTTAGATTGCTATATCCAGTGGTTCTCCGCTAGGGTGCCGTGGCTCTTTGCTTTGTTGTGGGCACCACAGGGCTGGTTTTAGACATGTGCCAAGGGTGCACCCTGCCCACATCTTCAACGGCCAGCGAGTTCCTGTTGGGGAGATAAAACATCTCCCTACAGTGCCATAGAGGTCTGTGCCTCATCCAGCTTCCACACAGCAAGTAATGTGGAGTGCCAGGATATGACCTCATATCCCTGAGCTCTGTATTATTGGGCAGATTAAGCCCCATGCAGGAGCTTGAGATAAGGTATGCACTGAAGAAGGCACAAACCTAGTCTTAGAAACAGTGCTGGAGCACAAGGGATCACCATGAGGCCTCCTTCCTGTGCCAGCAAAGGTAGGCAAGCAGGAGAGGTCCACAAGGGGGGGGATACATTGGGGGACAGAGAAAGCAGATGACTGGAAGAGGGGGAGAAAGAGGGGGTTTGAAAGACTGGGGGAGCTTAAGTGGCTCCTTCACTCTTCCCTTGTTTTGTTTTTTACTCCACTCTTTCATACTCCTCAAGCTCTCCCAGTCTTCCAACTCCCTCTCTGTACCTCCAGTTGTTCTACTTTCTCCCCTCACTGTGGAGGAAAGAGGAGGAAAAACCTGGGGAAGAGAGAAAGGGGGTTGAAACACTAGTGGATGCTTGAGTTAAAGCCTCTTCTCAAGCCCCCTCCCCCAGTCTTTCAGCTCCCTCTTCCAGTGCTTCCCCTGTTTTTCTCCTCTCTATCCCACTCTTTCAACTCCCCCTCTCTCCAGTATTTTTTTTCTATGGGGGGATGGAGGGAAAGGGGGTTGAAAGCCTGGGAGCAGCAGAGCAAAAATGGAAAAGGGCTGGAGGAGTGAGAGGGAGGGTTGGGGATAGACTGGGGATAGGGAGAGGAGGAGGAAAGGCAGGAAAAAAAAAACACCTGGGGGAGACTGGTGAATAATAACCCACTACATATATGTAAATATACCTTACATATCTTCTGGCCTGAAAGTAATCACCAAGTGTAGAGACTTACATATAGGGTACAAAGGTGTAGACACAGCCAGGTACCATCCTGCACAGATCAACAAGTTTTGATTTTAGAAGCTTATTTGTGATCCAAATCATCGGCATACACAACCATTCAATCTCTTAAATCATAATTAACCAATCTCCAGTCACTGTTACGTCATAGTAAAAGCAGGTGTGTGGATCTAAAACATGTCCGTTTGCAAATGCAAAATAACTCTATTGTGAAAGGAGAGAGCGAAAATTACATCTTTACCGGGGTAAAAGAGTCAATCCAAAGTGCAGAGTGCCTCAACAGAGGCGCAAGCAGACAAATCTGAGAGATGGGACAAACCAATATGAAATATTGTAGCAAACAATATCCAATAGAATAAAGTGAACAGGTATACAAACTATCACCCTGCCTAAAAGTACAACATTCACACACATAGACGTCCCGATCCCTAAACGGTGAAAGTCTGCAGCATACAAAGACACCCATCTCTCAAAGTGTATAACCCCCTGAGTGTTACGTACAGTTGGAACTATGTCCAATACACAAGGAGATGCAAATTCAAAAAGAGCACACTCACTTGAGACTGCGCAGAGTGGCTTATCGTGTCATAGCAGGATAAAGTGGTAAAACCCCCATATCACACACATAGCACCATCTGTCCTTTTATATCAGGAGATTTTCCTCAGCTGGTCTGAGGAATGTATGCAAGATCACCCATGTAATGAAAAAATGCTTTAAAGATTTGCTGTTCCTGTAATTGGAAGTCAAAGCTGCTAAACTTCTGTCTACATACTGCTGAAGACTGGTGATTAGCACTGGAATAAAAGTCAGGTGTCAGATAGTATATATGTGGATCTGAGCCTACCACTGGACAGTGGAACAAGGCTGGGATATCAAACAGTGTAGGTGTGGGGCTGAGGCTACTAGTGAGACAGTAGAACAAGGCTGGAATTTTAATGTATGTGTGGGGATATATAGTTACATAGTAATTTAGGTTGAAAAAAAGACTTGCGTCCATTAAGTTTAACCCTTTTCCTATTCTTGTTTACCGTCGATGATCCAAAAGAAGGCAAAAAAACCCTCACTTCCAGTGAACAGTAGCACAAGGCTGGGATGCCAGTGTATATTTGGGTCTGTGACTACCTGTGGAACAATGCTGGTGTGTTATAGTGCATTTATGAGGGCGATACTGGTGGAAATAGAAGTAGGGGTGGGGATGAGTGAGGGAGAGGGGATCAAAAAAAAAGTCAACAGTGTGGCAGGGCGAGAGAGAATGGTGAAGAGCCAAAAACTGGTTGGAAGGGAAGGACTGGAGGAGACGGTGATAAAAATCTGGGGGGAGAGAGGAAAAAGACTGTGGACTGAGGGGCTAATAGTGTAATGGAACATTGCCATGCTAGTTTCCTATAATGTTGTATTACCCTGTTGGATTCCTTTAATGGTGTATTGCTCTGCTGGATTCTTATAAATGTGTATTGCTGTGCTGGAGCTTTTGTAATGGTAAACTGCCCTGCTGGATTATATTAAAGGTGTTTTGCTCTGCTGGATTCCAATAATGCTGAATTGCCCTGCTCTGTCTCATAGAATGGTATATTACCCTGCTCTGTCGCCTTTAATGGTGTGTGTGTGTGTGTGTGTGTGTACATGGATTTTTAATTAAATAAATTGCAAGAGGGAGAGAGGAAAGAAACAACACACATCCACAAAATGAAAAACAAAACAAACAACCCAGCAAATTATTTTGCAATTATTATGGGGCATAAACCCAAGAACCGTCCCTGGGCACCAGCTTAGAGCACCATGTTATTTCTATAAAGACTGACAAAAATATGAATATTAAGTTTAATTGTATATTCATGGGAAGTTTTAATGCATAAAATGTTCATTTTTGTCATTCTGAGTGTGAAACCTTAGAATAACTGCACTTATGCATTTGTGCTCTTCATTAGGCCCTTGACAAATTAGCTATAAAATTAGGCTTGCCACCCAGCTGGTATTTTACCAGCAGCCTGGTAAAAAATTGGCTTCTGTCCAGTGTTAAGTCTATGGAGGGAATGCTATGGCCGGTATTTTTTTGAATAAAAGGTGGCAACCCTATATAAAATGCCAGGGTTTCCTTTAGCGTTCTAGACTGTACATGTCTCCAGCAAAAAGACTGAAAACCACTGTGCTTCCGATTGATTTTTGTACTCTTGTATTTGTGCTTTACCTCATTATTGCCACTTGGGTGCAGTAGCAGTAAGAGGAATACTTTAATGGTCTTTAGATTAAGCATCATTTCAGAAACAGTCTACAGTGAGCATGTACTCTGAGAGGAATATCTGTCTTTGATCTATTGAAGATTAAATTAAGCACATTACTTAGTCCATTTAGACTGCATTTCAACGCAGCTATAATTTTAGTATACCTAAGGCTGATTCAGAAATCTTTAGTGGAAATGTTTTCTTTTCTTTTTGTAACTAATTCAAAGAAAAGGAAATGGCATAAAAACCACGGTTATGTAGAATGTATTTCCAAGTACACATACCTCACAGCACAGCACAGAATGTGGCATCAATACTTTCTATACACTCCTTTATATGTGAAGTAAAAATGGATGGAGTTCATACCTCTTTTAACCTTTCCACCAACCCATGAACATGTCAGACACTGAAATTCCACTTGATGGCAGCACAGAGCAACAGAAGAGGCAGAATCCAACATCCAATGCACTTTTTCCTTCCTACTCTAAAAGGCTCTGTGAAAGGGATAGTAACAAGTAATATGTAAACCAGAGGAGCAGAGAGATAGGCAAGTCATTGCTTCACAAAGCGTTGCACTCCCCTTAGGTGCTTAAAGGATTAAATAGGCTCATGTACTCTTCTTGCTTCAGTGTGAAATAACAGCCAGCACCTGTCATCTCCATAAACATGGCATCCAGGACTGAAGGAAGTTATCCCTTGAATAAAGCACAAACAACAACATTCAAAAAGGGCCTTTGGAATTTTCTGGCCATAGTAAGATTAGTATTAATATTCAGGAGCATTCCTACTAACGTGATAGCACCGTCCTAGCGTTCATGTGAGAATATTAAGAGAACAGCAGAACCCCCTACAAAAACTAGAATTTAAACTGAATTAAAGGGACAGTAAAGGGTAGTAGCTTTCTAACTAAAGATTGTTGTATAACATTCGATTGCCTTACAGATCTCTGTGATCTGGAGGACTGAATGGCATCAGCACCTCCCTCAGTGGTTATGGGAAAGGTAGCAACATTGCTGTCCTCCCCATAGAGACACTTGTCAACAAATTTGCCAAGAATGGTCTTCTATGGAGGGGATAGAAATCTTCCATAAGTGCAGACTGAGGTACTGATGTCACCCAGCCCTGCAGATGATGGAGATCTGCTGGGCAATTGGTGATTGACAGGGAACAATTTAACCCTTTGAGTGCCAGTAGGGTACGCAAAGCATTGTAAAGCAATGTGTTTCATACTCCTGCAGCACTTAAAGGGTTAATCTATAGGACCTCTGTTCCAATAGCTGTTGGACAATCAACTTTACTGTTAGGCACCTTCCTATAAAGCAGTAAAACCTAGAGTGCTGTGAAAAAGTATTTGCTCCCTGTCTGGTTGTCTGCATTGTTGCATATTTACATATTGAATTTTGTCAAATCATGTAGTTGATTGTAGTAATATGTAGAAGGAGTCTGATAGAAAAAAATGATACCAGTGTTTTGGTGCTTGTTTCATTTGTTTGGTGTGCTAGGTTATCAGTCAGGTGTGATAAAGCTATTGCTCCCCTAAATAACTCAATCCAGTGAAAGGTATTATTATGGTCAGGTATTTGAATACCCTGATAACAAAAATATCAAGCTCAATTTTGTCAGCCCTGCCCATTATAAATGTCACTGACTCTGGCCATTGCCATCAGACTGAAGTTGTCAGCAGAGATTCCAACAGACACATCATGCCACAATCAAAAGAAATTCATGAGCAACGGTTGTTGATGCATATCAGTCTGGAAAAGATTGCAAAGCCATTTCTCTTACATCCTTCTTGGAACACAGGAACCACTTGGGGAAGGGCACTGAGAAAAAAGGTCTCCTAGACTCCCTCCTCTATCCACTTTACACCCACTTGGAAATGCTCAGTTATAAAAGTGACCTCCTTACAGGTTGGATGCAAGGGTAATGCCTTCTGCTATTAGGTTATGGGGCTCTATAATCCCCAATGAGGTGGGACACATTTTGTACCCACTTGTGTACCTGGGAACTGTTGGGACAGTGGTAGGAAACCCTTGGCTCTCAATCCATTGTGGATTAAAACTCCTGTCATCCCCAAACAGCCAATAGCTCACTGAGATGACGGAAGTTGTAGTCTCCAACAGTGGCAGAGAAAAAAAGTATTTTTTTTTTTGTATGTAAACTGTAGACTTAAAGGGATAGTAATGGTTAATTTTAAGTTCATTTAATATTGTAGACATTAAAAAAAGGTTAACATCGATGTAAGTCTTATCTCTCAAACTTTTATGATTTGAGAGATATAACTTGCTAAAGTTACCTTTTCCTGGCTGTTTCACTCAAGTCTGCCATCTAGCTGACAGCTGCAGATTCCGGTCATTTGACCAGACAGAGGCTCTTCAGCAGAGCTGAAATCAAGCTATTTAGAAATAAATACTTCATTGGAACTGTCTACAAAGTGTGCTTGCAAACCAGGCACACTTTGTAGACTGTTCTAAATGAAGTATTTGTCTTTAGATATCGTTATATCGGCGCTGCTGAAGAGCCATATCTGGTCAAGCGACCAGAATCTGCTTCTGACAGCTTTACAGCTCGTCAAGCAAAAAGGGGAGGGACCAGAGAACTTTGTTTTCCTATATCTCTCAAACCATACAGGTTTGAGAGATACAAATAAGTGCAAGTACTCTCTTTTAATTGTATCTACCATATAGTTAATACTTTTTTTCTGACATTACTATCCCTTTAAATATTTATTAAATTGAGCATCTTTCTGTGGCCCACCAAAATTTAATCTGCAACCACTCCATTCTGCAAACTCTCTGCCTCTTCCTAGCCCACTTCCCGACACACTTTGGTGAAACCCTACACTTAATATCCGTAGAATGTTCTAGATGGCTTTTGGAGGTGTCACTACTTACCCACCTATGTTGCCTGGTTTGCTTACTTATTTTTTTAAAACTGGAACATAAATAGCTTTCTGTTGAATTATATAGCACAGTGCAAGGCATTGCCCCTCTGGCATTCAGGAGGTCTGTGGTCTGTGTAGTCAGACAAGCCGGAATGTAGACAGAGCAAAACGTAAACCAGAGCCGCAGGTCTGCACCAGATTGGTTGTTGGACTAGCCAGGGTCATACACAGCACGGATAGTCAGACAGAGCCACAGGTCAGCACCAGGACAGATAGTCAGCCAGGCCAAGGGTCATGCATGGAGGAGTTAGTCTTCCATGCAAACAGGTCCACACCAGAAGGCATGTCAGCCAAGCCGGGGTCATACACAGAGCGGGTAGTCAGACAAACCAAAGGTTGGCACCAGAACGGGTAGTCAGACAAACCAGGTCAAGCACAAAAACACAAGCCAACTGCTCTGGACACCACGAAAGGGCGACTGAGCATATTGTCCAGGCAGTATTTAAGGTTAGGGGCCAGAAAGAGGAGGAGTCACAAAATATGCGCTGTACCTTTAAATGGAGCGCACGTCCATACCTTTGGACGTGTGCCTATAATTTGTACAGACCCGCGTCGGAAGCAGCCCCAGAGCGAGCCGCCAGTACATGTGGTTCAGCCACCAACAACAGTGTGGCTGAAGCCGCTGGGTCAGACTGCAGCTGGAGCTGCCGGATAAAACCGTGGCTGTAGCCGCTGAAGGAAGCCGTGGTTGGCTCGAGCAGCCGCCGCAAAGTACTCTGACACTAACATTCCTCAGCACTTACAGCTGATTCCACATTCTTCAGCACTTACAGCTGACTCCCATGGAATTACCCCATTGGCCATCCACTTTAGCCTCAATGGGTAATGTCACCAACCTGCAATCTAAGTCTATGGCAAACTCCCAAAGGGCTTCCACCCAATGATACAATCCAAATAGCTTTACCACCTCAGTTCTCGATCTCTGAAAACCATTCAAGGACTATCCTCCCCACCTTGACACACATCCAAACAACCATACAAACCACCATAATAGGGAGGGATGCTTCTCCTAGTCCTTACTTTCCCTAACAGCAGTTCACTTCCTGTCACCCATCTCTAATAAGCCTTCTCTGTTACCCCTCCCCTAGGATACACCCTTCCTCCCTGGATCAACTCTCTTCATGACATGCTTCCCCTCCCTGTGCACTGCATTCCCATCTGGGGGAGTCTTGTTATAAGGAGAGGGTATGATCCCAAAAATAAATACAGACACATCTCTTAAGATAACAGGCCACAGTTTTATTTGACTACTTCCAATCACATTGTTATTATTTTTATTCAATCATAATATTAATCAATTAAATAATTTATCATCGACAGACAGTCCTTGCCAATCCACGATCCTTGAAATTGCATGGGATCATGCTAGAATCACCACATTCTTCAGCAATACAGCTGATCCCAACAATCCTCGGCACTCAGTTGATTCCACAATTCTTAATCTTTAGCACTTACAGCTGACTCCCGAGGAATTACCCCATTGGCCATCCACTTTAGATTCAATGGGTAACATCACCAACCCGTGACCAAAGTCCAGTGTAAACTGCCAAAGGGATTCTGCCCGAGGATAATATCCACCTAACTTTACCACTTCAGTTATTTGTCTCTGAAAGCCATGCAAGAACTATCTGCCACAAGGCCTTGAACAGTCTGAGTCCCCCCCCCCCCACTAAAGCTATGATCTGCATCCCAGCTAACACTCACTGCAATCCCCAAATCAAACACCCAGAACCAAATAGCAGTCCCAACGCTATCAGCCCAACACTTGCACCACCACGTCCAACGTCCACACCATCAAAGGCAAAACAAACTCAAGATATACACCAATAGACCATTCATGCAAAAACACAGTGAGAACAGATGACCATCCGGCTCATCAAAACTACCTGTGACAAACAAACAACACGGATAATACCACTCACACAGGTCCATTTCACAGCACAATACATCTAACCCACAGACATACCACTCTGTATACGAAGAGCACACATACACAAACACATACTTACAGATATACACAAATACATACACATACATACATAAATACATACATATAAACACATATCCCCACACACATATACTTCAACCTTTACATCTACATACAAACAATCCTACATACTCAACACCAGAGATAGAGAGAAATAAATACTTTGATATCAATACATCCACACACAAACACTTAGACCCACATCCACCCCCAATTTTATCTTGTAGTAAAACCACATGCAACCACCAACAAACAACCCATGACCAGCGCATAAGCAAGCCACGGATAGCTAGACCCAGATGGCAGCCATACACCAGTATGCAATTCCCCAGCCCCGAGCCCACCTCCAAAGACACAGGCACTTCTATACACATATATACAACTTCAAATACATATATATCCACATACATATATATATATATATATATATATATATATATATATATCCACAGCCATAGATACCCCATAGCTGAAGAGTTCCATAGCACATATCACCAGCCACCAAGAGACCCCATGTAACCAAAACCACCACATGGACCAACACAACACCAGCTACCATCAGCTGTCCAGTACCCAGCTGATACTTGCCTGACTGGAAGCAGAGCCACAGTGAATAGAAGAACAGCGACTAACTGGCACACAGTACACAAACAGTGAAGAGCCAGAGGCAAAAGAAGACAGAACCTCCATTCAGGCTGCATGAGGTACCAGGTTCCACAGCACCACCTGCAGCGGACAACTCACTAGCAGCAGGACTCAGTGCTCCACCAGAAACCCAAATGGACACCACGGGATCCCCACTGTGCACGTGTACTAACATTGAACTAGGACAATGCCCCCACCGTCGGTATCAAGTAACGCCCAGGCACCCAAAAGGCCAGGTCCCTGTTGTGAGTGAGGCCTCAAGGGAGCCTGGCACCCAAAGGAGGCCAGCCCATAAGACTCACAGCTACCGTGCTACCTTAATGGCACTCGGTGCACCACAGCCTCCATGCGCAAGCCGCACAAGGTGACAAGGATACTGGAATGCATCACCAGCGAGCAATGACCAAAGCTTGAATCCCATCAGGCACACGGCAACCACACCAGCAACCTGTGAAAAGAAAAAGGGGGAGACAACAGGAAAAAACTGCCAAGTAAGCATCATGCAGTGCAGATACACAATCCAACACCACCTGCAGTGGGAAGACACATGTCACTCATTCAGCACAACCAGAGGTCCCACCTGGGACCGGGGTATGCCAGACAGGCCACCACACCATCTACCATGCCCCAGGAAGCCTGGACCCAGATGCAGTCCAGCTCACCCAGTGAAACCAAACCAATGCCGTGGCTGAAGCCGGCAAAGGCTACCGTTGTGCTGCCACTTATAGACGAAACCGGAATTCAGTCTGGAAGCTGAGTGCCCCCAATTGCTGTCCTGGAACCCTGGACTATATGGTCCATGCAAGACTCTGGCCAGAACATCCATAAATCCACTGCCCACACACCGCACCAGGGAGACAAGATGGAAATCCTGCGCACATCACCCTGTTGTAGTGCAAACGGGAAAGATCGCCACATTCACTGTATTATCCACACCGAAGGCATCGGTATGACACAAGCGCTGTTTGCACGCACACCCCTCTCAGGATGCATAGAATGCCCCCTTTCTGTTGGCTGCAGTGGTCCTGCTGTGATGGACAGTAATCCTCTTCTTCTAACAGTGTGGGTCCCAAGTCAGCCCTGCTGTCAGACATATAAAATAGTCCAGGTTGCCAGGGCCATTATCACTGAACATGCCGTCAGTTTCATAAAATTCTGACATTCGCAGTCACCCTGAAAATGCTCAGTGACAGCCCATGTGCCTATTAAGTCCGTGGTTTGAAGGTGAATGCGAACACCTGCTGTAGGGCAGACGCATACAGTGGTGCCTATAGAGAAAAAACTCACTAATCACTAGACCAAAGATGGACTAGAGGTCTGGATGATGCCAGTTGACTGTAAAAGGGATGGGGAGTACCCCTGAGAGAACGCAGCCTGGAAAGCCCCCCACCCATCAGAATCCACAACCAACTGGATGATGCCACAGGAGACCCTGGACCATCACCCACTATGGCACCCACTGAGGATCGGATCGGCAAGACCCCAGAATACCACAGTGAACTACTCACGCACTAATCCATCACCCCGCTCCAGAAAACGGCCCCACAACACACCTCAGAGACCAGTACAGCAGCGATGTGGCGGATGGGGTACCAAAGAGGATGGGGGGGTAACTAGGGAATCTGAAAAGAGAGTGATCCAGGAGTCACTGTAAGCAAAAGTGACTGTGGCAACAGGAGCACATAAAAGTAGTGAGTGCTGCAGGATGACGACATGGGAGATTCAAATTAAGGAAATAATGTATAAAAGGAAAGGAAGAGAGAAGGCCGAAGGGAAAAATATTGTGCCGGGTGACAGAGTAGTAGACAAATAGGCTTGGGTTAGGAGGAGGCAAAGCTAATGCATGGGGAGCGAGGAGGGAAGAGATGGGTGAGCAAGAATTAAAGAATGGAGAAGAAGGACATATGGGAAGCAGGAGGAAAACAATGGGGCCCAACGGAGAGGAGGAGAGCAGGGTATAAAAGAAAGGAAAATTTATTCAAGTTTGATAAGGGAGGAGGGGGAGTCGTGTACCGGATAGAGTGTGAGAGCGTTGTCCCCATGATTGCTGCCCAAACGTAAGCTGCCCACACATGAGAGATATCCTGGCAGTGACCAGAAGGGCCCCACATTAGCACTGAGAAGGATCTCAGTAGTCCCGCGTACAGCTGTCCAAGCCAGCAGTCTACCCCACAGCTCCACACTGCCCACAGGCTAGCACCTTTAGAGACCCCACAGGACTTCTACAATCCAAACATGGAGCAGGAAAGTTGCTAAGAAGGTGCCATACTGCATCTAAGCCCATGATGCTTCTTTTGTCCTCCCTTCCCCCTAACAACAGTCCACTTCCTGTCACCCATATCTAAAAAGCACTTCTTTATTACCCCTCCCCTAGCATACACCCTTCCTCCCTGGATCAAACCTCCCCATGACATGCTTCCCCTCCCTGTACACTGCATTTCCATCCTGGGAAGTCTTTGCTAAAGGTCCAAACCAGAGCACTTTTTCTGGGATATCCCTAGTTTTGTATTTTCAATCAACAGGGCCGAGCTACTGATTAGCATTCCCGTGCAAAATCATTGATATCCCGAAAACCTGCACAGTCTCAGCTCTTTAGGAATGCAGTTTGACACCCATTCAATAAAGCAACTGGGTATGACCAAAAAAATAATAATCACAGAGACAAGAACACATTTTCCTTAAACTGCCATGAGATGGATCTCCTCTGTGTGTAATCGGATTCTCTTAAGCAAGCCCTTGTGAAATTACAGGGATTACTGCATCTTTATTTATGATGTTTTATCTGTTGATGGTGCTGTGACAGTGCAGTTTTCCCTGGGAATTCAAGTCAATTAACCTTTCAATGACCAGACTGGTACAAACCATTGCAAACAATTTGGTGTGCATATCTTTGGTCCACTGGTTTAAAGGGATAGTAATGTTTCATAATAAAATCAGCTCTAATTAATCATCATAGTATTTGGACTTTGGAGAGTGTTATTTCAATTCTGTCAGATTTTTAGATCAAGAGTAATTCAATGACAAAGTATCCCCCTCCTGCCCCTTTTACTGATGTAACACTGTTCAGCCAGATCAGAAGGGAGGTGCCCAGGTAGATTGCAGAGAGGGACAATCTTCAATTAAGATAAGGGACAAACCTGAAAAATGTGTCAAGGGGGGCAGGGCTTTCATTGTTCTCATAGGAAGAAGATTGTCCCATGCTGTTATCTGTCTGGTCTATAGACTGCATTCCACATCTGAGAAGAGATGGCTTACACTAGGTAAAAGGGGCGGGAGGGGAAACTTTGCTTGTGAATATCTCTCAAACCATAAAGGTTTTAGAGATAAGACTTATATTGATCTTCATGTTTTTTTAATGCCTACAAAATAAAATAAAGATAAAATGAAGTATTACTATCCCTTTAAGATGTGTGTTTTACTGCTTAGACACTTTTTGTATTGCCGAGAGATCCTCATTACAATTCCCGAAGAAGGGCATAGTTTGATAAAAGAGCAAACTGCAGGAATACTAACCTCTTAGGAGATAGATACGTCTGCAAAGCACTCGGAAAACAATGCATTGCAAACATCTCTACCCTCCAATGGGTTTAACCCTTTGATTTCCATAGAGGTTATAATGCGTTGGATACCTGTCTTGCACTTAAAGTGTTAATATCATCATAGGCTTGTAAGGCTCTCATTGCAAAACAACACAACATTTTAAAGCTATTACCCCCTCCTGGACATTCACAGGAGGTGCATGATAAAAGCTTCTCTTCTAGTTAGCCTTCCATTATTATTTTCTGCTATATGCAATGGGCCTGCAGGTAGACTCCAATTCCTGGCCTCTTTTTGAAGGACTGACCAGTTCACAGACTTTCAGGACCTAAGTTTGTGTTTCCTCATAGCTTTTCTGAAGGTTCCCTGTTTGTATAGGAGATTGAAGACTGAAGAGACTGGGTTTTCTCCCCAGAGTGCACAGGTCCTGTCTCTATTTCTCTGCCTGGCAGTTCTGTTCTCTGTGGTTTGGTAGCCTGAATTGCACTCTATTGATCAGCTTGCTTGTGTAACACATCGGATTTTAAACATTTAATATGTTCCTATTCTTGGCACTAGTGGATTTTTAACCCCCACACTGCCTATCTGTAGGTATTCCTTGCTCTATGGGTCTTTTCTCTTCATTTGGTAACAATCTTTTATTGGCAGTGGTGCCTAAATGTTTTATTTACTTTTAGCAATGTTTGTTAACTTTTATTACTTTTTCAATACTTTTCGCTTTTTTTAGATTGTGGTTTCTTTAAGAATGGACACACATGGAGGCCATATTGGTTGGAACACAGAACATTATTCTGGGAGTTTTCTTGCCTTGTTGTGTATTTTGGTGGTTTGAAAGTGGGCCGAAGATGATTGTAACCTTACATACTGATTACTGGAGCCCAGTAGGACCTCCTCCAATATGGAGGGGGTGCAGTTTAGCGACCGCTGGAGTACAAAAACAAGTAAAGAGAAGAGCACAAAAGCATCTGAGAGCAGCAGATATGGACTAGCAGCCATATAATACTGGTCCAAAAAAATATATATTCAGTGATGGTAATATATGTTTTTTTTTTTTTTTAAATTGGAAGAGATCAAATGCATTCTTCCTGTAGTCATATATATCTCCTTCTCCTTAGTAATGTCCAGTGATCTTAGGGAATAGAAACACAATAGCAGGGCATAACAGCCCTCAGAGGGTAATACTGACAGATAACGGAGCCCCACAATTACTCAGAATACTCCATTTACTGGATGGCAGCAATAAAAATAGCCTTAAATAAATGCTGGATACTCGGTCGAATGATGGAATTGGAGACAGGATAGCACACTGTAAGCAGCAGTACGAAATAGTATTTATTTGCTTAAAAACAAATGAAATATAAGCCACCCTATGAGTTTTGTGAGAATCCTCTCACTTCGTCAAGGGAATCAAAATCAAATATACATAAATACATAAGGAACATACCAATTCCATACCATACCAGACTACTGAAATGTATTTTTATGTTGACCAGGAATCTACCTGTGTTAAAGCCCTAATTTCCTCATTTAGTTCTTTCTCTTCAAGGAGTTTTAGATTATTGGTTCATGGGACATCCAGCTCCCCCCAAAAGGAGCTTAAGCTCATGTTATGGAGAGTGATATATCTACTACTGGTGATTCCTCCACTGAAGGGTAAACAGATGCATATGACCTGGATTTGTCCTTCTATGTTGCCAGTTCTTATGAGGAAGACCCCTGTTCTTCTGCTGAGAGCCTTATTCTGGCTTTGCTATAGACAAATAATGTATTGGAGGCTTCTTATTGTAGTTTCCTTTCCCCTGATATTTTGAAGAGGTGCAAGAAACAGGTTGCTGTCTTTCCACCTCACCAGTTCTTAGACCAGTTACTCTTGGAGGAATGGAAAAAGCCTGACAGGAGGTTCTCCCTTAATTGGCATATATATCTTTTATACCCTTTTTTGTTTAGGCTTTATTACAATGGGCCAGCACCCCCTGGTGGTAGATATCCACATTTCTAGCTTGTTAACAATTCTGCTTTGCTGCTGCCAGATGCCTTGGCTCTTAAAGAACAGGAGGACACGAACCTGGATTCCTTTTTGAAGGCAAAGTTTGCAGCTTCTGCTGTCACCTTATGCCCTACTTTTCACATTGGTAACTAGGACTATAGCTGTTTGGGGGGATCAGCTTTTGGATGCCATCCAAGCAGATGCACCCAAGCAAGATCTGTTGGTACTTAAGCTGCTTGCTGGAAAGTCCTCGGCTTTCTCTGTAGCTGCATGTCACATTCTGTGACTTAAGATTTGATTGGCTGACCAGTCTTCCATGAGATCTTTGGTATCTCTTCTCTTTGTGGACAAACAGCAATTTGGCCTGGAACTGGACAAGGTTATCAGTCATGTGACTGGAGACAAGAACACTTTGTTGCCTCAAGTTACTCCTAAATGTTGCTTTTTTCCACAGAGAATGCGTGGTTTTTGTTACTCTCTCCAAGGAACCACTTTCCTTGGCAGCCCAGATGCCCAAAACCAAAGCCCACCTGGGTCAGGCAAGAACCCTGTGCATACGCTCAAAACTGGCAAACCTTAATCCACATGAATTGCATGGATCTGGTCTGCTTCAGGCTGTAGGAGGCCATCTAGATTTTTTCCATGGTACATGGACCATTTCCATGGTGAACCAGTGGGTTTTGTGGGTAATTTTGGAAGGTAATTTCAAATCGCTCCCTCCATGTCAGTTCTTTATGTCCAGAGGTGCTTGCGATCCCAAGCAAAGCCCTCTAGTTTTGGATGCAGTTTCTTTCTGATGTGCAGGTGTTAAAACCAGTTTCTTCACAGTAAAGGTTCACAGGATTCACAGCATTGGTCTTAGTTCCTTCAGGGACTTTTGTGTGGATCCACTAAGACAATGCAACAGTGGTGGCTTACATAGGCTGACAAGGAGTGACCTGGAATTCTGCCACATGTGCCGTGATTCAGGTGGTTCTTATGTAGGTGGAGGCTCTTGTGCTGTGTCTCTCTCTGTTCACATTCCAGGTGTAGACAATATCATAGTAGACTTTTGCAGTCACTAGCTCCTGGATCTGGGAAGATGGGAGCTCACTCAGACCATATTCGACTCAATTGTTTAAATATGCGGCCTCACAACAGTGGACTTAATGGCTTCTCGGCTGAACTACAAGGTTCTTCAGTTTTGTCTCAGTTCCTAGGATCTCCCAGCTCACACCATAGATGTAAATGTCATTCCATGGCATTTTCCTCTGGTATATGTGTTTTCTCTAGTTCTTCTGATTCCCATGGTGATACACTATGATGCTCTCCCTGTTTTGTTTATTTTTGTGTTCTCAGTGTTGCCTGTTTTTCTTTGTGCTTCTTCAAAAGAGCTTGGACAGCACATCTGGAAACCACTGTCTGCCTTGAAACTTCTGCCTGGGAGAGACTTTGCTGATGCAGTGTAACTACCTTATGTCTTGTTGCTGTGCTTGGTCTTGCAATGTATGATTTTTAACATTAAACTGTCTTCAGCAACCTCACCTTATTAGCTGAGTTTGGCTGTTCCTCACCCAGTGTTATTCCTCCTACACAGCTGTTTCTGTTTCAGTTAATGAGTGTGTTTCGACCTACATATTAAATTGATGACCATTGTCACCTGTTTGGTATAATTGTTTAACCCTTTGAGTGCCAGAGGGGTACACAACGCATTGCTTTGCAATGCGTTGCGTATCTTTCTGGCACTCAAAGGGTTAATCATAAACCTGTCTTTATACCTACAAAATCCCTGACTTTTTGCAAGGGTACCTAGAAGAATTGATCCTGTTTTGAAGGCAAAGGGTGGTCACATCAAATATTGAGTTGATTTAGATTTTTCCTTCTGTTCACTCACTATCATGTTGTTAAATTATTTAATAGAAACTATTAACATGTCTATTCTTGAAAGCATTCTTACTTTACAGCACTTTTTCACACCTGCCTAAGACTTTTGCACAGTACTGTCTCTGTCTGTTTATCTATCTAACAATCTATCTATCTATCTATCTATCTATCTATCTATCTATCTATCTGTGTGTGTATATATATATATATATATATATATATATATATATATATATATAGAGAGAAATCTAAGAGTTGTAGTGATTCACTCACTGCGAATCGACCACGATGACCTGGGTGCTCATGAAAGAATAAGATAATACAACAAGTCACTGGGGAATGACGGCACTCACAGGATCCATTTTCCAAACTTGACATAAGTTACATTTATTGAAATCAACGTTTCGGCTGTCGCCGCAGCCTTTCTCAATCTTGAGAAAGGCTGCGGCGACAGCCAAAACGTTGATTTCAATAAATGTAACTTATGTCAAGTTTGGAAAATGGATCCTGTGAGTGCCGTCATTCCCCAGTGACTTGTTATATATATATATATATATATATATATATATATACACACAGAGTGTCTTGCAAAAGTATTTAGACAAATTCTCCCATATTGTTGAAGCACAACTGGTACATTGTAATTTCGTTGTATACGATATTTTATTTTAAAAAAACGAAATTCAAAATCAGTTATTGTAAGGTGACATTGGGTTTATGTTTGGAAATATTTGTAAGAAAATAAAAAAATGAATGTAACGTATAAATCACCATTAACAAAGTGAGCTGGGGGGCACAGACATTACCAAATATTGTAAGTTTTTTTATATATCTTTTTTAATTATTTTGAAAAAGAAAACAGCTTTATGACTGTTAATGGTCACTGAGATTGTATTAAGACAATGTGGATCAATTCTGAGGCAGGCCAACTGCAAAATAGGAAACACATAAAAAAGTTTGAAAATGTCAAATAATTTAAATGGGGCTTTATACCCATTGAATTCCAGATAGATCTCCAGTACATTGTGAATCAATATATTGTACACTCCTCTAGCTTTAACCTTAAGGGCCAGTGACAGTCCTGGCATGTTACGTATTTTTTACTCATTGCAGGAGTGCTGGGTCTGAAATTGACTGCCCCAAGACCAGAGTGATCATTATCAGACCTCCATACAGCATGCCGCTCACTTGATCATTCATGTGTGCCGGAGAACAGAACGTCCTCTACCTGGTCTTTAACGGGACTCCACCCCCTGGACCTTTGTTATTTATGGTGTTAAAGGGTTAAAAGACCAATTTAAAACTGTGAGATTTTTTATGTGTTCCCTGTAGAGCATTTGGATTGCTTCAGAATCAATCCAGTTCTTCTTAGTACATCAGGATCAGTGTAACTCGCTGGATACTTGAGAATTCTCCATCAGCCATAGGAAGCCTGCGGATGATGGTCCTCTTTGTCTGATCCTGCTAAATATTTTAAACTTTAAAGAGCCCGCTTCATCTGCTTTACTTTCAGTATGTATTACTTAATATTGTTACCAGTGCTTGTAAGCTCCCATCTCCCCATTCAACACATTACATTAGAAAATGGGCACCTGCAGGAGGATATAATTACTATATACAAATATAGTTAAGGCAAGTACAAAGAACTCTGAGGAACTCTAAAAGAGGTTATCAAAGAACAATGGGGTATCCATTAAGGTGAGAGGAAAGTTGTTTTCAACTGTGGCAAAAGAAATGCAGAATATGGCCTTGATTCAATTGAGGCCGGTAAAACAGCTGGTAGGGCAATATTGGCTAATAGCCCTTTAGCAAAAAGTGCTAGCGGACAAATTCAATTGCCCTACCAGCTGAAAACAAAAAGGACGTTAGGTCACAGAAAAGGACTTGTGGCCAAACGTCCATTTTGTGTGTTAAGTTCTCAAAATGCATGCTAAGTAGCGGGAATAATGGGAACATCAAAGGAAAAGAGCTAAAGATCATGCCTAACATACTGTCAAGCACAGATCTTTAGCTCATACACAGTCACCCTCCCAAACAATAGTCCTACACAACCCCTAACAGTAAAGTGCAACAATACTACCCCTAACACTATCCTAACGTCCAGATCTGTGTAACACTTACCTGTCATCCACTGTCTGTCTTCTTCTTCAGTCTACCTTCTTCTGTTTTCTCAAATCTTCTTTCTTCTTTGTATTCTTTCCTATAAAATAAAATTAAATATCAATGTCATTTAAAAGAAAATGCCCCCAAGAAATGGCATACTTAAGTCTTAAGCTCAAAGGGTTAAATGTGGTGTTGTTGCATATTTACAAATAAAATCCAGGCAAACCTTGTAAAATAAATGAGTAATATCAGTTTTATACTAATGACATCCAGGCAAACCATGTAAAATTAATGAGTAACAACTGTTTTTTGTAAAAATCAAAATCCATTCCCTTGTTCAAAGCAAATTCCGCTGGCGTATACACCAATGTCTGCTAGCAGAGAATCCCCCTCCATACATACGGGGCCATTGCCCGAGTCCCAATGAGGGCATTTTGAACAGAGACTGGCTTTTTATATGGCCAGCCTCAGTTCAAAATGGCTTCCAATCAGCTTCTATGGAGAATGATGAAACCCGCTGGAAGCTGTTTGGCTGGGAGGTGCATAAGCATCTCAGCCAATTGGTGGCTGGAATCAATTTTGAACTCAGACTGGCCATATAAAAAGAAAGTCTCTGTTCAAAATTCCCTCATTGCTGCTGTTGCCAGCGGAATTTGCTTTAAGCATGGGAATGAATTTTGATTTTTACAAAAACAGATATTACTCATTAATTTTACATGGTTTGCATGGATGTTATTAGTAAAGGCTATGCAACACGGCAATTAACCCTCTGAGAGCATGAGGAGTACCCCAAGCACTCAAAGGGTTAACTATGGCATTTCTGGGGGGGCATTTCTTTTTTTTTAATAATAACATTGATATTTCATTTTATTTTACCGGAAAGAAGAGAGAAAAGATTTGAGAAAACAGAAGAAGGAAGATAGAAGAAGAGGATGGATAGTAGCTGACTAGGGTGCTGAAGACACCTCTGGACATCACGATTGCTGGTGTTTCTTTTCAGGGGCTGCTTTTTTACCTTAGTGGAGTAATCATACCCCACTTGCACTTAAAGGATTAATTATACCAACATTTGGAATTTTTTTTCAGTAATTTGGTTGTATTGATATGGGGTTCAGCTCCCCATATCAATAAGTCCACTTGTCACTTAGGTTTTTTCTTTTTTTAACTTTCAATTCTTGCGTCAGCATTTTGGCTTTCCGGTAAAGGGCTCTGCGCCCAAAACACATGGTGCAGATTTTCACACAATAAATTGAGTCCCTTAACTGATCTTAGTGCCTAACGCATGGAAGTAAATGGCATATTTCGGTGAGTTTTTTTTTTCTTACAATGGGCGAAAATGACGCAACATTTATCGCCCGAGGTGGGTTTTTTATCTGATATTTTTTCACAGCACAGGTAATTGCATTGCTTACTGTACTTGAAAAAATACCGTTGGCTGCTTTTCTGGCAGACGGGGCCAATTGGATCATATAGATGGCCTCGGCAGATAATGTACATATCTTGATCACTTTTTTAACTAAGAACGCTATAGAAAATTTGTTTCAACACAGATAAAATGTTGCTCCAGGGAGAAATCTGGTTGCCATTTTGGAGTAGGAAAGGATTTTTTTTACCCACTTCAGGCATAATTGAAAATGGCTTTATTTGCCTTCCTGTGAGTTAACTCCTTAAGGACCAATAGGGTGTGCAATGTGTTGCTTCACAATGTGCTGCACACCCTTCCTGTACTCAAGAGGTTAACAAAGGAGTTGTGAAAAATGTTGAAATTGATTTACTATGGACTTTTTTCACCTCATCAACTGTGCAACAGCTCTGCTGAATTTAATGGTGCTTTATAAATAAACAATAATGTAAATTAGAAATAGCTAATATGCAATTTATACTTACATTAATGTGGACAGAAAATCCTAATAGCTGTTATGAATAAATTCTATGTGGATTGGTTCTCCAGAATTAATACTTAATTAGTACTGGAAATCATATCAATGGAGGCAGACATTCTATTTGCAATGTTCCCGGGCCACAAACTCCTGGGGTGAGATGCACTAAGGTGTGATAAAGTGGAGACATAGGGGCCCAATACCATTACCAACACTAAAAAAACACAGGTATTGTGTTATTTTATGTCAGGTTTTGGTTTACTATTACTCAAGTTGTTAAAGCGGAACTTTCATGTAAATAACATTACCCCAATATATTTCTAACCTAGCAATAGGCAAAGTCTTCCTGTCTTTAAGCTCAGTAAGTCCATGTTATTGCTGAAAAAAAACTTAATTCGCAGGCATCGGGCTGCACAGAGCTTACAAGAGAAGCTCTGTGCACCTGCATGGTCAGTCCATTCCAGTGCCTTAAGGCACCAAGGAACATCACCACCAATGCTGGCAGTGAATGGGACAGACAGTGCAGACTCAGAGGTACATTTCCTCTAAGATGTCTGCACTGTCTGTCCTCTGGTTCCTGCCGAAGAAGTATTTTTTTCAGCAATGACCTGGACTTATTGAACTTAAAGACAGTAAGACTTTGCCTATCGCTAGGTTAGAAATATATTGGGGGCAATGTTATTAGCATGAAAGTCCCACTTTAAAAGGATAGTAATACTTCGTTTTAACTTTATTTTATTTTGTAGGCATTAAAAAAACATGAAGAATGATATAAGTCTTATCTCTCAAACCTTTATGGTTTAAGAGATATTCACAAGCAAAGTTTCCCCTCCCGCCCCTTTTTCCTAGTGTAAGCCATCTCTTCTCAGATGTGAATCTGGTTGTAAGACCAGACAGATAACAGCAGGGGACAATCTTCTTTGTATGAAAAGAATGAAAGCCCTTCCCCCCTTGACAAGTTTTTCAGCTTTTTCCCTTATCTTAATTGAAGATTGTCCCTCTCTGCAGTCTACCTGGGCACCTCCCTTCTGATCTGGCTGAAGGGGGGGGATACTTTGCTTGTGAATATCTCTTAAGCCATAAAGGTTTGAGAGATAAGACTTATATCGTTCTTCATGTTTTTTTAATGCCTACAAAATAAAATAAAGATAAAACGAAGTATTACTATCCCTTTAAAACAAAACCAGTGGTAATTCTACAGAAAGGCAGTCAAAAACCCCCCATAAGAAACACTAAAAACAACAGGCAAGTAGCATACTTTTACCTATGGTCACTATTACCGTGTGTTTTGTGGTTACATTTTCTGCCGGTAATCCTGCTCCTCAATGTTGAGACGTAGAAGCCACAACAACGGTTTTAAACCATCATCATTTCAACTAAAGCAGTGCAGAATACATACACGCATGCTCTCTAAGGACAAAACTAATGGAGAACTGGAAAATTAACTCCTGAAAGCACACAAACGAATGGACAAGTGTCAAGTTAACCCCTGAAAGCATCCAAACTAATGGACAAGAGCCATCTTGCATAACATTGCTGTGGACACCAGATAATCAGCTGACCTCCACTCTGATCCCCTTAATGAGGTACCAGTGCCACAACCATTCGAGGGTGATACCCCCAGAGGTGGGGAGACACGGGACAGGGTCCCCAGGGAATACTTTGCCTGTGATTATCATGCATACCCCCACCTCAAGCCAACAACACCAGATCACCAACATGGCTTCACATTTCACAAATCTCAAACATGTTATCTCTCCATTCCCAGGATGATGATCTTCTGCTCTACATCTACCACTGCACCTGAGTGTTGTGGAAATTACTGTTCCTCCTGGTCTTCCTCTTCAGAGCTGACACCAACTCCAACAACACCCTGGATCATGCAGCCTGTCACATTTCCGCAACATAGCATTTAGTGGTTTGAATGGATCCAGACGCCTTGCAATGAATGGCAACCAGTGAGTCTGTATTGACAACTAACATGTGTGATATCCCTCAGTGTCAGTTGTCCCCTATGTGACACACCTCACACAGCCAACTGTGATTTGTTCACTGTCTCACATCTGTTTACTTATCTTTCCCTACAGAGTTCTACATTAATAATCTGCAGAGGACCCTGTGACTCATGGATGCAGAAGAGATGTGTGTGATGCACTTCCCCTTTTTACCTGTAATTGTATGTTTCTACTTCCATGACGATTAAAACCTACACTGTGTTTATGAACATGTTATGTTGCGTCATGCTTAACAGGCCTATGCCTTGTGCTTAGCCTTATGAATGTCAATACATATTGCTTTACAACACATGGCTTCCCCTCTTGCATATAGAGGGTTAATGAACTGTCAACACATGTGAGAACTTGCACATATCCACAATGACACATTCCTGTGAACTCTGCTCCCAACCTGTTCAATGGTAGGTAGATATGTCTGCAACACAAATGTATTGGAGTGTTACAGACCAATCCACCAAATGAGGGTGGTGGTGGTGGATTCACTAAGGTGTGATAAAGAGGTGATAATGTCTGCAGTGATTTAACTTTTCCACTTTCTAGGTTATTCGATGGAGCCTAGGCACTGACAAACATCTCAAAAGTTGAGGAATCCCATTGCCTGGGCTCCGTGGCACAACATAGGAACTGGAGGAGTGAGGAACTAGAGAAGTCACAGGTTAGTCAAGCCCCCAAAAAGTGTTGAAGTGACAGTTCACATGAAATGTCATATACCCAAATACCATGTAGTATACTCCTATAAATCTGAACCACAGTGTGTGTGTGTGACTGTGTTTCCCCCCAACCACACTCCAGTTGGGCATGTTACCTGATTTCATCACAGGCTCTGGAAGCAATCATTGTTCCATGGCCATTGATCACATGTCTCCTGTGATGCACACAACATCACATGTGACACAATGAAGGGATCAAGAACACAATCAGTGTTGGCATGTTTGAGATGTAGTTTGGGGAATACAGACTCAGTTCACTTGTGTCTTTGCATGTGTCACAGATGTCTGTTGGCATGCATATTGCCATCCTGTCATCTTTGAAGCATGTTTTGTTGCCCCTACACTGTCCCAATGTTATGAACCTGAATCTGCATGACCCATATGTAGGTAACAATCTGTGTGTGCGTCAGTTGTTGTTGACCAACAGCTTACATGAGACCCATCTCTGTCCCACATGTTGATGAGTCCCAGGTAATATGAAGGCCAGCAACAGCTGATAATTGTTTTTTGCACTGATGCAACACACATGAACCCCAACTGACTGTGGAGTGTCCATTGTATTGCTTTACAATGTATTGGATACCCCTCTGGCAATCACAGCGTACAACCACAGTGAAAAATACAGACACTATCTTACCAAGGAAGGCATGTTTTATTAGCATTGGAAATCACTTACTTCCCTTTTTGATGGGGGGACGGGGGCATGAGGGGCTGAGAGGTCAGATAGTTCCCACCTTCCAGACCGCCTTGGGGGCATACCATGTGTTGGGGTCTGGGCTGGCATTGGGGTGGAGGATGAGGGGGTGGAGGCTGACTGCTGGAGAATGAGGAGCTGGGTTTGGATCCAGTTGTGTTCTCTCATCTTCTTGAAAGCCTGGCCCAAGAGGGCAGCCACCACACCCCTGAAATCCCACAGTTCCTGGGTCAGAGAAGACACCTGGCCCTCTAGCTGCTGCTGATGCCACCTGTTGTCCCTCATCATCTGCCACTGCAACTGTAGAAATTCCCTATCCAAGGGGAGCACACCAGGAGCTGGTTCAGGCAGCAATGGTGCAGGGTGATGGTGCAGGTGGCAATGGTGCAGGCAGCGATGGTGCCAAGAAGAATGTCTTTCTTCATCAGGCTGCATTTGTGGCTCTGGCTCACCTGTAGCTGATCCTCCACCCACCACATTGATCAATACCTGTTGTAAGGATCCTGCCTGGGTCTGAATTGAGCTTGGGGCTCACCCACAAGCCCTATGTGTGTGTAGTCCAGTGGCCACTGACTGGTCTGGGGCCTACTCCATGCTGGTTGGGGATGTGCTGTATGGTGGTGGTGGTATGAGCCAGGCTGAGTCAGTTGGCTCTATGTGAGACCCATATGTGAGGTAGAGGGGCACCTGCAGTGGCAGCCATGGATAGCCGTAGGTCATTCCCCACCTTGATGATGTCGTAGGCGGCAGCCAACCGGATAAACCACTTGCCTGGGTGGGATGGGTGGGACCAGTTCCTGGAGGTGTGGCTCAGTGCCTGGTCCATCTGCTGGGGCTGTGGCTGGATCACCTGCTGGGGCTATGGCTGGATCTCCTGCTGGGGTTGTGCCTGGATCACCTGCTGGGGCTGGGGCTGTGGCTGGATCTCCTGCTGGGTCTGGGGCTGGATCACCTGCTGGGGCTGTTGGACAGGGGCAGGTCCCTCTTCAGGGTCATGGGCCCCTGCTGGTAGCTCCTGTACTGGTCCTTGGCTCTCTGATACAGACACTGCAATTGGAGGATGAAAAAAGGGAATTAGTTTCAGGTACAATTACAACATGGTCTGCTGTGTCATTCATCATATACAACTATACCCTAGTCTGGACATATGGAAATACTGTTTTGGTCTATATCAGGCTTAACCCTTTTAGTGTCAAATGGGCATGCAAATCATTGCAAAGCAATGTGTTGCATACCCCCTATGGCACTCAAATGGTAAATATCCTTACAATTCCATCTACTCATTTGAGGGTTTCATCATGCTGAGTTTATAACCATTTAACAAATGTTAGCTATATATTTAACAATTCTGGACCAATAAGTGTGTGTTTGAGGGCAATCCCACCTTAATTGCATGATGTCAGCCTCAGGTTTTTCTCATCTGGAGTATTGGGAGGATAAGGCCAACCTTATCCTATGAGCTATAGCTGGGAAGGTATATGCCTTATGAAGCAGCCTATACAGTAGCTCTTGAAAATATGAAGCTGGGGCACACTGTAACCTCCTGTGACCATTTCTTAGAAAAGTGTCCATAGGAACACTCTGGTACTAGTGTCTATGTGTTTTAAATATGAGTTGAAGACACCCAGGCCTAAAAATGTTATGGTGTGTCTATCGAGTTTGTGTGTGTTTAGGATTTAGCATGCAGGTATAGAAAATATGATTGTGTTGGAGGGGAAATTTGTCTGAGAGGATCGGAAAGGTGTATTTTGTTGAAGTTAGTGGGGGGATCAGATATCCCACCATCCCAATGCCCCTGACTTCCCATTACTGTAATAGTACAGCAGACCTGCCCCCCTGAAAATCTGTATTGTTCAGAAAGGGAAGAAACTACGAAACATAATGATTGTTGTATAGTAACCGCATGGCATATTGCCACTCCACTATTGTTTTGAACAGGAACTGATTTGCCAATGGGGAGGGATTTTGGAGGTAAGAGCATGTAGCACATAGTGAATAACTATGTCTGTGATAAACTGTTGGTCACCCTCCCAGCCAGTATCAACACCCAATCTTTTGCAAAGTGTAGCAGGTATGCTATATCATAGAGCCAAACATCCAGCAGGCCAAACCCACCATTAGATTATAGCTATAATATTAATCTTGGCCATTTATGTAGCCGTATGAACTCTTGAATAGAGCTTTTTAACCCCTTGAATGCTAAAGAGGTCTCCTTAGATTTCAAGGGGTTAAAAGCCAAATTTAATTTAACATTTTTATTTGTCCCCTACAGTGCAATTGGTTTACTCCAGAATAACTTCAGTTTATAAATGTGGGCCATTGTTCCATCTGAAACTTTGCATTGTGTACAGCAATATTAATTACTAAAATACCTGTTACTGATATCTGTATGTACTCCACTCTTTGCAAATTTTTGTGATTCATACATCAGACTTTTATGTGCAGCTGGGTGCTAGTGCAGTGTGTTGTACCATTATAAGCATAGCTGGGAACATGCCGGGTTTCACCCATGGCCGGCAGAGTAGGCACCTGCCTACAGGCGCATCCCACAGAGGGGACCCTGTCATTGGGATAGTTTTCTGTCTTCCTTTTTTTTAAATTTTTATTCGCCTCGCCAGTCACCCCTACCCCCCCCGCGTGGCGCCCACAACAACATGGAAAGGAGAGGTCTGCGCCGAAGACCTGTAGTTACTGAGCTTCCTAGTCACTGTCGGATTTTAGTAATAATGCAGAGCGCTGGGAGATGACATCATCTCCCAGCGCTCTGGATTACAGACCGCGCGGGAGCTCCAGCAGCTACAGCTGTGTGCCAAAGGAGTCACATACCTCTCCTCTCCAGTAAGGTAGGAAAAGGGGGTCAATATGGAGATGATGGGGGCAATGTGAAGGGAGATGGGCATGATGGAGGCAATGTGAGGGGCAATATTGAGATGATGGGGGCAATGTGAGGGGATATGGACATGATGGGGGCAATGTGAGGGGCAATATGGAGATGATGGGGGGCATGTTGGAGCTGATGGGGGCTATATGGAGATGATGGGGGCAGTGTGAGGGGCCATATGAAGCTGATGGGGGCAAAATGGAGCTGAAGTGGGGCAATATGGAGCTGATGAGCATTGTGGATGTGTCCAGTGGAGTTGGTAAATCGGGAACGGGGGGCGCTTCAGAATTCTGTGCCTACAGGCTCCAGAGATGTAAATCCGGCCCTAGTTTCACCCGTAGACTCCAGATTTAGGGCACTGTCTCTGGGTCTCCAGATGAAACATCAAGTTCTCCGGTTAACAAGCTGCTGCAGAGTGGACAGTGTAGAAAAAACCAAACAAACAAACCCCACCCCCCAAAATGCCTCCTGTACTGCCGTGAGGCTGAGGCACTGCATCCCAGGCAAGTGACCTCAGCCAGCTAATGACTGGATAGATAGGGGCAGATGTAGGCTGACCATATTTCCTTGAGACAAAAACGGGACGCCGGGACGGGGTTTTGTAATATAACATTCCGTATTTATTTATCGAAATGAGGACGATATTAAATGTTTTATTACATGTCTGATTATAAACATATTGTGAGATAACAATATATTCTATCAACGAGGTACAGCAATAGCATCAATCAACATCTACGTAGCCAGAAACATAAGGATGCTATCTACCTAGGTGAGGCACTGACAAATAACATACAGAACTGTCATGAACTAGAGCAGTTACTATCACATTCCAACATACAATGAATTGCTATTGTAGTCAGTCACCCACCTCTCCCCCATAGAATGTATAATAATAACTTATTTTACATTCTTTCTATGGGAGAGGTGAGTCACTGACAATAACAATTCAATGCAGAATGTGATAGTATAACAGCTAGTTCATGACTGTTTAAGAACATAACTGTCATGAACTAGAGCTGTTACTATCACATTCTAACATAGGATGAATTGCTATTGTAGTTAGTCACCCACCTCTCCCCCATAGAATGTAAAATAAGTTATACATTCTTTCTATGGGAGAGGTGAGTCACTGACAGCAATAACAATTCAATGCAGAATGTGATAGTATAACAGCTAGTTCATGACTGTTTAAGAACATAACTGTCATGTACTAGAGCTGTTACTATCACATTCTAACATAGGATGAATTGCTATTGTAGTTAGTCACCCACCTCTCCCCCATAGAATGTAAAATAAGTTATACATTCTTTCTATGGGAGAGGTGAGTCACTGACAGCAATAACAATTCAATGCAGAATGTGATAGTATAACAGCTAGTTCATGACTGTTTAAGAACATAACTGTCATGTACTAGAGCTGTTACTATCACATTCTAACATAGGATGAATTGCTATTGTAGTCAGTCAACCACCTCTCCCCTATAGAATATAAAATAAGTTATTAATAATAACTTATTTTACATTCTATGGGGGAGAGATGGGTGACTGACTACAATAGCAATTCATCCCATGTTAGAATGTGATAGTAACAGCTCTAGTTCATGACAGTTATGTTCTTAAACAGTCATGAACTAGCTGTTATACTATCACATTCTGCATTGAATTGTTATTGCTGTCAGTGACTCACCTCTCTCATAGAAAGAAAGTAACATAAGTTATTATTAATAACTTATTACATTCTTTCTGTGGGAGAGGTGTAGTCACTGACAACAATAACAATTCTATGCAGAATGTGATAGTAACAGCTCCACAACTTCCTGGTAATTGAATGGTTACAAGTTTTGAATAAAACAACTTCCAGTAGTTCTGGAATGTACTTGCTTTACTCAGTAGGAAAAGACAAAGTGTACTGCTCCTTTAAAATGTGTTCATATCTCTTCTGATAAACCAAAGGTATCATTTGGTGTCAGTTTCAAGCAGCCTGACAGTGCACAACTATCTGCTGAGCAGATTCTGCTTATAATGGTCAGCAAATCTTTTCCTGCTGAGTTATAAATGGCTGTTCCTACTGCTTGGTGATGCTTTATTAAAAAGTAATACCAGTTCAGTCAGTCACAAACAGATTAACCAATTAAGGACCAGAGTCCAGAGGGGTGTGCAATACTTCTCTTTGCAAACTTATTACACAGCAAACCCAGTGTCAACATAACCCTTTGAGTGACAGAGTACCGCTCTGGCACTCAAATGGTTGCACATGAAAAACGAATTTGAGTTAAAGTTTTATTGTGGCTTAACAATTTTCTTCAGTTACAGAACTAATACAAAAATTTAGGTAGATGTAGAGGGAGACTGTATTTCACCACGATCGTACCATGAATATTTGTCAGATGAAGTAATCTTACGCAGCAAATTTCGGTCTTTCACCAAGACATTTCCATAAAATTTCTCACACTGCATGACACAATTCTGTTTTACAAGTAACATAGCCCTCATTGTCTCAACACTTAATCTAGACTTCTCCTTTGACCACATACTGTTCATAACAGAAAATATTCTCTCAACAGGTGCCGTACTTCCTGGAAGACAAAGAATAAACTCTACAATACTACAAAATTCTTGAAAGTCAAGGAGTTTTTCACTCATTTCAGAAAAAATATTTACCCATCTATCAGATACAGAAATGTTTTCTTTATTCCATGTATCCAGCTGTCTCACTATTGTAGATTTTATGAGTGTCCACTGATCAAATACACGAGTTTCTTCTATTTCTGTGCGTGTGATGAGTTCCTCATCCAGACTGTCCTGTATTTCTTTCCATTCAGGTGTCTTCCTTAGTAGCACCCACTTGAACTTCTCAGTGTTTCCTCCTACATTGCTCTTCCACTTGTTGATATACTCTAAGCTGGTTTCATAGAAATTCTCAACTACCTCAAAAAACTTGGCCTCATTAATTTCTCCTGAATCTACTAACATTTTCAGTTGTTTTTTGACATCAGTAGTTACAAACACTTCACTTCTTCTGGACTCTAAATTGTTTACAAGACTTTCAATGTTTATGGCTACTTCTGTAGCTGAAATATTATCTTTTTCAATTAAACTAATGTATATTTGGAATGTAGACACTTGATCTCTTGCAAATGACAACCACAATTTCAAACAGGGATCTTCAAACCATTTTCGCATCATAACAGGGCATTTTTCTTGAGAAAGAAAATAAGATCTAAGCCCATCAAATATGCTTAAAATTCTTTCAATTGATGGACCCAAAGACAAAAATCTTGTATTTCCATGCTCTAACAATGTAGCGTAAATGTTTCCTGCAAAGTCACAAAAGTTTTTCAGTTCTTCAACTCTAACTGTGTATATATGGAAGTATTTGTATACTTTCACTGCAAAACATTCAATATCAATTGGTAAACAGTCAACAGCACACTGAACACAATTGTGTACAATGTGTGCCCCACAACCAATACCGATAATCGGCCTCTTCAGTTCTGTTTGAAGTTTTCGCCACACATTATTTTTGCCAAGTCTTTTACAACCACCAAAATTGGTGTTCGTGTTATCTGCACACAAAGCAACAATTTTGTTTTGTAAGGCAAATTTGTCAATTACTTCCATCAACATAGCACACTGTAGATCGGATGTTTCACCAGGTAAGGAAACAAAATCTATAATTTTGTCTTGAACACCACAATTTGGCAAAAAGTACCGCACAACGATTGGAAAAAGTTTGATGTCTTTTTTGTTTGATGCATCTAAACTGACTGTAATGCTTTTTGTTTTATTCAGATCCTCCATTACTTTGCCCAGTATGTATGGTGATAAAACGCTGGTAATTATTGCTTCTGATTTGGTACGTGCTGAAGAAAATTTTGGTTCATAAACTTTCCTTATCAATATAGACAAGCAATCATTTGCGCGAAAACTTTGGCCATGGTGCACTGTATGATAAGCAAAAAGAGCTTCACTTGCTGCAATTTTATCGGTTTCACTGTCACCATGTCTCATAAATGAACTGATATTTTTAACTGAAGCCAGAACGTTTTCAGCATCCTTATGTTTTTGGCTACGTAGATGTTGGTTGATGTCACTTCTACCTCCATGAGCAATGGAAAAATGGACATTACAATGTTGGCATACCACTTTTGTTCCATCTCTACACAGTTTGTCCGGTTTAATAAATTTGAATTCCATTTTGAGATCGTTATTAAAACTGCAGTTTCGCCTCTTCTTTGGCATTGCAAGTCACTTGGATAAGTTGGCTGGAACAGTGGGACTCCACTAGTCCAGTCCGATCATACACGTACTAGTAAGCAGCTGAGCAGCAAGAACGGGTTTGCTTGCTCTGTCTGTCAAAGAAGCCTGCCCCATAGTAATTCCTAAACTTCTTTCTCTTGTCACACTAGTGGCTGGTTACACACAGACTACACACTGTACACAACATTCATTATTATTATTAAGATTATTATACAATTATTAGAATTATTATCATGCAGCTGAGCAGCAAGAACGGGTTTGCTTGCTCTGTCTGTCAAAGAAGCCTGCCCCTGAGTAATTCCTGAATTCCTTTTTCTTGTCACACTAGTGGCTGGTTACACACAGACTACACACTGAACACAACATTGATTATTATTATTATGCTTATTATACAATTATTACAATTATTATCAAGCAGCTGAGCAGCGAGAAGAAAGCGGTGTGCTGTTTGCTGCTTGCTTGTGTTCTCTCTTTTCTCTCTCTGGCAAAATAAGAAGATTAAATTGGAATTAGAAGCCAGTCTCAAGCCTCAGCCTGCCCCTGACTAAATCCTGGGCTTCCTCTCATCACGCTACACTTGTGGTTGGTCATCAACAAATTGATTATTATTATTAATAATTGATGATTACCTAGTAACCAATGTATTGGGACTCTAGTTATCCGATGGAGCAGCTGAGCAGTGAGAAGAATGCGGTTTGCTGTTTGCAGCTTGCTTGTGTTCTCTCTTCTCTCTCTCTGGCAAAATAAGAAGATTAAATTGGAATTAGAAGCCAGTCTCAAGCCTCAGCCTGCCCCTGACTAAATCCTGGATTTCCTATTTAATCAAAAACCTAGCAAATGAAATGCTGGACTTGGGTATATAAAACATCATTTACTGTTTGTTAGCTTAATTATCAGTTCACAGAATATATCTGCATGCCATGCAGCCATGCAGATCCAGACAAATACTTTTTATTAATGGCACAATGCAGTTTGTGAGAAAGAAACAACACAATGAATACTGTAAGCCTTACAGTATTGATTGTGTTGTTTCTTTCTCACAAAGTGCATTGTGCCATTAATAAAAATGTATGTATGCATTTTTCATAAATATCTCTTCTCTATTTAAAGGGTTCACCTGGAAGTCCTAGTCTTCTTACTCCATCTAAAGTGTTGATTTGAGCCAGAGTGCTCCAGAATGTGTCCAGTCCTCCTGCAAGCTAAGGGGATCTGTTTGTTAGATGGCACACTGCTCCCCCATACCTCCCATATGGCACTGTAGCACCCTCCTGACCTATTTGCTCATTTAATTAAACCTGCCACCCATTTCCCTGGCCCCACATGTGTCCTTCACTCCTCTGTTGCCCTAATAACTTTCATACACTGACACTGACTGACTAGACCGCGTAAATAAAATGACTCACTTTAACAGGCCGGCCGCCGGCGGGACAGTGTCGAGTGACACGCTGGGCAGCAGGAGCGAGCAGGCTGAGCAGAGAATGGATCAGTTGATAGTTGGCTGAATAATGTTGTGACTCACACTGAAGTGAATCAAATGTGCTGCTGGAGCCTGGACTGGTCAGCGCTGGCTGTTTGCTGCCTTGAGTCCTCCGACCCGAGTCCACTCCTGACTGGAATCCTCCTTGTCACGCACGCAATGCCCATGTGACGTCTGTTCCTCTCAGGCATCTGATCTGCTCCAGACCCTGAGCAACAGCGCTGTGCCGAGAACAGGCAACCAATGAGAGATGATGAGAATCAGGCACTCCTCTCTCATTGGCTGCAGTGCAGTGTGAGTCGTGTGACATGCTAGGAAGCCAGGGGAGAGGGCTATAGGATAGTGGAAGGTGGGGCACATCTCGCTAATACATAAATAATTCAATCAATCCTCACGGTGCTTGCGCAGCGCTTCGCAGCGGCGCTTCTGCTTATGAAGATGCGCAGATGCGGGCTGCAGGCATCACAAGCCGGGCACATAATTAAAAAACGGGACAAAATCATAAAATGACGGGGCAGTCCTAAAATATAAAAAAAACGGGACTGTCCCGTTCAAAACGGGACGTATGGTCACCCTAGGCAGATGTCAGGAGGAGTAGTGTGTTTAAGTTGCCTGCCCATGTCGCATGAGAAGGAGTGGAGAAGAGAGCGTGCACGCCAGCCAGTGTTGGCTGGTAAGTGTATTCATTTTTCGCTTAACCCTTTTAGTGCTAGAGGGGGTATGCATTGCAATGCATTGCAGTTGCGTACCATTCTGGCACTCAAAGGGTTAATGCAATCTACTTTTTTTTTTTTTTGCCCCTGGGCTTCAGATCTCCGGGTTATTATATTTTAAACGTTCCCAGCTATGATTATAAGATATTGGCCTTAGAGCCAGGGGACTGACTATCGCTATAATTTCCTGCTGTATGAAGGACACCTGCCTTGGTAAGACAATGTGATAATTAATTAATAGTGACTTATTCCTTGGTACAGTTTCCTTTTAAGGTTGTGTTTAAGCAGGATTATGAATGTACTTTTCACCCCCTTCTAGATTTTCACAGTGATCCTATTCACCTTTCTATTTATTTTCACAGCACTTCTTCTCTCCATAAGTAAGAAACAGTTGAGTTGCCATCAATGTCTGTTCATTTTCCAGACGGAAATACAGAGCTCAGCATTTTCTCTGCCTCACTGCTTCTGTTTTCCTGGTACTGCTGTGTGAGAGCACAGCTGTGCATTGCTATGCAAATCCAATTTACACTAAAGGAATCATGTTTTTACAGATCCACAGCTATGTACAAATGTGTGTCTTCTACTTTTTTCCATATATGTGCTGTAACTAGGATCTTCATCATGTTCCTTTGTGTAGTAGAGACAGAATAACATGTTCCTCTAAAATAGTGGTTCACAACCATTTTTATGTGGTGGAACCCTTAAGTTTAACATGAAAACTTTGTGGAACCCTAGTTAGGACCTATTTTAAGGGAATAATTATCACTACACATTAAAACGGTGGGTCACTTTTGCTTCAAATCTCTAATGGAAACTTTGTGAAGTTACCTTCCCCAATATTTTATTTTATAATATGATGGCAATTGTGGCACAGCTTCGGCCGCTTGGTAACCCCTTTTTTTAAAAAAAAAAATTCTATTGTTAAGGACAGACCCCTTGGTGGGGCATCAGGACCCTGCTTCCATCCTACACAAACTAACGGGTAGGACTGGGCGGAATTGGGAAACCCTTTCACATAAATGAGGGAAAACCTCCCACATGATGTGAATGGGTTTCTTGATCCTGCCCACTCCTATCCGGTAGTTTGAGTCAGATGGAATCAGGGGAGCCCTCTTGCACCCCTGCGTCACTTCTACTGATCTTCCAACTGAATGGGCTGAGAGATCAGTAGCTAGGGGGCATCAGGACCCTCAGTACATTGAATTTTTTTTTGTAACTTCATGGGGCCTGCCTCCTCCTAAGCAAAGTGGCTACTCAGTTGTTGGTGAGGAGGAAGGAGGGTTAAGCAAAAGTGGCTAAGCGAAGGTTGGTGCCCCCTGCCACCTTCTAATCTAAAGTTTCGATTGCCACGCTCCCTGACAGAGAACCAAAAACATTTCGAATTTTATATATAGATGCTGTGTAAGGTAATTTTGCCAAGTATTTTGTCCTCTGTTGCTGATTTACCTGAAGTGTAGGGTCATACATCATTACATGAGACAATCAAGTCTATGTGCCATTACACAAGACCAGCAAGGCTATGCACAACTACATATGATCAGCAGAGCTACACAACATTAAATGAGTCCAGCATCCAAGGAGTTAACATAGAAAAAATGATGATTGTTTTATTTTACCAATCAAACGTACATGTCCTTATTTAGCAAGATAGGAGCAATTCTGGGGCAAACCAACCACACCATAGGGGAAAAATGAAAATTTCCTCAAATTCCTTTTGATTTAAGTGAGGTGCTTAACTCTTTGAATGCTAGAGAGGCATCAATTGAAGACCTCTCTAGCATTCAAGGGGTTAAAAGCCCCAATAAATTAATTGGGTATTTTTATCTTCCCCCCTATGGTGCAGTTGGCTTGGCCCACAATTGTATCAATATCATGTTGAATAAAGCCTATAGGGCTTTCCCTACTGAATAAAACAAGGGTAATCCCACTGCTGACAGATGCTTCATTACTATTCAAATTGCTAGGAAGATGTGAAACTGTTACTATCACTAAAATGTGCATCTTGACACCAGGTAGCACTGCTGCTAACAGTTTAAATGGGGAATTAGTCCCCCACTAATCTTACTATGGCTGGAAAAACCTAATGGTTCTTCTGTATCTTCTTCTTCATTCAAAATATTGAATCAATTAATCATTAAAGTGATAGTAATGTTTCACAAAAAAGCAGCTCAGATTAATCTTCATAATATTTGGACCATGGAGATTGTTCATTCAATACTGTCCGAGTTGTAGTTCAAGAGTAATTGAATGATAAAGTATCCCCCTCCCGCTTCTTTTACCTAGTGTAAGCAACCTCCCATCAGATGTGGAATCTGGTCACTTGACCAGACAGCTCACAGCAAGGGACAATCTTCTTACTGTGATAATAAGGAAAAGTCTGCCTCCCTTGACAGGTTTTTCAGGATTTTCCTTATGCTCACTGAAGATTGTCCCTGTCTGAGATCCATCCGGACAGTCTTGCTGATCTGAGGTGAGCAGTGTTACATCAGTAAAGGGGGTGGGAGGGACTTTATCATTCAATTACTCTTGAACTACAACTTTAACAGTTTTGAACTAAAACTCTCCATGGCCCAAATACTGTGAAGATTAATCGGATTTCCTTTTTTGTGAAACATTACTATCCCTTTAATGTCATGCCCACGGAGGCAGACATGACAGTTGATAGCAAGTTCACAGAACACAAACTCCACCTAATGCAGATGGAAATATCAAACCCTCTAAGGACCAGAGGTATGTGCAACACATTGCACATTGCATTGTACACCACCCTGGTTCTTAAAGGGTTAAAGGGATAGTAATACTTCTTTTTATTTTTATTTTATTTTGTAGGCATTAAAAAAACATGAAGAATGATATAAGTCTTATCTCTCAAACCTTTATGGTTTGAGAGATATTCACAAGCAAAGTTTCTCCTCCCTCCCTTTTTACCTAGTGTAAGCCATCTCTTCTCAGATGTGGAATACAGTCCATAGACCAGACAGATAACAGAAGGGGACAATCTTCTTCCTATGAGAACAATGAAGGCCCTTCCACCCTTGACAAGTTTTTCAGGTTTTTACCTTATCTTAATTGAAGATTGTCCCTCTCTGCAGTGTACCTGGGCACCTCCATTCTGATCTGGCTGAACAGTGTTACATCAGTAAAAAGGGCGGGAGGGGGATACTTTGTCATTGAATTACTCTTGAACTACAACTCTGACAGAACTGAAATAACACTCTCCAAAGTCCAAATACTATGATGATTAATTAAAGCTGCTTTTATTATGAAACATTACTATGCCTTTAAGTAGGCTCATGCACTCTATCTGCTTCAGTTTAAAAAAAACCTGCCAACAACTGTCATGTCTGCACAGGTTATGTGCAAAGTATGCTTAACTGAACAAAACATTACATGAAAAAAGTTAACTGCATAGCATAATAGAACAAAAAATTACATGAAAGAAACATTTTCCTTATCCTCTCTAATCAACTCAAACATCTTATTTTTGAAAGATCCAATGCACTCCCTCTTAAATTTTTTGCTATTTATGTGTTTGAAAAACTTTTTGGGATTAGTCTTACTCTCCCTTGCAATTTGAGTTTCATTTTCTATTTTTGCTAACCTAATTGCCTTTGCAATCTTTGTTGCACTTCCTGTATTTCAAGAAATAATTTTCTGTTTCTTCAGACAAATAGTTTAAATGCATTTTTTCCTTGCCATTTCTTTCTATACATTTGCATTTAATCACATAGGCTGTGGTCTACTTCTTTTGCATTTGTACTCCACTGGTATATACTTTTGAATACATTTCTGCAAGCCAAATTTAAATTCTTAGCATTTTTCATCAGTATTTTTGCCTTTAACTAATTTATCCCAGTCTATGTGTTGCATGGATGCTCTTAACATTTGAAGTTAGCTTTTTTCACATATAGAGTTTTGTTTGATGCAGTTTTGCTTTGCCACTCTGTTCTCAAATGTAACCATGTTGTGATCACTGTTTCCCAAATGTTCACTTACCTTAATATTGCACACCATGTCTGTTATTTGTTATCACTAGGTCCAATACATTGTTATTTCTTGTTGGCACTTCCACCACTTGTGACTTATAGCGATTCCTAAGTATGCTCACAAACCTGCTTCCCTTAGCATTCTGACAGGTCTCATGTTTCCAGTTGATATCTTGATAGTTTAAATATCCCATAATTATAGTATGCCCAAGATGCACAGCTTTCCTCATTTGCAATAACAGTTTGGGCTCAACATTCTTATCAATATTTGGTGGTTTTTAGCATATACCCATCAAAACATTTTGTTACGTGTTATTGAAAAGACCATACTTTTCCCAGGGAGCTCTTAAAAATAACAATCACCATTAACTCCCTTAACCCCTTAAATATCAGGGTATTTTTTACACGAGAGGACCAGAGCCATTTCATTGGCTAAACCGGCACATGTGAACAAGAAAGGCTGAAACTGACTGCTCCAGTCTTGGAGTCTGAACCTCTTGGCGCAATCACAGCCTTCTGGGATGCTGTGATCATTTAACCCATGAGATGCCAGAACCATCAGTGGTCCATAAAGGACCAAAATCTGTGATGGTCCTGGCACTTCATTGGATGTTTCAGGGTTAAGGTCCAATGACATGCCAGGATGTCACACAATTCGGTCCTTTGAGGACCAGTGATGGTTCTGTCACTTTATGGGTTAATGATCGCAGCAAGTCTCAGTGCAAGCTTTGATCATTGTGGGGAGTCTGTCAGTTTCAGCCTTTCCCCGCTGGCTCGGCACATGTGATCTGTGCTACAGCGATCACGTGTGCCAGTGGAGCCACATGACAAAGGCAATGTATGTAAACTTTGCCTTTCTTCTGTTCTCTGCCTCTCCCTTCCTCACTGTGATCACGAGGAAGAGAAAAGCAGAGAACAGAGCTCCCGACTGATCAAATGGCAAAAGAGGGGGCACTTTTATTTTATGTGGTGGTACCGGGACAAGACTAGTAGATAGAGCTTATTTGGTTACTTCATAATATTTTGACACCTCCTTGTGTAGCTGAATAAATGATATAGACAAGAGTAAACTATTTTTATTTACACAGAATAATTTATAAACACCTATACTGACGTTTAACCCCATTCCGACATTGACTTACCAGGTACGTCCCACAAAAACTGTCACGTAGTGACAGAGGACGTACCTGGTAAGTCACGGAAGTCCAGGTCTCCGTGTGGCTGCATGCCATTTGAGGACTCCGGAATCTTTTAGAAAAAAAAAATGTTAGCCGGGCATTAAGGTGACAGCTGCGTACGCATGCGCCTATCACTAAGGGGTTAAACAAACATTAATGTGAGTTTTATTGCTATGGCCAAAAGTAATCATTTATGTATGCGCAATACAGTCTTATCTCCTAAAACAGGGACATAGGTATTTTCATACCTATACTTTCATAAACAGGGACACTTGGGAGGTACAAACAAACATTCATACTTTTCATCTAGTCCCTGTTAACAATGGTGTCCGTAGACATTCTTCCAGGGGGTGGGGCAAAGCCATAATATGACCCCTAGGCCAGCCCATCTAGCCCCTTTATTTATATGGAGGAGGGTAATTGTAGGGGGGGGGGGGGGGGCAAGTGCCCCCCTTGCCCCCCCTCCGGACGCCCATGCCTGTTAATCACAGGCAAACCTATAAAACTGTTTTTCCCCCTCTTTTTTATGTTACTATCAAATCAAACAATGGGTTATATATATAAATATGGCATCAAAAGAAATGTCTACTTATCCTTTAAAAAGATATATATAAATTGTGTGGGTGTACTAAATGAATTAGAGGGGAAATATAACTGAACAATGACATACTAAAAAGGCCACCATTTCTCTGGATCTCAAGGGTTTAATTCACGTTTGCAGTTTTGTTATTATTAAATATTTTACTTTTCTATACTCACATCTTGCTGTAACTTATAGGCTTGTTTAATCTAATTCAGAAAAATCTGTATTTTCTCTACAGGAATAGATCAATGAATGAAAACAAGATTTTTCAAATAAATATAGTATAAGTGCAACAAATAAATGTTGATTATTTTTAAAGTGATTCAACCTAAATCTGGAATTTTGTACACAAGACTATCCTATGATATTGCAGTAGAAATGGACATGACTACAAATATTGGTGGTTTAGTGAACTCGTCCTCTCACTCTTTGGAGGAGTCAGGGCCATATAGTGGGAATAACAGTGGTCAGGCAGGGTAAAGTATGGGTCGGTAAGTGACAAGATAGACCTTAAAAATGGGGGTTGAGTAGGAAGTGGTGGTAATGCTGCCGGGTGGGGGTATCAGAACAAAATGGTCAGATCAATAGTTTTCCAAAACAGCTGGAGCTTGAAAGTGTTTCTCCTAGTTGGTCTCGGCTGTTCAGTGATGGTCATGGAAGTCTTGGAGTTCAGGTTCAGAATCTGAACCCTCAGTCCTCATAGGTGATAACTGACATATCAAATCCTGTCACTTGCTGCCTATTAAAACAGCACTGCAGCAACTGAAGCCAGTGATGTAAAGCTTGGACTTCACTTGTGAAACTCAGCCTCAGAAGATATGTTTCTGATTATCAAAACGGATGATACAACTCATTTTGGGAGGTAAAGCCCCAGAAGCAGACCTCATAAACACATAATCATTCTTTTATAAGAAAAGGTGATGATCATATAGTGGCTCAGTCATAGTATGTTTTTTTCCTGCCCTGCTAGAGTTAACATGGTGCTCTGGCTTTAACCTGTTCAGCTTACCTTTTAAACCTAAATGTTCCCAGCCTTCCTTGCTACAATATTAACATTGCTACAGATTCAGCCTTCCTGACCTTTATTTGACTGCTAGTGTGTGACTTCAGCTTTCATTGACCTTTCTCTGCTCTGTTATCCCTGGCCATTGAACGCAGCACCAGCATGACTCCTCACAATTGTTGATCCTTGTAACCTGATCTTGGCTTGTATAGCTAGTTTCTTCTAGAATCCCTTCTGACTTTCTTACCTACCTAACAGAAATCCTGTCTTAGCTGTATCATCTGACCTAAGTAACTGGCTGCTGCTGCAGACTACTCCCTGATCCCGGTCACTGTACTTTCCATTATATTTTCAGACATTTCTGTGAGTGATTTTGCTTTCGTATTCCACCCTCTCAGACCTTTGATCAGTTATTGTGACATGCATTACCACTTGCTTAAAGGGATAGTAATACTTCGTTTTATCTTTATTTTATTTTGCAGGCATTAAAAAAACATGAAGAACAACATAAGTCTTATCTCTCAAACATTTTATGGTTTGAGAGATATCCACAAGCAAAGTTTCCCCTCCCTCCCATTTTACCAAGTGTAAGCCATCTCTACTCAGGTTTTTCCCTTATCCTAATTGAAGATTGTCCCTCTATGCAATCTACCTGGGCACCTCCCTTCTGATCTGGCTGTGTTACATCAGTAAAAGGGGCGGGAGGGGGATACTTTGTCATTGAATTACTCTTGAACAACAACTCTGACAGAATTGAAATAACACTCTCCAAAGTCCAAATACTATGATGATTAATTAGAGCTGCTTTTATTATGAAACATTACTATCTTTTTAAAGTGGATCTGTCATCTTTAATATGTTTGCATATATGACAGCTTCATTTAAAGATAAAGTGTGTTATGTCAGCAAAAACACCAGCATATGTATAGTTTGAGAGATATTCATACTTTTATTTCTAGAAAAGTGAACATTTCTCAGTGTAGCACAGAGCTTAATTAGCATATGACATCTCACTGAAAAGCTTCATTTGCATATGCCAGTGTTTCTCAACCAGTGTGCTGTGGCACTTTGGTGTGCCACGAACATCCACTTTGGGTGCTCCATTTTATCTATAAGGCTTTAACAAAAATGTGAATGTAGACTTACAACTAGGGTGACCACATCTCCATTCTGCCATTCTGGGACATGTGGTCACCCTAGTCCAGCGGCTGAGGCTCCAGCCGGCGCTGACCATCTTTCTGAGGCTGACACAGAGTAAGAGTTCCCAGTGGGAACTCTTACTCTGTATCAGCCTCAGAAAATGTTCAGCGCCGGCTGGAGCCTCAGCCGCGGGTCTCACTTGCAACGCCAGCATACCTGCTCCATCCCAGCTGTCTCGGATGCACCAGTCCAGCCAGCCAATGAAATGTAATGAGGGCCATACAGCAAATACATTTAATTGGCTGGCTGGCTGGACTGGGGGTATTGCTCCATTCCGGGACTCTTTGTTGTCCCGGTGGGGGTTGACCCGGGACGACGGACACAGACCCCCAATAAGGGACAGTCCCAGGCATTCCGGGACCTGTGGTCACCCTACTTACAACTATATATTTAAAGGGATAGTAATACTTCGTTTTAACTTTATTTTATTTTGTAGGCATTAAAAAAACATGAAGAATGATATAAGTCTTATCTCTCAAACCTTTATGGTTTAAGAGATATTCACAAGCAAAGTTCCCCTCCCCGCCCCTTTTACCTAGTGTAAGCCATCTCTTCTCAGATGTGAGTCTGGTTGTATGACAGTACAGATAACAGAAGGGGACAATTTTCTTTGTATGAAAACAATGAAAGCCCTTCCCCCCTTGACAAGTTTTTCAGCTTTTTCCATTATCTTAATTGAAGATTGTCCCTCTCTGCAGTCTACCTGGGCATCTCCCTTCTGATCTGGTTGAACGGGGGGGGGATACTTTGTTTGTGAATATCTCTTAAACCATAAAGGTTTCAGAGATAAGACTTATATCATTCTTCATGTTTTTTTAATGCCTACAAAATAAAATAAAGTTAAAATGAAGTATTACTATCCCTTTAAAATGGAACTACCATCATAGGAAAAGTCACCCTGCCATAATTAAGCAGGCTGCGACTAGCTTAGTAATAATTATATTACCTCTCAGAACGACAAGATTCTATAGAAATCCTTAATCTTCCGAGACCGGAAACCAGGCATCAGCACAAACATCTTGTCTGCGCGCCTGCACTGTCAGTCCCGGTCTCTCTTCAGAAGCATTGCATTGTCTTGAAAAGCACTGGAAGGAACTAACGGCACAGGCGGGCAGACTGCACTACCCTGGCCATTTGACTCGGAAGATTAAGGATTTCTATAGAATCTTGTTGTTCTGAGAGGTAATATAATTATTATTAAGCTAGTCGCCACCTACCTAATTATTGCAGGGTGACTTTACCTATGGTGGTAGTTCCGCTTTAAGGATATTACTATGCACACTGAAATTATTTTATTTGTGAGGTCTAACAATAACTCTGTATTTATGTATTTGTAACCTACATTACACCCTTGACAAATTACATAAAGTGATAGGGGTGCCCCAAAAATGCCAGACTGTGTGTTGGGGTGCCTTGAAAAAAAAGAAAGCTTGAGAACCACTGGCATATGCAAACACAATAAAAAAAATGTCATTAGGGTAAATTAGGATACATCACCACACTTAGAGAGTTCACCCTACATAAAAGAGAGTATGACACACAGGCCGTTTTAATGAAGATTTCAAATATGCAAACTTGAGTTCAAGGTGATAGGTCCACTTTAATTGCTACTGTTCACCCGTTCACTGTCCTATTGTTATTTATCTTTAAAATATTACTAGTGATGAGCGAGCGTGCTCGGCTGATGCTCGGATCGGCTCGAGCATCGCTCTGCTCGGCACATGGCGGTACTCGTCGAGTACCGCCATGTGCTCGCCCGCCATGTTCGGGTGGCGGGGATCTGTGCCGGAAGAGGCACAGATCCGAAGACGCTCCTCTGGACCACCAGGGACTGGAGGTACGGGGGCATTGCGGAGATGAAGGGGGCATTGCGGAGATGAAGGGGGACATTGTGGAAGAGGGGCATAGACTCTATGCCCCTCTTCCACAATGTCCCCCTTCATCTCCGCTATGCCCGTCTTCCACAATGTCCCCCTTCATCTCCGCTATGCCCCTCTTCCACAATGTGCCCCTTCATCTCCGCTATGCCCCTCTTCCACAATGTCCCCCTTCATCTCCTCTATGCCATAGAGGAGATGAAGGGGGACATTGTGGAAGAGGGGCATAGCGGAGATGAAGGGGCACATTGTGGAAGAGGGGCATAGCGGAGATGAAGGGGGACATTGTGGAAGACGGGCATAGCGGAGATGAAGGGGGCATAGCGGAGATGAAGGGGGACATTGCGGAGATGAAGGGGGCATTCGGAGATGAAGGGGGCATAGCGGAGATGAAGGGGGCATTGACCAGGCACCCTCCCCTCATCAGAGCAGGGGGTGCCTGGTGTAATGCTCGAGTCCTCCCATTGACTTCAATGGGGCTCGGGTGCTCGGCCGAGCACTCGAGCCTCAGGGGGTGCTCGGTCAGAGCACCCGAGCACCCGAGCATCGGGGTGCTCGCTCAACACTAAATATTACTCTTCATATTTCTTTTCTGCCTTTCTGTGAATGTTGCCTGCACCTTCTTTCAAACTGGACAGCCTATTCGCTTGTTATTCAGAGTCTGCAGATTGTGGAGTTATACCACTCAGGAAGCTACTGTTAGTCATCATGTGCTCAATGTATTGTGCAGCATCAACATTCAGCTACCACAGGCCTTACAAAAGAGTGGTCTTCTGCCTATTGTCGCAGTTTGACAGCATTGACCCAGCTGATAGCTCAGAACTGCTGCTGCATTATTTGAGACCTCAAGAGAGAGCTCTGGTATCTGTGAGTCCAAACTTCAATTACTTAATTTACTGAAGTGGGAGTCTCTTTACCTACATCCTTGCCTGCTCAAGTTCCCTGTTATGTCAAAGTTGCTGTTCTTTACTTTTCATCTCTTAATCTCCATAATCAGGTTGTCCCTGTTATTGTTTAGGAGTCCTAACCTGAAGACTCTGCTGCTGTCTATCAGGCCTAGTTCCCAAGTGAGGATGTGGACTTAAGACGTCCCCATGTTAAGGCAGCGTGTTCAACTTCTGGTAACAAATGGAGTAAAGACAGAAGAGCTTGAAACCAAGAAGAAAGTTCACTTCATTGGCTTGTTCTCTTCAGCCTAGACTCCTCACCTGTTCTACTTCCATTGAAAACTGCTACCAGCCATTATATTCCAGCTAAACAACCAACTTAACTAAGTGATTTTGTATTCAACAGGGTTATGCATGAAACTGTGCCTTTTAAGTGCTGTCATGACACTGGCCATATTTACACAGCCCTGCCTTAAAGGGATAGTAATACTTCATTTTATCTTTATTTTATTTTGTAGGCATTAAAAAAACATGAAGAACGACATAAGTCTTATCTCTCAAACCTTTATGGTTTGAGAGATATTCACAAGCAAAGTTTCCCCTCCTGCCCCTTTTATCTAGTGTAAGCCGACTCTTCTCAGATGTGGAATCCAGTCTGTAGACCAGACAGATAACAGAAGGAGACAATCTTCTTCCTATGAGAACAATGAAATCCCTGCCCCCCTTGACAAGTTTTTCAGGTTTTTCCCTTATCTTAATTGAAGATTATCCCTCTCTGCCATCTACCTGGGCACCTCCCTTCTGATCTGGCTGAGCAGTGTTACAACAGTAAAAGGGGCGGGAGGGGGATACTTTGTCATTGAATTACTCTTGAACTACAACTCTGACAGAATTGAAATAACACTCTCCAAAGTCCAAATACTATGATGATTAATTAGAGCTGCTTTTATTATGAAACATTACTATCCCTTTAAGAATAAAAAAAAACTTCATACTAAATAGCAGGGTAAGGGTAGTCAATTATTGAACCTCCAACTGTTGGGGACTAAAATTCCCATCATCCATAGCTCACCAATGGTTGGTTTGGGATGATGGGAGTTGTACACCAATTACCTTGCCCTGACATAGAATATATCCAGTTCTACTATCTACTATCCAAAAAGTATACTTTCACATGTATTTTTGAATGTTATATTACCCAATTTAATATTAATCAAACTTGTGCTGTAATGTGGGTATTCCTATATAAATACTTTTTCAGTGTTTTTTATGAATAGAATTATATGTATGGTATTGTACCATAAGCCCATCCTAGCTCAGAAGGATATTGTAGGCTATATTGCTAAGTACTGTACTATTAGGTACTATCTCTCACAAACTGTTATGTCTTATTACTTTGGCTGGGTAAGATGATGCCCCATAGCTAGAGAGGCTGATATACTAAGAAAAGTGACGCAGTTCTAGTGCAAATAAGTGCATCACAGGAATAAATAAAAATTTCAAAAATTCCCATTGATTTAAATTGGGGCTTTTAACTCTTGAAGGCTCTCTAGCCTTCAAGAGGTTAAAAGCCCAATTTAAATAAACAGGAATTTCATTCCTCCCCCCAGTGCACTAGGTTAGGACCACAAATGCACCACTTTCCCTTAGTATATCACCATGACTTAGGCTGACCATACCTCACCTTTAAAAAGGGACACATACGAAATAGGCATGTTTCAGTAGTACACCAAAATCAGTGCAACCCTGTAGTATGCATTTTTCATGTGTGTCCCTTTTTAAAGGTGAGGTATGGTCAGCCTACCCTGACTGTCTAGTCTATGGTGCCTCATATTGATTATTATGATTTTTTTTATAAAGTGTAAAAGCCTTCATTTCAAAGTACTTATGGTGTCTAGCACAATGAGAAGGATTTAATGAATTTTACCATCTAAGAACAACAATTTTCCAGAGATCCCCAGCCTCAACAAAACTCTGATATTAAATGGAATTTCTGGCTTAATGTTGAAAAATGGTCCCACCTGTGTGAAGGCGATGCAGGCAACCACAGGAGGTGCTCTTCTGCACAGAATTCTAATGGGAGTGAATGGCTACTGATGATATTCACATTGCTTCAATCACAACAGCTAATTTCAGATAACATGCTTTTCATAATTATATCAATTTTCCCTTTATGATTCTCTACATGGTTTCAAGTAATACACTGAAATGATGCATTTAAATGCAACAAGTAAATCCAAACAAGATCAATTCTGGACACAAGGGAATGGATTCAGATGCAGGAGATAAATGTTGCCTCCCATTTTATCAAAAATGTTTCTGTTGAAGACTATGGGGATACCTGGAGATAAAAGCAGAGATAAAATTAGCACCTGCATTTGAATCCAGCCCTTGGTATATTAACACATAGAAGACAGAAAGATACAGTGGGATATTGAGCATGTAGAAAGCAAACATGAAAGCATGTGCATTCACTTCTGGTCAGGCTAACTCACGTCTCTTTAACAATGTTATGCCAGTTACATAATAAAGAAAAACCTGTATAGGTTAAGTATTCTGTTCTAATAATTGACAGAAGGGTTTCTATACATTAAATATTCTAGCATATGTACTGTTTATTTGCTGGAAGTCTTAAAGGGATAGTAATGTTTAAATTTAAGTTTATTTAATGTTGTGGGCATTAAAAAAATAAGTACAATGATGTAAGTCTTATCGTTCAAACCTTTATGGTTTGAGAGATATAACTGACTAAAGTTCCCCCTCCAGGCTGTTTCAGTGCTCTATGGGACATCAGCAGATTATCGTCATTTGACCGGACAGCAGCTCTTTAGCAGAGTCGAAATTGCACTATTTAGAAATAAATACTTCAATGGAACAATCTACAAAGTATGCCTGGTTTGCAATCACACTTTGTGCCCTTGGACCAGAACCGCCTGCTGTCCACTAGATGGCATACTTGTCTGAAAACAGCCTAGAGGGGGGAACTTTAGCAAGTTATATCTCTCAAACCATAAAGGTTTGAGAGATAAGTCTTGCATCTTTGTACTTTTTTTTGTATTTTTTTTAATGCCCACAATATTAAAGGGGAACTTTCACCCCACACGGTGCAAAAGGGACTGACAGCGCAGGCGCACGGACGTCACTATGAAGAGACGTCCGTGCTTCCTGCTGCTGTCACCATCGGCAAAAAGCCGATATCTGAAGAACCAGGTAATATTGCTGGCGACTAGCGCTACTAAGCAGCTAGTCGCCAGGTGTGCAACAAGTGAACGTTAAGTTATTGCGGGGTGAAAGTTCCCCTTTAAATAAACTTAAATTTAAACATTAATATCCTTCTAAATGTGTCTTCTTGGGTGGTTATCCATGATGCACTCCAGATAAGTCTTTGTTTAAAAAGGTTTTCTAAAAAGAGATTGTAGTAAAAGTAAAGTGATGGTGCTCCAGACAAGTTGTGCAGTCCTTCTCGTAGGAATCACCACAACGACTGAACAGTGTTGGAAAGGTGTACTCCCAGAGAGTCTCAGCTTGCAATACAAATTTCACCTGTAGGTTCAGATACAAAAATATACTGAGGACTACCACCCACATCCTACACCAATAGGAATTTGCTTTGTGAACAGGGGCAATGGTGACATAAAATGCAAATTTGTTGTATATCCCTAAAATCAGCAAGATGGTCCAGTGTAAAAAAAAATGGACAAGCATTGTTCTCTTCTTACACATTTCACAAGTCATGTGTTTCCTTATTTATACACTTTTTGTTTGCATTTCATCTGTGTCAAGTCCACTGTTAATTGTTACATTTTACAGTCTGATAAAGACAGTTGCCCCCTACAACCCATACAAGTCTATTGAAGCTCATTGTTTGCTTTGAGGAGGCATAACCTGGAGTCAAACTTCAGTAGAGATCTTTTTGTATAGGAAACTACAGATATAATGCAAAAAACATAGATATATATACAGTACATCACTGCTGTATACAGGACACCTACCTACTTATGTAAGTCAAGGTGTAGAAGAAATGAAGAGCTACTTATTCCTATCCTATATAATAATACGCTAAAACGTGTGTAACGACACAGTCATGTGCAGTAGAGACTGCTGCGTGTGTTGCAGTCATGTGCAGTAGAGACTGTCCACGCTCCGGCTGATACAGAGTGTCCAGCTCTGTATCAGCCGCAATGCGGGCAGTCTTTTTACTGCACATAACTGTCCCGCGAATGGCTGGCAGTGGCACTGTGGCCTGTGTAATGGGCTCTTCAACTAGTTGTTAATGAATCCCTGAATTCTCTCCACATGTCCTGAATTAGGATGCACTCCTATTTCTGAGTTTCCTTAACCCTTTGAGTGCCAGAGTGGTACGCAATGCATTGCTTTGCAATGCATTGCGTACTCCTCTGGCACTCAAAGGGTTAAAGTCAGTGCTTGGGGAGAATCAGTAAAATAAACTTTGTCCTCTGGAGTCACCACTAGGTTTGATTATAGCAGGGGTTCATATTGTTTTACTGCGGTGAACTCCTTTAGATTCACACAAAAACCACGTGGAACCCTAAAAATGAAATAATTTAACCCCCTGAAAGCTAAAGAGTAATCCAATGCATTTCTTAACAATGCTTTTGAAACCTCTCTAGCATCCACTGGGTTAACCTAGTATTAATGTCTGACAGATTGGAACAATGTATCAGGTAAAACGGTACCATTCAGTTATATCTGGTTTTTATAGGGTGTCTAGGCTATAGCAGAGGGGTAACTAGAAGCCTCTGGGTCCTGGTGCAAGAAGTGTCACGGGCCCCCCACCACCACCACATTGGCCCCCCTTGATCACACTGACCTCTTCTACAATGCCATTCAATCTTCACAATGCCCCCCATCTCCTACCTCCCTGGAGCTCCCGTGCGGTCTCTTAGTAATGCTAAGTGCTGGGAGATGATGTCATCTCCCAGCGCTCTGCATTACTAGAGTGCCGTAGGGAGAGTGCGGGCGCCAGGTGGAGGGGTCCCGCAATCTCCTCCGGCAAATCTTTATAAGGCAAATCTTTCAAAAGATAAAATTAAACTGAAATGTTTCAATCTTCCACATGTCCACTGGAAGTCACAAAGCCACTCCCTTACTATCTAGGCTTGTTTTTTGTCTTCCATTGCTGAATGTGTTTGGCAGAACCCCTTGAACTACTTCATGGAACCCTGGGGTTTTATAGAACATATTTTGACAACTAATAATTTAGAGGGAGGAAATTTGATGAAGTTACTGAGCTCCTTGGGTAATGAATATTTCACCTTAACATTGTTAATGGAGACAAGAGTAGTAGAAAACATCTGATCTTATGATGATGAACACATGCCAAGTAAGTTCTAATTACTGCTTTGCAAAGTCAAATATTTGTTGCAAGCAGAGGAATAATTGGCAATGGCAGTGGCGGGGGTTAGAGGAAGAGGAACGGAAGTGCATGGTGTCGTAGTGTAAAGTGGAACAGATGCCCGTACGCCTTGGGGAAACACAGCTTTCTTTTTACAAATCAGAGCTTTAAATTACAAGGTTTTTACCAAAGAGAACAGTTGTGGCAAGTCGTCTGCTCTCATTTGCGTAATGGTTTCTGTCACTGGTGATTAGACACAGGATGAAGTAAAAGAAATTTGACAATTAGGAATGAGGGATCATTAATCTGAATCTTCGTTAAGAGGATGGAAGAATGAGAAAAAAGAAGACAAAAAAAAAATTCAAACAAACAATAGAACCACAATCCTGTATTTCCAGTTAAGTAATAATGCTTTTAAGGCACTTATCTATGAAAAGTAGCTGAAGGCAGATCTGGAAGCCATCAAAGATACCAAGGAACCTGTTCATATGTAACTTCTCCAGCAGATAATGATAATTATTTATAACCATTTATTTTGTCAGAGGTTATACAGGAACTTGGTGAGTTGGGTTCTTGATCTAGAGCAGTGATTCTCAGCTCCGGTCCTTTGGGTGCACCAACAGGTTAGGTTTTAAGTCTATCCTTAATTAAGCACAGGTAAATCAATCTAAATGGCTGAGCTACTGATTACCCATCTGTAATCAGCCTGGTATATCCTGAGAACTACTTAATTAGAGAGTTGCTCTACTTTCACAGTAGTTGCCAAAACTATAGATTTTGTCAAAATATGTACTGCAGTCATTGGGGTTTTTGGAACCAAAACCACTTTTTCACTGATTTGGATCACACAAAACCTTGGTTCACATACTGTGTTTTGTGGAACCGCAGGGTTCTTTAACCCTTTGAGAACCAAAGGGGTTCAAAGCATTGTGTACCCCTCTGGCACTCAAAGGGTTAACCCTGTAATGTCCAGTGACATGTCAGGACCGTCACTGCTGTTTTTCCCCTAAAGGACCAGTGACGGTCCTGGCACGTCACATATTTGTTAGTCACAGGGCACCTGCGGGAGCGCTGTGAGTAGTAGCAGGGACTGAAATTAACCTCTCCAGGTACGAAGCGGTCACTATCAGTCCCCCATTTGGCCTGCCAGCACACGTGATCAGTAACGTGTGTCTGCACGTCAAACTTCACTATCTGGTCCTTAAAGGACCACACAATCCAGGACTGCCAGCTTTTAAGGGGTTAAATTAGTACAAGGGGGTCCATAGAACAAATTTTAATAATGTCAAGAACAATACTAGTGTAACAGAATGTATGTGTGGTTTTGTGACTATTAGAGAACATGTGGACAATTGAAACATCTCATACAGTGCAATGTTGTCATTTGTAATATCTCTAATTCAAAAAAGCGCCAAATACTCTTCCCTTCTAAGCAAGAAGAAAACAAAAACAGATACATTTGTTATTGCTAGCTTTTTAAATGTTATCCTACAGATTGTCTTAAATTACCAGTACTAGGTAGCATTCATATTGATGCTAGGTTTAACCCCCTGCATGCTAGAGAAGTCTTAACTGCATTGCGTAATATTCATAGAGTCTATCATCCACGGGGTTAAAGTGAAACTAACAATTTATAATGACTTGGGTGATTTTGAAAGCACGTTTAAAATAAGATATATTTGTGTTGGCCATTTTTTACAACCATAGGGAAAGAAATACTTCTCTTTTTTGTCAGTGTTAGCTTGTACTTCCTTGTAGGACAAGAGAGTTGGGAGGGAGAGTGGAATGCTAATATCTGACACACAAGACTGTGCCAGCCAGAGCTGACTAATTTGCATCTTTGTCTTTTCTGAGCTACATCATATCTGCTCAAAGACTCACTATGGATCCAGGGAAGCTGTCTGCCGTTACTAAATGCCCTCTATCTCTCGGCCTGAAGGCTATCCATCAGTTTATTGGCTGTGCCAATTATTACCGCAAGTTCATTAAAGGCTTCTCTGCTGTGGTATCTCCCATCACTGCCATGACAAGTAAGAGGGCTGATCCGCACCATTGGAGTCCGGAGGCTTTGCAAGCATTTGAGGCCTTGAAGTCTGTTTTTTACTTTCCCCCTATCCTCACATATCCAGATCCGCATGCTTGTTTTGTTGTAGAGGCTGACGCATCTAAGACAGTGGCTGGAGCTGTTCTGTCCAAGCGATCCACTGCTTCTGGGGTTGTTTATCCCTGTTCATTTTTCTTGCTACGTTTCTCATCTGTGGAGAGAAACTATGATACTGGGAACAGGGAACTGAAGGTGGTGAAGCTATCTTTAGATGAATGGAAGTACTTACTTGAGTGATAACCTCATGTGGTCATGATTCTTACCGACTAACAAAACCTTCTGTATCTAGCCTCTGCCAAGCATCTAAATGTCCGCCAGGATCATTGGGTCTTATTCTTTTGCCAGTTTAATTTTGTTATTTCTTACATCCCCACGACAAAGAACGTTAAGGCTGGTGCCTTATCCCACCAGCATGACTATTCTGGTGTCTCTCGGACTATTCCTGAGCCTATTGTTCCTCCTGCATGGGTAATCCTTCTTTGTTCACTGCCTTGCTGACCCATCTTAGGAGATCCCAGTCTGTCCATCAGGACTTTCTTTAACTTCCAATGTGCACTAAGTACCAGAGTAGTTTCCTTCAGACATTCTCCGTTTGGGTCATTGTTCTGTGATGGCTGGACATTCCAGTCTCCTCCACACCTTGGATATCATCTCTCATTACTTTTGGTGGCGTGAGCTGAAGTCCGATGTCTCGTCTTTCTCCTCTTCATGTCCAGTCTGTGCCCATGTGAAGATACTCAGATTTCAGCCTGTGGGACTCTTGTAGCCTCTGCCAGTCCCTGCTCTTCCATGATTACAGATCTACATGGACTCTGTTTTCCTCCAAGGGAAATACAATGATCTGGGTTGTCATGGCTAGATTTTCCAAACAGGGACATTTCATGTCATTACCCAAACATCCCACTTCCTAACAGTTGGCCGAGCTTTTTATCTGGGAGATATACCGCCTTCATGAAATACCACAGCACGTTATGTCAAGTCGCAAATCACAATTCTAGGTTTGCTCCAGGAGATCTAGTATGGCTCCCTACCAAGAATATTCACTTTAGCCATCCATCGGACAAATCGGGGCCTCGGACCTTGAAAACACATCCAGTCTTCCACTTATCCTTACTTAAGACTTACCTTCTGGCTTATGCCTCTCATCCCTCCTCATCTCCTCCTCCACCGTTCTCCATGAATGATTCGAAGGTGTATGTCATCGACTCCATTCTGGACTCCCATCTCTTCAGCGGTACTTTATACTACCTTGTTAACTGGAAGGGCAACAGACCGGAAGAGAGTTCTTAGGTGGTGGCCTTGGGCGTTCATACTCCATCTCTGGTTCGTCAGTTCCACCAGTACTTTCTGGCCAAACATTCTTTGGACTCCTGGAGTTGGGTGGAATTGTGTCCTGTTCTGCCCCTTTTTCTTTGCTTTTTGTGATTCATTTTCTGATTTTTCATTTGTTTTTCCTTTTTATCTGGATTCAGGTTCCCTGTCTTGTCTTGTATTTGCCCTGAGCCTTTATAGAGCCTTGGTGCTTTTGGGTGGGGTAGCTTTCCAGGTCGTGACACTGAGTTTCCTATCTTGTTCCTGAGTGTTATCTTGTATATTGACCTAGCTTTTCCTGCGAACTATCCTCCTGTTCTGCGATTTGGTATTGTGCTAATCTGATATCCTGTTAACGACTTTGGCTCAATTGATTCGACCATTCCTCCATTTGCTGCCTTGTACTGCACTGTGCGTCCGCTCCTGATCTAGCTTCCCATCTGTCTTGACCTTGGTGGGCTTCTATCTCACTGAGCTCCAGTCAGAATTTGACTATCCTGTTCTGTGTTTTCTCCAACAAGCTCCAGGCCTCAGTGTTCCTGTACAACAGCTACATCTATATTGGAGGTGGGTTATTTGTTCTGTACCCTCTTCAACCTCAATGGGTAGCTGAAGTTCTCTGGGTTGTCATCTAGGGTGCAGGTCAGCTCATATGGACAGCACTAATCTGGCCCTGAGGCCAGCATCGCTAACTTGGTCTAGGCCGCAGCAAGGCAACCCTGAGAGCAGCCACTGCCAGCTAGCAATGTACTTTAGTCTTCGTTCCCTAACATCTGCCTTGCATTATACCTGAATTGTCTGTTGTTGTGCTCTTATCATATAATTATATCAAATAGCTGTCTGTCACCTCTTCGTGGGGAACCTACTTCTCAGAGTCTAACCAGGCAGCTTACATTGGGTGCTTAGTCTGTCAGATCATCATATGCTTGAACTAAAGATGTCAACATTTCCACCTTGTAACAAAGATGCTCTACTAACAATACAGGCATTACAGGAATAAGTAAATAGTCCTTGGAGATTATGTACTAAGGTAAGATAAAGGGATGCTAAAGTTGAGATAAACTCACTGGAGAATTTTCCTAATTCTTATATCACCTTGTTGCATCTCCCCACAGAAAAGATATGCAGCAAGTTTAGATACAGGTGTGATAAAGATCTGATAAACTCTCTTATATTTTTCTATGGAACTTGTTTATGAAGAATATGGATCAGCAAAAAATTTCCCCTCAAACTGAAATTGGCAAAAAAATGCCACTTTCCGCTTGGTGAAAAATTTCCTGCGAAAAATGCTGATTTTTTACATTTTTCCACGCTTTTTCCGCCTCGCTGATTCCATTGAAATCAATGGGAACATAGAAGTTACACACAACAGATAGCAAATATTATTTTATTTCCCACAGGTATATAGTATAAAAGGGGCATGAGGTGCCTGTGTTGGTGGGGTGTGGGGAAAGAATCAGTTTAACAGGGGATGATTTTTTTTGGGGGGGTTGTACTGGGGTGGGGGCAGTTAATAAAAAATCCTAAATAAAACCCCCCATAAGACATGGTATAAAAGGGGTCTGAGGAGCGTACATGTGTTGGTGAGTGGTGTCTGGGGAATGAATCAGTTGAACAGGAAATTTGTTTTGGGGGGTTCTTGACTGGTATTGGGGGACAGTTAATCAAAATAAAAAATCAAATTGAAAATAAATTTGTATGTAAAGTGATAGAGACAGGAATCCCCTGACACAAGCTGCCACTGGGGTGGACTGATACTTGACTTGATAGAGTATTTTGTAGAGGATGATTTGTTAGAGGCACAAGCCCATAGGAAACATTGATTTGTAGGACTTAGGCTTGTTAGAAACAAATCCCCAAACATTGTTTATTTTTTTGTAGGACTGTTTTTTTTATTTATTTATTTATTTATTTTTTCAAAGCACAAGCCCTGAGAAAAAAATAAAAATGCCCTACTGTCCTAGTACCAGCAGGTCATGTTGGCCAGTGGCCACTGGCCATTGCCAAATGTCCTGCTGAGTCCATAATTGCAGAACTTGCAACTGCTATTCCTGCTGCTGCTGCTGCTGAGTTGTTTAAGCAGCAGGATGATTAGGCAGCCGAAAGGGAATGGGATCAACAATAGCAGTAACGTGGGTGATGGATGATGAAGATTCCACTTGCCACAACTAGCTCCAGTGATGCGCCTGAGGAAGTAGCAGCACCATAACTATACCCCACCACTTCTGGTATATGTGTTGTTGCTGCTGGCATGTGGAACCTGTTCTAGTAATCCTGCATCACTTATTGACCCTATTCCCACTGTGTCTATGATGGTCTGTGGCACTCTAGCCTGCTCCTCAGCATCCTGCTGCCCTTGCATCTCAGCAGCAGCAGCAGGAATTAGAGCAGTTGCAAATTATGCAAATTCCAAAAGCTCATTGCTAGTGGTGGTGGTGATGCCCATCCTCATCCCTGTCTCCCATTCCTTCTCTGATAAAAAGGCCATCAATGTCTCTTCCACCCCAGCTACTCTACCATCATCATCACCACCACCACTAGTCCCTAAGTGCTGCTGCTGCTTTATTACAGACATCTTACTGCTGCTTGGAGGAGGTGATGATGATGACCAATGTGACAGAATGTCCTCTAATGTCACACTTGGCATTTCTTTTTGACCTGAAGAAGTCAGACTAGCAGTAGTAGCAGCAGGCACAGGCAGCTCATCTGTGCTCCTTCTGGTGGTGGTGGTTTTAATTTTGAGCCTGATCTCCCCGAACACCAGTTCTGGCCTCTTCAGGATCATGTTCAACTTGGACACTGTAGTGAAGGGAAGGGGAAGAGGACTCCCAGAGCCACAGGAATGGTGTGGGCTCCCTTGACCGCTAGTTTGGACGCTCCCCTACCACTCCCCTAAAACTAGTCCCACCGGCTGCTTCACCATTACTGCTACTACTACTAACACCCTCCACATCATGTTCAGCCCCAGAGTCTTCCTCCTTACAGTCATTAGTAACATAACATAACTAACACTAACAAGCTGTCGCCATCATCCGTACCTGGCAGCCATTGCTGATGCCTTCTCCGGAATGGCTGCCGGTTTGCGCATGCGTGGTCCTTTCGGCGGCTATTTCCGGATTCAATGACGTTGGGCGTCATGACCTGGAGGAGTGTTGGAGCCCTATATAAGTCCTCAGCTTCCGGGCCTCTGCTCTCTCTTGTCGGCCTGCCCGCTGTGACTTCAGAGTGTTCCTTAATTTTTTCTAATTAAACGGTTTTGTCTCGGCTTCGGTTTTCAGTCTATTTGTCTGCCGCCTGCCCATTTGACCTTGGCCTGTCCCTTACTCAGCTTTTGTTTTGCCTTTATCGGTCACCACGTTTCGGTTTTCCTTCTGTGGGGATTCGTTACTATCACGGTGCCCGTGATTGCTGCAGTTCCTTGTTTGTCACCAGTAGGGGGCTTCTATTGGCTGTCTGCAGATAGCCCGCCTCTTATTGCCTATTTAAACCTGGATTGGGCACCCTTTGAGTGCCCTTTCGTGTTGTTTCTGACCTTCTTGCTATCACTATGCTAGTGATAGCTGGGCCTCTGTTCCAGTGTTCCTGAGTTCCTGATCTCTACTGTTCCAGTGTTTCCTGCATGCTGAAGTACTTCCAGTCCTGGTTCCGGCCTAGTCTCTGGTGTTGCAGTTCCTGCTGAACTTCTTCTCTGCTGTTTCCTGACCTGACTGATCGTTGCTGGTTCCTGTCATCGCATCGCCTGTCTCCTGTATCCTGGCGACCTCCTGCCTGGTCGCGTCGGCGACTCGCTTGTTACACCAGTATGCGGACGCTGGTTTGCTCCTAAGCCTTGCGGCTATACAAACTCGCTTGTTACACCAGTGTGCGGTCACTGGTTTGCTCCAAAGCCTATCAGCTATACAATTCTGTGTTAGTCCCAGCGTGCGGACGCTGGTTTGCTCCAAAGCCTTGCGGCTATACAAACTCGCTTGTTACACCAGTGTGCGGTCACTGGTTTGCTCCAAAGCCTATCAGCTATACAATTCTGTGTTAGTCCCAGCGTGTGGACGCTGGTTTGCTCCAAAGCCTTGCGGCTATACAAACTCGCTTGTTACACCAGTGTGCGGTCACTGGTTTGCTCCACAGCCCATCGGCTGTACTATCCTGTGTTGGTCCCAGCGTGCGGACGCTGGTTTGCTCCAAAGCCTTGTGGCGATACAAACTCGCTTGTTACACCAGTGTGCGGTCACTGGTTTGCTCCAAAGCCTATCGGCTATACAATCCTGTGTTAGTCCCAGCGTGCGGGCGCTGGTTTGCTCCAAAGCCTTGCGGCTATACAAACTCGCTTGTTACACCAGTGTGCGGTCACTGGTTTGCTCCAAAGCCTATCGGCTGTACTATCCTGTGTTGGTCCCAGCGTGCGGACGCTGGTTTGCTCCAAAGCCTTGCGGCTATACAAACTCACTTGTTACACCAGTGTGCGGTCACTGGTTTGCTCCTAAGCCTATCAGCTATACAATTCTGTGTTAGTCCCAGCGTGCGGACGCTGGTTTGCTCCATAGCCTTGCGGCTATACAAACTCACTTGTTACACCAGTGTGCGGTCACTGGTTTGCTCCTAAGCCTATCGGCTATACTATTCAGTGTTGGTCCCAGCGTGCGGACGCTGGTGTGCTCCAAAGCCTTGCGGCTTTACGATTCCCCTGTTAGTCTCAGTGTGTGTACACTGGGTTGCTTACGATCCTGTCAATTTGCCATTACCATCTAACTGCTGCTACTATCTCAGGGCTGCCCTGCCCGGTATTGGTAAGGCCGGTAGAACCTTTTGCCACATTCCATCCGAGGTTGCCTTACCCGGTATTGGCAGGGCCGGTAGAGCCTACATTATGAATCTATTGAGGCTGCCTTGCCCGGTAAATTGGTAAGGCCGGTAGAACCGTTATTCGATTCCATCTGCAGGTTGCCTTACCCGGTATTGGCAAGGCCGGTAGAGCCTAACATTCTATTACTTCAGACTGTCCTGTCCGGTATATTGACAGGACCGGTACAGTCTGCCTTCTGTCTTGTTATATTCTGAATATATCTGTATGTATGTGATTGTCATCCTACGTTATCAATTTATTATTTCAATAAAATTGATTTTTACCTAAAACTTGTGTCTGAGAGTCATAATAAACCGTGACAGTACGAAAGGGACATGACCTCAGACAGCAAAGGTGAAGGTAATGCACAGAATATCCATTGGAGGATGGATGTGCACGAGCAACGTTTGGATCAGTTGGCAGTTGCAATTCAAACGATCCTTGAACGCACGGTACTTGCTGACAAATCTAGCTCTAGCCCGGTGGTCTCGCCAAGTCAGACACCGGAGAGTGATACCAGACCCCTAGCGGGCACTGTTAAAGGGTTAACGGCTTCTGCACCCTTGCCGCTAAGATACGATGGTGACCCTAGTCTCTGCAGAGGGTTCATCAACCAACTCGAGATTTTTATGGAATTGACGGCACACGCATTTCCCAATGATCGTAGTAAGGTGGGGTTTACAATATCTTTGCTCACTGGCAGAGCTTTGGCTTGGGCTAACCCCTTGTGGGAGAATGCTAAACCTTGTACTAAAAACTTTAGAGAATTTGTGCAATCCTTTCGAAGAGTGTTTGAGCCTCCTGGTAGAACCACCTCTGCTGCCAAACGCCTTATGGAGATACATCAGGGCAGGTGTACAGTAGGCGACTACGCCATCGAATTCCGCACATTGGCAGCAGAGGTAGGTTGGAATAACGAGGCATTATTGGCAGCTTTTTCTCAAGGCCTGAATGACCACATTAAGGACGAAATCGCTGCTAAAGATCTACCTATTGATCTAGATGACTACATTGAATATGTTATGATAATTGACTCCAGAATACGTGAGAGATCAATTGCCAGAGATCGTAAGTTACGGTCAAAGAATAATGAGCCTAGTGGCATGTTTTGCCCACCCATCCCTCCCCTGGCATTGAAGTCTAGTGAACCTGTACGGGAGACAAGTGAACCTATGCAAATAGGCTTCACTAGACTAACCAAGGCTGAGAGACTTTATCGCAGAAGACAAGGGTTGTGTTTATACTGCGGTAAAAAAGGGCATTTGCTAAATTCCTGTCCGGTACGTCCGGGAAACGCACACACCTAGGGTACCTTGGGGGACAGGCCCTAGGTGGTGTACAATCGTCCCCAGTGTCAGGCACAATGAAACCCACCATACAGGTGGTATTATCTTGGGCACAACGCTCTGTGGAGGTTTTGCCTTGGTTGACTCTGGTGCAGCAGGGTATTTTATGGATAATACCTTTGCTGAATTGCACCGAGTTCCACGCATTGAAAGAGAAAATCCCTTGACTATTGAAGCGATTGATGGCAGACCCTTAGAACCGCCTCAGGTTATGTTTGAAACTATGCCACTGTCTATGACTATTGGGGCACTTCACAGAGAAGAGCAGCAGTTTCAACTGATTAATTCTCCGCACCATGCAGTAATATTGGGCTTTCCGTGGTTACAGTTACATAACCCACAATTTGATTGGAAAAAGTGTGAAATTGCTGCTTGGTCCCAGTTTTGTATGGACAAGTGCGTCATCCAGACTGTTAAGGTCCTGTGCACCTCCTCGGCTATACCCGATGTGTACCAACAGTTTGGTGATGTTTTTAGCAAAGGAGAGGCCAGTTTGCTACCTCAGCATAGACCTTATGATTGTTGCATCGAATTGCAGCCTGGGGCAGTACCTCCGAAAGGACGCACTTATCCATTATCTTGTGAGGAAAATAAGGCTATGGAGGATTACATTTCGGATGCCCTTGCTAGAGGGATCATACGAAAATCTACCTCTCCAGCTGGGGCTGGGTTCTTTTTTGTAAAAAAGAAAAATGGCGAATTAAGACCATGCATTGACTACCGGGGCTTGAATAAACTAATGACAAAAAACGCATACCCAATACCACTCATCACCGAGCTTTTTGACAGGCTTAAGGGCGCTTCGATTTTTACCAAATTGGACCTACGGGCCGCTTACAATCTGGTGCGCATTCGAGCAGGTGATGAGTGGAAAACTGCCTTTAATACTCGAGCTGGGCACTACGAGTATCTTGTAATGCCATTTGGGCTATGTAATGCCCCCGCAGTTTTCCAGGAACTGATAAACGATGTGCTGAGAGATATGTTACAGACATGTGTTGTGGTTTATCTGGACGATATATTGATTTACTCTCAAGACATGGCACAGCACATCAAAGATGTATCCGCAGTATTGCTACTACTCCGTGAGAACAAATTATTTTGTAAACTGGAAAAATTGGACTTTCATAGAACCAGTGTGCCATTCTTGGGGTTCATAATTGGCAATGATGGCATTGCCATGGACAAGGATAAGTTGTCAGCTGTCTTACAATGGCCAAAACCCAAGGGGCTTAAAGCCATACAGCGTTTCCTGGGTTTCGCTAATTATTATAGGCGGTTTATTAAGAACTTTTCTTCCATTGTTAAACCTTTGTCCGATCTTACGCACAAGGGCGCTAATCCTTCTTGTTGGCCGGTATCTGCTGAGAATGCCTTTGAGAATTTGAAGCTGACATTTGCTGCGGCTCCTGTGTTATCCCACCCCAATCCTCTACTTCCATTTACGTTAGAGGTGGATGCCTCAGATATTGGGGTTGGGGCAGTACTTTCGCAACGACACGAGAAAGGTGGTACTCTCAGACCTTGTGGGTTTTTCTCTAAGAAGTTGACTGTCACTCAAGGCCACTATGAGATAGGTGACAAAGAATTATTGGCCTTTATCCTCGCTCTTAAGGAGTGGCGTCATTTGCTTGAAGGTACCAAGACTCCCGTATTAATCCTAACAGATCATAAAAATCTGACTTATCTCTCGGAGGCCAAGAGATTGTCCTCCCGTCAGGCCAGGTGGGCACTGTTCCTGTCTCGATTTAATTTCATTGTATCATACTTACCGGGGTCAAAGAATATCAGGGCGGATGCACTGTCAAGACAATTTGAGGCCGACAGTGACAGAGTGGAAGCACCAGCACCCATCATCCAACCTGATAGAATACTGGCTACTATACGCACGAGTATCACTTCTCCTTTAGGGGAGGAGATCCTGGCCTCTCAGGGGTCCGCTCCCCATGAAACTCCAGTGGGCAAATGTTTTGTCGATGAACCATTTTGTACTAGGCTGCTTGAAACCTACCATTCCTCTAAGGCTGCGGGACATATTGGTAGAGACCAATTGTTATGGTCCCTTTCTCAGTTATTTTGGTGGCCCTCCATGAGAAACGATTGTGCCGAATTTACGAATGCCTGTGCCACCTGTGCCCGCGCTAAGACCCCGAGACATCTCCCTGTGGGCTTGCTTCAACCGGTGCCTAATGGCGAACGCCCCTGGTCTCATGTTTCCATTGATTTTATGGGAGAGTTGCCTATGTCCAAGGGGTACTCCTTTATATTCATGGTGGTGGACAGGTTTTCTAAAATGGCTCATTTCGTGCCCCTCCGTGGTCTTCCTTCAGCGAAGGAATTGGCAATGGTGTTCGCCAGAGAAGTATTCCGGTTGCATGGAGTGCCTAGGGTACTGGTGTCTGACAGGGGGAGCCAGTTTGTGTCTAGATTTTGGAGGGCATTTTGCCAACAGATGGGCATACAGCTGTCCTTCTCCTCTGCCTACCATCCCCAGACCAATGGAGCCGCTGAACGAGCTAATCAGGGCTTGGAACAATTTCTCCGTTGTTTCGTTACTGACCATCATGATAATTGGTCCGACTTGTTGCCTTGGGCAGAGTTCGCCAGGAACTGTGCGGTCAATTCTTCATCTGGGAGCTCTCCATTTGTGATTAACTATGGGTTCCAGCCCTGTTTGCTTCCAGACTCATTTCAGATGCAACAGATTCCAGCTCTGGATGAGCATATCGAGCAACTCCGTTCCACATGGGCACAAGTTCAGAGGGCACTTGGTCAGTCATTTCAGCGTCATCAGCGCCATGCTAATCGCAGAAGGCTTCCAGTGGTTTCCTTTCAGGTTGGGGATAGAGTATGGCTTTCCTCCAGAAATCTCAAGCTGCAGGTTCCGTCTAATAAGTTGGCTCCTCGGTTTATTGGTCCATACAGAGTTATTCGCAAAATTAACCCTGTCTCCTATGCACTAGACCTACCTGCATCCATGCGTATCCATAATGTGTTCCATGTGTCCCTTCTTAAGCCTCTGGTTTGCAATCGCTATACTACCACGCCTGTGGTGCCAGGACCTGTTGAGGTCGAGGGCCAGGAGGAGTACGAGGTTCAGAGCATTATTGATTCCCGTAGGCTTAGAGGAAGGGTACAGTACCTGGTACATTGGAAAGGGTATGGTCCTGAGGATCGATCATGGGTGGATAGTACGGACCTTCATGCACCTAGGCTAACTAGGGCCTTTCATGCCAATTACCCACAGAAACCTAGACCCTATTCTAGGAGAGGGGGTCTTTGAAGGGGGGGTACTATCACGGTGCCCGTGATTGCTGCAGTTCCTTGTTTGTCACCAGTAGGGGGCTTCTATTGGCTGTCTGCAGATAGCCCGCCTCTTATTGCCTATTTAAACCTGGATTGGGCACCCTTTGAGTGCCCTTTCGTGTTGTTTCTGACCTTCTTGCTATCACTATGCTAGTGATAGCTGGGCCTCTGTTCCAGTGTTCCTGAGTTCCTGATCTCTACTTTTCCAGTGTTTCCTGCATGCTGAAGTACTTCCAGTCCTGGTTCCGGCCTAGTCTCTGGTGTTGCAGTTCCTGCTGAACTTCTTCTCTGCTGTTTCCTGACCTGACTGATCATTGCTGGTTCCTGTCATCGCATCGCCTGTCTCCTGTATCCTGGCGACCTCCTGCCTGGTCGCGTCGGCGACTCGCTTGTTACACCAGTATGCGGAAGCTGGTTTGCTCCTAAGCCTTGTGGCTATACAAACTCGCTTGTTACACCAGTGTGCGGTCACTGGTTTGCTCCAAAGCCTATCAGCTATACAATTCTGTGTTAGTCCCAGCGTGCGGACGCTGGTTTGCTCCAAAGCCTTGCGGCTATACAAACTCGCTTGTTACACCAGTGTGCGGTCACTGGTTTGCTCCAAAGCCTATCAGCTATACAATTCTGTGTTAGTCCCAGCATGCGGACGCTGGTTTGCTCCAAAGCCTTGTGGCTATACAAACTCGCTTGTTACACCAGTGTGCGGTCACTGGTTTGCTCCACAGCCCATCGGCTGTACTATCCTGTGTTGGTCCCAGCGTGCGGACGCTGGTTTGCTCCAAAGCCTTGCGGCGATACAAACTCGCTTGTTACACCAGTGTGCGGTCACTGGTTTGCTCCAAAGCCTATCGGCTATACAATCCTGTGTTAGTCCCAGCGTGCGGGCGCTGGTTTGCTCCAAAGCCTTGCGGCTATACAAACTCGCTTGTTACACCAGTGTGCGGTCACTGGTTTGCTACAAAGCCTATTGGCTGTACTATCCTGTGTTGGTCCCAGCGTGCGGACGCTGGTTTGCTCCAAAGCCTTGCGGCTATACAAACTCGCTTGTTACACCAGTGTGCGGTCACTGGTTTGCTCCAAAGCCTATCGGCTGTACTATCCTGTGTTAGTCCCAGCGTGCGGACGCTGGTTTGCTCCATAGCCTTGCGGCTATACAAACTCACTTGTTACATCAGTATGCGGATGCTGGTTTGCTCCTAAGCCTTACGGCTATACTAACTCGCTTGTTACACCAGTGTGCGGTCACTGGTTTGCTCCTAAGCCTATCGGCTATACTATTCAGTGTTGGTCCCAGCGTGCGGACGCTGGTGTGCTCCAAAGCCTTGCGGCTTTACGATTCCCCTGTTAGTCTCAGTGTGTGTACACTGGGTTGCTTACGATCCTGTCAATTTGCCATTACCATCTAACTGCTGCTACTATCTCAGGGCTGCCCTGCCCGGTATTGGTAAGGCCGGTAGAACCTTTTGCCACATTCCATCCGAGGTTGCCTTACCCGGTATTGGCAGGGCCGGTAGAGCCTACATTATGAATCTATTGAGGCTGCCTTGCCCGGTAAATTGGTAAGGCCGGTAGAACCGTTATGCGATTCCATCTGCAGGTTGCCTTACCCGGTATTGGCAAGGCCGGTAGAGCCTAACATTCTATTACTACAGACTGTCCTGTCCGGTATATTGACAGGACCGGTAGAGTCCGCCTTCTGTCTTGTTATATTCTGAATATATCTGTATGTATGTGATTGTCATCCTACGTTATCAATTTATTATTTCAATAAAATTGATTTTTACCTAAAACTTGTGTCTGAGAGTCATAATAAACCGTGACAGTTACCTGCTGTCTCTGTACAGCATCTACCTCTGCAGAATAACTAGCTGCCTGCCTCTCTTTCTGTAGTTCTTCCTCTGCACAGAGATTCGCTTCAGGCAGCTAACAGTAAAAGAGAGCCTTACCTATGATGGAGCCTGCAGGTCTCATTGAAACCCTTACTTCATTGGGGAACCGGATATCTGCACTCACTTTCACTGTACGGAACTGCAAGCCAATTAAACCCATATGCAGCAACAATTGCAGGAACTACAACCTGGAGTGCTCCCTCCAACAGCTCCAAGTGCCAGCGAACTCTGATCCAACAGGAGGGTGGTGCCCATGCCCCTGAGCCTCGTATACCTCTCCCAGAATGGTTTAGCGGGGATAGAGTCCAATACCGTTCATTTATCACGGCTTGTGAGTTACTGTTTTTCTTACAGCCTTATACCTAGCCTACTGACTTCATAAAAGTCCTAACCTCTATTGCTCTATTAACTGGGGAACCGCAAGCTTGGGCTCATAATTTATTGCAAACACATAACCCATTGCTGGATTCCTGGACCAGCTTTCAGCTCGCCATGGAGGTGCTGTATGATGATCCCTTTTGGGCTTCCACTGCCCAGAGTGCTATATGAACCTTTAGTCAGGGGAGGAGTCCCGTTGAAGAATATTTTATGGAATTTTGCCACCTCTCGAGTGATTCCAGGTGGAATGAGGCTGATCAGTTCTGCTTGGGTTTATAGGAGACTTTCAAGGATGAGCTAGCCCGAGTGTGTTTACCCACCAGCCTAGAGGACCTCATCCGTCTCTCGATCTAGATTGACCGTAGATTATGTGAGAGATGTAGGGAGAAGCTTGCCCAGGCACCTTCGCCTCTACGTCCATGTCTCCATGTCTACCAGACACCTGACTCCTCTACTCAGCCCTCTGCCAATCAATTGAAGGAGCTTATGCAGTTGGGGGCGGTACAAGGCCCATTGACTAGAACCGAAAGGGAGCGGCGTAGACAATTAAATTTTTGTCTGTATTGCGGTGACAGCGGTCTTCTTCTGAGGGCCTGTCCCATTAGACCTCATCCATCACCAGGTATAGCATGTTCCCCTCTTCCGGAAATACCTGTCTCCTGTCCTATTACTTCAGCTACTTACCTGTCTGTTCTCGTTACCTTACAGTGGAACGACCAATGGAGTGAACTCACCGCTGTGATTGATTCCGGGGCTATTGGGTGTTTTGTCATTCAGGAGTATGCTACTGCCTTGGGGATCCCTGTGCAAAAGAAGCTACACCCGCTCCCAGTATGGATCGCTGATCAGAGCCATTTACAGGCTGTCCCCATCATACTGGAAACAAAACCCCTAGAACTCCTTATCTCCAACCACCACAAGGAAGTCCTACAGTTTGATGTCATGCCATCAATTTTGTTCCCTGTCATTTTGGGCCTTCCATGGCTATGCATGCATGACCCGCTTATTTCCTGGTCATTCGCTTCAGTCCTCTTTCAGTCGCTACTCTACCTCCGCACATATAGATATACTGCCTGGAGCATCCTTACCCTATGGGCATATGTACCCACTTTCCGGCCCTGAAGCACAGCATTTGAAGGAGTATATCACGGAAAAACTTCAACAAGGATTCATCCGCCCGTCTACTTCACCAGCTGGAGCAGGTATATTCTTTGTCCCTATTTAGGATGTCTGATGCAATCTCCAAATGATGTTAACCCTACATCAATTTCAGTGTTTTTACTTTAGCCGTACAAGAAACCCCCCCACCCCATTCCAGAGGACTCTTCTAAAGCACTTCCAATTCTCTTCCCATTTATTCCCATGGGATGCAAAGTAGCCAATTCTTGTATCCATTCCTTTTGAAATAACAATTTCTATTATTAATCACCACCTCTCCACAGGTAGGCTATACCATCTATCACTTGAAATCTTAACTGTGTTACTGTGTATCCTGCCTCAACCAAATGGTAGGCGACCGGACCCTTCATATCTCCATGTCTAATGGCATTCTTGTGCTGTCTAATCCTTACTTTGATCATCTGGGTAGTCTCCCAAACATATCCCATACTACAGGGGCATTTAATACACAACATTCCTAGAATTGCAATCAAATCTATCTCAAATTATTTTGCCTCCATGTACTCTTGCCATCCAAGTCATCACAAACCAACATATCACACAGATTTTTGTTTCTCTTGAATGAGAATAGTGGGGGACATCTAAAAACTTTCATCAAGTTAGACTACATTTGTAACATATTCCAACCCCTCCATATCAGTTCAGTAAATTCCTGACTTACATTATATGTAGAAACAAAAGGTACTGAAAAATCTTGTTTCCTTCTATTTGCCATGTGAGCAAAAAAAAAAAAAAAAAGGTTCTTTATATGACAACTCCTCTGACACTTGGTCCATGGAATAATTGTATCATATTTGATATTTCAGGGGAACAGGATAAGGAGGGGAAGACAATTTTTTTTAGTTTTCTTTGAAGGGAAGCTGTATGCTATATAAGACTCCTGCCGTAAACGACATTATTGTATGTCATAGAAATTACCCATATTCAAAATACTGTGCAAGATGTAAACCTAGAAATTATAAATCTGTACATTTGACTTGTAAAATGCCTAAGATATTAGAAGGGTTACTTTTGGATAGTATCCAGGATTACATGCTAACCAATAATATCACTGGTGAGAGTTAGCATGGTTTTATAAAGTATATCAGATGCTAATGCATGCAAATGAAACTGAAGTGCAACACAGTGTAATTTGTATTTGAAACAGAATTGACATAAACATTCTCTTTCACAGAAATAAAAGTGTCAGTATCTCCTAACCTATTAATCTGCGGGTCTTTTGGCAAACAAAAAACAATGGTAGCTTTGAATAAAGTTTTCAAATATGCAAACAAAATCAAAGCGTCAGATCCACTTGACTGATCTTGAAATGGATATTGTAAGTACTGTCTCAAACTCCACTTTGCTACGTGTATACCACAAACTCTGCTCTACCACATGTATATAACAAACTCTACTCTATCACATGTATGCCACAAACTCTGCTCTACCACATGTATACCACAGACTCTACTCAGCTTCATTTATACCACAAATTCTCCTCTGCTACATGTATGTCACAAACTCTGCCGCATGTATACCACAGACTCTACTCTGCTACTTGTATACAACAAACTCTACTCTGCTTCAGGTATACCACAAACTTTACTCTGCTACTTGTATACAACAAACTCTACTCTGCTTCAGGTATATCACAAACTCTACTCTGCTACTTGTATACAACAAACTCTACTCTGCTTCAGGTATATCACAAACTCTACTCTGCTATTTGTATACCACAAACTTTGTAACGTGTATTCCACAAACTCTACTCTACTACATGTATACCACAAACTCTACTACAAGTAAACACATGCACTTTTCCTGCTTCAGTTTGAAAGACTGCCAGCAACTGTGATGTCTGCCTCCATGGCTGCTATTATTAGGTCTCCTGTAAGGCATTTCAGTGGTGTTCCACTATATACTGTTTGTAACTGATCACTCTAAATAGAACATATATGTATGTATGTATGTATGTATGTCAGATTGGGAAAACAAATGGAATATGAAGTTTAATGTGGGGAAGTATAAAGTCATGCATTTGGGAGGAAATAATCCCAAGGCTACTTATGAACTTAATGGAATCATTTTAGGTGACTCTTTGCTAGAGAACGACCTGGGTATGCTTGTTAACTACAAACTTAGAAACAGTGACCAGTGTCAAACAGCAGTAGCAAAGGCAAACAAAGTCCTGTCTTGCATAAAAAGAGGTATTGAAGCAAGAGTGGATAACATTATTTTGCCATTATACAAATCACTGGTAAGACCTCACCTTGAGTATGCAGTGCAATTTTGGGCACCAGCTCTGAAAAAGGATATACTAGAACTAGAGATGGTACAGTGAAGAGCAACAAAATTAACTAAGGGAATGGAGGACTTGAAGTATGAGGAACGACTAAACAAACTTGGTTTATTTACTGTAGAGAAAAGGCGACTAAGAGGAGACCTTATCATATTGTACAAATATATGAGAGGTCAATACAAGGATCTCTGCGGTGAGCTATTTATTCCAAGGCCTGATCAGGTGACCAGGAGACACCCCTTCAGATTAGAGGAAAGGAGGTTTAGACTTCAGCAGAGGAAGGGGTTTTTTACAGTAAGGTCTGTTAAATTGTGGAATTCCTTGCCCAACTAGGTGGTTGTGGCAGATACAATGGATACATGTAAGAGAAGATAGCTACATTGCTTTCAAAAGGGAACATACAGAGTTATACTGTTTTTAGTAGGCAAATCAGGAAGGTCTGATAAAGACTAACTTAATTGGTAGCAGGAAAGCTATACAATTCTCAGTCACTGGGGTATGAGGAGAAGGTTGAATTTTATGGACTTGTGTCTTTATTTAACCTAATTTACTATGTTACATGTTCCAAAAACATGAACTTCCATAATTAAAAAACTATTGACAGTATTTTATTTTATCTTTGCTGGTAAAATAGCTCAGTTGGATAATGTACTGGCTGTGGAATCTGTTCAGACCTCAGGGTTGCAGGTTCTAGTTCTGACAGGGTCAACTCAGCCTTTTATCCTTCCCAGAACATACTTGTAAACAATATATCCTTCCTGGTAAAATACTTAAAAAAAAGTATCTCATGGACCTTAAATAATGTACTGAGAAGATGTCATATGCCATGGTATGTAGTAGAGGCCAAAGCCAAACAACCCCAGGTCCTACCTCTACTTCCTTTACAATATATTTAATTGTTTTTAGCAAATTCTGCTATATTAAGGAAATAGTAGCCCTTTGTTTTGTCTTTTTATATTGTGCAAGTGTCCAAAATATATAAACTCAGATTCCCTATACTTTTTTCATTTTCATCTATTTTTTCAAACTTTTGTGCACCTGACAATGAACTACCGAATCTGTGATTCTAGAGAGTTTTCTGGTCAGTTGACCATCAAGGAGAGACTGTGATATGATGTAGGACTTACACCATAAATTAACATAGTTGATTAGGCCGAAAAAAAGGCATCCATCAAGTTCAACCTTTTCCATATCACCTTTGTTGTTCCAGAGAATGAAAAAAAATGAAATAAATTATATTTAAGCTCAAAGTGGGTAAATCAAATCTTGCCTTAATCCATTAGGCAGTTGGATATATCTGTGGCTGAACATCCTAAATCCTGAGTTTACTGCATTTTATCTTTACATTGCACAAAGTTATCTTCTTTCAGTGTCCCTGACAGAAAGCTTTTCAGACAACAGATCCATAAAGCTAAATGTCAGGGACACAGAAGTGTAAAATAAGGTGAAGAAAAAAAATAAATAATAATGAATTTTATTGGCTTTGCCTGTTAGGCAATGGAGAACAGTGAAGGGTTACTATCCCTTTAGCAGCACATCTACTTAGAAGGAACATTGGATGTGAGCAGGTCATGAGGTTAGTGGAGCTGTGGTGGCCCATTCCCTTCCAAAACCTATGGAACCTATGGAACTGGGGACGATATTGATAAATGGCATAGATCAAAGGTTATTGTACATCATTATAACACATTTTTATTTTATCTCCATGGTGGGGCTGGTTTTTCCCAGAATTGATCCAATTCTTATTACTCCATGAGAGCAGGCTCAGTGTATTTTTAATATGTATGTACACAAGTACAATTATGCAGAAGAGAGGTATTAACTTTTTAAATTGCGGAGTGGAGTGCAATGCTTTGTTTCACAATGTGTTGCTCATCCTTTGGTCCCTAAAGGGTCAAACATGCTGAATAATCTTACTAATCTTAATAACAGGAATCGGTATCATCCTACTCATTTCATTTACAATATGTCTGAGACTTCTCTAACATACAGGGGGTTAGGATCCTCATTCAAACCAATGGGAAGTTTTATTTGCAGGCTAACAGGATCTCCTCAGATGAACAGGGGAATCAATCAGCAGTTCAGTCATTCTGAAGTATCTGCCTGTGTTTAACCCCTTAAGGACTAGTGATCTTGTAAGTGAATTTCCCTTAACCCTTTGAGTGCCAGAGGGGTACGAAACACATTGCTGGCACTCAAAGGGTTAAGGACCTCTTTGAAGTTGGTTGAAGCACTGGCACATGTGACTAATGACTTGTACCAGCGCTCTGATGGGGGTCTGAGAGAGACAGCTCTGGTCTTGGAGAGGTCAATTTTGGAGCCCGCTAGTGATTACATCACTCCTGCAGGACTGCTGTAAGCACAAAAATAAGTGGCGTGCCACGACAATCACCGGTCCTTTAGTTTACTGTTGATGGTCCTGACACGTCACTTGTCATTAAGGGGTTAATAGAGGAGATTCTAAGAACATGTACTGTGGACAGGTTTGATCACCCCTGTGCTATGGTGCTGATGGTTTATCCCAGAGATGTTACAGTTTCCGCCCTCTGAGTATATCTGCATTCTGGAGCAATATACATAACACAGTGAGGCTGTGGAGTGGAGCAATTCTGGAGCAAACCAACTGACCACAGAAGACAAATGAAAATTCTTAATTATTTAACATGGTGCTTTTAACACCATGAGTTCTTTAACCCATTGCTTCTCAATCAATGGATATTTACTAACCTTCTTATGCCGCTTGTGCCAAAGTGAGGGCAGTGGGGAAGTGTATGAGAATTTCAGGGCATTGTGTTCACCTTAGTCTTGTTCAATGCCATGTACTAAACAAGCCACTTTCCCGTATGAATACAAATGGTTGATTATATCTGGTGTATGGAGGATTTGACCATAACATACCACTACAGACAGATACAAGACACATACAAAAAACACAATAAAAATGTAAACCAATGAGAATTTTAGAATTCTCACATTCTCACCTTAATCCCTCATGGTGCAATTGATTTGCTCCAGAATTGCACCTCTGTAGCTTCCTGATTTACTTTATTCTAAAAAGAAAGTGGTTCAACCCTGAAACAAATCAACTACCCCACATGGGAGAAGTATAAAAATGTCATTTAATTAAATGGGGCTTTTAACTCCTTGAATGCTAGAAAGGGCTCTGACGCATTGATTCTTAATGTACTGGAGGCGTCTCTAGCTTTCAAGGGATTAAAATCCCCATTTAAATCAATAGGAATGATTATTTCTCCCATATGGTGTAGGTGGTGTGTTACAAAATTGTACCACTTTTACTTATTGAATACGGCCCTTCCAGTGACTCTGTACTGAGAAGACAAAGGGGAGATTTATAAAAAGAATTGTCTTTAAAGGGATAGTAATACTTAAAATGTAAAACAAAATATGTTGTAAGGTTTATCCACTTGAGTAAAAGAAGGGTACTCCCACTGCTTAAAGGTGTTTTATTCAAAAGTTTTTAGAGGTCAAACTTGAATTTTCTAGGCGCAGTATCACAGTGGCCTGAAACTGTACAGTGGCGCAGTTGCAACACCATCCTATAGATATTTATGGTCAACTGACCAGAGCTGTCCATAGGATGGTGTAGCTACAGCACCACTGTACAATTTCAGTCCACTGTGATATTGCACCTAGAAAATTCAAGTTTGAGCTTTAATAACTTTTGAATAAAACATCTTTCAGCAGTGGAATTCACCTTGTTTTACTCAGGAGGATAAACCCTACAACATATTATTTTTTACATTTTAAGTAATACTATGCCTTTAAGTCAGGGCAACTGGAGATAATGCCAGTCCTCATTTATAAATAAGTGCACAGTTATAAATATGACATTAACCCCTTAAGGACCAGCGGTCCCAGGGTGTGTGGTCCTTTAAGGACCAGATAGGGAATTTTGTCGTGCCGCCCTACGTGACTGATCACGTGTGCCGGCACGCCGAACGAAGGACTGAAACAGATCGCTCTGGTCTTGGAGCGATCAACTTCAGGCCCCCGGTATTACTCATCAGGCTCCTGCAGGAGTGCGGTGAGTAAAAGTACGTGACGCACCTTAAGTGCCGGACCAGCGTGATGGTCCGGGCACGTCAATGGTCCTTAAGGGGTTAAAGGGTTAGTAATGGCTTTATGGTTTGAGAGATATAAGGTGATAAAGTCCCCCCTCCCCTTTCATTGACATTGGTGTCTAGCTGATAGAAGAAGATCCTGGTCCCGGGACCGGCAGGCAACTCTTCAGCAGAGCCAAGATAGCACTATGTAGAAAGAAATACTTCATTGGAACAGTCTGCAAAGTGTTCCTGCAAACCAGACACACTTTGTAGACCATTCCAAAGAAGTATTTCTTTCTACATAGTGCTATTTCGGCTCTGCTGAAGAGCCGCCTCTAATCGACTGACACAAATCTGCTTCTGTCAGCTTTACAGCTGACATCAGGTAAAGGGGAGGGAGGGGGGAACTTTAAAACATTATATCTCTCAAGCCATAAAGGTTTGAGAGATCAGACTGGCCTTGATGGATTTATTTTTTCAATATGTTCAATAATACTTTTTATTTATATATGCCATTACTAATCCTTTTTCAATCTGATGTTAATGCCTGAAATGGTTAAGAACACCTGATACCTCGTGTTAACATTCTGTTTAAAATTATGTCAGTAAATTGTAGCAGTTAATGAAGTGTCTTAATAATTCCGCTTTTACTGTTACTATGTGGCGTTAAAGTTTCCCAAACTGCCGTAGGCTTATTTTAAGATGCCAAATTCAGTTTTAGGCAACTTTTACTCCATATTTTTTTTATAATGCCAGGTCTATAAATGTCGTTTGGGGAGATTTATAAACGTAGAGTTATTTGAAAAGAGTTAAAATGGCTGTAAGATTGTCTTCTTAGTTATAAAAGTATTAACGAGTTTAGTAGGACATAATGCTATGTAGTGTGGTTTTTTTTTTAATGGTGTAACGAAGTTTGTAAAAAGTGGTGCAGCATATTTATAAAGAAATATTGTTATCTGCTACAATTTAGCAACAGAATTTTCATCAAAATCATGTCTGAACTGTTCTTATTTTTGCAGTCACCACATTTATAAATGTAGCTAGAATACTTTTTAATACCAACACTCATAATAAGGAATAAGGACATTTTTGGATCCGTTCACAAAATTGAACAAGAACACTTTTTATAAATCTCCCCAAATATTCCTTATTATGAGTGTTGGTATTTATAAAGTATTTTATTTACATTTATAAATGTGGTGACAGTAAAGAATAAGAACAGGTCAGACATGACCTTATATATATTTTGAAAATTATGTCACAAAATTGTCACAAATAGTTACATTTCTTTATACATTTGCTGAGCCTTTTTTTCCAAACTTCTTTACTCCGTTTTATTAAAAAATGTACTACACGACATTATGTCCTCTTAAACTGTTCTTAATACTTTTATAGCTACCAGTGACAACCTTACAGCCATTTTAACACTTCTTTTCCATTAACTCCACTTTTATAAATCTCCCCCATAGATCCAAGCAAAACAGTGAGGAAATGTAGAACAAATATTCCATGCTAAATCAGGAGCTGGAATTGCTATTAGGTCTCTACTTCTGCCTAATGCTAGTTTACAAAGGTAGGTATGCTAAAAAGCCTCCCCTTAGCGCCTCTTGCACAAAACGGAGTGCAGTGAGGTAGACTTTGTTGTTTCTGGGCATCCTTTTAATCAGCACAAAGATCTAGTATTAACATGGGGCAGACAACTTGGTCATCGTAACTGTCAGTTTTCTTGTGCATGCTATGGGAAGACGTACAGGAGATGCTCACATTAAAGTGTTATATTGGTGGAGTGTGTCCTCCGGTATGCACTATAGCTATTATACAGTGTTGTACATACCCTTGAGTGCAACCACTGGCATTGAAGGCCAACGCCACGTGGCTGCACTGATGCATTTTTAAAAATGCCCCATTGAACCCATAGTAAAGTGACTATCTTGATTTCATTGTAGTGTTTCTCTCTCTCTCTGATGCTGAGCCATGTTAAGAAGAAGGTTAATGTTGCACAAACAGAGGCTCATTAACTCTCCCATTGTTTTTCCTCTGTCTTTTACAATATTTATAGATCTTCATTTTGCCTTGTGCCTTTTTCTATTTTGCTGTTGTTGTTTTCAGAGAATGAAACAGGGGGTCCCTCCTCCCAACCCTATCCTTGTACAAGAGCTACAATTAGCTGCTCATTAATAGAATCTTCAATTTTTAATGTTTGTTCCTGGACAATGTGAAATTGAAGAGAGGTCAGAGGAGAGACATGGGTGGGATTGGGAGTACTGAATTATATCCATTGTGTAGGGCAGCTTGGTTTCTCCTCCTGACGTACAATACCAGCACTCAGGTATACCAGCTGTGCAGTATCTATCTAGAAACCTAAATGAGAAATCCAACACAAAATACCCTGTATCTTAGATGCATTCTGTTATTGTAACTAAAGAACATGTGACATATACGATGCTACTTATATCTCAATGTGAACACTAAAGACTATATGGAGAAAGTTGAAAGGGAGACTGCATGAATACACTATCTCAGCTCATTTTCTGCTCTTGGACGTTGGTATCCAAAACATGTATCTGAACTTTTGTTATGTATAGGAGCAGTGATGGGCAAAATGTAGCTTTCTGGCCATATTCAGTTTAATTTGGTCTGTAGGTCTGGCTGGCTGTAGATATTCAGCTGTGCTGGTGTATAATGAAAACATCACTTCTACTCTCTCTCTCTGTATACACACACACAGACACACACACACACACACACACACACATATATATACACATTCACATTACAGCTTTACAATGAGGAGTGTTTTCACCAGTATGCATTAAATTGTGGGGGCAGTTATTTTGGCCTGAGGTCAACAAAGCATCTCCAAACAAGTAAAAAAAGTGTACACACACACACACACACACATATACATACAATGTAATTCGAAGGGACACACAAAAATAAAAAAAAGTTTAACAATTGCCTGGGTGCTACTTGTAGTGACATACGAAAGAAGAAATGGTACAAGTCCATAAACTAAGTGCACACACAGGTCTTGTGAAAAAAATGCCAATTTATTTGTCAACGTTTCAGCCCCCTAAAGGGCCTTTATCAGGACAACAAATAAGTAACCAGAGTGACCTTATATACAGTGTAAACCATGTGAAAAACCCGTCAAAGTTACCCCGCTGTAACATACATGACATCACAGGTGAGTGCCCGGCGTTCCCAGTGTTAACTGAGGATGATGGGAATTGTGCCCCACATCCGGATGTGCTGTGAAGGAAGACACCTTTAGGTGAAACATATACTTCAGGGATGGGGAGGATCGGGTACTGCACATGTGTACAAAAAATATACATAGATTCATAATGGGAAAGAACGGACAGGACCGATTGTAACTTAAAGCAAAATAAAAAGCAAGGAATACAGCAGTAGTGCAGTAGACACTAACATTTAAGGGATTTAACCCCTTAAGGACCAGCGGTCCCGAGGTGTGTGACGTGCCGTCCCACGTGACTGATCACGTGTGCTGGCACTCTGAACGGGGTACTGATAGAGATCACTCCGGTCTTGGAATGATCAACGTCAGTCCCCGGGAGCACAAGAGCGTGGTGAGTATAGTACGTGACGTACCAGGACCATCACTGGTCCTTTAGTGCCGGACAGCTGTTACAGTCCTGACACATCACTGCACGCGAAGGGGTTAAGCCTCTTTGAAATTAAAGTGAATTTGAGGAATCTCTATTTGTCCACTGTGGTGCAGGTGGTTTGTTACAGAATTGTTTCAGTTCTTAGTACGTTAGCCTCAGTATCTCTGGAACTTATTCAGGAATGTTGACAATAAGTCTCATTGCAATCCATTCTAGACTTCACTGGCATTTAAGGGATTAAAGGCCCAGCGAAATCAATAGGAATGATTAGTTATCCCCTATATTGATACTGGTTTGCCCCAGAATTGTTTCTTTTGTTTTTAGTGCATCAGCTTCAAATTACTCCTGGGAAGTCATGTCAAAGGATCACTAATGGTCCATAGTACTATGTAGCACCGTGCCAATAGAAAATGTTATACAGGAGAACAGATATTTCCCACATCTAAATACTACATGAAATCATATTATCATGTGGGGAAGCTTCTAACCTATTAAATTTCAAGCCAAACACATAGAATGTGATGTTGATATTCAGTTTTAAAGATGAGGCCGAAACTAGGGACAGTCAGATCCAGGAACAGGGAGCCAGAACCAGGGACTCATGAGTCATATGAATGTAAGGGTGGCATGCATCCTCAGAGGAAGTAATCTTGGTGAATCCCAAATGAGAGAAGGTGAGTGAAAATTACATCTATCATGTCCTCTGCCATTTGATATGAGGCACCTCATCCTTTATAAATCCTGGTCCAAATGGTTTGTTGCAAGAGTTATCAACTTTCAGAACGCTAGTATTTTGGAGACTACAACTCTCATCATGTCCAAATAGCCATCAGCTGGTGGTCCAAAGGTTGACTTCACTACACATGGGTGGGGATGTACTTCGGTAAGATAAAGAGGTGATAAAGAGAAGATAACTTCTCCAATGTGATAAACTCTCCAATTACTATGTTTTTCTATGGAACCTATGCACTGAGAGCTCTCATGTTAGAGAGATGTTAGTGTACAGGCTCCTTAGAATAACATGAGAATTGGAGCATGTATCAAACTGGAATCTGTGCCTTCTTTTCATCACCTCTTTACCACTCTTTAATGCATAAGCTCCCAGGTCCATTTTGTATAACTCATAGTCAGGTTACCTTACTACATACAATTATATACATAGGGTTAAGGGCCTGATTTAATAAGAATTAGCACAATTCTGGGTCAAACCAACTGTATCATAGGGACAAATGAACCTTCCCCATATTCCCATTCATTTAAATGGGGTTTTTATCCCTAAGATTGATAGATAGGTCTCAAATACACTGGTTTGTAATGCCTTGGAGATCTCTTTAGCATTTAGGGAGTTAAAGATCAAATTTGAATCAATGGGCAGAATTGCTCCTCTTTTCCTTCCTGAATATGGCCTTAAATGTTTGGGGAGGATTAATGTATTGCAGTGATTCCCAGCCATCTCCTCTTGGGGGCCTAACAAGCCATGTCTTTAGGACTTTTCCTGCTTGAGCACTGGTAAGTTAATCAGAAGCATAATCTTCAAATGAACTCACCTGAGCACAAGTGGATAAATCCTAAAATCATGGCCTTTTAAGCACCCTTGAGGACAGAGTTGGGATCCACTTGTGTAATGTATCACAGTGGGACACATTTAATGATGTAATTGAATTTGAATGGAAGGCTGAACTGACTGTGTTCATGAGATATGTATAACCCAAGGGCATTGGTTTGGCTATCCCTGTTATAAACAGTAACAAAATTATTACTGCAGTGAAGATGTCTTGCAGATGGTTTCGAGTCTGAAATCAGAGTCTATAGTTTAAAGCAGCAGTATAGTATGATGTTAAGAAGACCAAATTAACCCATTAAGGACCAGAGGTACGTGCAACACATTGTGAAGAAATATGCTGCACATCCTACCAGTTCATAATGTAGTAAACAGAGTTGTGTTTTTGTTTTGATTCTCATATCGCGACACAAGAATATTAAAGTGTGTATATATATATATATATATATATATATATATATATATATATACACTAATTTAAGAACTTTCTTGTGTTACTATGACAAATAGGAGATGTTTCTCTCTCAGTTCCCATTTCTGTGGGGATGTCATCTGGTGAAATCCAATTCCTTCAGATTTCCTTCCATAGGGTTGCTTTGGAGTTTTAAGGTAGCAAAGAGGAAAAAGAAAGAGTAAAAGGGTATATCCTGAAATGTTTCCTTAAAATACTGGCGACGTACTAGCTCGAGGCAATTTAAAGTTTTTGTTATTGAGTGCAGTCCCATCTTGTCTATTCTAAATACAGGGAATAATGCACATTTTCTAACTATCCCAAATTTCCATGGCAGGCTCCTAATGATAGTTCTCTGTTGAAGAGTTCTTGGAGGTTATGCATTAAGGTATGATAAAGAGGTGATAAAAAGAAGACAGTGCATACGCTCTATAAAATAACTTAGGGGTTGAAGAGTTTATCACACTGGTTAATTTATGTCCTCTTTATTAACTCTTTATAACACCTTAGTGCATAACTCTCCCACTGTCTTTGCCTTTAGCCAAACATGTCAAACGTGGCCTGCAGGCTTCATATGGCCCCAATCCTGTCAAAATGCAGCCCTCAATGAAGCTACCATAGATCATCCTCCTCAAAGATTCCTAGCATCCACGGATTTAAAAACCCAATTTAAATCAATGATGTCTTGAGGAATATGTGCATTTGTCCCTTATGTGTGTAGGCTCCATAGAATAATATAGGAATTGAAGAGTTTATCATACTGAAGAAGTTATCTCCTTTTTATTCCATCTATGCGTAACATCACAGCTGTTCTTAGTACATCAGCCTCCCACTGGACAAAAGAAAAGCACATTTACCTCTACGTCCTGGTTAGACCCACTGTGAAGGATAATGAGCTACAGATTTTGATAGTAGTTAATATGTTGCCAGTTGAAATAAGATTCATTGCTTCATTGAAAACGTCTATAGCACACGAACCTGCACTCAGACATGTTTTTCATGTAAGACTGGCTTCTTGCAACTCCTACCCCTTCTCAAAGACAGCTCTGCAAAGACCAAACAGAATTAAATGAACAGCATCTGCATAAAAAAAACCCAAAAGACTTTTATTAAATTCATAATCGGGGAGCTTATCTATGACACTTCTATGTGACTTCATAAACCTTTAAAATGTACAGTTAGTTTGATATTCTATTACTGAATTTCTCTGGAACCTGGACAATCAGCTGTTTTTCAAGCCAAACAATGGTAGTATATGCAGGGATGTCTCTAGATTTTTGGGGGCCCTAAATAAAAAATTCACACGGGTCCCCCCTTTACTACCATGTCAGTATTTCTAATAAGACATTACCATCTGATTTAGTTTACATGCAGTGGTGGTACGGTATAAGCGCTGTGAGGCCCTCCGACGAAGTGGGGGCCATAAGCATCTACTTATTCTGCTTATATTATAGCGCCACCACTGAGCATATGTGAAGGTAACAAGCACTGTATATTTATACTTCAAAAGAAAATGTCAACTTAGTGCTAAAGGAACACACATAACATAAGTAGCTACTCCACATGCAGTAGGAATATGGGATCTGGTTTGCATATGCTGCCAGTGTTTGAATACAAAAGGGTTCATCCTGAAATGCAGCCTTAACATACTGGCAAACTATAAATGTTGGCATGTGGCAATAACACATTTTTGTATATGTGTGCCATTCAATCTTGTTTATTCACATTGATGGCTAGAGGTTAAGCAACCTGGAGGAAAACCACCATACTCTGTCTAAATGCAGACTCTGCTTTTCCTTGTAATTATTGGAGCGATGCAAGAAACGCACATATGTGTAAAACGTGTTTTAAAGGGATAGTAATGTTTCATAATAAAAGCAGCTCTAATTAATCATGATAGTATTTGGACTTTGGAGAGTGTTATTTCAATTCTGTCAGAGTTGAAATTTCAGAGTAATTCAATGATAAATTATCCCCCTCCCACCCCTTTTACTGATGTCACACTGTTCAGCTAGAGCAGAAGGGAGGTGCCCAAGTAGACTGCAGAGAGGGACAATCTTCAATTAAGATAAGGGAAAAACCTGAAAAGCTTGTCAAGGGGGGCAGGGATTTCATTGTTCTCATAGGAAGAAGATTGTCCCCTTCTGTTATCTGTCTGGTCTATGGACTGCATTCCACATCTGAAAAGAGATTGCTTACACTAGGTAAACGGGGCGGGAGGGGGAACTTTGCTTGTGAATATCTCATAAACCATAAAGGTTTGAGAGATAAGACTTATATCATTCTTCATGTTTTTTTAATGCCTACAAAATAAAATAAAGTGAAAACGAAGTATTACTATCCCTTTAATTATTTTATTTTACATAAAATGATTTTGCAAAAGTCGAAATCCAGGAATATGATTTCCAGAAGAGTTTTGAATTGCGCATGAAATTACAGCATTTGCGACCCCGACACAGAGACGTATAACAACAGTCGCAAGTACACTTCCTGCATTAAACGCAAACTCTACTTCATCAGACAGATTCACTAATTGTAACCACGCTCACATGACCACGCCCACAAACACAAAATGTGCGCACAGATTCGTTGTTCAAGAATTTTCATGCGCAATTCAGTAAAACCTTGCGTAAATACATTCGCTATAGATTTCCCCTCAAAACATTACGCATACGTATGTTTCTTGCATCGCGCCATATGTTCCATGAAATATTTGCATTTCTAAAATGTGTATCCAAAATTATAATTATAACTATTGGGGACTCATCTATCCATTAAAATAAAATCACGGTACTGTATCACAAAAGATAAAATGATATTACAAGCAAAAAAAGTTAAAGGCTTCATAATATCTTCCATCTTGTAGTAGTTCTCATTCCTTATACATTTTCTTCATGTATTAGAAAAAAAAAACCACACCATGGTATAGTTTGTCAGGTTTCATGATTATTACAAAATGGGTTAAGAATACTCACAAACATGAAGCATGAAACAGCCCATCAGTGCATTGTCAAGTGGAAGACGGATCACTGTGTGCGTAGTCTTCACACCACACAAACACATCTGGGAACAGAAATGCAGAAATTCAACAGCACAGTGCCACTTCCAAGGCCAATTCTTGCACTTCAGGGTATGCCCTTGAGCATGTGATCTGTGTTGTGCCTACTGGCATTTGGACATTGATGCTAGAGAACCCCTTACACTTGCCCCACTCCATTTCCGCTGTGCTTTTCATTAAGTAACCTTACTGATACACAAGAGTTTTGCCTTTGTTTCCCCTTAAACATCAATTTTAATTTTAAACCATTTTAAACTGGTGTTATTTTCTTCCTTTTTACATAAATTAATCTTGATAATAAAATGTTGTAGGTACTTTAAAGGTTTAACAAGAGAACAAAGGTAGAATTCAAGGCTATGAGTGAGTATCCTGTGGTCCATATAGGATGAGAGACTACAGAGATAAAATTCCCAAAGATATCTGTGTGGTATGGCAGACTACATGGACAGAGATCTCGCTTCCATCTGACAATACAATGATAGCCACTTTCAGTCTTCATGTGTTCTTAATCAATTTTTTAACATATTAACCCTTTGAGGAGCAGAGAGTGTGCAATGCCCAAGTATGCTCTTAAAAACTAATCACATACCAAATACCTATGGATGTGGGTACACCCTGATAACCATAAATACATTGGTAAAAAAGATTCCAAGAGATGAACACTCACTTGAATGCTGCAAAATTGCCTGGGTGTCCGTTTCTTATCGTTACACATGTAGCAATATGGTCAGAAGGAGGAAAGCACTCACAGGACTTTTAGACGGTGAATAATCAGTGATAGTTTATTCCATCAATGTTTCGGACCATATTGTTACTAAATATATTGGGGGAGATTCACTAAGTGGCAATAAAGAGGTGTTAAAGTGGAGATGACTTCTTCAGTTCCTATGTTATTCTATGGAGCTTATGCACTAAGATCTCCAAAGCTGAAGAAGTCTTATTGCATAGGCTCTATAGAATAACATTTGAACTGGAGAAGTGATAAACTGGAGAAGTCATCTTCACTTTATCACCTCTTTATCACTGCTTAGTGAATCTCCCCTCTTGTGTTTCATCTTACCGGGCATCTTTTGTCCAAGCCAGCACTAGAAGACTTACTACATAAACCAACCTTAAGAACACAATACAGTGAGCCCACTACTTGTTCATTTACATATTATACTATATATATATATATATATATATATATATATATATAATTGAATGATAAATGCTTATTCATGTGTACTTTTTTCACTTGTATGTTGTATGCTTTCATCTACCCATTGACTGGCTGTTTTTGTGCCACTGCAACCACCAAGCTGCTTCCCAAACAGAGTCTCCTATTCCATTTCACCAGCAAGATTACTCTTTGAAAATACATGCTACAAATTCTTGTAAAGCTCTCATTACTGTATTTTGTTCACATACCAAAACACACTATAAACTTGATTATCCACTGAGATACTGAATTCTTGTTTAGAAACCATTGAGCTATATCCTATTGTAGACATTACCATCATCCAAACATTCTGAGGTACACTTATCACTCAATTTCTCTCTAAACAGCGATGTGCAACAGGCAGCTCTGAGGACACTTGAGGAATCCAGTGGCTTCTGCTGTGGCCCCCAAGTTTCCTGTGGTACAGTGAGCAGAGGAAGTTATTTCCTTCTAGCACATTTCAGTCAACATATTTTTACCACAAAAAGCACATATTGGGGGAGTTTATGAATCTTGTGGCACAGCCCATTTTCTGTACTTCTGGGTATGTACTACAGTATGGCTGGGCAGTGGCCCCTCCAGCTGTTTCTGTACCACAACTCCCATTATCCTGTGACATCTGTTGGCTGCTAGGGGATGATGGGTGTTGTAGTCCAGCATTGGAGGGCCTCTCTTTGCTTATTCTAGTACTACAGTGTGTGACTGTCTTAGTGCATACTGGAGTGCACACTCTGCCTTAATTAAAGGGATAGTAACACTTCGTTTTAACTTTATTTTATTTTGTAGGCATTAAAAAAACATGAAGAATGATATAAGTCTTATCTCTCAAACCTTTATGGTTTATGAGATATTCACAAGCAAAGTTCCCCTCCCCGCCCCTTTTATCTAGTGTAAGCCATCTCTTCTCAGATGTCAGTCTGGTTGTAAGACCAGACAGATAACAGAAGGGGACAATTTTCTTTGTATGAAAACAATGAAAGCCCTTCCCCCCTTGACAAGTTTTTCAGCTTTTTCCCTTATCTTAATTGAAGATTGTCCCTCTCTGCAGTCTACCTGGGCATCTCCCTTCTGATCTGGTTGAACAGGGGGGGATACTTTGTTTGTGAATATCTCTTAAACCATAAAGGTTTCAGAGATAAGACTTATATCATTCTTCATGTTTTTTTAATGCCTACAAAATAAAATAAAGTTAAAATGAAGTATTACTATCCCTTTAAGGCTATAATGATAGTGAGGCCCAGTCCCAGCATATGCAGGAAAACTGAGTAACTGTGATTTCCACTACGCTCTGTTAATACAAGGAGATGTGGAAAGGAAGATCCATTCACTGCTCCATTGCTCTCCCCTTGGTACAGTCAGTTCATGGGACAATTTTCATATTAATTTGCTTAGTAAATTTGAGTTACTGCAGCACTAATCAAATTGTTTCTTTTGCCTTTTTCACCATTGAATCATGTTATTACATCCTCCTCATCAGGCTTCTTTTGCCACAAAGCTTGCCTCCCCTTACACTTCCACTGTTCCTCCTTAACCATTTAGGTGCTAGAGAGGTCACTTTTCTAACAATCTAATTTTCTATACACTATTTAGATTTTTTGTCCACATGTAGGACTCATTGGTAGACTGGAGAGATGCATATGCGGCCCCTGGGGTGAATCTGCCTTTGACTGCTTTAAAATATGTTTGTTTCTTGTGCTGCTGAGTCTGGATCCATTGCTTTTCTATTTACATATTCACTTCCCCGTTTTCCTCTTCCACTGCTCTTTCACATCTCCACCCTCCCCCTTATCCTACTCTCAACGCTATTAATCATCTTGACAGGTTCAGATATGGCCTTTATTTTCTTGAGGCAACCAAGAAATGTCTACCAGCACCTTTTTGACATTGTTGTGTTCTTTCGCCAATCAGCCTGCCTTCTACCAAAGTGACACCACAATGAAGAGGGAGCCGGTGTCACTGGCAGCTAGCATGTATACAGCACAATGGCATCCTGTCCTTCTGTCTCTTCTGTCTACCATACACTCTCGGTTTGCTGTTTTGAATCTATGTTTCCATTTAATCTTTAACCTATCATTTCTGAAGTGTTGTTTCACTGACATGTCTTAGAGAGAAAAAATGCATCTTGGGAACACTGTCCTACTAGTTTTGGAAAGCTCTAGTTTGAAATAGGAAATATGTTCCTATAAAAATATCAGTCCTTTGTCACAATTCATTTAGAATAGGGCAGTGGATGTCTTTTATTAAAGGTATATTTGGCATAGAATATTTCTTTTTATATGATGACCTACCACAAAATAATTCAGGGAGTTTAAGTTACCTGCACACCCCAGTGAACCCAAGATAGAGGATATAGGTCTCCAGTCAAATTTGGTGGTGTCCCTTTAATTGCAGTTCATTTATTAATACTAGCTCCTGGGAGGCTGGCTCTTATCTAGGTGGGGCTTCGACTGATAGCCACTCCCTCATACAGCTGCAGTCTCATTGGATAACTGAGAAGACTCCAAAATATTTTGAACCAATAAACTGATGTAGTAAGAAGAAATGGAGCAGCTATGCAGCAAACCAACTGTACCATAGGGGCCACATATAAAATCCGCAAATTCCCACCAATTTAAATAGGGCATCAAGCCCTCTGCATTGTAAAGAGGTCTCCTGTGCATTTCATTCAGGGGAGTAAAAGCCCCATTTAAATCAACTGGAATTTGTATTTGTTCCAAATGATGCAGCTGGATTACCTTATTATTATTATTATTATTATTATTATTCTTTATTTATATAGCGCCAACTAATTCCGCAGCGCTGTTATAATATTGTCATTTCATCATGGTACATCAGCCTCAATGTGATGAAAACCTCTCAATCATTTAAGGAGCATTATAATTTGTTAATGTTAATTAAAAGTGGATCTGTTACCTTAAGACACACCTAGATTTGCAGAGAACTAAAATCTCCTCTATGTTCTGCTATCTACATATTTCTGTAAAGTAGGTTTTATTTTGAGAAATTAACTTTAATATTTTGGTGGCACAATATGCTAATTTCCTGCACAGTTTTCTAATTTAAGATAAAAAAGGTCAATTGCTGTACTATTAAACACTCCCCCAGTGAGTGGGCTCTTCCTAAGGTCATTCATAAAACAGTGTGTGGTAATATTGTCCTAGCACATAAACTAATTAGCATACAGTACCAGACTGTTACTAACAAATGCTGATTTCATGAAATATACTTAAAGGCAGGGGAGTGCTGGCCTGGTGGGCAGAGGGGCAATTGCCCCCTGGGCTGGTGATATATCTGGGCTGGTAGGCCACTGCACCTCACTAAATCTTCCAATAGCTGCTGTAAATGGAGCTACACTAGTGATACCACAGAGCTTACAACTGAAATGGAGCTACACTAGTGATACCACAGAGGTACAATCCAAATGGAGCTACACTAGTAGCATAAACCATTTCCCTTGTAAGCTCTATAGTATCAGTAGATAAGCTTTACCTACATTGTAAGCTTTGTAGTGGCGCACTAGTGTAGCCCCATTTCAACTATAAGCTATGTGGTATCATTTGACTTACATCACAACATTAATGCCAATTTTAAAATTAACAAAAGGGGGTGGGCTGGGACAGTGGGCTTGAACAATATAGAAATGGGCTACTTGAATGTATTTGCCCCCTAGGCCACAAATTGCCAGCCCTCTTCTGCTTAAAGGGATAGTAATGTTTCATAATAAAAGCAGCTGCAATGAATCTTCATAATATTTGGGCCATGGAGAGTGTTATTTCAGTACTGTCAGAGTTGTAGTTCAAGAGTAATTGAATGATAAAGTATGCCCCTCCCACCCCTTTTACTGATGTAACACTGCTCAGCTCAGAGCAGCAAGGTGGTGTCCAACTGGATTGCAGAAAGGGACAATCTTCAATTAACATAAGGGAAAAATCTGAAAAACCTGTCAATGGGGGAAGGTCTTTAATTTTTCTCACTGTAAGAAGACTATCCCTCGCTGTGAGCTGTCTGGTCTGTGGACCAGATTCCACATCTGAGCTGAGGTGGCTTACACTAGGTAAAAGGGGCGGGAGGGGGATACTTTATCATTCAGTTACTCTTGAACTACAACTCTGACAGTATTGATATAACACTCTCTATGGCTCAAATACTATGTAGATTAATTGGAGCTGCTGTTTTTGTGAAACATTACTATCACTTTAAGTGGCAAACAATTGTCAAGCACAACATATAGACAGTTTTTAATTCTCTTTTAGTGTACTTTTTTTTGGGATGGCAGGCCCACAGTAAGTTGTAATACACATTATATTATGAAATTGCACATGGAAAATAGTTATCAAAATAATTGAGGCAATACAATTCCTTTTACTAAAAAACGGGTATTTCATTACGTGAATCATAATAAGAAAATTATTGTCAGTAGCAGACTGATCTCTATTGAGCTCTACATTACCTATTTGGTGACCATCTTAGACTTGAGAGTTTGATCCTGCATTCTTCATACCGCCTAACATTTTACATGGCCAAAAAGGGACACTTGTGTTGGTGCTACTGGGGGTGTGGCTGGCGGTCGCGGCATTATCAAGAATTTTTTTCCTGATCAACTGACACCTCTTTGTGTCACTGAATAAATTATTTAGAACAAGACTAAAGTATTTTATTTACACAGACTAGTTTATAAATACATATACAGGGAAGCAATGTGTTGCACACTTCGTGGCCCTCAAAGGTTAATCTTTCATGCTGTTTTCTTTGCCTTTCTTTGACATAAGCATTTGTGTTATAGACAGTTCTTTCCTTTAACCCCTTGTGTGCCAGAGGGGTATTCAATGTATTGTCAAGCACTCAGAGGATTATCATAGGCAACTGGGATGGATTTTAGTAGCCTATATCTAGTCTAAATAGTTTTTGTACATAGTTTGCTTTCCATTCTCAAAAGATTATGGGTCACGTGAACAAAGACTTAAGGGAACTAATTCTAGGGCAGTGGTTCCCAAACCGTGCTCTCAAGGCCCGCTAACAGGTTAGGATTTGAGGATTTCCTTGCTAGAACAGGTGAGTTAATCAAATTGACTGAAACTCTGATAAACACTGCTGTGTTCCAACAAAGAAGTCTTCAAATCCAGGCCGGTTAGTGGGCCCTGAGGGCATGGGTTTGGAAATGTGGTTCTAGGGCAAACCATCTGCACCATACAGGAAAAATTAAGAGTCACATTCATTGAAATGGGGATCTTAAAAGGATAGTAATACTTCGTTTTAACTTTATTTTATTTTGTAGGCATTAAAAAAATATGAAGAATGATATAAGTCTTATCTCTCAAACCTTTATGGTTTATGAGATATTCACAAGCAAAGTTTCCCCTCCTGCCCCTTTTTCCTAGTGTAAGCCATCTCTTCTCAGATGTGAATCTGGTTGTAAGACCAGACAGATAACAGCAGGGGACAATCTTCTTACAATGAAAACAATGAAAGCCCTACCCCCTTGACAAACTTTTCAGGTTTTTCCCTTATCTTAACTGAATATTGTCTCTCTCTGCAGTCTACCTGGGCACCTCCCTTCTGCTGTGGCTGAGCAGTGTAACATCAGTAAAAGGGGCGGGAGGGGGATACTTTGTCATTTAATTACTCTTGAACTACAACTCTGACAGAATTGAAATAACACACTCCAAAGTCCAAATACTATGATGATGAATTAGAGCTGCTTTTATTATGAAACATTACTATCCCTTTAACAACTTGAATGTAAGATGGGTCAAAGGAATGCATTAGGAGGCCTCTCTAGCATTCAAAGGGTTAAAAAAAATCAGTAAAGTTTTTTTTTTTTAGTGGGAAAACATGGGATAGGAGAATACAACAATATTTTGTACACTTTTGGCAGTTGCTTTATTCCAAAGTTATTACAGTCCAAATTACCACAATCGGGTGTAGCTGTCACATTCTGTAAAGAACTACAGCTAATGGTTCACCTCTCTCATATATATATATTAGAAAAAAGATGTCTGGACATCAGGTGGAACTGTGGCTAACAGTTTACTATAACGTAATAATGTTTGAACGAAGCAGATCCTAAAAGTGGTAGTACCCTTGTTTTACTCAACAGGACAGGCCCTGTAATGTATGATGCTTCCTAATAAAGGTTTACTTTTATTTAAATCCATTAGAATTTTTATTTGTTCCCTGTGGTGCATTAGGTTTACCCTAGAATTGTTCCTCTTTATTTTTGTGTGTGTATATACCTATAAACAGTACCTATTTGATCACTTTATATTAGTAACATGGCTCACACAAAACAACTTTTAACTCATTAAGGACCAGAGAGCTGTGAGCAACGCATTGCACACCCCTCCGGTCCTTAAAGGGTTACTGGCATCATTAATGTGCATTACATATGCTACAACTTTCCCTCATTACACGTCTGCTATCCTCAATCTGTCACAACCTACCCTCTTGTACACCTTACATATCCCAAATGTCTCAAGAGGATATCGCGAGTGAATGGATGCATTAATAGATTTGTTCCGGTCACATTTCTAGATTTCCATTCTTGGAAGAACAAGTTCCACAACAGCCTATATAATAATGGTATGATAAAGTGCAGATTATTGTTCTATTGTACGTTAGACTGATGCAAATGCTTTTGTTTGCACTCTTTATAACCACATTATTCCCCATCGAAAGTGATTAATGACAGATGTTTTTAAACCATATGGACACTTCCAAGTGGGAAAGGAAGTGAGATGGAGAAGGTAATAGAAAAATAAAGCATTAATTTCCCAGCTGACTTTGGATCTAAATTTATATAGTAAAGCTATTCCGTGCTTAAGCAGAAATATTGTATAATCATTTATTATAACAGTCTGAAATTTAAGGGATTTATAAGGTCCTGGTTATAAACAAATATTTAGTTCTAAAAATGATGGAGCATTTATACACTTTCAATATTTTTTTGAAAAAATGCACCTAATTAATCAGAAATGACAGCTTTTATTCTCCCAGATGTGTCTGCCAGGCAGGTTTCAGTTTTATTAATTGATTTGCTGAGTGTTCTAGTGGTCGTACACAACGTGTAATTGTAATGTATGTTTATGATCAGACATGTTCCGCACTAGTGAAAGATTCATTGCAAGTCTGCTATGGATCATCTCAGAGGAAGTGGTAACAGGGCAAATGCAAAATAAGCAAAGGGTTTGGAGGAGCACAGTAGGGTTCTGTTTATACTGAGATCCTGAAATAATTGCTCCATTATGAATGTGTTGCTATTTCACCCACAATCTGTGCTCAGATTGGCCCCTATATGTTGTATTTCATATGTACAAACTAAAATGGAGCAATTCCACCATAGCGTACATACATTTGCACTGAATGAACGGAATTTTTAACCTCCATGGATTGTAGGGAGGTTTCCAATTAATTGATAAGCTCTCTGCTATCAGGGGGCATAGCACCAATTAGCTTGGCATAGCAAATGAACGTCCACATTCTTCAGCCTTCATATGTAAGACTTGTTCATTCTCCTTAGAGATGACTTCTGACTCTGAGACTTGTTCTTCTTCCTCAGAGATAGCTATCTGCTATGAGACGTATTCCTCCTCTTCAGAGATAATTTTCTTCTGAGACTTCCTCTTGTCAGACAACCTTCTTTCTCACAGATGACTTGTCTCCATGAAAAATGTTCCTCCTCCTTGTTGACTTTCTCCTGTGAGACATGTTCTTCCTTTTCAGCAATTACATCTGCAGTGCATATGGATAACTCATGTGACTTAGTGCTCCATCGTCTTTGGACTATGAAGCCACTGAAAACTGAACAAGTACAAGTCTACTCAAGCTCATTAATAAACTGGAGTATTGCAAGCACCCCAGAAAATATGACAGTTTCTGGTACATTTACAATTTGTCCTTTAGTTATTACCCCCTCTGTTCCTGCTGTGTGGATCACAGCAACTGGCCCACACATGGAGTTCCCCTGAACTGATGTTTCTGGATGGACATTTCCCTTTCAACTTCTAGTGCTTTCCCACTAAGCCCACAGTTTCTGCTTTATGCTTGAGAAGAGGTATTACACTGTATACCTAAGGGGCCATGACAGTGCAGGTTTTCAGAATAACCCTGATTTTTCGCAGATGTCGCAATCATCACCCCAGTGCTTTCAGCTGCAACATCTGTGTAAAATTAGAATATCTAAAAAATGTGCACTATTGTGGCCCTTTAGGAAAGTAGTTTGACACCCTTGAGCTATAGCAATCTGTCACAATCATTGAAGGACAAAGAGTCATGGGCAAGCTGGTCCAGAGAAGGGTCCTATTTTTATTACATTGATTGCGGCACTCATGGCCACCATTAGAAGGAATTTGTCACTCTACAGATTAACTGCTTTAGCTGCTGTAGTATTCATCTACTCCTGACAAGAGTAGGAAGGCCAACCCACTACAGACCCAACCCTAACAATCTCTACAGCCTCAAACCAAACAACCTGTAGAATCTCACCCTAAAAATCCCCCATAACTCCAACCTCAACAACCCACAGCCCCAACCTTATTAGGTGCAACCCTCAAAAGCCTAACAGTCCCAACTCTAGAAATCCCCACAACCTACACCATAACGACTCCAGTCCTAACAACCGTGCAGCCCTAACCATCCAACAGTTCCAACATTAACAAAACCCATAGCTGCAACCCTAACAGTCCTGACCAACAGTTTGATTAAGCAGCTTGAGAGTGGGCGAGGCTATGAATACTGAGGTTTTTTTGGGGAGCAAGGATGGGAACAAAGCAATATAATACTGTGGAGTAGGAATACCACACTGTTGAATAAAACTCACCTTAAGTGGTGTTGGGTAGCATTAGCTGGACAAGCTGAAGCTGAGTGCAAGTGGCAGACAAAAGTGGTGGTCATATAAAAGGCTGAGTTCATGGGCTGGGAACAGATTGTAGCAGTGTTCATTTAAAATGATGATGTACATAGAAGTTGTGATCGATCAAAACAGTGGTCAGTCACAGAGATCAGGATACAAGACTCAGACCCTCTAGTCATTAAAAATACTTTGCCTGACACTACAGTGTCTGTGAAGCTACCTCCTTCTATAGGCCAAGGAGGCATGTCTAGGAGAGCTTCCAGAAGCATAGCTAAATGCTGTGCAAGGGTGATTGGAACATATGTGTCCAGGTATGCAAACAGAAATGCAAACAACATGAGAGCTAGAATTCTTCTAGAAGGTTCTCACAGTGATATCAGTACTAATTAAAGGTTTATTTTTGGGAACCAGTCTATGTACAATTGATCCAGAGTAGTCATTAGGAATTTCGCTCCAGATTAAAGTAAGTGGTGTACTGTTACTGGAATGGAGTGAAGTTCTTTCACCTGCTTGGATGCTAGCGACCTCTCCAGCTTATGGTGAAGCAATATATTGGAGACCTCTCTATTATACAAGGGATTAACCCCTTAAGTATCAGAAGGGTTCTCCTTAAGAATTTGAACGTTGGTGTTCCCCTGGGATTGCATTTTAAATAAAAGACTTCCTTCAAAGGATGGAAAAACAGGATCACCCCTGCTCTAGGACATTAAAATAAAGAGAAACCTGTCTTTGGAATAAAATAAATACATGTACAATTCTATTTATTAATTTCCATTGTGGCGCCAGAAGAGTTAAATGTGTCCTATTCACCTATGGCCCTAAATCAGTAATTGCCAACCTGCTTTATTTTGTGAAACACACTGTAAGTAAAGGAAAACCCTATGACAGATGTTGAGGATGAACCAACTGACTTGTTGAATGCGTTTTTCTTTCCAGTGGCCTTGAAGTGGAGTTGATAATGTAAATGATTTGGTGATTTACTCAAATGATTAGGTGATCAAAAACATCTACATTTTGTGTTGAATATTTTATGTAAAATAGTTTTAGATTTATTTAGCTTTATTTTTGTGGGCTTTGGGGTGTATTTATGCTAAGTGATCAGTTCTTGACCTTGTGTTGATTACACACTAACTCCCCCTTCCTAACTTCTCTGAAACTCTGTTCCAGCATTGGTTACAGCATTCAGTTCTAGGGCAAACTCTTTCCCCATAGAAAATCATTAGGAAAATATTTCCCATAGAATTCAACTTTGTAATCACATAACTGAGGCTAGACCTTCAGAAAAGAGATTAATTGGATCCTGGATACCTACCTCAATCACTGGGGGAGAGTGAAATATGGAGACGCCATATCTTCCTTTATTGTCCCAGTTAAGAGAGAGCTATATACATAGCAGGATGGAGGAGAATGAGGATGGGGTGTTACAAAATGACTATTGTAGGAAATTTTAGGACCAATTAGCATAACACAAACATAAAGAAGCCAAAAAACTGAAACTCTTAAACTATTTGTTAAATAGAAAATTGCTAACAAAACGTAGAAGTGATTTCAAAAGCTGTTTCAAAATCTCCTGTTATTATAAGGGGAAAGTCCACTTTAGTACATGTGCCTCTTGAGTGTAAACAAGTTAGGACCTCCCAGCAGAGCCCAGTCATTAGTTGGCTTTCCTTAGTAAGTTATGTTACACTGGAGAGATGAAGGTCACTGGCATATTGTTCCACTTGGATGTTCTTTGAAACGGATATTGATTTTGTGTCCCTTGATCATTGTTGCAAAGTTTAAGAAGGGAACGCCTGCTCCTGCCTTAGCTAGTGGTATCCTTCCTATAACAAATAGCATTATGCATAGAGAATAGTATCACTTAGGGACAAGCCAGAACACAAATGATGATCCAGTTATAAGTAACTCTTTTCTTGTAGTGTGTCCAGCTGATAGTCAATGATGTTTATCCCTTTGGTTATAAGAGAGAAGTGCAGTGCATTGCTTCATAATGCATTGCACACAGGGTAGGATAAATGCAACTATTTTATCTGCAGCAGGATCTTCAGTTCTGGTAAGTAAATGACCTGGCAGGACCACTGTTCTTCATCCTTTGCACTAAAGCCAGTATAAGAATTTATATATACGACACTAGTTCCAGAGATTATTGGCATCTGATATATTAAGTACAAATGGAGTAATTCTAGAACAAAGTTACTATACCATAGGGGACACATAAAAGTTCTCAACATTCAATTTGATTTAAATGCGACCTTTAACCCTTTGATTGCTAGAGAGTCCTTTAACACATTGTGATGTGCTGGCACCAATTAAATCAGTGGATATTTTATTGGTCCCTTATGGTGGATCTGGTTTTCCCTAGGGTTACTCACGTTCTTCTTAGTACATCAGCCTCATTGTTTCGTGAATGTTCATTTTCAGTACCAAATATACCTCTTGCCCCCTCTTTTTATCCCTTATTGCTTTTCCTCCCCATCTTTCCTGTTCACAATCTTTCCCATTTCTCTTTGGGCGAGATGATCAAAAAGTCGTCATAATGAAAAAACTGTTGGACCATGAGTTGGTGGTAAAAGAAGGACAATATTTTCAGAAGTAAATCTGTCACGTTTGAAAATTCATCTAAAGAATTAAAAATGACGGTAAGATCTCATTGAACATTGTCATTAAAAATTCTGATCTTAAAAATTGTCTTTCATTTTGTCTTTGAAACGGAAATTTTCAAAGAAACAAATACTTTTTTTGTCTTTAAAATGAAACTTTTCAAAGAAACAAAGTCATTCTTTTGTCTTTGAAACGAAAAATTGCTTCTCAGTACTTTAATTTTTCTTCTCCAAGTTTAGACCTTTTTTATTATGTCGGGAAAAAATGACGTTAATCAGACAAAAAAATGACATTCAAACTACAATTTTTTTCTGAAAATACCATACATTATGACGGAAGATTAAACCACACCCACTTTTAAGACAGCTTTTTCCCTTTGATGGAGATGGCCGAATTGGATGTAAAAACGACGGAAACATGTCTGAGAATTGACAGATCATGGTGTAAGAACATTTTTATTCTGATTACAGACAATATCAGTTACCAACACTTTCTGAACATCTTGCCCTCAGTTCCTAGCTGAGAAGCGTACCCTTTTTAACCCCTTAGTGACAGACGACTTACCTGGTAAGTCCAGGAAGTCATTTGCTATAATGAAAAAAAAATAACCTTGTCATTAAGGGGTTAATCCTTATTTCTATTTTGACTGTTTACTTTTTAACCACATATATTATTTGCTCTATGGAGGTACCTCTTACCATTGTTTTCCATGTACACCTTTTATGTAATTGCTCTGTCACACACACATATATATATATATATATATACATACACACATACATATATATATATATATACATACACATGTACACACACACTCACACACACACACTCCCATACACATATATGCACACACACTTTCTAAATCACTGTTACTCATACTTTCACTCATGATCACACACACACCCACACCTCCACACATATATACATACACACATACATATATACACATACACATGATCGCACACACACACACACACACCCACCCACATCTACACACATATTTATATACGCACATACATATATACACATACACATGTGCACACACACAACCACACCTACACACATATATACATACGCACATACATATATACACATACACATGATAACACACACAACCACACCTACACACCTATATACATACGCACATACATAGATACACATACACATGATAACACACACAACCACACCTACACACATATATACATACGCACATACATATATACACATACACATGATCACACACACACACACCAACACACATAAATACATACGCACATACATATATACACATACACATGTGCACGCACACACTCACATACATACATTCCTGTACACATATATGCACACACATACGTTTCGCACACACGTATACACAAACACTTTTCTGATTTTTGCTGTAGACATATTGGAGGGTATTTAGTAAATGGGCATAAACAAACCTGAAACAAAAAGTGCCATTTTGGGACCTAAAGCAGCTATGTGGATACAGAAGCATTACAGCTAAAGTATTTATGGAACAAAATGGCTTGAGATTTTAATATTTACTAACCAGTTTGCACTCAATAGACCATATGCACAAACTATAAGTAAAGTAATTTGAAGAAAACAACTACAACAGAGGAAACAAATAAAAACTTTGCAAAGCGTTACAGACGTTTCTAGAATTCGAGCAGTTAAAAACCCCATTTAAATTGATGGGGATTTTTATTTCCCTCCCCATGGCGTAGTGGATATGCTCCAGAATTCTTCCACTTTGTGCATATGTGAAATTCATGTGAGTCAGTGGGAACAGAACAATTACAGTCTCCCGTTCCATGCAGTCTATAAGTGTATCTACTTTACTCATATATTATACTACTTTGAAACCATATGTCCCATTCATTTTTCTATTAATTAATTGGCACGTAGGAATTCTCATTCACACTCAGTAAATAAAATATTTCTGTTCTGCGTTTCAGAATGTAGAAGAATGAAGTTAGTCACATTACGATAATTTTGTTTTGTGAAAAACGTTTTTACAATAACACATCAAGACATAATTCTATGTATAAAAAGCCACCTCTTTAGTTTAAACAGATATAAACTTATGAAAAAACATTAACAATGTCCTTGCCAGATGTGGCATAATGAACTATAAAGCATTTTTTAGCCCAAGCCTAGACTCTAAACCTCAAAGGTAACTGGTTCTTCCCAGTGCCCCATCTGCTGGCTAAACCCATGTCCATGAGTATGGTTAAGTTAACCCATGGCAAAACCTGGTAGATGGGAAACATCCCATAAGGCCACTGGCCTAAAGCCTTGACTGAAGTATATCCATCCCAAAGATAACTCTTCCTGCTTAGCAAGGTGTGACCAGATGGAATAACTTACAACTATACCACTTGAAATATTGATCCCTATGTTGTACATTGTGTGACATAATATAATAGTTTGGATGGGGTTACTGTAATTCCTTTACAGGGATATGATAGTTGGGAGCCAGAGTGCAGAAAATAAAGGCTATGCCCAGCACTCCTGCTTGCTTCAGATCTGTGCAACTTGGCTAAACAATGACTGGAATGTTAATTGGCTCCTGCTGTGCTTCCTTGACCAATCAGGGGAGGTTATTATGGTCCAGTCAAAAATGCCCCTTTTCCAAAACCTACTTTGCATTCTTATCTGGATAGGAGTGACTGGAAATGTAGGCCATTATCTGATTGGTCAAGCATAGCAGCACTGTCCCAAGCACTAATTTAAATTCTAATCTTGATAAGAGTGTCTGGAAGTGTATATAAGCAGTGTGTTTCATCAATAAAGCTGTTCTGTTCTACCCTCCTTAATACAAGTCTCGGCTGTATTTCTGGAGGGGACTTAGGCTGGGGATTCTCACCTTAGCCATTACAGGAGCTAATTCACTTTCCTCGCCGGTCTACTGGCATAGGGCCTCTGGAAACCCTACCTAGGGTTCTGCAGCTAAATTCACTATCTCTGCCAGTCTGCCAGGGGGCAGCATCCAGTTGTTCCTGCCTGAGCATCCAGGACCTCCAGGAAGCAGCAGGGCTCCAGCCGGCCGTGGAAGAGGGCAGCAGCAGCGGCGGTTCAGGAACCGACGGCCCCAAAAGGGTCCGGTAAATCCTGGTACCGTCACATCTGGTGTCAGAAGTGGGATGCCCTCTTCCTAAAGGCACCCAAACCACTACTGGGACAATCTCCATCGGGAGATTTGGCTGGAGCCAGTGGCAGGTGTATGGAAGAGTTCTACAATCAGCTAAAGCGATCCACCTTAAAAGAGATCCTTACTGCCAGAGGCGGAGAAGCGAGGGGACCCAGGAAGACTGATTTGGTTGAGGCTTTGATGCAGATGGACCGCCTATCAGTTGGAACCGCCAGCCCTGCAAGCCTGCAGACCAGCATGGGATCTGGGGAGGGCCCTACAGAGCATGAGGATGCCTTCACCAGAGCTGTCAGGATCCGACTTGCATTTTATGGCCCCAATCCCTCTGCTGAGGTAGTGGATAGAGTAATGGCCATGGTGACTCAGGAGAGGACAGCAGAAAGGGAGGAGCACATGAGGATGGCAGAACTGGAGATAGTCCCAAGAGATTCAGGATCTCCACGGAGCGATGGAGCCAGGAATGGCAAACTGCCTCATCAAGCCTTCAAGGTGTTTGAGGAAAGTACAGGTGACATAGATGGGTACCTGCAAGATTTTGAGAGGCAATGTGCCCTTCATGAGGTGGATTCGAGAGACTGGGTAACAATTCTGGCAGGCAAGCTGACTGGACGTGCAGCCGAGGCATATCGAGCCCTACCTGACGAAGTCAGCCGTGATTATGCGGAGGTGAAACGGTGCCTGCTTGCCCGGTATGCGGTCACCCCAGATGCTTACCGGCGGAAGTTCCGGGATACCCGACGGCGGGAGCAGGACTCTTATGCGGAATGGGTGTACCGCATGGACCGTGCTTGTGCCAACTGGCTACTGGGCTGCAATGCAAAGACTATGGAGGACTGTCGGCAGCTTTTCCTACTGGAGCAATTCTTCCAACATACACCTCCTGACGTTTGGGATTGGGTACGGGACCATGACCCAGCTACGGTGGGGGAAGCAGCCAAGTTGGCCGATAAATATATGGAAACTAGGAAGAGTGGGCCCCATCACTCTCCTCTCCCATCCAGAGGGTCTAATTCCACTCCTCGAGGTGTCCAGGTACCACTGCCCAGCCCCATTCCAGCCACTTCCAACTCGCCCAGTAGAAGGCGCAGTTCTGGCCTGCAGTGCTATAATTGTTTGCAGCTGGGACATGTTCGGAGCAATTGCCCTCAGAGACGGTCCAGACCTAGACCCCTGCACCAGAGGCCAATACCTCCACCAGTCCCACCCCGGAGTGCACCAAGACAAGCCTACTGTATGGAAAGATATGTGGAGACTCAAGAGAATGGGCCCTGTCGCTCTCCTGTACAATCCAAAGGAATTACTACAGACACTCGAATGGGCCAGATACCACATCTCAGCTCCATTCCCATCAGGCACAACCAGCCCAGCAGAGGGCGCTGCTATGGACTGCAGTGTGATGATTGTTTGCAGCCTGCGCACGTTTGGAGCAATTACTCTCAGAGACAGTCACAGCCTGGGCTCTTGCCCCAGCAGCCGGTATCTCTACCGGTCCCACCCCAGAGTGCACCAAGACAAGCCTACTGTGGAGGAGAGGACCCTGGCACTAAACCTATGGAGTATAATTTATCCATGCCCATGGGAGTGGATTACAATATTGCCCCTTTTGGCAGGGACAAAGTGTGGGGACCGATCCACGAGGTGAGCCTGGTCCAAACCGCCAGCACAGATAACCGAGGACACCATGGTCAGACAGTGCTGGTGAACGGGCAGCCAGCCAAGGGGTTGAGAGACACTGGGGCCACAATCACTATGGTACAACCCCACCGGGTCCTCCCCAGGCAGAGAACTGGCCAGACAGTGGCTGTACAAGTTGCTGGAGGAGCCATACACCAGATTCCCTTGGCCCGGATCACACTGGATTGGGGTGCTGGAGAAAGAGACTGTGAGGTGGGAGTGATGTCTGGCATCCCCGCTGAGGTACTGTTAGCAAATGATTTGGGGTATCTTACCAGTGCCTTCGCAGACTCCATGTCTGTACAACCCCAAAGGTGGATGCATTTCTGAATGTTTGTAGGAAAAATGGACAGTTGTTACACAGCTGGAGCTTCTCCCTCCACCTTTACCATTCAGTGCAGACCTAGCAGGTATAACAAAAAGGCTGATAGACTATCCTGGCAAGAAGATGACTGAAAGACTTTGTGGACAGTGCAGAGGTGGATCCGTTGGGATCACACCTGGTCTGTCCAAGACTTGGGGGGGGAGTAATGTGACCAGATGGAATAACTTACAACTATACCACTTGAAATATTGATCCCTATGTTGTACATTGTGTGACATAATGTAATAGTTTGGATGGGGTTACTGTAATTCCTTTACAGGGATATGATAGTTGGGAGCCAGAGTGCAGAAAATAAAGGCTATGCCCAGCACTCCTGCTTGCTTCAGATCTGTGCAACTTGGCTAAACAATGACTGGAATGTTAATTGGCTCCTGCTGTGCTTCCTTGACCAATCAGGGGAGGTTATTATGGTCCAGTCAAAAATGCCCCTTTTCCAAAACCTACTTTGCATTCTTATCTGGATAGGAGTGACTGGAAATGTAGGCCATTATCTGATTGGTCAAGCATAGCAGCACTGTCCCAAGCACTAATTTAAATTCTAATCTTGATAAGAGTGTCTGGAAGTGTATATAAGCAGTGTGTTTCATCAATAAAGCTGTTCTGTTCTACCCTCCTTAATACAAGTCTCGGCTGTATTTCTGGAGGGGACTTAGGCTGGGGATTCTCACCTTAGCCATTACAGGAGATAATTCACTTTCCTCGCCGGTCTACTGGCATAGGGCCTCTGGAAACCCTACCTAGGGTTCTGCAGCTAAATTCACTATCTCTGCCAGTCTGCCAGGGGGCAGCATCCAGTTGTTCCTGCCTGAGCATCCAGGACCTCCAGGAAGCAGCAGGGCTCCAGCCGGCCGTGGAAGAGGGCAGCAGCAGCGGCGGTTCAGGAACCGACGGCCCCAAAAGGGTCCGGTAAATCCTGGTACCGTCACACAAGGACCTACCTACAAAGCTGTGACAAGACAATAACCAAACAGAACACCCCAGACAAAATAGTGGGAGGGAGGGTGGGAATGTGGCCTCCTCACGCACCAAACTGTAAATGAGGGCAATGTGACTGAACTATCATTTCCGTCGCCCAAGTCCCCCTATTTCTATCCCTGGTCCACCCCTATGCACCCCCTTGTGGTTTTGTAGGATGTGACTCTTCAGTTCTGACATTATTCCCTTTCTTATGCCCTAGGCTACACTTTGGGGAATTCTTTGTAGTGAAACATGCACATGCTTTGGCTTGTTTTTTTTTTTTTTTAACTCTTAGGTTGTCTTCCTAAGAGCAAAGAATAATCCAAATGTGGACCCCTTGCTCTCAGTGCCTTGGCAAAATAGCTGCACCTCACTGATAAGGCCCAAACTAAATTTACATATGGGTATAGCTGGTATTTCCTGTACAGAGGGTAATTGCTCATCATTTTGGTTGGGATTAGTCTAATATGTAAGTATGTAGAAATGTATCCTCTGTATTGGCACTAGACAGATAAAATGTGATGCTTCTGAGCAGTAACTAGTAGAATACCAGGTATTATTTTGTTTGTCTTCACAGCCTCTCTAACTTTGGCTTGTTTAGTGGAATAAGTGATTAGCTGGGCACAGTTATAATGACCTATATTAATTGTTTAAAAAAATCTCAAATTCTTATGTTTTTATTATAATAAACACATAACAGTTTTATTTTATAGAATGGATATAAGTTTACACACTTGTACAAAACAAATGTTTTTTTGGCCGCCAAAACACAAAAATATTCTCCCAGGGGTGTAACCAGATCCTAGGGCCCTTTGCCGATGGTCCCCCTTGGACGTCAGGCCCCATCACAACTGTACCCTTTGTACCCCCTGTAATTACTCCCCTATAACTAGAGGAGAGGCATTATATTGACAGTGTAACATATCACCAGACAGTGTGGAGCAACATGTGACTCCCCAGCTATAGCTGGAATACAGCTTTTATCACCCTCTGCTGGCTAGTGACTGGCTAAGAATTATGGGAGTTGGAGTTCAACAATAACTGGAGCACTAAAAGTGTTTGCCTGCTCCTGATTTATTGGCACTAAGTACTATTTACACTTACTAAACCTTTCTGAAGTACCATTATAGCTATATTATTATCTCTTATTCTGCAATTCTGGAAATAACAGGATACTGTGACCCCCAACTTTAGGCGTCTGCTCTGAATTGGCATTAAATCATGTCATATTTTTCAGCCATGTGTCTAATGTAACAAAGTAAAATTTGCTACCTGTGTCAGTTGCTGCCAGCTCTGTTGTGGGAAATCTTGTAGAGTGCTAAGTACAAGGCTGCACCTGTAATGGAGTTCAGATCTGGAATAAGGTAGGACCTCAGAGGTGGAGGCTGGGTAGCTGAATAAAGAAAGAAATCTTGGTGGCTAGGGAGTGACGCTAGCATATGTGATGCTTGAGATAACTGTTGGATTCAAGCGTGTCATTCCTGTGGCGTAAAGCCAGATGTGAAAAGTGTCAACAGCAAGGTCAAACACCTGGCCGAAGTTGAACCAGGACTAGATCAGGATGGACACACATAGAAACCGAAGAGACCAGCTAGATTCTCAGTCCAAATGTAACAAGGCCAAACTGAATACCATCAAGCATAATTGAAAGGAAGCCAAACATCAGTGCAAATGAATAACTAGCGGAGAGCAACCCAATGGAAATGGCAGGTGGGTCTGGGTCACAGTCAGGAGACAAGGCAAGAACAGAACACTGGAATGGCAGCAGAACCTCAGAGGTCAATTTTAAAGGAAACTCTTGTCTCAGGCAAACGCATTCTGGGAACTGGTGGATTAATAAAGAAAGAACCTTGACCAATCACACACTAATATGTGTTGGAAACCAGTACAATTGCAGTCTGGAACTGAGTGCAATGTCAGGAATTTAAGGTCATTAAACCAAAATGTGCATGCAACAGGAAAAAACCTGCAAAAAAAAAAGACTAGCGATGAATATAACAGCACCAATCCTGCTGAGTCAGGGTTAGAACCTTGCTGTGAAATCCTGAGGGGAGATGTAATAAGTTGTGATAAAAACTTGATAAACATTTTACAGTGTGATACTCTCTCAATTTCATATGTTATTCTATGGAACCTCTGCACTAAGACCTAACCGGTTAGAGAGATCTTGTTGCATAGGCTCCATAGAATAACATAAGAATTGTATATTTTATCACACTAGAGAAGTGATCTCCTTCTTGTCACATTTTTATCAAACCTTAGTGCATAACCCAGCAGGACCGAACAAGCCTCCCACCTGTTGCCTATTTATTTCCTGTGATCCCTCTCACATTAACATGCAAGGCTGATCTCTAGGCATTTGATCCCTGTTCTGTTTTTATTTTAGATTTCATTCTATTATTCTTGAATGTGACCTATTGTCTTGATGAGATTTTATATTTAACCCTTTGAGTGCAAGACCATCATGAAGCACATTGCAGAATTTTCTGGTGCTCAGCGTGGTTGATTTAATAAGAACTGGAGATATCTGGGGCAAGCTTAGAGGACAAATACAAAGTCTCCAAATTACCACTGGTTTAAAGGGCAGCTAATTACTAAGCTGCCTGTCTTCTCATGGGACCAGTGGGGGTGCACTAGAATCTCTTTTTGGATCCCATTTAAGCTCCCCATTTGATCTACCCAGCTTCATCTGCAGGGCTGTTCTCAGGAGAGAAGATAGGAGTGTTAGTTGCCCTTTAAAACACATTTTACCTTTTGCAAGAAAGACAGCAGCATGAACAGACAAGTGTATAAACCTTAAAAACATTTGCTCAAGAAGGAGCACAAATTATTTTTTTTGTGCCACAGTCCTGTTATTTGCTACAGTTAGTTTGGAGGTGAGCATCTTGCATGGGCAAATTCATGGCTTGCTTCATATATAGTCACTGCACACACTGCTGCATGTCATCTCAGCTCAAAGCATTCATTCTTCCAAAGCAAGGATCACTGATTCTGTGAATCACTCCATTAAATTGCTAATATCTGATTGTTCTTTAAGATTTTGAAACTTGCTGGGAAACATTTGCAGATAATTTTTTTTCGCCTGCAGTCACTGTGCCTAATGCCCATCCATTGAGTACCATATGTGTTTATGTGCGCTGCAATTTTCCACTTGATTACATCTTACCACACACACTCTCAGACAACTGCATAACATCTATAACATCTATTTCTCTTTAAACTCTTTCACAACTGATCTAATAGATGTGCCAGTCTCAAGCCACGTATCAGGAAGTAGAACCAAGCATAATTACATTATAGTGAAAACTACTCCTCTGTAGACCTAATAGAAATGTGAAAGACTGATGTAAAACATTTTAATGTAACCATGTCAACAAAATGGCAGAGGGACAGAAGTAACTGATACAGGCTAAACTGGCATCAAATGTATGAAACACCACACAAAAGAATGTGTTTCTTTTTAATATAGTTAGGGATCTTGTAAAACAACAACCAGGTATATCTATCTACATGTGCATTGGGATTCTCTCTACATGTGCATTCAGAATCTGATCTTTTTCTTGCATTGTGCTGTAGGTCAGTTTGGTAGTGCAAAGGAATGACTTTTGCTATTGATTTCTTATTTAGAGTGTTAAATCTATTGTGAAATGTGAGGACGTGTGAACTAAATGCAGACTTTAGTACCTCAGATGGCAGAGATTTCTCCAAAATGTTGATCTGCATCCACATGGGCAACAAGATACTCTGTCTATCATAATCTCTGTCATAAGCATACCATGCTAAGCATAATTAGGAATGATGTTTCTGGGAAGTAAAAGGGGTTAGCTTGTTAACTATAGAATTGAAGATAATCTGGATCATATAATTTTAACCCAGAGGCGTAACTAGAAGCCACGGGGCCCTGGTGCAAGAATTGCCATGGGCCCCCCTCTGACCTCATTGGCCCCCTCAACCACATTGGCCACCTCTACATTGCCCCTCAATCTCCACAATGCCCCTTCCACAATGCCCCTCATTCTCCACATTGCCCCTTCATCTCCACAATGCCCCCTCCACATTGCCCCCATCACAATGCCCCTCATTCTCCACAATGCCCCTTCCACATTGCCCCTCATTCTCCACAATGCCCCTTCCACACTGCACCTCAATCTCCACATTGCCCCTTCAAAAATGCCCCCATCACAATTCCCCTCATTCTCCACATTGCCCCCATCTCCACATTGCCCCTACTGACCCCCCCGTCCTCCTACCTCAAGTCCCTGGTGATCTAGCGGTGTGCGAATGAGGCACAGACCTCTGGAAGCAAACTCCTGCGCGGTTGTTAGTAATGCAGAGCGCTGGGAGATTATGTCATCTCCCAGAGCTCTGCATTATTAAAGTGCCGGCCACCGGGAGATCAGCTGTTCTGCGGTGGCGTTGCAAGGAGGTCAAAGGGGGCGGCCGGGCCCCTGAGAGTGACGGGCCTGGTCGCAGGTGCGACCCCTATTGTTACGCCACTTTTTAACCACAATTGTCCTGTACCTGGAGACATTCTTTACCTCTCCTTGGGTGGGATTGGCTACATGACACAACTTTGGGCCATATATGCAAAATAAAAAGGAAGTTATTCTTGGCCAATCCAGCAGATAACTATTAGCATATTTTCAGTTAACAACAGACTTGCTCAGTGAAGAAGTGGTGACAAATGAGCCCCACAAGTAGAACTGGATGAGCCAGTCCAAGTTTAAAATGCAAACTGGGGTGGAATTATTAAACTAGTGAAGGAGCATAGATGAATCTGGAATACTTCCAGGATCTTTCATTAGGCCCAAACTCGTTCCAGTAGACTTGATATTGGATCCATCCATAAGAAATTTGAACATTTCTGAAAAATATTCTGATGACCTACATCACCAGTAGAGGTATAGGAACAAGAGGTAAAAGGGAATTTTGAGCCACATGTCTCAGCAAGGACAAATGGAATGCCTGTGTAATTTTGACAGAAGCAGGAAGTTCCAACTCAAAGGCCACAGGGTTTACATATCTTGTAATTTTGAGATGATAGGTGAACTTTGGACCCAGTTTGAGAGACAGTTTACTTTGAGGACTGTTATTAAAAAGTTAGACAAAACCTTCATTATGAAAAGGAGGAACAGCCAAGGTAACTTAAAGAATCTGGTTTTGAGAGAGAACTGCAGGAAAAGCTGATTCTAAAACTGGAGAGAAAGGATTGCAGTTGGATGATGTCATAATGGAGATTCCAAGGAAAAAGATAAGACCAGTCGTTACACTTGTCATTGGATTACTGGGTTGGCTCCGTTTGATTCTTTCAGCAGGGCTATTGGAAAAATAAATATGAAGTGAAGTTAAATTCCCAAATAAAGACATGAGGCACACCCCTATGGCACTGAAAGGGTTAAGGGCGGGCAGCTGCTGTCCCTGCTTTCCAGAGTACAGACAGCAAACTGTCCTCTGGCTCCACAAGAACTATAGGTATATTCCAACATCGCCAACCTCAGATAGGCAATGTTGGAGCTGTGAACTCAGGCAGCAGAGGCAGCTATCAGAGCTTACTGTATGTGGCAAAGTACCACATTAACATATAAGCACACCCACATGAATATGTCAGTGACACTCAATGGGTTTGTGGTGCTGAGCACATCCTGTCCCCTCCCCTAGCGGGCAAGTACAGTGTCACAGCTCTTACCTTAGTTCCTGCGCCATCCGGTGCAGTGCAACTAAGGTACGGGTTCTGGGAGTGATGTTCGGGAGTCACGTCCCGTGTCTCTTCTGGCTTGTGTCCTGGTTGCGTCAGGTGCTTCCTGCGACTGACCATGTCCCCTTCCCATACAGCACATCTGGTCAGAATGTCGCTGGATACAATGCATCTCCCTGACCACTGCATCACTTTCAGGCGCGCGTCTGTAGGTATGATGCAAGAGTCCTTTATACCCTTGGCTACTTGAGACTCCTCCCTGCTACTTCCTGGATGAAGTTAAAAGGGCGATGGACAGTCAGTCCAGTCTCCCTTACGTTGGTGTTCAGTTCGCTATTGTTGTGTCTTGATCTCCTGTGTATGACCTAGGCTTGTCTGACCATCCATTCTGGTGCTGATCTGTGGCTCTGTCTGACTATTCCTCCGTGTTGCCTCCTATAGTGGACATTCAATCTGGTGCAGACCTGTGGCTCTGGCTGACTACCCGCTCTGTGTATGACCCTTTCTTGTATGACCATCCAATTTGGTCTGACCTGTGGCTCTGTCTGACTTTTCCTCCATGTTGCCTCCTATAGTGGACATCCAATCTAGTGCTGACCTGTGGCTCTGGCTGACTACCTGCTCCGTGTATGACCCTTGCTTGTCTGACCATCCAATCTGGTGCTGACCTGTGGCTCTGTCTGACTATTCCTCCATGTGGTCTCTTTACTAGCGGACATCCATCTGGTGCAGACCTGTGGCTCTGGCTGACTACCATCTATAACGACTGCAGGCGTGAGTCAGGTATCCTCCCGTTGTTCGTCTTGGGGAGATCTACTCCACCCTTACTGACTGCAAGTGTGAGTCAGTAGTTCTCACCACTGTTCCTGGTAGGAGTTGTCTGGTTCCGGTTCCAGTCTCCAGCTGAGACTCCATTGGCCTAGCCTAGTCTCTCGCAGTGAGGTCACTTCTGGGCAGCCTACTATTGCTGATAGTTACGCTGGCTCATCTTGCGACCCTCTGCATCCTTCTGTTGCCTCTGCTGATCATATATATATATATATTGACAGGATGATATTCTAATGACCATATCCCCATCCCCAATTCTTAGTGCATATGGCAAGTCTCTATCTCCAAGGCAATGTGTTCGGCACACATCGCCAGATGTACATCTCCATAACATCGACCCCTAGCGCATGTCCCTCCCGGTGAACTAGATGGATTCATTTCTAAGAAACTAGTCTACATTAGTGACCATCAGTGAAGTCCATTGTAGACTGAGCAAAAATATGATGATGCTTGTATTATATTTGGATGCAGATCCACTGATCTGTGAGAGGTAGAGTAACTGACCATTGGACAGTGTCCAGGTATTTGGTAGTTACCAAGTATTGGTCTGGAGAGTTGATCTTGATTGAAACGCTGGCCAAGGCTAAGGTCAGAAGAGGTACATAGTTGGGGTCACAAGAGAACATGTAAACTTGGGATCACATGCCAAAATCAGTCACAGAAATAAGAAAAGAATGCATACCACAGGCAGAAGGTCAAATGCAGGCAGCAAACAATACTATTTCAAGAAACAAGCAATAGTAAATATAAAGACATTCAGCAGACAATGATAAGAACACCCTCAGTTAACAAAAACTTACTTGGGAAAGGACTACAGCAAGATGAGGTTATTTAAAGTCAGAAATAAGTGTGACCTGTTTGTTATTCACTCATTTTCCTGATTCATGCCTCTGGTCATTGAATATTTGAAAGCCATCTGTTTCAAAGGCAGAGGTGCCCTTAAGAGAACTAACAACTTTAGGTAGCAGGAAAGAACTGCACTCATTTTTACACCAAATCAAGGATCTGTGGAATTGCCTGGCACTGCTTGGCTGGCCTGCCATTTTGGCAGGATCAGTATGATGCGCTTTGGGATATTTTCTCTATGTTTAAGGCATTAGCCAGTTAATAGAAACTGCACTCTGGGTAGGACATCATTCCTGCAGAACCTGCTCAGTTCTTTGGCAGGCTTGTTCCTAACTGAGCATCTATGACCAGTTCTTTTTGACTCTAGCTGTGTTACTAACAGTTTAATATAAAAAATAAGTTTCAGCTGTAATAACTTTTAAATCAAATAGATATTGAGTAGGATTGCCCTGTTTTTACTCTGCAGTAAAAGCTTTATCATATATTTTAAGGAGTGTTAGAGGTACACGTTTTTCTTCTTTATTTTCTAAGTTGACTCCATTTATATGGACTAGTCATTCTTCTGGCTTTTTGAAGATACCCAGTTTGTATGTTTGTTTGGTATTCTCAACTTTGCCAGTATATCTGTATCCCCAAAATGGTTTACCAGGAGACTGATATGGGTGCAATAAAAATTAACATAATGTAGGTGTAGGCAATTCTATTCCTGATGTGCCACTTACAGTGCCTACTTTCGGGATGTCTCTGCTTGAGTACAGGTGGATCAGTCAGTAGCCCAATCACTTTATTTGATCCACCTGAAATCAAGCATGGATATCCTGAAAACATTTCTTGTTAGAGACACTTGAGGAATGGTTTTTCTTATCTAGGAAAATTAATTTATTGAATGAGAAAATCTGCTCTGTAAATTTAGCAAATTAATTAAATTTAATGCCTGTAGGTGGGTGGCTGCTTTAGTGGAAATGTTTATTATACATTGATATAGCTGGGTTTAGTATACAGTGTTTCTTATAAAGGATGGCTAGTTATAGTGTATGCCATTTATTTTGTAAGTACTAGCTTGTTCATAAAAAAAGCACGAAGGGAAAACCCCACACAGGCTGCTAAGGTGATCAGATATATCTTTTTCAGACTTATATATTAAGTCCAACAAGACAGTGCTAAAGTCAGTTTACATATACCTCATTCTTTAGTCATTATTTTTCATATATTGAAGATGCTAAAACATGGTAAATAGCTATATATCATGTATTACACTGTCTTACCATCTTCCGTTCATTGCCTGACTCTACTTGCCAAACATCCAAAGTTCTTGCCGATAATTTATGTCATAGCAAACTTTACATAGTGTGTGGTAATCAGGTATTTCTTCATCATTAGTATTGTTGCAGTGCGGGAATTCATTTTTAACATCATATCCATTAGTACACACAATTAAAGACATGTTAAACAATATAATAATTATATTCCAATATTGTGATGCAGTGAACAATGCTTTCCTACAAGTTTTCAGCATGCTTGAAGCAGATACCTTTGCAGTTTGGACAGTTTTGTGTTACACGGTAACACCTATGGATAATTGTATTATTGTATAAAGGGCCAGAATAATCTGACAAAAATAATTTTATGCAAGAGAGCATACACACACATACCATAGAAGAATATACACATGCTTTGTGACTGGATTGGGTTGGGGACAGAAAATAACTTGCACCAAAACCATGTGTTAAAAATCACATCATAACATTTTCTTCTCTTGCTGCTTCTCTCCTGACTCTTTCCCTACTATCTCTTCTTTACTTGCTTTGTTTTATTCTCTCATCCTCCCTCTCTAGCTTACTCTCAACCCTTCTTTTCCCTATTTCAACATTGCTGATTCTGAAGCTAGCAGCTCCATCCTTTATTGTACTGTAAAAAGTATCAATGTAGTTCTTCTGAGAAAAAGAGAAAGCTGCTGATATTTTGACATTAGCTACTACTATAGAGGTGGACATGCATAGAGGGAGAGCTGAAGTTGCTTGCCATTGCAGGGAATGTGGGTGAGATGTGTAGGCAAAGACAGTGACAGACAGCGGGAGTTTAAAAAAATGGCTGACAGGTGACAGACAGACAGGAAATCCTAAACCTTTGTTGAGAATAAGAGTTTCAGATACTAGAGACAGAGACATTCAGCATACTTTCAAACAGAAAATATCAGGCAAAATATCACTCTGCTGGCTAACAGCTCTGTCATGTATTTTATAGTAAAAATCCAAACTAGTATCATTAGGTCCCCCAAACATGCTAGAAGTAAGGTGAATGGAGTAGAAGGAGGGCATGAACATGTTGGTGGTAGTAAAGTGCTGAAAAATCTGACTGTGGCAATTGTTGCTGTTGCTTATGCAATGAATTATGATAATGCTCCTTCTCCTGAGGAGAAAAAAGTGATAAAAGTGATATTAAGAGTTGCACCTCCAGTAGTAGTACTAAACATTTTAAATTAAGATGGCTAGTCACATTGTAATGTTGTTGACAAACTGGAGGAATATTTAGCAGTTAAACCAACTGCTGCATCACACAGTAATAGTGACATAGACACCCCACCACTGCTTTGTGGTGGGGTGCCACTGTCCAACAGTGACAGTGATAGTCTTTCACACACTCTCACATAATGTTTATCTCACTTTCACATATTTCCAACAACCTCAGCCGATCAACATCTGGCTGATGATTAGAGTTGTAATTGGAAAAAAATATAGACATATGATTCTGCATGTTAAAACACCTCATCAGCACCCATTCACCTCCTCTGCTCTTGCAGAGTTCTGCAATTGAGCTCACTGGAACCTCCAAATCTTCACTCAGTGGGTGTGGAGGAGGTGAGCACATTGAATGGGGGAAGTACATGTAGAGGCCTTACCTTTTTGGACTACAACTCCCACCATTTTCAGCCAGGTGTTGGACCAGGAAAAGGGGAGGGGCTGAGGGTACCTGCAGGTAGATGAGCTCCCTACATGCCCTGTCTTGTCAAAATCACTGGCCATACATGACTGGAAGCTGGTTCCTGTATCTTCACTGGGGAGGAGTAATTCATGTTACTCTTCTCCCTTTCTCTCTCTCTCTCTCTGTATAGATAGATAGATAGATATATAGATAGATAGATAGATAGATAGATAGATAGATAATGTGTATTTATTTACTTTTACTTTCATTTTCACATTTTTTTAACTTCATGGCTGGTTTTATTTATACTAGCGGTCAAAAGTTTTAGGACACCTCAATTTTTGCTACTTTTAGTTATTGCCAAATAACTTAACAAAAACATTAGAAAAACATGTAAACATTGGGTATTTCTAAAATCAAGACAAATATTATAATCTATTTACCAGGGTTTTTTTAGTGTTTGTAGATGTGTAAACGATTTTTCGTGCAAAAGCTAAAAAAAAGTGCATTTGTTACATTTGTTTCATCACACTTTATAAATATGTTTACAGGAAATTTGATGAAAATAATGGTATCTTTAGAAAGCCCATCTTATGTCAAGAAAAACAGTATATAATATATGTAGGTACATTAAATGAGTAAGAGGAAAATTATAGCTAAACACAAACACAGTAGAAGTGTTACAACAGCCATTGTCCAGAACGATGCTATATCACTTAGTTGGATAAACAAGAATGCTATATCACGTAGTTGAATAAACAATCCTGCTAGCAAGATAAGCTCATCAACATGGCTCTCAACTGTCTAATTTATGAAGGATAAACCTAACAAGCTCCCAAGTATTGCATTAGAGACATCTCTAGTATTAGTTGGAGACCATTCTGGCATTCAAGGGGTTTGAAACCCCATTTCAATAAATATGGATTTTTATTTGTCCTCTGTGGTGCAATTGGTTTGCTACTGAATGTATCCATTTGTTTATTCTTAGCGCATGAAGTGTTAATGTCAATAGCCCCTCGATAATCAGAGGGTATGCAGAGTATTGCAAAGCACACCCATCTGAGACAGCTGAATCAGTTCCCAGTAGTAATAGGTGAACAGGAGACCACAGGTTTCACAGAATTCCCATACAAAGGTAATTGAACATGCTCCTGTGCATGCCACAGATTCAGGGGGCAGGCTGTTGCTGACAGCCTGTGTCCCCCACAAAAGAGTAAAAAATTGGTAAACAAATAAATAAGTATAAAAAAATTATTGTTTATATAGAAAATGTAACATATATATATATAAAATCTACATAAAAGTAGGATATATATTCTATACTTACATGTGGCACCAAAACGAAGAAGATTATGGCGGTTATGCACTAAGGCATAATAAACAGATGAAGACTTCTCCAGTGATATCACTTCTCCAGTTCCTATGTTATTCTATGGAGCTGATGCACTAAAATCTCCAAAGAATAACATAAGACTTGGGACGAGATGTTAAAAAAGTCATCATAATGAAAAACTTGTTGGATCATGAGTTGATGGTAAAAGAAGGACAATGTTTTCAGAAGTAAATCCATCACGTTTTAAACTTAATCTAAAGAATTAAAAATGATGGTAAGAAGATCTCATGGAACATTGCCGTTAAAAATTCTGATCTTAAAAATTGTCTTTGATTTTGTCTTTGAAATGAAAATATTCAAAGAAACAAAGATATTTTTTGTCTTTGAAAAACATTTTTCTTCTCCAAGTTTAGACCATTTTTATTCTGCTGGGAAAAAAAGACGTTAATCAGACAAAAAAATGACGTTCAAACGAATATTTTTTACAGAAAATCCCTTACATTATGACAGAAGATAAAACCACACCCAATTTTAAGACGGCTTTTTCCCTCTGACGGAGATGGCGGAATTGGATGCAATAAATGATGGAAACATGTCTGAGAATTGACAGTTCATGGTGTAAGAACTTTTTTATTTTGATTACAGACAATTTCAGTTACCACCACTTTCTGAACATCTCACCCTTGGAGAAGTGATATAATTGGATAAATCTTCTCCTCTGTATCACCTCTTTATCACGCCTTAGTGCATCTCCCCCTATGTCGTACAAAGAGAATGTATAGCATAAAAGCATACCCTAGACAAATTGTGTTTAATAAACACATAGAAAGAAATATTTTTTTAAGTTTAACTGTTAATAGCAAGTATTTAGTAGTGTCTTTTGCTAATTACTTTTTTTATTTTGAAAAGCGCTGTTTTGGAAGACTTTGGAAATAAACTGTGAGAGGAATTATTGAGAAGGGAATGTACAAATCTGCTGTTAAGCAGGTACTGCACTAAAAAAATTGCTTTCAGCACCTATCTTAGCTAGGTATTGTATTAGTACATTGTAAATCAGAAAAGCAACATGAACTGTCAACAGAACACCCTTCTGGAAAGATGGAGGCTTATGTACTATGACAAAACTGAGTAATTTTCGGGCAAACCAACTGTACCATAGGGCATGGCTCCTAACATTTCAAATGGCAGTAGAAGGACATTTTAGTTTTAAGTGGTGTTGCTGGGAGAATGACAGGTGGGTGGGACATTGCCATTATTTTATCTATTGGTAGCTCTTTATGTAGCTGAATACATCATTTAGAACAATACCAGAGCACTTTTACACAGACTAATTTATAAACAAAGATGAACAACAGAGAAGTGTGATAAACAGGTGATAAAAAGAAGATGGTGTTCTAAACTCTACCATGTTATTATATGCGCCTATACACTAAGATATATCTAACTTGAGAGATATTAGTGCATAGGCTCCATAGAATAACATAGGGACTGGAGAGTTTATAACACTTTATCACCTTTTTATCACACCTTAGTGTATAACCCCCCAGGACTGGAAAAAGGAGCAGAAGGATTTGAAAGTCAAAGAGGGACTACCCAATTAAAGGGATAGTAATACTTTGTTTTATCTTTATTTTATTTTGTAGGCATTAAAAAAACATGAAGAACGATATGTGTTATCTCTCAAACCTTTACGTTTGAGAGATATTCACAAGCAAAGTTTCCCCTCCTGCCCCTTTTACCTAGTGTAAGCCATCTCTTCTCAGATGTGGAATCCAGTCCATAAACCAGACAGATAACAGAAGGGGTCAATCTTCTTCCTATGAGAACAATGAAAGCCCTGGTCCCTTGACAAGTTTTTCAGATTTTTCCCTTATCTTAATTGAAGATTGTCCCTCTCTGCAATCTACCTGGGCACCTCTCTTCTGCTCTGGCTGAGCAGTGTTACATCAGTAAAAGGGGCGGGAGGGGGATATTTTGTCATTGAATTACTCTTGAACTGCAACTCTGACAGAATTGAAATAACACTCTACAAAGTCCAAATATTATGATGATTAATCAGAGCCACTTTTATTATGAAACATTACTATCCCTTTAAAGAGTGACACTTGGCAGATATGTCATCATACCTCATTAAATGTCCATTGATTTAAATGGTGCTTTTAAACTACCCATTTATATCAATGAGTATTTGAGAAATATTTATTTTCACTGATGCAGTTGGTCTGATCCAGTTTTCTCTGATGCAGTTGGTCTGATCTTGATTTGGACCACCTTTTCTTGGTACATCATACTCACTATATATTTTTTTCTTCGCACATTTAACCCTTTGAGCATCAAAGGGGTACGTAACACACTGCTTTGCAATGCGTTGCATACCCTTCTGGTATTATTATTTATTTATATAGCGCCAAATTATTCTGCAGTGCTGGACAATAAGTAATAGACATACAGAGATATTAAACAGTCCAAATGGAACACAGTAAACAAAGGGATAGGAGGGCCCTATTTGTGACAGCTTACAGTCAAGAGGAAGGTAGGTGGGACACAGAAGGAGTATGTGCTATGGGGTGTAAGTGCCTCTTGCCACATGAGCTGCCGGTCAGTGGATGGGAGAAAGATGTGCTATTGAGTGCAGTAGTACAGGGGAGTGGTGGTTCTGTTTGGGAGAAAAGACTATGAATAATGAGGTTGTGATGGGGATGTAGGTAGGAGAGTGTTTTTAGAAGGGAATGAGAGTGAGCAGAAGTTGGGCAGGCTGTTGGTCTGACCTTGATCATAACTGTTATGGAGGTAGTTGATAGGTGAGAGGTGAGTTTTCAGGGAACGTCTGAATATCTGAAGGCTAGGGGAGAGTCTGATGGGATAGGGGAGGGAATTCCAGAGCTCAGGGTTAAAAATGTATCTGCTAAATTGTGTAAATGTTTCTGGTAACTAAATAATTCTTAGGAATGGTTTCAAATCCATATAGGATGGTTTCACTATAAGAAAATGTAAATGTTATAATTTGTAAATCAATGATCAATCGACCCAGTTAGCTTTAAAACAGACTGCCTTGCATATGCCCAGAAGGGCACAACTTCTGTCTGTAGGTGGCACCAGTTCTCCATAATTCACATTCCCAATTTATGTGGTTGACTGTATATCCCATTATACATAGTCACAAATTGAATTCAATTAGGTGAATAAAATACACACAAGATCAACGATATAAAACTATGAAGTGCTTTGTTCATTTTTAGGTGCCAGTAAAGACTATTATATCTACTATAACTGTCTGTAAATTCAGCCAAAAAAAAATCTACAGCTTTTTGAGTGGCGGCCAGATTGTGTTTTAGCTTGTGATAACTTGGAAATACAAAGAAGAACTGAAGAAAATTGTAGCCAAACCTGCTGCACCATTGATTTAAATGTTTTTTTAAACTCCTAGAATGCTGCTGAGGTCTTCAGTGCATTGAGAAGCAATTCAAGTGGTTAAAAGTCCCACTTAAAGGGATAATAATGTTTCATAATAAAAGCAGCTCTAATTGATCATCATAGTATTTGGACTTTGGAGAGTGTTATTTCAATTCTGTCACATTTGTAGTTCTAGAGTAATTAAATAATAAAGTATCCCCTCCCGCCCCTTTTACTGATGTAACACTGCTCAGCCAGATCAGAAGGGAGGTGCCCGGGTAGACTGCAGAGAGGGACAATCTTCAATTAAGATAAGAGAAAAACCTGAAAAACTTGTCAAGGGGGCAGGGATTTCATTGTTCTCATAGGAAGAAGATTGTCCCCTTCTGTTATCTGCCTGGTCTTTGGACTGTATTCCACATCTGAGAAGAGATGGCTTACACTAGGTAAAAGGGGCAAGAGGGGAAACCTTTCTTGTGAATATCTCTCAAACCTTAAAGGTTTGAGAGATACGACTTATATCATTCTTCATGTTTTTTTAATGCCTACAAAATAAAATAAAGTTAAAACGAAGTATTACTATCCCTTTAAAGCGGAACTTTCAGCTATTACTATGTCGCCATGCATTCATTAAGCGCATGGCGACTAGCTTGTAAACCCAGGCTACAGAGCAGATATCTTGTCAGTGCGCCTGCGCTGTCAGTCCCGGTCTCCTTTGAGTAGCACTGCAGTGTACCATAAGGCAACCGGAAGGGACTAATGGTGCAGGCGCGCAGACCGCACTAAACTGTCCATCAGTCTCCAAACGGCAATGATTTCTTTAGAATCTGCAATTTTTTAAAAGTAAGAGATGGATTTCCAAGCTAGTCGCCATGTGCTTAATAAATTCATGGCGACTTAGTAATCGCTTAGAGTTCCGCTTTAAATTTACATGACTTTTTAAATTTGTAGTTTCCCCCATGGTGTAGTTCATTTGCACCAGAATTGCTTAAGTTCTTCTTAATCTTTTGAATGCCGGAGGGGTACACAACGCATTGATACCTTGTTTTTTTCATCTTCACATTTTTTTCTGCACTTTTATGTCTATGATGGAAACTTCCCTGAATCTTTGTTTACATGGAGTTTTCTGGTCAGTCGATCATCAAAGCAAGATAGTGAAACAATGTAACACTGTCCCTGCAGAACTGAATTGTATCACTATCACATTCCCTGACAGAAAGCTTTCTGAAAACATCTCAACTCAATGGCAAAGACATAAAAGTGTGAAATTTAACTAAGATGAAATAAAACTAATAACAACCATAGTGAATTTTACTTTTCATTTTGGGCACTTGCAGAATTATGTAAAGTCAAAATAAAAGGCTAATATCCCCATATAAATGAGAGTAAATGTTTAAAAAACAGGGATGTCCAAAGTTTTTTCTTGAATGGCTGGCCTGAGAAAAGAACAGAATGAGTAATCAATCGAGGGTCAGATACTGCTGAATAATGAATGGAAATGAAAATTTAGACTGCATATTATACTCATTCTTATCCAGGCTAATAATCTACCCTAAATTCTTGCCATATAAACTTCAATCATCATGAAATATCTGTCTCAATACTAAAGATCAATAAGGAATATTGGGCCATGTTTCTAAAAGCAAACTGGAGTTACTCAGTATCCTATGGGAATTACACTGCTTATGTGCTTCGAGTCAATATGGTGAGTTCAAAATGTTGCCAGCCTAAGAATGGCGCCTGCAAAATAGCAGAGATTAAAATGTCCCTGAGTCCATTACGGTAGGGTAAGGGATAAGTTGTACTGTATGAGTTTATGTACTGTATGAGTTAAGCCAGAGAGATCTCCAACAGGGGTTAATACCAGACACCAATGGTTTGCATCTATTTGCATCCATAAACCTGTACAGTGCAACATACTCCCTACCATACAGTATTGAGTATGGTGAAATTTTAAACTCCAATGCTAATGCGCTATAATTATCAGCGGTATTACCACAGCAACATTTCCATAGTAAGCCAAGTTATTCTAGGAGGGTAACCAATTCTTTAACCCCTTGAATGCCAGAGAGGTCTCCAATGCATTGTTTCACATTAGTTTGGACATCTCTGTTTTAAACTGTTTATACTGAAATGCCTATAAGCATTAGAAGCAATTTATATAGCTGGCATTTCCATAGTATTGTACCAGTATAACAAGCCAACAGATGACAGAGACTTTTGTGTTTGGGGAAGATGATAAGTAGTCTGGAGGACATTAGATGGCTGCCATCACTAACATCTGCTGCTGTAGGTGTTTCTTTTGGGGCTGCTAAGCTTCCTTAAGCCTTAATTATTCTCCTCCCGTGCACATTGGCACAGTTTGTGTTGCAGCCATTCATGTGTGATGTAGGGAGTAGAAAATGGGTAAAGATTATGTATCAAAATCATGTATTTTTGCAGAGTAACAGGAATTGATCCTAATTTTGTTGACAGCTAGCACTACCAGAATGTTGGCATTTACATGGTGCACTGAAGTGATATTTTGAAGTGCAAGGGTGGCCGATGATTCCCTAACAACTGTTTTGCTACAACTCATATGATTCTTATCTGGCCTGTTGAAGATAATATCCAATATTAACCTCTAACAGGAGAACCAATTAGGTTGGATATCTTCACATAAATAGATAAAATTAAATTTGAGAACAAGCTGGGTGAGGATAATGGCAGTTTTAATCCAGCAACATCTGAGGAGCCACATGTTTCCTACTTTCTTAAAGGGTATTGAGGGCTGTATTAATATTCTGAATTTGGGCACTTCTGGAGAAAACCAGCTGCAACACAGGGATCTGTAAATACCCCTAAAATTAAAGGGGGCTCACAACCCTTTCAGTGCTAAAGAGGTTTCCAAGGCATTGCTTTACAATGTGTTGGAAAACCCTCTAGCACCCAAGGTCTTCAAAAACCCATTTAACTCAATGGGAATTGTGGGAATTTTTATTTGTCCCCATGGTGCAGTTCATGTGCTCCAGACTTGCTCCTTCTTGAATACAGCCCTTGGTGAATCATTGTGCAGATGTGCAACTATCATGCAAGTTAAATATTTCTCCAGTGCACCCCACTAATCCATTTACAGTTAGCTAGTCACAGTGTATATAATATGGCTGTCATAAGAAGTTAGATAATGAAGGAGTTCGATGGCGATGTTGTGGAGGATAGGAGAAACATGTGGAGAGAGTAACACTGGATGAGAAGAGGAGGAAGGATTGGAAGTTTAAAGTGGACCTGTCAGATGGTTATACATAAGAAATTTTTGGAAAAGCTTTCAAAGCCACCTACAAGATACAAAGCGACAATTTCACGTTAAGGGCTGGATGGGAGTTAAAAAAAATCAGATGCCTAAGTGGAGGTGAAGTGGGAGGAGAGGAAGAGAAATGAAGGGGGTGAGGGCCAGTTTTGTAGGTTTTGATCGACAGGGAATAGGTAGAAAGTTGGAAGAGCAGTATTGTTGATAGGAGTAGTAGGAAGATAGAATAAAGAAGAGTACGAAGTGGGGATATGAGTCGTAAGGAGATGGGAGAGGAGGAGCAGGAAGTGGAGAATGGAAGAGGATGATAGGCAGACAGAAGAAAAGCAGGAAGTGGGAAAAGGAGAAGAAGAAATGTAGGAGAAGAGAAGCATGAAGTGGGGATAGAAAGAGGAGGATAAACAGAGAGAAGAAGCAGGAAGTAGAAATAAGGAAAGTGAGAAGGTGCAAAAAGGAGGAGCAGATAGAGGGGTATAGAAGGACTAAAAAATAGGAAGTGAAATATGGAGAAATCTTAGTGCGTTGGCTCCATAGGTTAACACTGGACTTGGAGTAATGATATCACTGGAGAAGTCATCTACAGTTTATTGCCTCTTTATCGTGCATTAGTGCATCTCCCAATATGAATCCTTGGGTGTTATGCTAAAGAGTGATAAAAAGGTGATAAAGCTGAGATCACTTCTCTAATTACTATGATATTCTGTGGAGCTTATGCACTAAGATCTCCAAAGTTGGAGAAATCTTAGTGCATAGGCTCCATAGAATAACAATGAACTGCATAAGTGATATCATTGGAGAAGCCATCTCCATGTTGTCACCTCCTTATCATGCCTAAGTGCATCTCCCCCTTTTTTAATAGAATCAATGTATATTTATATGTAGCTCAAATACCATTTTCGACCTTAAAATGACAATAGCAGGCCACATCCTGGATGTATATATACACAATTCCTATGTATCCATAAAGTTTAAATTGATATTGGCAGGCCACATCCTGGAAATATATATACGCAGTTCATATGTATCCATAAAATATTCTGCGTGTAGAAAACCTATGATTCCCTTAGGACAAGAGTAGCCAGTATTTGGACTTACAGCTGTTGATGACTACAACTATCATCATCCTTATCCAGCCAGTTGGGGATGATGTGAGTTGTAGGTACCAACAACGGGGCTCTGGGGTCCAAAATATTGATTACCCCTACCTTTGGGCATAAAAGGTTTATACTGTTGATATAAAGTAGACCCCAGAATATACCCTCTGGGCTCCCGGTGAGAGACGATTGGTAATGTGAGAATACAGAAGCAAGGCTACAAGTAGTAAATCCAATAAACTCAGAACAGAGCATGCACACAGTATGCAACTGACCTGTGTGAGAAGCAGCAAAGGAAGAGGAAGCTGTGATGCAGGGTTGGACTTATATACCCTGATGTTATCTCTGATTGGTTGTTCAGTTTTTCTGTGTTTTCCTTTGCTGCTGTGAGGATCAGTAAAGTAAGATGATGCAAAATATTCGCCTCCTGTCTTTAATAAAATTCTGATTATTCGGTCACAAAGCTAGAATAATCTCCAATTTCACCTTAAATAAAATTGTCCAAATTAAACACGTGGCTCCTGTTTCACATTGAAGTAGGCAACCCCAAGACAGATCAAGTGGCCCTATCCTAAACACTGTCCATAGTAATGGCACAAGGAGTCACTATAACGGTATCTTCCGTCTCCATGTGTGATTTATTCTGCATATAAAGCATACATGGATTCTATCAATACAAAATAATTCATAATGATTATTATACATTATATAATCTCACTTTCCTACACTTTTTGACTTTTAACATGTGTTATGATAAAGTACTCCATATTGTTAAAGTTTTTAATTTGTGTTTTTGTTTTATGTAAGCAATAAATTAATTTATTTTCCATATATTTCATACACAAACATTACATACACATATTTATGAAATATATGTATTCCTTTTGTTGCTCAAGATGTTAGAATTATAGTACATGTATACTCTTCTTTATATATGGCCTACTTTGCCCAAGGATTTAAGATAAAATGTTTTTTTATTAAAAACATATACCATATAGTAAAGGTTATTGAATTTTCTCACAAGCTGCTGGACACTCATAGAACCGTGACAGTCAAAACTGGCCCACGGGCCAGTAGATTGACAGGTCTAATTTAGTTGCAGATTAGGAATTTGACATTGCCTGACTCAATCTTCTAACTGTTGTGCCTAAGTAAAGAGTGTCAGGAGAGCAGTAATGCAAGTTAGCTTCATGGACGAACTGTCGATAAGCGTGATTTACCCTTTGCAACAACTCAGAACAGGCCGTTGGCTGATTTAGATTACTTTCATAATCTATAGACAAATGAGATTCATGAACTGCAGTTCATGAACAAACCCCCGGAGGGCAGCAAAACATCACCCAATTTCTTTGGTTCTTTCTAAACCCATAACAATAATCATTACCTGTTTCCTATGCCCTGAAGACTTTGAAATGTATCTTTTGTCTTATTTTAAACCTGAAGTTCTTGCCCAGAATAATGTGACAAAATGTTGCCGCAAAATCAGTAAAAAGGAAAAACAGTGGAAGGACAACTGGATCTATGTTTCTGTCACCATTTCTATAATTCATAATACTTTCACTAAATTAGTTTTGATAGTTTTCTACTGCATTCTGGGAAATCAGTAGCTACTGTTGTTAATCTTTAAGGATCAGACTCATATGCAACACATTGCTTTACAATGCACTGCAAACCCCTCCAGTCCTTAAAAGAGTAACTCCAGATACTGTATTTCAAAGAAACAGAATCATTGTACATGATCGGACTTTTTTGTATTTTTGATGCGTTGAATGCATTTTTGACAAAATTTAGAAGATGCCATGCTGAAAACCCCCTCAGAATTAGCATGCTAAGGATCTACTGAAGGAATAAATGCAATCGCTATTATTATAGAGAAATAACATGAAATGTGGAGAATACATTCTCTAAATATTTAAGTGTATGTAGTGTTTGGGTACATTTTTGTGATGCAAGTATTTCCAAATATGGTACTTTTGAACTTTAATTACCTATGATAACCTGTTATACCCAAACCTAATATCTGAAATATTGTTTAAACAGATACCACATATTGAAAGTCTATTTCCACTTTAATTGTTTGTGTGCGTGTGTGTGTGTATATATATATATATATATATATATATATATATATATATATTCCTAACTTGTGTTAAAAAAATAAGTAAATAAAAAAACTGAACAATCTGCACTGGCCCATTGGTCACAACAAATTGAGTTCAGTCGTCTCAGCAGGGAATTTAAAAATTACCTCTGTCAGTTTCAGGAGTAAAAATATAAACTGTTATATTCAATTGACAAACCAATATCAGATTAAAAAAAATCCCAGCTAGTCATAGGTCCGGAGGTATGTAAAACATATGACTGTTGTGATCACTTTGTTAGCCAACCCTGGAGGTACCAACAGTGCTTGTTTTTAGGATATCCGTGAATGAGCACAGGTAGACAAATTAAAGTGACTGAGCCATTAATTAGTCCAGATGTGCTCATAGAAATATACTGAAACCATGCCCTGTAAGTATGGCAGTACTCATCCTATATAATAATTCGCTAGGGTGTTTGTCATGATGCAGTCATGCGCAGTAGTGACTGCCCACGTTTGGCCAGTCTCTACTGAGCATGATTGCATTGTGTGAGTGAGGTGACGCAAGACTGCATCGCGTGGAGCAGTGAGGTAGTGGCCAAAGGGGTACGCAATGCATTGCTTTGCAATGCAGAGTGCCAAAGGGGTACGCAATGCATTGCTTTGCAATGCGTTGCATACCCCTCTGACACTCAAAGGGTTAACATTACCTGGATCTTGGCCCGTGTACATGGGCTTTTACACTAGTATTATATATATAATATCACTATAAGCAGTATGTATCATCAATGTGTGCTGTGTATATAGCATCTCTCTATGCCTGATAGACGAACAATGTATATGTATCTCTGTAATTTACTATGTATATAACTATCATGAGTTATGTTATATATAACAACACTGTCCACCGCATATACTACTAATTTACAGTGAATATAGCACTTTAGTGTGGAGTGTATACTGATGTGCAATGTGTATAGTATAACTGTCTTGTTTTTTAAAGTTGCTTTATGGTAAAATGTCTATAGTAGAGCTCTATATACTCTGAGTGTATAGTACCATGCATGATGTTGATAATATTGATTCCTTGGGTGTAAATTACTCCTGAGTTGAGTATGTAATACACTACCTGGACCTTGGCCCATGTATATGGGTTTTTACACTAGAATTATATATAATATCACTATAAGCAGTATGTATTATCAATGTGTGCTGTGTATATAGCACCTCTCTATGCCTGATAGACCAACAATGTATATGTATATGTATCTCTGCAATTTACTATGTATATAACCATCATGAGTTATGTTATGTATAACAACACTGTCCACGGCATATACTACTAATTTACAGTGAATATAGCACTTTAGTGTGGAGTGTATACTGATGTGTAATGTATGTAGAATAACTGTCTTGTTTAGAGTTGCTTTATGGTAAAATGTCTATAGTAGAGCTCTATATACTCTGAGTGTATAGTACCATGCATGATGTTGATAGTAATGATTCCTGGGGTGTAAATTACTCCAGAATTGAGTATCTAATACAGCAGTTAGGTATGTACAATTCACTTAAATACGTACATAGTACTTCTTTGGGATCTATTTAACCCTTTAGTGACAGCTGTGTGCGTACGCGGCTATCACCTTAATGCCCAGCTAACATTTTTTTTTCTAAATGATTCCGGAGTCCCCGAACGGCATGCAGCCACTCGGAGACCTGGACTTCCGGTACTTACCAGGTACGTCCTCTGTCACTAAGTGAAAGTTTTTGCGGGACGTACCTGGTAAGTCAATTGTCGCGATGGGGTTAAAAGATTAGTACTATGTCAGCACTGTGCAAACTGTTTTTGCTCTTTATTTAACCCCTTAAGGACCAGCGGTCCTGGGGCTGGTTTCTCTTTAACCCTTTAAGGACCATTGATGGTCCTGGCACGTCATGGGTCTGTGAGCTATAAGGACCCATGACGTGCCAGGACCATCATGGAATTCAGGGCTCCCCGCGTGGCTGCACGTCATTTGGGGAGCCCTGAATCGTATTAAAAAAAAGAAAATGGTCCGTGGTCCTTAAGCGTCAGCCGGATGCCTGATTGGCCGGTCCTTAAGGGGTTAAAGACCAGATTGAGGACGTTCAGCGCGCCGGCACATGTGACTGATCACGTGCTGGAGCTCCAAATGGGTGACAGTTCTGGTCTTGGAGTGGTTAATTTCAGACCCCGCTACTACGGGAGAGCTGTGAGTTAAAAATATGTGACGTGCCAGGACCGTCTCTGGTCCTTTAGGCGAGGACAGCAGTGATCTAATAAATCAGTTTGGATTTTATTCAACAAATGTATGTAAGAGGTAGGTCAAATTCAATCATTAGCATGCAGGGTTGTTGTACTGCTGGTGATATGGAAGGGATGCCCTCTCTCAAACATTGCCAGAAGTTAGACAACCCTGAAGTCTGAGTGAATTCTCACTGCATATATATATATATATAACAATAGTGATTTATAGCCTGTCTGCTATTAACCTTTTGAGTGCATTGTGTTGCGTACCCCTCTGGCACTCAAAGAGTTAAAAAATTGATTTTTAGGAGTAATATAAAAGCAGCATAACAAAAGTTGAAACCAACTTTATTAATACAAAAGTGCACAATTACAGGCCTAGTGCTAGTCACAGGTCTAGTTAAGTCACTTAACAGACTGAACTACTTTTGAGAACCATGGGAAGTCAGTTACAGTTACACAATGGTAGGGGCAAACAGGTGATTAGGCCCCAGGGGCCTATTCGTCCATCTGTTTTAGCTAATTTGTCCTTTTGTCATGTATATCTCAGGAGGGCTGCACTTTGGGTTCAGATAGGCTGCATTTCAGCCATGGGCCACATATTGGCATAGCTGGGAACTCTGATTCTCTGTATGTGGGGAGTTTCTTCTTCTCTACCCACATCTGCTCCTTCCCTCTCTGTTTTTTCCATTTCTCCTCCTTCTCTCCCATTTCTTTTCCTTCCCCAGCATTTTCCTTGCAGGTCCGTGAAGTCCCACACCTACTCACTATTAAACCCTGCCCCCTTTTTTGAAGCGAACTGCGTCATATATCTCCCACAGTAGTACCAAAGGAGTCCCCTTCTGGGGAGATCAAAATGGAAAGTTCCCAAGTATGCATATTTTTTTTAAATAAAACTTTATTTATCCTTAAAAAATTGAGCCCATATTAATGCTGGCATTAATGGGCATAGAATAAAGCCATTCACTATGAGCCTATCCTATTCAGTTTTGTAAATCATTTCTTACCTCATAGGCTATATTTAATCCTTTAAGGACCAGAGGGGTGTGAAATGTATTGAAATCAATGCATTGCACACCCCCTCCAGTCCTTAAAGGATTAGGAGCCTTTGACACAGGCAATATCAACACATCCTTGAAGCATCAGTGATGTCTCTCTCATTGTGAAAAGTACAATGCTGGGCTATGGTCCCTTTCACATGGGTGACTCTCACCTAGTATGAATGCACCAAAGTTCAGAAAGGTTCATCTTTAGTACTTGCACACAGGAATGCAGTAAAGGTGCAGCATGGAAGAGCTGCTCAGTGGCCTGTATGGTACTGTCAGCAGACCTTTCACACATGTATTGTTGGAGGGTGTGAATGATGCTCATCCATCTTTATCTATGGATCTATATCAAGAGTTTAACATATAAGAAAAATAACTTCTACTTTTGTGGGTAAATTAATGTGTACCTCTTTCACCTTATACTTGCCTTTCTAACCCATTGAATGCCAGATGGGTGTGCATTGCATTGTATTGAGTTGCATACCCCTCTGAAATTTAGAAGGTTTTGTATTCTATACATTTTAAATGTAATTTTAAAGACATCTGCCTTTTTGGCATAGTGTGTAGAATAGATAAGGCATCATTCCAGGTTCTATCATAATCCAGATTTGTATGTGTGTAGCATTCACATTGTCTCTCTTTTAAACACACACGACTACACACACACACACACACACACACACACACACACACACACACACACACACACACACACACACACACACATACACACACACCCTCTCTCTCTCTCTCTTTCAGATACATGTAGTCACAGTATCTCTTTTAGACACATGCAGCCACAGTCTCTTTTTTAAAGACACATGCACAAACACACATGCACACACACACACACACACACACACACATGCACACACACCCTCTCTCTCTCTTTCAGACACATCTAGTCACAGTATCTCTTTTAGACACATGCAGCCACAGTCTCTTTTTTTATAGACACATGCACATGTACACACACACACACACACACACACACAGTCTTTTTTACATGCACACACAGCATCTCTCTGTCTCACTCTGTCTGTTTGTCTCTCTCTCTCTCAGACACACACACACACACACACACACACACACAAACACACACAGTCTGTTTTACATGCACACACAGCATCTCTCTGTCTCACTCTGTCTGTTTGTCTCTCTCTCTCTCAGACACACACACACACTCACACACACACACAAACACACACAGTCTGTTTTACATGCACACACAGCATCTCTCTGTCTCACTCTGTCTGTTTGTCTCTCTCTCTCTCAGACACACACACACACACACACACACACACACACACACACAAACACACACAGTCTGTTTTACATGCAAACACAGCATCTCTCTGTCTCTCTCTGTCTGTCTGTTTGTTTCTCTCTCAAACACACACACACATACTCTTTTTCACTGACACACACAGAGTTTCTGTCTACACACAAACAGGGGAGGGCTGGCAAATTTTGGCCTAGAACAATCAAGTGGTCCATTTTTACTATCGCTCCAGCCCACTGTCCCACCCCACCCCCTTTTGTTAGTTTTATTATTGGCATTATGTGCAGGTATCAACTTATTTACAGATCTTTCCTTTACCGTTTGGCAAAGTTAGGATCTGTAGTATGTTCTGCTATGCTGGAGCATGTATCAAGAAACATTAGGTCACTGTTGTTCCGGCCCAGTGCTGCAGCTCCTGCTGGGCCGGTGATGTATCCGCGCTCCTCCCACCGCTTGTATCATCAAGCAGGACAGAGACCCAGCTACGCTGTCACTGCTGGGCCGGCCAGCACACCTTCAGCTGTCAGAGCAACAGGCGCGAGGAAGCAGCCCACTGCTCTCTAGTTGCTGGGCCGGAAGCCACCCCCCCTGCTGGCAGCAAGTGGTAGTAAAGATTGGTGTGGCCCTCTAGCAAAGAATTTCTACACAATTTTTTTGTTTTGTCTCTGTACTCCAGCACATTGGATTGGAAATGACTAAGAGGATAAATTGCACTGTCAGCTTTAATTCAAGGGTAATCTTAAACAAAGTCATCATATCTAGTATTTTGTTATAAATCCTTTGTATTTGATGACTGCCTTAAGTCTGCAAACCATAGACGTCTCCAGATGCTGAACACTCTGCCAGGCCTGTACTATAGCCATCTTTAGTTCCTGTTTATTTCTGGGCATTTCTCCTTTCAGTTGTCAGCAAGTGAAACATATGCTCAGTTGGATTCAGGTCATGTTATAGACTTGGTCATTTGAGAACATTACACTTTTCAGCCCTGAAAAACTTCTTGGTTGCATTAGCAGTATGTTTGGGGTCACTGTTCTGCTGCAAGGTGAAGTGATTTCCAATGTGCTTTGTGGCATTAGTTGGATCTGAGCAGATAAGACGTTTCTGTACACTTCCAGTGCTGCCATACATGCCCAAGCTTTAACACTACCTCCGCCATGTTTCACAGATGAGGTGGTATACTTTGGATCTTGTGCTGTTAATTTCTTTCGCCACACTTTCCTCTTTCCATCACTCTGGTGCAAATGAATATACAACATAGTTGACCCGCCTAATGTTTTGGCTATGTCTCTGATCAATTTATTTAAAATGTTCAGCCTCATGATAGCCTGCTTTACTGGCATTGACACTTATTTGTTCCTCATGTTGAGAGACAACAGAAAAAGACTGTAAATACAAATGCCACACCTTGAATCACCTCTAGACCTTTTGTGGTATTTCTTTTTGTTCAAAGTGTGGTTGATCTTGTGCAAGTCACCAAGTCCAGAATAAGCAAAGCATCCCCACACCTGGATATTTTCTGCACTATATTTAATTGTAGGTTTTACACACTGTAGTGTTAGCCCGTCATGCTGCCATCTTGTCATATGAACTCTGTGATTGCAACCAAAAATTTAAAAATGTTGATTCTTCAATAAACAGGACATGTTTCCAGTCTTCCACTGTGAAGTTTCCATTTTGTTTGGTCCATGGTAAAAGCTTATATTTGTTTTTTCAATGAAGAAGTAGTTTAGAGACCACTACACTCTCAAAAAGAATGTACCTTGCCAGTTATATTTTGACTGTGCTTTTGCTCACTGGGGTAGAATGTTCCTGGTTCAGATGGGCTTGAATTGTGAATGGAGATGCTGTTATATTCCGGATTGATGTTAGCCTGATATACTGGTCTTTTGATGGTGTTGTCACTGTAGGTCTTCCTGGTCTTGCACTGGCTGAAAATGATTTTGTTTCAGAAAATCTTTTCAGCGTGTGTGTCAAACTGCACCCTTAGAAATATTCAGCTTAGCTGCAGTTTGGCACTGGGAAAGTTTTCGGCACTCAGGAGAACAGCTTGTCCTTGAATTGCCTCTCTAAGCTCCTTGATTACAAAAGATATTTCAACTGATGTCCTTCTTCAAAGGTTATAACAGGGGCACTAGTAGAAGTACTAGCAGGACCATACTAATATCAGGTATTAATAGTTAAAAGACAAATACAACTCACATGTATGCTAGCATTTTTCACCCATTGGAAAATATTCTTCCACCCATTGATTTACGTGGTTTTTGTCTTTTCGCTATAAAAACATGACGTTTTGCTAGAAGTGGAACACAAGAGAAACAGCTACAGAGTGAGGTAGACTTGCTGTGCTATTCTGCTGTGATCTTTTACAAAATTGCAGCACGAGAGGCTCATGGTGACTGCTATCACAATGAGAAGGTTTAAAATGAATAAAAGGAGGAACTGGAAGGACCCTTATGTGTCTACTGAGTCTGAGTCAGAGGAGGAAGTGACCACTACAGAACAAATGCTGGCCAGTCCCTTTAAATCATCCCTAGGGATCTTGGGGAAATTAATGTTAAGGGAGGAAGAAGAAGGTAGCAGTAAGAGCAGGACAGGTCAGCTGCCTGTACCTGCTGCCAGATGTGCTGCACCTGCTGTTCCTGCTGCTAGACATGCTGCGACTGCTGTCAGACGTGCTGTGCCTGCTGCCACCAGTGCTGTGCCTGCTGCCAGTGCTGAACCTGCTGCCACCAGTGCTGTTCCTACTGTGAGATGTACTGCCCCTGCTGGCACCAGTGTTGTGCCTGCTACCAGTGCTGAACCTACTGCCACCAGTACTGTGCCTGCTGTCAGACATGCTGCCCTGCTGCCACGAGTGCTGAACCTGCTACCAGTGTGTCTTGTAATACTCAGGAGGGGGGAAGGAGAAGATGATGCCAAGTGAGACAGCAGGGGACCCTAAGTCCCACTTGCCATCCTCAAGTAGTCCTGCCAGTGCTTGTACTACTATTAAGAAGGTCCAGCAGCTTGTTAGCTTTAGGAGGGGGTAATCATCATGTTACTAGTGACTGTTAGGAGGAAGACTCAGGGGCTGAAATTGATGTGGCTGGTGTTGGTGGTAGTAATAGTGAAAGTGACGGTCAGCCAGTGGGACTAGTGTCAGGGAAGTGGTAGGGGAAGTAATTGAGAGCGTCCAGGCCAGCGGTGAAGGGAGCCCACACCATTCCCCTGACCCTGGAAATCCCCTTGCCCCTACGGTATTGTCCATGTAGATCATGATCCTGAAGAAGGCAGAACTGTTACCACCTCAATAATACCACCATTACCAGGAGCACGGATCAGCTGCAGGAGGACAGAGGGACTAGTGGTGGTAGTGATGATAATGGTAGAGAAGCTGGGATAGAAGAGACATTGTTGGACTTTTTAGCCCAAACTTAGTAGGAATGAGAGACAGTGATGGGGATGGGCATCACCACTGCCACCACCAACACCAGCAGTGAGCTTTTGGAATTTGCGGAATTTGCAACTGCTCTAATTCCTGCTGCTGAGTTGCAAGGGCAGCAGGATGCTGAGGAGCAGGCTAGTGTGCCACAGACCACTGTGGACACAGTGGGAATGGGGTCAACAAGTGATCCAGGATTAGGAAAGGTTCCACTTGCCAGTAGCAACAATACTCCTGGTCCTACTTGCTGTGTTGATTCTGAGGCAGTAGCAGCAACATCATCCTCCATCATCCAGACAGTGAAGGGGAATGTGGAGGAGAAGAAGAAAAAGGCCATTCTTCTCCACCTTCCCCCCCCCCCCGAAGTAATGGGTGTGAGATTATTTCTCTTTTGGGGCAGGCACAGTGCAGTCATCACCTACAGCACTGTGCACAATTTGTGACAAGTCAGTGAGAAGGGGAAAGGAGGGAACGCTCCTTGGCACAACCACCCTAATAGCACACATGAAACACAGACACCATGACATTTATGTCAAACATGTTAAAGCCAAACACTCACCACAGAAATAGAGCATCACTGTTGCTGTACCCGCAGACTCTCCAGAAAGGTGATAAGAAGCGAGGCGGAGTTCAAAAAGGAGGAATAATAGAGAAACCCAAGCTGAAGCTGGAAGTTCGATGACGAGCGAAACAACTAGCTTGCCATCACCTTCTTGCTCTAGGGTAACTACCTATTCTGTCAATACACCTTGTTCATCGTTACTCCCCCCCCCCAAATGATAGCCATTCTGTAGATGTTAGGATGTGACAGTTCATGTCCACCCATTGCACACTGTGTGGTGCACTGACGACACATGGCAGTGTAGTGGAGGAGAATCACAAGCAGGGCATCAAGTGGCATCTGAAGAGATTCCATCTTGCAGAATATGCTAAGCTGGTGGCAGGGAGGGTACATAATTACTGCTAAACTGTCAGCAAGTTGCCATGTGTCCTTAGCGGGGTACGGACAAGGGGCATAGTGACAGCAGCTATACTTGATTTCTGGTGTCATGGTGTTTGGATAGAATTGTGCCAGGTGTTATTTACCACACACCTTGTGCACATTGCAGTTGCTGATGAGAGGCACAGTTCCTGTTCTCAAGGGAATGATTTCTATTCTAGTAACAACACACTCATGTTTTTGGAGGAGGTGCTGGTGGAGAAAAATTATTGACTGACTTCTTCTTTTCTTCACATATACCAAAAGTAGTATGGGATAGTTATGGTGCTGCTACTGCCCCAGGCGCGTCACTGGAGCTAGTCCTGGCAAGTGGAACCTTCATCATCCATCACCCATATTACTGCTGTTTTTGATCCAATTCCCTTTTAGCTGCCTAATCATTCTGCTGCTTAACCCCTTCGCGTCCTGTGACGTACCTGGACCGTCACGCTGGTCCGGCACTTAAGGACCAGTGACGGTCCTGGTACGTCACGTACTTTTACTCACCTCGCTCCTGCAGGAGCGTGGTGAGTAATACCGTGGACTGAAATTGATCGCTCCAAGACCGGAGTGATCTCTTTCAGTCCTCCTTTCAATGTGCCGCCCCACGTGATCAGTCACGTGGGACGGCACGTCGAACGCGTCTATCTGGTCTTTAAAGGACCAGACACCGCGGGATCGTTGGACCCTAAGGGGTTAAACAATTCAGCTGCAGCAACAATAACAGCAGTCACAAATTCTGCATCTACATCAGGGAATTTGACAGTGGCCACTGGAAAACACAACATGACCTGCTGGCACTAGGCCAGTATGGCATTTTTTTCCCTTAGGGCTTCAGCTTGAAAAAAATAAAATAAATATACAAAAAAACCCCATGGGCCTACAAAAAAAGAAACACTTTTTGGGCGGTTTGTTTATAACAAGCCTAAGTCCTACAAATCAATGTTTCCTCAGGGCTTGGGGTTCTAATAAGTCTAAGTCCTACAAATCAATGTTTCCTCAGGGCTTGGGCCTCAAACAACAAATCTTACAAATCATCCTCTACAAAATACTCTGTCACATCAAGTATCAGTCTACCCCAGTGGCAGCTTACGTCAGGGGGTCCCTGTCTCTATCACTTTACATATAAATTTCTTATGTGTTGTTTATTTACTTTTTATTAACTGTCCCCTAATACCAGTCAACACCCCCCCAAAAAAACAAATTCCCTGTGCAACTGATTCTTTCTCCAGACTCCACCAACCAACACAGGCACCCTCCTCAGACCCCTTTTATTCCATGTCTTATAGTTTTTTTTTATTGTACTTAGGATTTATTTTTTATTAACTGCCCCCCCAATCCCAGAAAACAAACCCCCAAAAAACATTCCCTGTTCAACTGATTCTTTCCCCACACTCCACCAACACAGGCACCCTCGTGCCCCTTTTATGTTTTGCCTTTCGGGAATAAAATAATATTTGCTATGTGTTGGGTGTAAATTCAATAAAGTGCCATTATTCACCGATTTCAGTTTGAGGCAAAATTTTTCACCCATCCCTATTTCTGAGTAATAAGTATCAACTGATTACAAGATCTGACTAATTTCTATTAAAACATCAAGTAAAACCGATTGGTGATGGTGGACTCCATTGGACCCCATTGTATATATATATATATATGTATATATATATATATATATATATATATATATATATACACACACACACAGTGTATGTACAGAGAGAGAGAGAGAGAAAGGGAGAGATATGCACACCCCCTAATTAACCCTATTAGGTCCAGAGGGGTGCACAATGTTGTACACCCCTCTAGTTGTGAAAGGGTTAAAACCCCCTGATCTATTAGTAATCTCCCTTTCTGACTTACAGCTAGTATAGCAAGGACATAATGTCCTTAACCCTTTGAGTGCCAGATATGTGTCTAATGCATTGCTTCAAAACATCCCTCAGGGACTCAAAGGACCACATATCCCTTTAAATCAGGGACACATATGAAAAAGTCATGCAACCCTGCAGTGTGTCTCTGATTTAAAGGAATATGAGGTCATCTTACTCAAATTATTAAACTATGTCCAAATTATTTTCTTTTCTACTCAATGAAGAAAACACAATTTTTTCTGACCACTTAGACCGTTTAAAGGAGCAGTAAACTTTATTTTAATAAAAATGTATATGTTATAGAGCTTTTCCTGTTGAGTAAACAAGGGTGCTCCAACTACTGTCAGTTATTTTATTCAAATGTTATAACAGTTCCCATAATCAGGAAGTGAATTTACTGTGCATTTACTTCCTGGTAATTCTAACTGACAGGAAGTGACTCAGCAGTTTCTATCACATTCTAAGGAGAACTGTTTGTCAGTGACTTTCCTCTCAAGAATGTATCAGAATATCTACTTGGAATCTGATGAGTGGAGGCCACAGTTAATGTAAAAAAAAAAAAAAAAAAAAAAAAAACGGAAAAGCTCTACAATATATTTTCTCATAACTAAAGTTTATTTATTTAAGCTATGATGGGGAAATATGCCAAATTTGTGGTGCTGTGTGTGCCATGCTTCTTGCTTTTTTTTAATAAATTGTATTTCTTACATTTGAACAAACTCCATTGATTCTGTACATAAAGCAGCTGTTATAGACACATATCTTGTGCAAGTTATACTCTAATTTAGAGATTTAACTTGGCTGCTGTTTTGCTGACTATGATTAAACAAATTCCATCATTACAAAGAAATGACAACAAATGACGAGATTTACATTATTACTCAAGATTCAGTGGTGTGATTAAAGAAAATGTGTCATTTGTCTCGACATGTAACAGTGAGGAGTTTTGCATTTACAAATGGAATCCCAAGCATAAATTATGGGAATCATCACGGTTTCCTCAACCCTTTAAGGACCAGAGGGATGTGCAACACATTGATAAACAATATGATGCACTTGTCTCTGGTTGTTAAAGGGTGAATCATTTGGCCTATTTACAGTCATTTAAATTTGTTCCAACACTGGCAAGACGATTAATTTAGTGCATTCATAATCTTTATTAGTAAGTGTTTTGATTAGTCAGTCAAAGGGCTCGCTACTATGCCTACCGGTAAAACAGCAGGTAAGGCAAAAATAAACATGGAACAAGAAACCTACTTTTGTACTGCAGCTATCCTATATCTGGCCCGGTACATGGAGCAACAAGCGTTGGTGGCCAAAACCCCATGTTATGGCCAAACACCCGTTGTAGATTCTAAATAGCGTGAATTGTGGGAACATCAAAGGAAAATAGCCAGCTCTCCTTGTTTGACACAGAGTCAAACAACGAGAGTTAGCTCAAAACACAGCCACCCCCTACCTCCCATACACTAACCCTACACTATCCCTAACATGGAGGTTAAACAATACTACTCCTAACACTATCCTAACACCCAGAACTGTAACACTTACCTGTCATCCACTGCCCATCTTCTTCAGTCTTCTGTCTTCCGTCTTCTTAATCTTCCTTCTCTTATTTTTTCTTTTTTGTTCTTTAAAATCTGTTTTGTAAAAAAAAAATCTAATGAAAAGTATGTTCCAAAACACAAAAATGCCCCTAAGATATGCATGAGTTAACCCTTTTAGTGTCAGAGGGGTACCCCTACAGAACTGTAAGAGTTAAATGCAGTTTGGCATATCTTTTAGAAATAATCTGCCATTCTGGATTCCAAAAAGGTTAAGGTATTCTTTTTGTCAATTATTTAATGGCCTAGCAAGAGTAAAGATAATGTTACCAATCTCACGGCTGCCACTGCCTCCTCTGGCAGCAGCATGATTGCATAATGATGCAAGCCACCCTCCATGCCTTTAAGGATGTTGCCCTAGTCCGAATGAGGCAATTTTGAATGGAGATTAGCTTTTTATATGCCAGTCTCTCTTCAAAATGGATGCAAGCCTCCAATTGGATAGGATGTGTGCTTACACACCTTCCAGCCAATCAGCTTTTAGGTGCATAAGCACATATCCCAGCCAACTGGAGGCTGGGATCCATTTTGAACAAAAACTGGAATATATATAAGCCAGTCTCTGTTAAAAATTCCCTCATTCAGACTCAGGCAACCGCGACATCGGAGACATAATCTTAACCCTTGCTAATAATTGACAAAAATATGTCTTAAACTTTTTGCAAAGCAATGCGTTGCACACCCCTCTAGCACTCAAAGGGTTAAGTACATATGCATAACTATACACAACAGCTAGAAATGCAAATGGTCACATTTCAAACAGTCAATATTTGTCAGATTTAGGCAATATCAAATTAAAATACATAACAAAAGGATGAGTAGATTAAGGGAAGACATAGAAAAATGAAAGAAAAAAGCAAAATGAGACAAGGGAAAATAAAGAATGTGGAAGTTGGTGATCCATCCAATCCTGCATCAAGCCTACTTCATACACCTACCTTTTCCACTGGTGATGGGCAAAACTTTTTGCCTTAAAAGCAAAACATGCAAAAAAATAGTACTTTCCACCTTCCCCTGGAATTCCCACAAAAGTGCTATTTTTCAGTTTTTCACTGCATTGACATCAGTGATTATAATGTACTCTCTCCCACCTCCACACACACAAATGGATAGTTTCTCAAAGAGGTGTCAGTCTGTGCTTGGGAGACAGACAGTGTGAGAGGAAGAGAAAGCAGCAGATGTTTTGATGCTAGTTTAGGCAAAGAGGGTGAGATGGAGTTTCTTGAGAGGAGTATTAGCGATATTGACTACCAGCTGGTCTCTGGGTGTGGATGTGAATGGAGAAAAGCCTTATGACTAATAAGTGACAGAGTCAGATGGGCAGGGGAAATCATTCTTCTACCTTAGGTGGATGGTTGTGTCTGCGACTCTACTGAGACTGATTGACAGATACTATGCAAACCAACATTATACATTGAAGACAGACAGGTACAATCTGACATGCCATGCTACTTACACTCACTCACACCTGTAGCCACAAGAGCAAGAGAGACAACCCTATACTGAGGTATGGCGGTGCCTCAGGAGCTGTTGTATGATGTATACTTTATTGCAAGCTGCTGATTCTGAAGCTAAAAGGTCTATACTGTACTGTAATACTTAACACACATTTATATGAGAGAGAAAAATGCTGAAATGTTGACACTGGCTACTAGTGTGTAGAAGCATACAGGTAAATAGGGGAGCTAGAGTATTGGAGCTAGACTGTTCTCTGGACAGTAGCAGGCAGCGTGGATGAGATTTATAGACAATGACACTGACAGGGGCAGTTTAGAACATAAAACAAAAAAACAACTTTTGACTGGTAGGAGACAGAGACTGTCATGGGAGATCCTATTTCTACACCTGAGCAGAAACTGAGAGTGACAGGGACAGAGATATGCATCATACATTATTTTCAGACAGAGAAAACATCAGTACACACACACACACACACACACACACACACACACACACACACACATACAGCTATGCTATATACTTTACTTTACATTAAAAATCAATAGTGATGAGCGAGCACCCCAATGCTCGGGTGTTCGGGTGCTCTGACCGAGCGCCCCCGGAGGCTCGAGTGCTCGGCCGAGCACCCGAGCCCCATTGAAGTCAATGGGAGGACTCGAGCATTACACCAGGCACCCCCTGCTCTGATGAGGGGAGGGTGCCTGGTCCATAGGAAAAGGGCAGAAAATGATGGAAACACCACAGAAATGGTTCAGGGACAGCATAGAGAGGATGTCTGGATGCATCTTGGACTCCAACATCGCTGCTGGGAACGATCTTTCGCCCGTAGTACGCCATTTTTACAGACTGACCGTAAAACACACAAAAAGGAAGATAAAAACGACTTTAGGCGAAAAATTGTTACCAAACAGTATTTGCTGTATATTTACTTGTATATCATCTGCAAATTCTCCCAAAAATTTCCTCGATTTTCTGAAGTGAGGCCATGATTAAGAAGGAAACGTGCGCAGAGGCAAATTCTCCCAAAAATTTCCTTGATTTTATTGAACTGAGGCCATGATTAAGAGGGAAACGTGCGCAAAGGCAAATTCTCCCAAAAATTTCCTCGATTTTTCTGAACTGGGGCCATGATTAAGAGGGAAACGTGCGCTGAGCCGACCATCTAAAACATTATGGGTGAGGGTCTGCTGCGGAGCTGACCATCCTAAACATTATATGCGAAGGCCCGCTAGTGAGCTGACGCTATAAAACATTATATGAGAGGGCCCGCTAGAGAGCTGACCCAATAAAACATTATATGAGAAGGCCCGCTGGTGAGCTGACCTATATAAAAATTGTCAAACAGGGCCCGCTGGTGAGCTGGCCCTATATAAAAATTATATCACAGGGCCCGCTGGTGAGCTGGCCCTATATAAAAATTATAGCACAGGGCATATGGAAGAGGAGGAGGAGGATGAGAAGATTAAGAGTCAACCATATACCCGTTTTTTGGGTGGAAGGGGTGAATGGGAATACAGAGTATTCCCATCATTGTAAATAACATATATAAAGTCACTTTATGTTCCTCCAGGGCTTTCCTCCAGTGGAGTGGAGAAGTCAGGGGAAATCCAGGCCTTGTTCATTTTTATAAGTGTCAACCTATCAGCATTTTCGGTGGAAAGGCGGATACGCTTATCTGTTATGATGCCACCAGCAGCACTAAATACCCGCTCAGACAGAACGCTGGCGGCAGGGCAGGCCAGCACCTCCAAGGCGTAGAGTGCCAGTTCATACCACGTGTCCAGCTTGGACACCCAGTAGTTGTAAGGCACAGAGGGATCATTGAGGACGCTGACACGGTCTGCTACGTACTCCTTCACCATCTTCCAAAACTTTTCCCTCCTTGTGACACTAGGCTGCGCATCAGGGTGAGGGTGCTGGCGGGGTATCATGAAGGTGTCCCACGCCTTGGAGAGTGTTGCCCTGCCTTTCTCGGAACTGCTGTGTGCTCCCCTTTTCTCCCCTTCTCGGTTGGCCAAGGTAGCACGTACTCTGCCGCCAGCGTTGTCAGATGGAAAATTTTGGAGCAATTTTTCAACAAGAACCTTCTGGTATTGCACCATTTTGCTTGTCCTCTCCACCGGAGGAATGAGAGATGAGAAATTCTCTTTGTAGCGGGGGTCCAGAAGGGTGAACACCCAGTAATCCGTGTTGTTTAAAATGCGTATAACGCGTGGGTCACGGGAAAGGCAGCCTAACATAAAGTCAGCCATGTGTGCCAGAGTACCAACAGTCAAGATTTCGCTGTCCTCACCAGGAGGATGACTCTCAATCTCCTCATCCTCTTCCTCCTCTTCTGCCCACCCACGCTGAAGAGATGGAACTAAAGTTCCATGGCTACCCTCTGTAGCGGAGGCAACCGTGTCTTCCTCCTCCTCCTCCTCCTCCTCCGCCTCCTCCAATTGTCGCTGAGAAGACGAAGTGAGGGTGCTCTGGCTATCACCTTGTGTAAGCTCTTCCTCCCACATTTCCACCTCTTCCACATGCAAAGCGTCGGTTTTAATTGTGAGCAGCGAGCGTTTCAGTAGACACAGAAGTGGGATGGTTACACTGATAATAGCGTTATCGCCGCTCACCATCTGTGTCGATTCCTCAAAATTGCGTAAAACCTCACAGAGGTCTGACATCCATTCCCACTCCTCACTTCTGATTACAGGAAGTTGAACGGAGAGGCGACGACCGTGTAACAGCTGGTACTCCACTACTGCCCTCTGCTGCTCACAAAGCCGGGCCAACATGTGGAAGGTGGAGTTCCAGCGCGTGCTCACGTCACACAGCAGCCGGTGAGCTGGCAATTGTAAGCGCTGCTGCAGCTTCAACAGGCCGGCCGAAGCTGTAGATGACTTACGGAAATGTGCACACACGCGGCGCACCTTGGTCAAGAGATCATGCACATTGGGGTAGGTTTTTAGAAATCGCTGAACCACTAAATTAAATACATGCGCTAGGCATGGTACGTGTGTGAGCTTGCCGAGCTCCAAAGCCGCCACCAAGTTACGCCCATTATCACACACAACCATGCCTGGTTGCAGGTTGAGTGGCTCGGTCTGGTGACTAATCCCCTGCAACAGCTCTGAGGCCGTGTGCTGTTTGTCCCCAAGGCAGATCAGCTTCAGCACGGCCTGTTGACGCTTCCCCACTGCAGTGCTACACTGCTTCCAGCTACTGGCTGATGGGGGAGTGGCGCTGCGTGTAGAGAATTCGGAGGTGGAAACGGAGGAGGAGGAGCCAATAACGTAGGTGCTGGCGGAAACCCTGATGGAGGTAGGGCCCGCAATCCTCGGCGTGGGTAGCACCCGTGCCATCCCAGGGTCCGAGTCGCTCCCAGCCTCCACGACATTCACCCAGTGTGCCGTCAGGGAAATGTAGCGTCCCTGGCCACAAGCACTTGTCCATGTGTCAGTCGTTAAGTGGACCTTCCCAGTAACTGCGTTGGTCAGGGCACGGGTGATGTTACGGGACACATGGTGGTGTAATGCGGGGATGGCACACCGGGAAAAGTAGTGGCGGCTGGGGACCGCGTACCGAGGGACAGCTGCTGCCATCAGGCTGCGGAAGGACTCAGTGTCCACAAGCCTAAATGGCAGCATTTCGATGGCCAGTAATTTGGAAAGGTGTGAGGTTAGTGCTATGGCCTGTGGGTGGGTGGCTGGGTATTTTCGCTTGCGCTCAAATGCCTGGGGTAACGACATTTGGACGCTGTGCTGGGACAGGGAAGTGGATGTGGTCGCTGATGGTGCTTCAGATGGTACAGGTGCAGGGCGGGAGGTATGCGGGCCTGCGCCTTCGACAGGCGATTGGCCGGCACCGAAAACAGGGGAAGAGGAGGCAGTGGTGTGGCCTGCAGACACAGATGGGCGATCCAGCCGTTCCTCCCACTTACTACGGTGCTTGGATGCCATGTGTCGGATCATGCTGGTGGTGGTGAGGTTTCTAGTGTTCATGCCTCGGCTCATTCTGGTGTGGCACAGGTTGCAAACTACAATTCTTTTGTCGTCTGCACTTTCCTTAAAAAAACGCCATACCGCGGAACACCTACCCTTTGTCAAGGGAGATTTACGCAAGGGGGTGCTCCGTGGAACATTTGCGGGCCGGTTTGGTGCGGTCCGCCTTCTTTCTGTAGCCACACCACTGCCTCTTCCAGCCTGTTGCGGTGCTGCAGATGGCTCACCCTCAGGACTGCTGTCATCGCTCGGCTCTACACCTTCCCAGGTGGGGTCAGTCACCTCATCGTCCACCAAGTCCTCCTCCACTTCCTCACTCTGATCATCCTCCTCATGTCTTGATCCCACCACATACTCAGTCATTGACAACTGTATAACATTCTCCTCAACAAGGTCTTGAGACGGAAATAGTGGTTGATTTAATGGCAACTGTGTCTCATCATCATCATCATCATCCACTACTTCCTTTGACCTTAAATGCCGTTCACATCTGTCATCTTCTTGTGATTGGGTACCCTCTAGAGGTTGTGAATCAGGGCACAAGATGTCATGTTCCTCTGCAAGCGTGCTTGGAGAGAGGGTCAAATGAAGGATTGGTGATGAGACGAGTTCATCACTATATCCCAGTGTGGGATCACTTCTTTGACCAGACCGTCTATGGTGGGAGGAAGGATGATCAGAGTGAGGATTATGTTGACCAGACTCTTGGCTACTGAGAGTGGACTTGGTGGAAGACAGGGTGGTGCTTAACCGACTGGAAGCAGTATCAGCTGACATCCAACCGACCACCTGTTCGCAGTGGTCGGACCTCGAGAGTGATGTCCTGCGACGCCCTGTAAAATTAGACATGAAGCTAGGTATGGTGGATGTCTTTCTTTCTTGTGCTCTGGCACCAGGCACAGTTTCTCCGCGTCCTGACCCGCGCCTTGAACTATCAGGATCACGTCCACTTCCCCGTCCCTTTTTACCCGCCTTCTTCATCTTACACGGAATATGTGACTTTGATATTTTAGTTTGAAAACTTAACAGTATTTCTTCCTATTCTGCAACTGTGCAGAGTACACAGAATAGGCTGCTAAACTGCGGTGACGCACACTGAATGGAATATGTGACTTTAATATTTGAGTTTGAAAACTTAACAGTATTTCTTCCTATTCTGCAACTGTGCAGAGTACACAGAATAGGCTGCTAAACTGCGGTGACGCACACTGAATGGAATATGTGACTTTGATATTTGAGTTTGAAAACTTAACAGTATTTCTTCCTATTCTGCAACTGTGCAGAGTACACAGAATAGGCTGCTAAACTGCGGTGACGCACACTGAATGGAATATGTGACTTTGATATTTGAGTTTGAAAACTTAACAGTATTTCTTCCTATTCTGCAACTGTGCAGAGTACACAGAATAGGCTGCTAAACTGCGGTGACGCACACTGAATGGAATATGTGACTTTGATATTTGAGTTTGAAAACTTAACAGTATTTCTTCCTATTCTGCAACTGTGCAGAGTACACAGAATAGGCTGCTAAACTGCGGTGACGCACACTGAATGGATTATGTGACTTTAATATTTGAGTTTGAAAACTTAACAGTATTTCTTCCTATTCTGCAACTGTGCAGAGTACACAGAATAGGCTGCTAAACTGCGGTGACGCACACTGAATGGAATATGTGACTTTAATATTTGAGTTTGAAAACTTAACAGTATTTCTTCCTATTCTGCAACTGTGCAGAGTACACAGAATAGGCTGCTAAACTGCGGTGACGCACACTGAATGGAATATGTGACTTTGATATTTGAGTTTGAAAACTTAACAGTATTTCTTCCTATTCTGCAACTGTGCAGAGTACACAGAATAGGCTGCTAAACTGCGGTGACGCACACTGAATGGAATATGTGACTTTAATATTTGAGTTTGAAAACTTAACAGTATTTCTTCCTATTCTGCAACTGTGCAGAGTACACAGAATAGGCTGCTAAACTGCGGTGACGCACACTGAATGGAATATGTGACTTTGATATTTTAGTTTGAAAACTTAACAGTATTTCTTCCTATTCTGGAACTGTGCAGAGTACACAGAATAGGCTGCTAAACTGCGGTGACGCACACTGAATGGAATATGTGACTTTGATATTTGAGTTTGAAAACTTAACAGTATTTCTTCCTATTCTGCAACTGTGCAGAGTACACAGAATAGGCTGCTAAACTGCGGTGACGCACACTGAATGGAATATGTGACTTTAATATTTGAGTTTGAAAACTTAACAGTATTTCTTCCTATTCTGCAACTGTGCAGAGTACACAGAATAGGCTGCTAAACTGCGGTGACGCACACTGAATGGAATATGTGACTTTAATATTTGAGTTTGAAAACTTAACAGTATTTCTTCCTATTCTGCAACTGTGCAGAGTACACAGAATAGGCTGCTAAACTGCGGTGACGCACACTGAATGGAATATGTGACTTTGATATTTTAGTTTGAAAACTTAACAGTATTTCTTCCTATTCTGCAACTGTGCAGAGTACACAGAATAGGCTGCTAAACTGCGGTGACGCACACTGAATGGAATATGTGACTTTGATATTTGAGTTTGAAAACTTAACAGTATTTCTTCCTATTCTGCAACTGTGCAGAGTACACAGAATAGGCTGCTAAACTGCGGTGACGCACACTGAATGGAATATGTGACTTTAATATTTGAGTTTGAAAACTTAACAGTATTTCTTCCTATTCTGCAACTGTGCAGAGTACACAGAATAGGCTGCTAAACTGCGGTGACGCACACTGAATGGAATATGTGACTTTAATATTTGAGTTTGAAAACTTAACAGTATTTCTTCCTATTCTGCAACTGTGCAGAGTACACAGAATAGGCTGCTAAACTGCGGTGACGCACACTGAATGGAATATGTGACTTTGATATTTGAGTTTGAAAACTTAACAGTATTTCTTCCTATTCTGCAACTGTGCAGAGTACACAGAATAGGCTGCTAAACTGCGGTGACGCACACTGAATGGAATATGTGACTTTGATATTTGAGTTTGAAAACTTAACAGTATTTCTTCCTATTCTGCAACTGTGCAGAGTACACAGAATAGGCTGCTAAACTGCGGTGACGCACACTGAATGGAATATGTGACTTTGATATTTGAGTTTGAAAACTTAACAGTATTTCTTCCTATTCTGCAACTGTGCAGAGTACACAGAATAGGCTGCTAAACTGCGGTGACGCACACTGAATGGAATATGTGACTTTAATATTTGAGTTTGAAAACTTAACAGTATTTCTTCCTATTCTGCAACTGTGCAGAGTACACAGAATAGGCTGCTAAACTGCGGTGACGCACACTGAATGGAATATGTGACTTTAATATTTGAGTTTGAAAACTTAACAGTATTTCTTCCTATTCTGCAACTGTGCAGAGTACACAGAATAGGCTGCTAAACTGCGGTGACGCACACTGAATGGAATATGTGACTTTGATATTTGAGTTTGAAAACTTAACAGTATTTCTTCCTATTCTGCAACTGTGCAGAGTACACAGAATAGGCTGCTAAACTGCGGTGACGCACACTGAATGGAATATGTGACTTTGATAGTTGAGTTTGAAAACTTAACAGTATTTCTTCCTATTCTGCAACTGTGCAGAGTACACAGAATAGGCTGCTAAACTGCGGTGACGCACACTGAATGGAATATGTGACTTTGATATTTGAGTTTGAAAACTTAACAGTATTTCTTCCTATTCTGCAACTGTGCAGAGTACACAGAATAGGCTGCTAAACTGCGGTGACGCACACTGAATGGAATATGTGACTTTGATATTTGAGTTTGAAAACTTAACAGTATTTCTTCCTATTCTGCAACTGTGCAGAGTACACAGAATAGGCTGCTAAACTGCGGTGACGCACACTGAATGGAATATGTGACTTTGATATTTGAGTTTGAAAACTTAACAGTATTTCTTCCTATTCTGCAACTGTGCAGAGTACACAGAATAGGCTGCTAAACTGCGGTGACGCACACTGAATGGAATATGTGACTTTAATATTTGAGTTTGAAAACTTAACAGTATTTCTTCCTATTCTGCAACTGTGCAGAGTACACAGAATAGGCTGCTAAACTGCGGTGACGCACACTGAATGGAATATGTGACTTTAATATTTGAGTTTGAAAACTTAACAGTATTTCTTCCTATTCTGCAACTGTGCAGAGTACACAGAATAGGCTGCTAAACTGCGGTGACGCACACTGAATGGAATATGTGACTTTGATATTTGAGTTTGAAAACTTAACAGTATTTCTTCCTATTCTGCAACTGTGCAGAGTACACAGAATAGGCTGCTAAACTGCGGTGACGCACACTGAATGGAATATGTGACTTTGATATTTTAGTTTGAAAACTTAACAGTATTTCTTCCTATTCTGCAACTGTGCAGAGTACACAGAATAGGCTGCTAAACTGCGGTGACGCACACTGAATGGAATATGTGACTTTAATATTTGAGTGTGAAAACTTAACAGTATTTCTTCCTATTCTGCAACTGTGCAGAGTACACAGAATAGGCTGCTAAACTGCGGTGACGCACACTGAATGGAATATGTGACTTTAATATTTGAGTGTGAAAACTTAACAGTATTTCTTCCTATTCTGCAACTGTGCAGAGTACACAGAATAGGCTGCTAAACTGCGGTGACGCACACTGAATGGAATATGTGACTTTGATATTTGAGTTTGAAAACTTAACAGTATTTCTTCCTATTCTGCAACTGTGCAGAGTACACAGAATAGGCTGCTAAACTGCGGTGACGCACACTGAATGGAATATGTGACTTTGATATTTGAGTTTGAAAACTTAACAGTATTTCTTCCTATTCTGCAACTGTGCAGAGTACACAGAATAGGCTGCTAAACTGCGGTGACGCACACTGAATGGAATATGTGACTTTGATATTTGAGTTTGAAAACTTAACAGTATTTCTTCCTATTCTGCAACTGTGCAGAGTACACAGAATAGGCTGCTAAACTGCGGTGACGCACACTGAATGGAATATGTGACTTTAATATTTGAGTTTGAAAACTTAACAGTATTTCTTCCTATTCTGCAACTGTGCAGAGTACACAGAATAGGCTGCTAAACTGCGGTGACGCACACTGAATGGAATATGTGACTTTAATATTTGAGTTTGAAAACTTAACAGTATTTCTTCCTATTCTGCAACTGTGCAGAGTACACAGAATAGGCTGCTAAACTGCGGTGACGCACACTGAATGGAATATGTGACTTTGATATTTGAGTTTGAAAACTTAACAGTATTTCTTCCTATTCTGCAACTGTGCAGAGTACACAGAATAGGCTTCTAAACTGCGGTGACGCACACTGAATGGAATATGTGACTTTGATATTTGAGTTTGAAGACTTAACAGTATTTCTTCCTATTCTGCAACTGTGCAGAGTACACAGAATGTGCTGCTAAACTGCGGCGAAGCACACTGAATGGAATATGTGACTTTGATATTTTAGTTTGAAGACTTAACAGTATTTCTTCCTATTCTGCAACTCTGCACAGTACACAGAATGTGCTGCTAAACTGCGGCGAAGCACACTGAATGGAATATGTGACTTTGATATTTTAGTTTGAAGACTTAACAGTATTTCTTCCTATTCTGCAACTCTGCACAGTACACAGAATGTGCTGCTAAACTGCGGCGACGCACACTGAATGGAATATGTGACTTTGATATTTTAGTTTGAAGACTTAACAGAATGTGCTCTAATCTGCAACTTTGCACACTAAACAGAATGTGCTCTAATCTGCAACTTTGCACACTAAACAGAATGTGCTCTAATCTGCAACTTTGCACACTAAACAGAATGTGCTCTAATCTGCAACTTTGCACACTCAACAGAATGTGCTCTAATCTGCAACTTTGCACACTAAACAGAATATATGAAATTTTTTTTTTTTTGTTTTTTTCCCCCCACACAAAATAACCTGCTGCCCCCACACACAGTAGTCCTAAAAAGGACTTTTGGTTCTTTTTTTTTCACAATTTTGCTTTTTTTCTCCCTACACTGACTTTCCCTTCCTATCCTCATCTCTCCCTGGCTAAGACTGAGCCGAACTCGCTGGTCATGTGCTATACAGCACCCGACCACGGGTTCTGGCCAGCCAATCAGTGTAATGCCAGCAGCCAACATGGCTGCTGGCATTACACCGATGTCAGAGCCTCCCTGCACGTTTATTGGCTGCGCAGCAGCCGCAAAACGTGCGGGGAGGAGACCCGAACATGGCGGGCGAGCACATGCGGTACTCGTACGAGTACCGCCATGTGCCGAGCAGAGCGATGCTCGAGCCGATCCGAGCATCGGCCGAGCATGCTCGCTCAACACTAAAAATCAACACTATCATCATTATGTCCAACAAATCCTAATAGCCAATATTGCTGTTATCACTGCTTCCAAGTCCTAGCCCCACCCAGTGACACACACTATTTTGGACAACTAAGCAGTAACACAGATCAAAATCCTTATCCCTGGCAGCACATCTTACCTAGCATCGGATCAGCTGATCCATGTTGCTAGGCACACCTTCCCTGTAATTCCAGTGGCTATAAAAGGTGGCTGCTCCCAGGAGTAAGACTCCTTAGTATAGCTTCCTGTTCTGCCTTGTGCCCTAGTCTGAGCTAGTTCCAGCTGTTGCCTTCTCTGTGTATAATGGCTATCCCTTGATCCTCTTATTGCCTGCTGATATGTTGAGCCTGTTCCTTGCCTTTGTGTATGACCTGACCTGGCTATTTACATCCCCTCTGCTTGCTGTTATTTGTACCTGCTCTGAGACCACCAGTGTATGACCTGGCCTGGCTAGTGACACCGCCTCTGTTTGTTGTTATTTGTACCTGCTCCTAGATCACCCATGTATGACCCAACTTGGCTTCTTTATTACTTCTGTCTCCGGTTCTGCTCCAGAGATCCAGAGTTCCTGCATTGGCCTGAGTGAGTACCTCGCTTGTTCCTGTTGGAGTTTGTTCCTCCCTGGGGATCGGGGTAGTATAGTTTGTCTAGAGGGGGCTATCCGGGATCTCCTTCGGCTCAACTGGAGGGGGCTAATCTGGCTTTGCAGCTAACATCTTTACACAGCTAGACCAGAGCATGATTCCCTTTAGGCAACCACTACACCCTTGCAGCAGACCCAAGCACTGCTCCCCAGCTTCTTGCTCCCATATCACTTGTTGGAGGGGTCTGACCTTCTTCCAGCTATCACTTCACAGGGTACTGCCTCCTCAGTCCATTTGTTATGTTACATTTACTGATAGTGCTATTGCAGCATTGAGCCCTAGTAGTAGTAGTCGTAGTAGTAGTAATAGTAGTAGTAGTAGTATTCCCTCTCCAGTACAGCGATAATTATTAAAGATCCAAAAGCTAGACATGTTGCTATCTGTTGTCTCTGTAAAAAGTCATGTGAAAGGGAAATAAGGACCACATGTAGGCAAATCTTTATTGAGATCCCAACTGAAGCATAACAAAAGGTCTGATTGGGAGACACACCAGCAGCAGGTCAGAGGTGCAGTAGCGGTTGAAGCACTCCTAAAAGTGCATGGGGCCCAGGATAACATAATAGTGCTTTAGATGTTTCAGGGAATGAGACAATATTTTTCTGTGTAACACCCACTTCTCCTATTGTTTCTGTTCAAATTCACAACATGGCTAGGGTTGCCACTACCACCACTAGTCATGTTTTTAAAATAGTTAAGTTAAACAGTTAATCTCCTGTTTGCCTTTTTCATACGTATGGTCCAAGGTAACTAATATTTTATTTTAGAACCCAGTAATATCAGAGTAGGCATTCTTGAATCAGAGCTGAAATATAGTTATTTAGGACCAATTATTTTTGTTTTGTGTATTTCCCAAGCTAACAGTACAGAGGTACATGAAACAGAGGTAATTCCCCTATCCTAGAGGTTGGTAAAATACAGCCCAAGGGAAGAATCTGGTGTGGTGACCATCTTGATCCGGCTCACAGTCTTTTAGATATAAGAGAAATTATTACTTTAGAACTGAAGCGGGCATCCCGATCCAGCTTTTGGCTTCACCAGTGCTCTGTTATGATCTCAACAATTACTCTGTGATGACCGCATTGAGATCAAGAAGGGACACTGGTGAAGACAGAAGCTGCATCATCAGGAGGATGAGGTTTACCCCACTGGCTTCATTTTTAAAGAAAATATTTTTCTTATTTTGTGTATGTGTGTGTTTGGGGTAATTGATGACTATGGTTGAGTAGCTCTACTCTAAATCAATGATTCTTGAACTGTGCTCAGTGGTCACAAGAGCTGCCTGAAGAAGTACAAGGGGTACCACAGAGGTAATACACAGTGGTACAAGAATAGCATGTCCATTAGTGCATTTGTGGTTCTGTGACTGTCAGTGGATGTGTAGATGATTGATACAATATTCTAGCATCAAAAGGGTTAGCATAGTATGAATATCAAATGATCTAGTTAGGACAAGTATATTGAGAATAATGGGTCTATTTAATACAATGATGTTATTAAAATCACAGTGTAAACAATGCATTTTTCTTAATTTATTATTATTAGCTTCAATACTTAAAAAGTGCCTATGTTTACTCTATGCAAATGCATATATCTAAAGATGAATGGAGGAGTTGCTCTTCCACTTTATCATCCACTGGAACTGTGCATGCAAAAGTTAGAAGAATATCCCTACTCGTCACTTGACTAAGACATGGAGACATGCGCAGACCCTTCTTTTCTGTGGAAATACGTGATGATGTGTATGACTTTAACACATATATCGCAGTTTATGAAAGTTAATTGGATGATATCCAAGTGGGCTTTCGGTTGTGGTAGGTGTGTGTGTGTGTCTTTCATGGGTACGTGCCCCAGTGAAAGGAGCTGTGTATACGTCAACGTGTTATGCTAGGTGAGGAGCAGTGGACATTATTGACAGTGGTGTAGACTAAAATTGGATAGGCTATTATATTGAGGATAACAAATCTAACATTGTATATCTCTAAATGACTGAAGTTTTAAAATGTTTTAAGAAATATTTGGCCATATATCGAATATAATATTGTCTCAATTATATTGTAAATACAATAATAAGTTTCAGTATCTATATATCACGGTGCCCGTGATTGCTGCCCTTTGGTTGCCCTTTCGTGTTGTCTTTATGCTGCCTGCACCTGCATTGTGATCCTGAGCTCCCTGGGCCATTACACTATCCTTGCTCTTCTGTATCGCCTGAGTTCGTGTTTGACAGCTTCCTCGGTTCCAGCATCCATTCCTGATCCGGTTGGGGTTACAGTTCCTGCTGCCGTTTCCTGCTGCCGTTCCTGCTCCGGTCGACTGCCATCGAAGATCTGTTTTCCTGTTCATGACCGGCTGGGTTCCTGCTCCTGGATCGCCTGCAGTGTGTCTCTCTCTCCCAGTCGCCTTGGCGACATTTTCATTCACTCGAGTGGTTACTCCAGTACGCAGGTACTGGTTCGCTCTATGTATACCGGCTGCTTGCTGCACTGGTCAAGATTATGTCACTCCAGTACGCGGGTGCTGGTTCGCTCCATGTATAACCGGTTGCTCATTGTGATCTGACAGCACCGGTGGTGATTAGGTAACTCCAGTACGTGGGTACTGGTTCGCTCTACGCACACCGGTTGCTTGTCGCACCGGTAGAGGTTATGTTTCTCCAGTACGTGGGTACTGGTTTGCTCCATGTATAACCGCTGCTCATTGTGGTTCAGACTACACTGATAGAGACTGTGTACTCCAGTACACGGGTACTGGTTCGCTCCATGCATAACCGGCTGCTCGCTGCACCGGTAGAGGCTCTGTCACTCCAGTACGCGGGTACTGGTTTGCTCCACGATTGGTCGGTGGTTGTCCAGTCCTAGATAGCACCTGCAGAGATTCTGTCAATCCAATACACGGGTACTGGTTCGCTCCACACAGACTGGTTGTTGTTCAGTCCTAGACAGCACCGGCAGACATTGGGTTACTCCAGTACGCGGGTACTGGTTCGCTCATTGTACAACCGGCTGCCTGCTGCACCGGTAGATATTGTGTTACTCCAGTACGTGGGTACTGGTTTGCTCCACGTAATACCGGCTTCTTGCTGCATTTCTCTCAGCACCGGTAGAGATTGGTTACTCCAGTACGCGGGTACTGGTTTGCTCCATTCTTCATTGGGTGCCTAGTTTTTATATCTGCCCAGAGGGCCTCAGTCTGTCCATCTTAGCCACTGGTCTATTACACCTTACGCCAGCCACTGTGGCCACCTTTACCGTGATCCAGTACTTGTAGTCAGAGGCTGCCTTGCCCGGTATATTGGTAAGGCCGGTAGAACCTATCCCATCTTGTGCCAACCTAAGGTTGCCTTACCCGGTATTGGCAAGGCCAGTAGAGCCTCACTACTCGTTGTACCAGTCCCAGGGCTGCCTTGCCCGGTATATTGGCAAGGCCGGTAGAGCCTTATTCACTTGTTGCACCAGTCCCTAGGCTGCCTTGCCCGGTATATTGGCAGGGCCGGTAGAGCCTTTGTCTCATTCTTGTACCAGTCTCTAGGCTGCCTCACCCGGTATATTGGCAAGGCCGGTAGAGCCTCCGTCTCAGAGTTGCTAGTCTCTAGGGCTGCCTTGCCCGGTATATTGGTAAGGCCGGTAGAATCTTTTCCGTCTTGTGCCAACCTAAGGTTGCCTTACCCGGTATTGGCAAGGCCGGTAGAGCCTGTCTTACATTCCGCGTTCCACTACTCACTATACCATGTATTGTCATTATATGTTCTAAGTGTATGCTACCCGCAAGGGTTTTCTTTAAACTTTTCAATAAAGTTGTGTTTTTATCTTAACTCAGTGTCTGAGAGTCATAACAAACCGTGACACTATATTACTGTATATCTGTGATTCCAAATACACAATTAGCTCTTAGGTAAGTTCTTTATTTCAGTTGCTCTTCCTGTATCATCTAAACCCAGACCTATAATTTGCCTTCATATCACTGAATTTTTTGAACAAGCAAGTAATCATTATATATGTGATATATTTTAAATGTTCATTTATCCCTATGCATTCAAATTCTACTCAGCAGAGTGGACATATGAACAGTTCTATATGTCAATGTAAATCACTGTAATATTGGATTATTGGCACAAGGTGATAGTTCACAATGGATTAATATTGCTGATTTGCATCTACACATAGGGCAGACAAATGTTATGCAGAACTAGTCAATGTATCAAATTTAAAAAAACTATCCCCTTGGACAGGGATGGTGAATCTTTGTACCTCCAGCTGTTGGGTAATACAAGTCTATCATTCATACCCAGCCATTGTCTGACTGGAGGATCATAGGCGATGTAGTCTTCAATAGCTGGAGGCACTACGATTGAGTACCCCTACAGTAGGAATATGTGACTTGTAATTTAAAAGGACATATCCTTGAAACAGCAGACAGTTATATCTGTATACTCTTTTTTGTTTGATCTCTTTTGTAGTCTACAGATAGTTGGGTTCAGTTTACAATCTGACAAAGGCTATTGGCTGACATTAACCATTTAAGACTACTTAGTCTACTGTTTTTCTATAGAGATGTAGGAACTAAAGTCATACTTCAAATTAGATCATCCTATAGCACAGGGCTTTCCAAGTTCAGTCCTCAAGGTTGTCCCTGCTTAAGCACAAATAAGTCAGTCAAAATGAATGAGCCATTTATTAGTTCACCTGTGCTTAATAAGGGAGATCCTTAAACCCTGGCCTGTTTGTGGCTCTAGAGGACTGAACTTGGACAGCCCTGCTATAGCGATACAAAATAGAAATTATATTTGACCTCTTTATGAAGGACACCTACCTAAGTATTTTTTTCTGTTAAACAAATGATGAGCCACTTATTCCAGTTGTAAACATCCCTTTTAAATAATGGAGGACTGAGGCACTGTAGTAACAAACCGTGAATGTGTGATTCAGAGGAGACTTGGGTAAGACTGGAAGTTTTCAGAGTAATTTTGTAACAATCACTATAACCTAGAACCATCTAAGAAAAAAGAGATTATCATATACAATGACCCATAACTGGTGCCTGAAAAATTTTAACATAATAATTTAGGGGTCGTTTTATAATATAGCATAATAAGAGCACAAACAAAACAATCCATTGTGAGTAATTTATTACCATTGCCAGCAATTAAAAAAAGACCTATAACTTCAGTATGCAAATTAACGTCAGTAATGTTGCGAGGCATTGTTGCTTTTAGTGCATCATCTAAACACAGATCTGTATTGGGGCATAATTCTGTCCTTTCAGTCAACTATCGCACTGGTGTTGCTCATGTGAAAAGGGCCTAAATCTTAATTAAACAGAAAGAGATATTCTATATATTGCAACTGCATACTTGATATCATTAGCGATAGGTGAGAAGTTAATTTTCCTTCAGGCAGGCTGACTGCCTAAGCCTAATGCTACCTGCCTGCCTACACAACAACTAGGCACTCTCTATCTCCTTCTTCTTTGTCTGAGCTCCAACAACGGACTATCAGGAAATGCAGGCTGTCTGGGTGACTGACGTGTCATTAGTCCAACCCCCATCATGAAACGAAGAAGCTAATTGGACTAGAGAGGGAGGGATATCACTTTTCCAGTTCCCATGTTATTCTATGGAGCCTATTCACTAAGATTTCCAAAGTTGAAGATATCTTAGTGTATAGGTTCCATTGAATAACATAGGAATTGGAGAAGTGATAAACTGGAGAAGTCATCTTCACTTTACCACCACTTTAGCACCACTTACTGAATTTCCCCGAAGGAGGAGTTCTCTGTTGGCCTCATCTTGACAGTGTCCCTGAACGGCAGATAATAAATGCTGTCATCCTAGTTGCTTTGCTCCAGGGCGTTATGCACTAAGAAATGTTACAGAGATAAAAAGAGGAGATAACGTCTCTATTGATATCACTTCTCCAGTTCCTGTGTCATTCTATAGAGCCTATGCACTGAGAACTCCAAAGGTGGTCAAACCTTATTGCATAAGCTCCATAGAATAACATAGGAACTGGAGAAGTGGTATCACTGGAGAAGTCATCTCCACTTTATTACCTCTTTATCACACCTTAGTGCACCCCCCCCACATTCTTCTTAGCAGATCAGCCTCAAATGGTGTTATGCACTTAGGTGTGATAAAAAGATGATAAATTGGAGATGGCTTCTGCAGTGATCTCACATCTCCAGTTCCTATGTTGTTCTGTGGAGCCTAGGCACCAAGATCTCAGAAGTTGGAGAATCCTTAGTACATTGGCTCCATAGAATAACATAGGACTTGGAGAAATGATATCAACGGGGAAATCATATCCGCTTTATCACCTCTTTATCACGCTTTAATGCATCTTCCCCAAGGAGTTGTAGGATATATAATTTTGCAGACCAACATTTTTCATGAATTGTTTTGTGAACATTGTGCTAGACTATAGCAATATTTTTTCAACAAGATTATAGTAAAATGCAGTATCCTCCAGAGTTCGGCCTTGCACTGAGAAGCAGTAATCAAATAAACCCAGGGACATTTGTTTTATCATTTCAAACTTTTCAGTTTGAGTATTATATTGTAATATGGAAAGCTGGTTATTAACCTGTAACGGTTACTAAATGGTAAATTAATTTCATAGAGGAGAACTTACCGAATTGCAGTAAACAAGTTCAGCAGAAACAAAAGTGGAAATGTGATCGCTTTCAAAGTGGGAAGTTATGATTTTATCACCCAAGAAAGACTTTCAAATATAAGCTTGGGGCTAAGCAGCCAAGTGCATGTAGAAGTATTTATTCTCGTCCTCTGTTCTGGCTTTTGTGTTTCACCTGCTCAGGAGGATAACTCAGCATTTGGATTCATATGGAATTGTACATTACAGTTAGTATTCTTTACCGTTTCATCTTCTTTTTAACCTTTTGAGTTCCAGCGAGGTATCCAACACATTATGGTGCTCATGATGTGTTAATGTGGTCTTTGTTTTATATCATAAGCAACCTGTTGGTTGTTAGAAAGGCCTCATACGTGTCACAAAACAGTGTGTTGGAGAAATCTGTCCCATCCATATAGTTATATCATGTAAGTGGTCTACAACTTCCTTTATTTTAGCCTTTACTAATTTAATCCGGTGAGATGGCTCACCTGGTTGCCACCTGTAGAATCTGTTCAAGCCGCAAGGTTGCAGGTTCTTGTCCTAGCAAGGTCAGCTCAGCCTTTCACCCTTCTAAGGTAGATAACATGAGTCCAGGACTTACTTAAAATAAGAGACAATGGTCTCTGGCAGGATTAAAGTGGAACTTATGCCTTATAACGTTTACAGTCTATTAGTCATTTTTATTTAAACACTTGAGTGCCAAAAGGTTGAGCAATGGATTGCAAAGCAATGCATTACACAACATTTGGGCATCCAAAGGGATAGCACAATATCTTATGACATATTTAGCTTTATTTCTGGCATATTTATCACTATTCATTTTGTGCAAACTAGACAGTACTGGCCAGCATTCCATCAAAATACCAACACTCCATGTTGCACCCTCTTCCTCTTGCTACTTCCTGCTGGCCAGTAATAGCTAATCTGCATAAAGTGATAATCATTCAAATTCTGTGAAGATGAATGTTCCCACTGAAGTGAGAATGTGGACAGGGGTCAGTTCAACTTTAAATGAACACATAACTTGTTTAATCATAACACACATTATTTCAGAAAAATTAGAATCCTATACGACTAGGTTACACAGACAAAATTAGCTCATGATGAGATTGCTTTGTTTGTCAACTTACACTAAGCAATATTGCTGTGGGATTGGCGCCTTGCAGTTCATGTTGCAGCCTATTGTGGCATGCTTACGTTTTTGCTAGGAACTTACAGTATGGAGAGCCTGCCATCATAGACATTCAAATAAGACACCAATGTCCTACTCTTTGTATACTCTACCTTCTGGTGCTCTACTAGCAGTCTGGGACATCTGTCAGTTGTATTGCTGCTATATAGATGGATGCATTATTCTGTATAGCGCCAAGTGGCCAACTTTCTTTTCGGTTAAGAATAGTTAACTACTATTTTCCACAACAGCGTGGGACTGTCAAGATATCAGAAATATAATATGATATATAATTATGCATGTCATTATCATCTTCACCTGTTGTTGATCCACTGTGGGATGAAGTTCTCTTCAGCAAGTTTCTAACAACTGGTTCTTGTGATTTTTGTTGCCACTGTGTACCAGAAAATTTGGTAATTTCATGAACCCATATTGTCTTTGATCTTTTTCGAGGGCATTTAGTATTGAGTAGAATACATTCCAAAATTCTTGCTATGGGACCTGCCCATTTCCATTTTAGGCACTTCACCCTTTAAGTGATGTCATAAACATATATACATATATATATATATATATATATATATATATATATATATAGAGAGAGAGAGAGAGAGAGAGAGAGAGAGAGAGATGATTTTTATTTTTATTATTTGCATTCAAATAGTGCAGTTTTTGTAAAGTACCCCAAAATTTAGCTGTTAAGGTACGAGCTACAGGTGTGTGGAGGATGCAGTTGGGACAGGACCTATTCCAAGTGGGCCCAGTGGCCTCAGGGCTCAGTCAAGTCTAGTTATGGCCCTGGGAGAAAAAAATTTTACTTGAGGGCCAAAAAAATGTTTGTACCAGAGTACTCCGGTGACTAGCTGTGCCACTGTGTTAAGGGGTTAAAAAAATTAAAGGTGCACTGTACATATACTATAATAGACAATTGATTTTTTTAATTATTTTTATTTCTAGCCAGGACTGGATTTAAATCCCAGGCACCCATAAGCAAGGCACTCTAGGTGCCCTTAGCTCCACACAGGTCCCCCCCCCCCCCACAGTCCTATCCACTGTTTTTTGGTCCGAATTGCCCTATAACAAGCAAAAACAAAAAGAGTTTTAACACTTGGTTGCTAGAGAAATTTCCAACACATTGATCTGCATCCAAGGCATTAAATAATAGCTGGTGAGATGGCTCAGTTGGTTAATGCACCAGCTGTAGAATCTGTTCAAGCCACAAGGTCAGCTTAGCCTTTCACCATTCTAAGGTAGATAAAATAAGTATTGGACATACCTGAAAACGAGACACAATCTTAATGTATTCTTCCTGGTAAAATACTTTCACAAAAAAAATAGCCTGTAAACAGGTATATAACTGGTACAGGGACATTGAGAATGCTATGGTCACTTCCACAATTCAGAATATGTGGCCAGCACAGCTGAGGTACCCCTCAGAATTTGGCATTCTAAGCAGTTGCCTCCTCTACCTATTGGGAAATCTGGCCCTGTTTTTACATTTATCTTTATGAGGGCTACAGACTTTCATTAACCCCTTCCTGCCCGAGGACGTACAAGTACGTCCTGACCAGATGTCCCAGAAGGACAGAGGACGTACATGTACGTCCCGGAAGTCATTCAGCATAATGCTGAAAAAAAAAACAAGGCCGTTAAGTGCCGGCCACGTGTGCGCGCGGCCAGTCACTAAGGGGTTAATAGCCTGTACCTTCAGTCTGGTATATGCACAGGAGCATCCTGTTCACACGTTACTCGTGTTCAGAAGCTTTTCTGTGTAGCTCTCATTTGACCTCTGATCTAAATATGAATTTGAATGCTTCTGTGTGGATTGTGTAAAGAGGCAGCATAATCTACAGCATTCTACAGTTGGGAAACAATGATTACAAACAAAATATAGGACCTTATATAGAAAACAAAGGGAAACAAAAGCTGCAGTAAACCAATTTCACAAGAGGGGATATCAAAAAATTCCCATTTATTTAAAAGGGACTTTTAACGATTAAGAGGTGTCCGGTGCATTGTTTCACAATGAGTTGGCATGCCTCTTTAGCATTCCATGGGTTAAACAAATGCATTCAAATGCATTTAAATCAAACATAACAAGGAATTATTTGTCTCGTATAGCAGTTGGTTTGGCCAGAATTGCTCCGGTTTCTTTTTATCTATCTATCTATCTATCTATCTATCTATCTATCTATCTATCTATCTATCTATCCATCTATCTGTTTCTGGTTCTGTGTCCACCCCCACGTGGGGCAGCAGTGAGGAGGAGATCGTCTGCTCCCAGCAAATCGCCATGGAGCAGTGATTTTGCCAGTGATTTTGTGATCTATTGATCGCTACATATATCTCTGTCTATATATTTATGGCCCACTGATAAGGTGAGATTAATGATTATTGTGACATCTTTCAATCTAGAATTTAAAATGTGCAGATCTGTAAAAGAAGACCTCTGACAAAAGATAATAGCAGTAACAATGTGAAACTAGTATGCTTCCTTGACATGTAACTGGTGTTACAGAATCCCTGCAGAACTAGGCAAGAAGGAGGGTCTGAGTGTCCCAGCAAAAAGGCAAAGTTGTGTTTGCACAAAGGTCGAGATTAGACGTTGGAAGGGACAGCCACCCATAAGACAGCAGGCACCATTTCAAGGAGGCACTTCAGAGGACAAGAAAAGCTGTTAAGCTTCTTAATTCCTTTTACTCCTAAACCTGATTTCAATACCTGACATCAAAAAGAAGTCTTAGCATGCATTTAACACTGCTAAATTCTTCCAGTGGGATTCTATATATTTTAAATATTTGCTTTGCTCACATTGCTTCTGACATTTTTCACGTCATTTTTCTGAATGTTTAAGTATATATGTGTATATATATACATATATTTCACCCAAATTAAAGTTACCCCAAAATAATTATGCACTTAACGATAAGTATATCTGGAATAACTCCAGTGTTATTGAGAAATCCAAATTGTTCTGAGACGGTCAGACAAGCAGCTTGCTGTAGAGGCATCTGCTCGACTGAGCTGTCAGTCCCTTCCTGTACCTTAAGGTACAATGCAATGCCTCCTAGAGGAGACCGGGGCGGACATCTTTGACAAGATGTCTGAGCTGATGCCTTCCTGACCGTCTCAGAACCAGTTGGATTTCTCAATAACTCTGGACTTATTCCAGATAATACTAGTATGGATATACGTATCGTTATGCGCGTAATTATTTGGGGGTAACTTTAATTTGGGTGATAGTTCCACTTTAACCATTTAAGCCCAAGAGTAGTATGCAGTGCTGTGTAAACCAATGGATGTCAAGCCCCTCTGTCACTTAAAGTGCTCAAAATTGTTTAATTTGAAAGTAGGTAATAGAAGGGGAATCTAGTTGTAATTTAATGGTTCGACTGATGCAAGTGTACAGAGAGAGGAGTCTGTGCAGCATATTTTCTTTCAGTAATGATTTCAATAGTGATTTGCACGACATCCCCCCATTAGTATTCCTAATTTTCTGATGAAGACTTATTGCTTCTCTATACTTAACTCATAAAATCAGTTAAGTAATCTGTATTTACGATCGGGTAAGCAGTCACACTTGTGTGAAGATCTGTGGCATTCATCTAAAGGAAGAGACCGAGAAAAAGTTGACAAGTATGAACTGAGAAAACACACACAACCTCAAACTCACATGCACATTCCCAGGAGTGTATACACAAGCATGGCCTGAGCACACACCCACCCACATAAAAAGAGAAGCAACTGATAACAGACGAAGACTCTCTTATTAGAAATGGACGCTTTGGATACATTTCTAGCATTCAAGTGGCTAAAACCCCTTTTAAATCATGGGGATATGGGCATTTTTTTTTAGTTTTCACCTATTGTGAATTTGTATTGCTTTTAAATTGTTTCTCTTTTCTTTATAAGGCCCCAAACCTTTGCGTATTCAAGAATGTATGTTATGATATTTATTCCTGTGTTACAGGGTTAATTGGGATCATCGTTTATCCCTGTGCTATCCAGTTTACTGGGAGCAGAACACAGTAACCGGCCTTTATTAATGTTGCATCGACTATCACTTTCATAGCCTTTTATTTTTTTATGTGCTTAATTTTTGAAACATTTAATGATGCAAAAAAATATCTAAGCAGCTCTTAATAGTCTATTCTTAGAGGCTGATTTAATACGAAGAACTGAAGCAATTCTGGAGCAAACCAACCGCACCATAGGGGACAAATAAATATTCCCAGAATTCCCATTGATTTAAATGGTGCAATTAGTCCTGCTGCATCTGATTCTTGAAAAGCTGAGATAAGGACATGATGGGCCATATTCAAGATGCCAGAGTGGAGTAATTCTGGGACAACCCAATGCAAATAAAAACTCCCAAATTTTTCATTGATTTAAGAGGGGTTGCTGGACACCCATATATCATTTTAATGGTTAACCTTTTGAGCACCAGATGGTTTCACAATGCATTGCATACCCCTCTGGCACTCAAAAGGTTAAAAGCCCCATTTAAATTAATGTTGTTATTTTGTCCTTTATGGTGCAGTTGATTTGCCCCAGTTTTCATCTTAAAATTGAGATAATTTGCTTCTTTAACTCTTGGATGCTTGAGTGACCTGCAACATATTCCATAGCAATATTTCTAAGATCATTCATGCATCCAAGGCATAAAGAGGCAGCACTGGATCTATAAATTACTCCCTTTTATATCCCAGTGGTATGGGAGCTCCCATAGCCCATAACTCATCAATTACCTCCCAGTTTGCAGTGCAGATCACAGAAATCTGCACAGCTGGGTATCATCAGTACCTTATAGTGTTATTTGGAACCTTTCCGCTCCCCATAGAAGCCCTGTGTTGGTAAATCCACCATCAATGGGCTTCTGTGGGGAGGAGCGTTTCCCATGAAGGCTGAATAAGGCTCTGCTGTCACCGAGATCTGCAGATCTCTGTGATCTGCACAGTAAACCAGGAGGGAACTAGTGAGGTATGAGCTATGGTATGGTTGCCAGATCATAAAAGATGACACATGAAAAAAGCCCGCTGCACTGATGCATGAGAACCATTGGAAACTATTAATTTACCCCTGGAGCCCTGCAGCAGGCATTTTTCATAAGTGTCCTTTAAATGGATAAACTAGCAACTCTAAACTATGGGATTTTTGTTCCCATAGCTATGAGGACACAGCCAGTGGTTTAAAAGGGTATTTTATAGATCCCATTATGCCCCTTTAAGCCTTGGTGCTTGAGAGATTGCAAACCTATTGCAAATCAGGAGATAACCTATGAGTTATGAGATATGGAAACTCAATTCTAAACTGCCACTTTAAGAAAGCAAACTGAGAAGTCTCCTGCATATTGCTTTGCAAACCAGTGGATTAGTATCTAAGACATTTTTACTGTTTAAGTACACCTCCCAACATTTCAAAAGGCCAAAGAGGGACACTTTTATTTTAGGGGGTGTTACTGGGCGCGTGGCTGGTGGGCGGAGCATTACCAAGAATTTTTAGGTGATTTCATGACCTCTCCTTGTGTAAATGAATAAATGATCTACAGCAACACCAAAGTATTTTATTTACACAGACTAATTTATAAATATATGTACTGAAGTTGAAACAAACATTAATGTGATTTTTTTGGCTGTGGAGCAATGTGATACTTATATACACACACCAAACAGTCTGATTGCCTAAAAAGAGGGACACCAGGGTGGGAAAGCGGGACAGAGGGATTTGGGTCTGAAAGAGGGGCTGTCCCTCCTAAAGAGGGACACTTGGGAGGTATGGTTTAAGGACCAGAGGGCTGTGCAGTGCACACCCCTCTGGTCATTAATGGGTTAATAATGCTAAATTCTCCGGATCATTGCCAGAACGATAAGCTTATCCATCGATGACAGAATGGTAGTTTTTATCAGACAAGCCCTTCTCTATTTTCCGTCTCTGCAGCTTCTGTATTGTTCCACTGGCAGCCTGTTTCCTCACCTTGTTACAGGTTAATGCACTAAGAAATAATTACTAGATTGTAGCCATATGAAGGATATAAAATATACCATGTGCTCCCGTCTGTCTACTGCAACTATGGTGCAGAAAGCACAGATTTTTTATTTTTATCCTGAATTATTTAAGAAGATAGAAATACAAAGGATTTTTTTTATATAAAAAAGAAAAATATTATGATTTGCCTCTGTTATTTTTAAGTATGGATTTAAAATTATGACGGCGTGTTACACCTTTATCAATTGCCATCTACAATTAGGGTTTTAAGGCCGTATTTAATAAGCTAATGAGAAAACAAAATTCACATTGATCTAAATGGTTCAGAATGTGCTATAGAGAATTTACTAACATTCAGTGGGTTAAAAGCCTCATTTAAATCTATCTGAATTTTATGATTGTGTATTTCTTCCCTGTGGAGCTATTGGTTTGCCCTCAAAACTGCCCCTCTTTAGCAAATTACGGCCATTAACCCTTTGAGTGCCTAAAGCAGTGTGTTGCATACCCATGTGGCAATCAAAGGGTTAATGCCTTTATAATAAAACATTCACTCACCCCTCTGGCACACAGGTTTAACCCCTTAAGGATGGCCTATTGAGCATGTGGCCATCACTTAAGGACCACAGACCAATTTTTTGTTCGCATCCGGTTCAGGAGCACGGGGAGCCCTGAATTCCATGACGGTCCTGGCACATCATGGGTCCTTAATGCAAATTTACCCATGGCATGCCAGGACCGTCAAGAGTCATTAAGGAGTTAATTAGAAGAACTGGGACAACTCCTAGTGCAAACCAGCCTCACTCTAGGGGACAAATAAGAATCACCATTAATTTAACCCTTTGAATGCCAGGGTGGTGCACAAAACATTTCAAAGCAATGTACTATGCACCTCCTCTGGCACTCAGATAGTTAAACCCCTTGAACGGTAGAGTGGTCTCAATGGGATTTTTTATTTGTCCCCTTAATCAGTTGGTTAGCTCCAGAATTGTTCATTTTCTTCTTAAAGGGACCCTAATAATTTTAATGATTCTGAAAGAGGTTTCAGTATCACCACTATGCTATATTAGACATTTTTTTAATTAGAAAAGTAGTTTTTGAGTTGTTTAGATTGATAAATGTTGCTAATTAAAGCAGGTAATCCCTTTCTTAGAAAAAAAGATTGTAAAATAGAAAAAAGCGCTCCTGCGATACAATAAAATATGGCAGATGGCAATGGTATTTATAAATCTAATACAAGCCTATAAAATAAGACGCAAGACAGGGAAATAAACAATAATAAGTAGACTGAAAAAATTCTACAGTCTATACAAGTCAATATAAGAAAGTCAATGAATAGATAATAAAATAATAATAAATAAAAAATAAAAAATGATAAATAATAAAAAAAATAATTAAAATAAAAAGTTCCGATAGAATGGAAAAAAAGATAATGATGATAAAGATGAGGATGGTAGATGATGATGAGGATGATGGAAAATGGATGATCACTTCTCTCTCAATAAATGCAGCAGATAAGAGTTGAAAAAGTGGCCTTGTCCACTTGTAAACGAAAACTGGGTCTGAAACAACTCAATAACAGCGCAAAATAATAAAAAGAGAAGAGAAAAGTATCTCATCTAAGTGTAGTAATTTATTTAAAACAATAATAAAAAATAAGATGTATTTCACTCTTCTTGGGCTTAATGCACTTAAAGAGGGATCTTTCTCCCGTCAGCCGACGTGCATCCGTATCTCCTGGTCCTTGGTCCTCAGGAATAAGGTCTTAATGCCGATGAAAATATAAAGTGTTTAGCACAGATTCGAGTGGATGGTAGCAATCCAGATGGCCCAGTAGTATGATCTTGGCCACATAAAGAAACAAAGTCACCAAAAATGTATACAAAATATATGAACACTGTTTCAAATCGGCTGCCTCGTGCACGCTGTGCTTCCTAGGACGCGGCGGCGGCTTAGTCCATCACGGAGCCGCGGGATACTCAGGTAGAAGGTGGAGCAACGAATAGCCACAGGGGGCGTGAAGAAAGTATCCCGCGGCTCCATGATGGACTAAGCCACCGCCGCGTCCTAGGAAGCATAGCGTGCACGAGGCAGCCGATTTGAAACAGTGTTCATATATTTTGTATACATTTTTGGTGACTTTGTTTCTTTATGTGGCCAAGATCATACTACTGGGCCATCTGGATTGCTACCATCCACTCGAATCTGTGCTAAATACTTTATATTTTCATCAGCATTAAGACCTTATTCCTGAGGACCAAGGACCAGGAGATACGGATAGGAGTTCAACAATATACTGCACGTCGGCTGACGGGAGAAAGATCCCTCTTTAAGTGCATTAAGCCCAAGAAGGGCAAATGTGAGTGAAATACATCTTATTTTTTATTATTGTTTTAAATAAATTACTACACTTAGATGAGATACTTTTCTCTTCTCTTTTTATTATTTTGTGCTGTTATTGAGTTGTTTCAGACCCAATCCCTTTCTTAGACCTATATTGCCTCCCCATTGACTGACAATCAGGGGAGGACTGGCCTGGGGGGAAGGGGGCAATTGCCCCCTGGGCTGGTCATATGTCTGGTACGCTTTTCCTTATAACATCTTCAGCTGCTTCTTAGAATTTTAGTTTATTTTAATGTTAGATGGGAATTAAAGGTGCATTAGAGTAGGTACTTTCCAGAACTTGAGATACCTTGATGGAGTTGGCAAGCTTACATTCTTTGGCCAAATGATGGACTAAATTCTCAATCTTTAATAGTTTAGTGTATATACCTAGGTCAGGACACATATATACACATTTTTATTATGTGTTAGTTGTATCAAAAGATGATATCAAAAGCAGGCACTCTCAGGTCTTCATAAGTTAAAAAGATTCTTTATTATAAGTACATTTAAAAATGAATGTCGACGTTTCGACCCCAACTAGGGTCTTTCTCAAGACAGTATAACGTTGATGAATTGACCCTGTCCTTAAATGACCTACGAAAACCACGTGGTTAGCAAACACGCTAACCCTATGTCCGACCTTAATGACGTCACTCACGTTAAATAACTATGATAAAATAAAGCAAACAAGACTATGTAACACAATTCCACATGTATATAAATTGTTTATCCGTATGGATATCAAAAAGTCACATAATCCTCTATGGAAGTGGTTACTTTGAAAGAAACCGGGTTTTCAAAAAAGCCGCCAAGTGATCAGATAATTTGTAGTCCAACATCCGCACAGTGGAGCCCCCAACAGTCTTAACATATATTGTACATATAACATCACTAGATTAACTCCACATTAGTGAGCATGTTATACCAATAAATCCGATATGTTCTTTACTTTGAAAAATTGTAATCAATCCACATACGGCATTGTCCTCCAAGACTGTTTATAACTATTGATCCCAAATAATGTGTCCTTATAATTTCAAAAGAGTCATTTATAAATTGTATGTACAATTATATATGCCTAAGTAAGGGCACACATTTACACATTGGTATGGAGGAGCGCATGTCTGTTCTTTGTCTCCTAGAATGTCTTCTATTAATGCACAGACAAGGTAAAGAATGAGACAACAGGAACAGGCAGACGGTCGGCAGATAAGCACACACTACTATCAGGAATAGTAGGCCACCTAGACTGGGCCAAACTGCTGAGACTAGGCCGGAGCCACTGGAAGTTTTTACAGGAGCGAAGGCTGGAGCAGGAACAGGAACCCCTCGGATCTTCTACCACTGGAACTCAAACAGAGGGTCTCCTACTGGAACACGGACTGGAACTAGAACAGGAGACTCCGACCAGTGACGATGGAAAACACTGACACTCGCCTGCTGTCAGTCTAGCTGGGAGGAAAGCTGACTCACGCCTGCAGTCAGGACCACTGAGGTCTAATACCAGACTCACACCTGCAGTTGGTATAAGAGAGAGTCTACCAGGGCCCCAGGTCTGCGCCAGATGGATGTCCGCAGGAGGGAGGCAATACTGAGACAAGACAGACAAAGCCACAGGACAGCACCAGATAGGATGGTCAGACAAGCCTGGTCATACACGGAGAGATTAGTCAGCCTGAGCCACAGGTTTGCACCAGATTGGATGTCGGACAAGCCAAGGATCATACATGGAGTGGATAGTCAGACAGAGCCACAGGTCAACACCAGATTGGTTAGACAGACAAGCCTAAGGTCATACATGGAGCGGATAGTCAGACAGAGCCACAGGTCAACACCAGATCGGATAGTCAGACAAAACAGGTAATACAGAGCACATTGAAACACAACTGCACTGGAACACCACGAAAGGGCAACTGAAGTGGTGTCCAGGCAGTTTATCTACTATTTGCTCCACCCCCAAGAGGTGGCGCAAATAATGTAATGTCCCTTTAAAGAACCGGGTCACAACGTTACCAGGGAATCCCTGTGACGCGTGCCCGAGCTAGATGCAGCTGGAGCCGCCAGGGGGAGCAGCAAGGAGGCCGGTCGCCCGGACAAACACCAGGGCACACCGGTACTCCCAACAGATGCGGCTAACCTGTGATGTGACCGGCCGCCCACTGGGTCTGGCGGCCGGCTCCAAGGTAAGTGAACGCTTACAATACTCTATAGAAAATATGTAATTCATGCATACAATTACTTATTTTTGTCGTTCATACAACATTTTTTTGTAGTTATCCCTTTGAATATACAGCCCATAGGACCATATGTTCAAAGAAGTAGTGAAATAGCTTTTGTCATTTGTAATGACTTTATAAAGTACAGTGTCGTTGGGATCATTAATATTTTCAGAGAGTGTCGGTTGTGATCAGAAATATGTTGTTTGTCCTGACTGAAATTGCCATATGTAACGACAAAAAAAATGTCTTAACTAATGACAAAAATGCCTTAAAAAAATGTCTTAACTAAACAACAAAAATGTCTTTAAAAATGTCTTTACTAATGACAAAAATGTCTTAAAAAAAGACAAAAATTCTCACATTCAGAACTTCACATTCCCTCCACTTTTTTCTTAATGTACAAATTTTGTCTTTTGCAAGACATTTTTTTGTTGTTAGTTACGACAAATTTTCTTTTCCTCTATATGACACTGGAGAATAGTTTAGCCACGCCCTAGACATGCCCCTTTGCCCGTCAATTCTGGAGTTGTGTAGTACACAACGGACATCACTAGTTTTTGTCGTATACTCTATAGAAAATATGTCTTTCTTGCATACAATTACTTATTTTTGTCTTTCGTAGGACATTTTTGTGTTGTTATCCCTTTGAACATACGGCCCATAGAGTTAAGAGATCTGTAAAATAGAGACAATTTGGTAGATTCAGTTAACTTATTCCTGAATTGGTGATGCAGACTGAAGAGAAAACATTCACCCACAGAGAATGGCTTATTAATAAAACTTTGTCCAATCGCACTTGACGACCTGTTTTACGTCACTGTCCCTCTGATTTAGTTAGATGCTTTGAGTTACTATGTTATTTGTCCTCTTAACCATTTGAGTGCCAGAGGGGTACTTTCTGTATCACTCTGCCATGCAAAGGGTTAAATGTATTTATTTACTCTTCTAATATTTACTTTACATGATAGCATCTTTCTGCTACTTAGAAATGTACAATAATACTTAAATTTGTGAAAATGTGCGAGAGGGGTACCCAATGCATTGTTTCACACTATGTTAGGTACCCTTGCATCCCAGAAAAGGTTAACACAATCATATCTAACATATAATAAAAATTTGTGCTAAGCAATTATTATGTAAATGTGTAAAACAAGGTTTAACCGTTTGAGTGGCAAACAGATGTCCAACTCATTGCAGACCAATACGTTAGACACCCCTCTGGTACTCAAAGGGTTAAAAGATATGCCTTTGAACTGATTATAAATAATCATATCCAGGCTTATGTATCAGCATTTGCTGCTTAATGCGTATTAGTTCAAATATGAGCATCAAACGTATCAGATTATTATGCATTTCAGTGGGGTATGCATTAACTGGAAGAGTGACCCTGTTTCATTACTGCCATAGTGTAGCGTTAGGGCACATTTGGTTCTCCATCTGTTGGAGACAACAGCGCCCACCATCACAAGACAGTAACTGGTCTGTTGGGAATGATGTGAGTTGTAGTGTCCAACAGAAGCAGAGCCAAAGGTTGCCCAACTCTTCCATAATGTTATAGTGATGAGACTTTACCACTGGATATTAACTCTTTAAATGCCACTGAGCTCTCCAAATCATTGCATTCCAATCTAGCATTCAAAGTATTAATACAATGTTTAGAAATAGAGCTATTCTATGCTGTGCAGGGCTGTAAATATGAAAAAGTAACAATTTATCTTTGGTACAGTAGCCCTGAAATATGTCGTTATATTGGGTTCACTGTACAAATTCCTCAGTGCTACCAACCTGGCATTAACCTTTAACAGCAGTGGCTCCACTACAGGGCATGACAGTGATTCTCAGTTCTGGTCCTTTGGGCACTCTAACAGGTAATGTCTTCAGGATCTTCCTGATTAAGCACAATGGGAGTAATAACAATGACTGAGCCACAAATTACACATCTGTTGAATGCCCACATTGTTGGCGTTAACTGAGGACTATGTCAAGAAGCATTAACATATAATCAATATAATGCAAAGTGGGGGACACACTCTGCCAGCACAGGACATTACTACCAGCAAATCCCACACATCATTCCCATATCAAGCACAGGGAATATGTACACTTACATTATTTCTTCTGCTCTTTGCTTAGATCATTGATCTATACATGGTGTAAAGGAAAGGACCCACCCACCGCATGCCCTTGGTGAAAGCAGTGGTAAGGGTAGGAAATCTGGCATACACAGGTAAGTAAATTTACATTAAACAGAAGAAAGGAGTGAAAATCAATTTCTATGCTTGATTTAGCATAGAATCGGTTTTGTACATTCATACCAGAGTATTTTTGCCTTGAATGAGTCAGCAGTCCTGGGGTATTTTTGCTTATTGTACATTTTGTAAGTAAGTGACGTGAATTATACAAGTGATTATTATTAGCATGAAATGATGAGTGTAAAATGATGGGTAATTTGGGAAACAAAAATTTTAATATATATATACTATATTTAGGATATTGAGTCTATATAAAACCAAACAGGATCTGGGGATTGTGCAAATACACTTAACTCATTTTTTCTGCTTGGACATTGGTTCTCTGTTCACGGGTCTGCACTAGAATGTATGAATACTTTAGTGTAGGGCTGTCCCAGTTCAGTCCTCAATCACTTCCTACAATCCAGTATTGAAGGATTTCCCTGGCTGAGAACAGGTGGGTCAAGCAAAATGAATGAACCACTGACTAACTAATTTAATCTTAATCAGAGAAATCATTAAATCATGGCCTGTTGGTGGCCCTTGAGGATCAAATTTGGGCCTCGATCCAATAGACCCCATTAAAACTGTGGGTAAGGCAAAAATGGATACCAGGTTGTACACAGGCACTGTGTTACCGTATCAATCCAATTGCCCTACCAACAAAGTGGTAGGATGAGAAATGGGAACATCAAAGAAAAACAGCTAATGATCAGTGTTTGAAACAGTGTCAGACACCGAGTGTGAGCTCAAACACAAACACTAACCCTAACAATAAGTGAAACAATACTAGCCCTAACACTATTCTAACACCCATAAGCCATAGCTGTATAACACTTACTTGTCATCTACTGCAAGACTTCTTTAATCTTGTATCCTACGTGTTCTTCTTATCTTCTTTCTTTTAATTGACTGTCTTCTAATCTTCTCATAAATATGCCACTATGAAGAACAAACATGTTTAATTAATAAATGCCCCTAAAGATAATACATATGTGTACAATGTGGTGGCGGCAGGAGATCAGTGCAAAATTCCCCCCCCTTTCATACCTCTCGAGCCGTTGCCCGATACTTTCTGAAGAAAATTTGAACAGAGACTGTCTTTTATATGATTAAGCACATACGTGCGAAATGCGTGAGACATCCAGTTCCATGTGGTGTCTGTTTTGATTTACCCCAATAATAGCTGGTTTTAACTTTATTATGACGAGTACGGTATTTCTTCTTCTTGCAACATTGTAACAAAGGATTGGGATGCCTCACCTGCACCGTTGTTAAAAGTTTACGTGGTGAATGCTTTTTGTGCATCTGAGCTTGCATAGAACATTTGTACTTCTCTTGCGTGGTGCCATTGATTCTCTTTGCAAAGTAATGGCTTTTATATGGCCAGTCTTTGTTCAAAATGATTCCCAGCCTTCCACTGGATGGGATGTGGTGTTACGCACCTCCTAGCCAGTCAGCTTCTAATGGGAGGAATGACTGAAACCTCCTGGAATCTGACTGCATAACTCACACCCCAGCCAATGGAAATCTGGAAACCATTTAAAAGCCAGTCTCTATTCAAAATGTGTGTGTGTGTGTGTGGGGGGGGATTTTTGCACTGATTTCCTTCTGCCGCTGTCAGGGGTGGCAGGCAATGGCGATGGCAGCATACACATATGGATTATATTTGGGGCATTTAGTAATTAAACATGTTTGTTCTTCATAGTGGCATACGTATGAGAAGATTAGAAGACAAAAGATTAGAAGAAAGAGGATATGAAGAAGACAGAAGATGGAAGATTAAAGAAGAAGACTTGGAGAGGATGACCAGGGTGCTAAAACCCGTTGGACAGTAGACTTATGGGTAAGTGTTTATTGTTAGCTTTAGGGGGATTAATCGTCTGCAGTGCATACCCCACTGTTACTCATAGGGTTAATTACACACAGTTTTTCACTACCTTGGATGTAGTGATATGGGGCTTGGGACCCCATATCAGTATATCCACTGGTCACTTAGGTTTTTTTGCACTTCAGTTCCAGCAGTTAAGTTAGCCCTTTGAGTGCCAGAGGGGTACACAATGCATTGCTCTGCAATGCATTGTGTACCCCTCTGGCATCAAAGGGTTACATTGGGCCTTTAACCCCATGAATATCAGATATTGCTTCACAATACACTGTGAGACCTCTCTAACTTTTGGGTTGAGGGGTTAAAAGTCCCATTTAAATTAATAGGAATTTGTGTATGAACTCTATGGTGAATTTGGTTTGCCCCAGAATTACTCCATCCTCCGTGAAAACAAGTTTCTATTTCTTCTAAAGAAAGTGCCAAATATCAGTGTTTATGCTGTTTAGGTCACAGAAAGTCGCACACAAAAAGCAATTTACTTCAATGAAGGAAAAATTAAATTAGCAAAAGACAAAAATTTCTTGCAAACATAAAATATATTAAAATAACATTTTTATTCCATGGAATTATGCATAGAAGAGAGGCCATTTTCTGGCTGTTTCCCCACTGCATGTACTTTTGATTAATGTCACATTCCTCTAGTGAAATTGATACATCAATTTTAATTATACTGTATTTCTTTCCACTTGTAGGAGACTTCCATCCTCAAAGACCAGTTTTCAAACATTAACTCTTATCAAACTCTCCTCCTACTCGTTTTCAACCTGTAAATTATCCCAGAGTTCCACGAATAGGTATGAAACATGATGATGAATCTGCTTTAGCCTTTCTATAAAAAAACCCTACCCATAATGTAGACCTGCATAAATATGCATTTTTGGAAAGGAATTAAGAGAGAGCAAGAGAATAAAGATTACAAATCATTGGTTGTCACTTTTTTAGTTTAATCTTATAAAGGGTTGCATATTTATTTTTATAACTTTACCACCAAATTAGATAATTAATGGTGACCACAACATTCCCTTTAGCTTCTGAGTAAAATTTTTCCATGATAATTTCAAGGTTACCTCCCAAGATGTTCTGCCTCAATTTGGAATAAAATACTGTATTAAAATGGAATATTTTGTTTTTGTTCTGTTTCAGAGTGGGAGTGACGGGCTGGGAGATATGTAGGCCGAATCTCTATTTAATAACAAAATGAGAGAAGTTTGGGATGGGAGGGTGAGCCAAGGAGACTTGTATGACCTAAAGGTTATTAGGAGAGATGAAAGTAAGGCCTTTTTCTATCCGTATTGCTGTCAGCACTTTTTAATGTCAAACTTTGTGAATGATTGTCCAAGAGCTGAGCTGGGTTTTTTCTGCCTAAAGTTTCCCAGGACTGTGTGATGTATTCATTGCTTTATAATTAACGTGGAATCCAGCGCGGGTGGGCTATTGCATTACAGAGCCTTTGGGTTTAAAGTGGCTGGTCCTAGTGATTGTTTTTTGACATCCTCCTCTGTTATGACAAGTCTCTTTCTACCACAAGAGACAGGCACAGAATTATCACTGCATTATCATCCTCGCCTGCCAAACACTATGGGAATCAATACAAAAAGGGAAAGGAATCACCTGTCTAGTATCTGTATGTCTGCTTTTAACATTTATAAGATTGCTTTACTCTTTAATAATCAGAGGGCATGGTAAATCCTAATTATGATATATATATATATATATATACATATACATACACTGTTATTATTCAATTTAAGATAGCGTGTTAGTTCAGTGGTGTAGAGTTCAAATGAATGAGTGCTACAGTAGGAAATATTATGTTTTTTAATGGACTAACATTCAATTATATGGAGACAAGCTTTCAAGAGACATGCTTCCTTTTTCAAGTCTACAGCAGGGCTGTCCAAGTTCAGTCCTCAAGGGCCACCAACAGACCAGGATGTAAGGACTTCCATGATTAAGCACAGGTGAGTTAATCAGTGGTACATTAATTTTGACTGACTCCCCTACATAGCTGGGAACTTTCCAGGTTTCGCCTATAGTCTCCGGACTTAGAACAGAGTCTCCGGGTCTCCAGATGAAACCTTCAAATCTCTGGGTAGGCTCATCATTATGTTGAGATAATTATCATGCTGCATTTGCAACATTTAATATTATAGTGTACTGGCTGTACTGTGTGACCATATGGTGCTTGCAGCTTGCCTGCATAGCATCAGGCCATAATACCCACAATCCAGTCCCCTGGTGTCGCAGGGCACAAGGAGCAGGAGAAGCAGTGAGTGAAGGCAGAGCGAAGCTGGAACACAGAGATGTGCAGTACCAACTCTCCACTCTAGTCCAGCCAGGCCCAGTGTTGGCTGGTAAGTTCAGTTCAAGTCCTTCATTATTGCAGAGCCAGAGGATCAATGTGATAATGGGGAAGTTGAGGTTCTGAGCAAGTTGGAGCTAGGCAGGGGGACATCCTGTTTAGCAGAGCCCTGTGCCCCTGTCGGGTGGTGGCGGCTTACTTACTGGTCTGTGTTCTTTTATGCTAGGCAGCATGTTAAATGCAAACAGTTGAGGTTGAGGCCTGGTCACATATATTAGATATACTCACTGTATAAATATAATAATGTATTTATCTATTGTGTAACTAAAGAAATTGGACCAAAAGTACAGCACAGTTCATTCATCCTTCATCACTGATGAAGAATGAACAGTATCAGTACTTTTGGTCCATTTTCTTTAGTTGCACAAAAAATACTTAAATTATATTTATAGTGTTGAGTATAACTTAACTGTCTGCATTTGACATGACTAACTTAAAGGAACAGACCAGAAACTACTAACCACCAGACATCCAGGGCCCTGGTAAAAACATGTTGTCCCACTGGCTAGCTCCAACTTGCTGAATTACCAGTGGTTTAATATAATTTAAACACAGTAGCAAAGGTGTATTTTTTTTGGGGTGGGGGGAGGTTGGGGAATCTCAGGGTGAGCCATTTCTGAAAGTTCCCAGGTATGCTCACCTGTGCATAAAGTTACGCTTTGGCCTAACTTTAGGGAGCTTGGAGAACCCGCTCATTTCTTGCTGCTATCTACATTTATTCACTTGAGTTCCCAATTTATATCAGCAAATAATATGTAAATGTTAAGGTGAGTTAGCGCTGTGAGTTTTGTTTCTTCTTTCTTGCTTTTGCACATTTTCTCCTTCTCATTCAAGCTGCTTTGTCATTAATTCATTTGAATTAATTTCATAATAATAAATATTATACACTTAAAATGTACACTTGCAACCGCTTGCAGACGGGTTTTTAAAGGCATGGGTTTGGCCTAGTATTTGGGTTTTCCTTACCTGTCTTTATGCAATTAAAGCAATCTGCAAACCCCATGTGACTTGTGGTGGTGAGTAGATAGGTCTTATAAAGGGGACAGATGGAGTTTTGTTTTGCATTGAATTTCTGATGGGGGGCTTTTTAACCCAACCTCCCTGAACAACCAGAGCTCAGCCTTCTTGCTTGTTCTGGACACTCAGAGTTCTTGTTCTTGAGAGAGTTCCTGACCCTTTACCCTGGCATTACTTCTGCACTTTGCGTGACCTCTTCTGCCCTGGATCTTGAACCTGTATCCTGATCTTCATTGATAGCCACCTGACTTAGACCTCTGGATTACCTCTCCACTTATGAACCTTTGTTACTTGATCTGACTTTGGTTTGCTTGACCCAGCCTTAGCATACTGATTGGTACCTTAACTAGGATTTACAGGATTCTGTTTGTGGTGCAAAAACCTAGGGGGCTCAGCTTCTGTGGGTGAGTGGTTGCTTCTTATAGATACTGTGTCTACTGCTGGCTTCTGAGATGGATTTCCTGATGTAGCCTGGACTGATGAGACTGTATGGGAACTGTAGGGGGTTCGGTCAGGTCATGGAAGAGTTACAAGAGACAATCTCCACTCTGGCTACATCTTCAATGTAACACATACTTCCAATACACTGGGTACCTCGGAGGGCATCTCCTGCAGAGACCAAGTCTGAACCCACATAAAGTGACAGTAAGAAGGCTTCAGTTTCACAAGATGAAAAGAACATGAATAAAACCTTGTCTCTCCTGTACACTAAGACCTCCTTGACCTAGTGTTGCGTTCACTGGCATCACCCACAGCTAAACTGGCCAGTTCTACAGGCCATCACCTTGATGCCTGCCTGGTCTTCCTTCTGCGCTTCCTCTGTTCCAGTGACATATTCCTTGGACAAGATCACAACTTCTAGCCTGCCTGCTGTTGCCTCTGCTAATCAGGTTCTGGCAACTCCAGTATCCTCCAGCTGCTTTTACTGGGCAGCTACCAGTTATCTCAGTTTTCAGTTATCCCACTCCTGCTGTTACCCAGGTAGCAGTGGTTCCTGCAGTCACCCAGCAATCTGTCTGATATTACTGCTCAGGCTCCTGTGGCCCCAACATCCAGATTGCCTTCTACTGCTATCCAGGTCTCAGTGACCCAGTACTCCTGGTACTCCCAGAACTCCTGGTGGTTCTTGCTACCCTCTGCTAACTAGGTTCCAGGCACCTCAAGTTCCAATATTTTTTCTCCAGTGACTCTCTACTGGAGCGCAAGGGTATGCACTATTGTGTAACAGCTCTTTTGCGTATCCTGGTAGGCAATATCCACCATCATTAGGACATTAATGCCAGCAATCCCTATACACCAGCCCCATCACATGCTCAGGTAAATGGAACAGAATCACAATATTTCCTCTATTCCTTGTTGTGTTAAACATTGTGTTATACAAGGTTTAGAGGATATATACACCGAGAAACCCCCAAAGATTGTCCCATTGTCCACCAGTTGACACAAAGGGAGAAAATTTTATTGTATGTAGTTTAGTAAATTGGGGTTAGGCGGGGCAGTGTCTAAAAATCTATTCCAGCATTAAACAGATATAATATACTAAATAAAGTAATGCTAATGTTCACAAACCATAGATCCCTTCACAGCTGAGAAAAACACTCCCCGCTCTATGAATGTAACCATCATTAATTTGCATTGCATTAAATAATCCCTAAGACTAAAAATGTATCTTCCCCTTTCTTCTGTATATCTGTCATACCTTCCATCACCACTTTATTTGGTTGTGTTCTCTGCAACATGACTTACTGTAAAATATCCTTAATCTCCTGAAACCCCTTTGGCATGCTGTTGAGGGATGTTCTGGCTCAGTGTGTTGAATTAAAATGTATGTTGAGAGAACTTTGCATTGACATTGACTATAGTTGTACAGGGCAATCAGATCATCTCTTAAGACTCTCTTTTAGTCTAAAAAACCCAGACAAAATACTTTAACTATTAATTATTTATAAAGTAATTTCTCCAAATATGTTTTAGTGTTCCTGCTACTTTTTAGTGCTATTATATATTTTTTAGACTGGAGATCAAAGCTGTACTTCACTTTCAAGGGTGATGTCTTAGCAATGTTTGTGTCGTGGCAAAATGACATAATTATGCATTCTACAATGCTCTTTTACACTTATTTGCTTTTCAGCTACCTCTTGATATTGATCACTGCTAATTCTGCAGTACACAGGCACTCCCAAATGCTTTGCTTTTTTATAGATAATGGGATGCATAAAAAACAATTACTGCACCTCTCTATTGCTTCTTTACAGCAGGAGTCCCTTCTGCTACACTAGTGGGAGTTTTGGTATAGCTGGTACTTCCCTGTAAAACAAAATGGTGTGGGCACCAGTGCCCAGAAGATGGCAAAAGCTCTTGAAGGTGTCTGAATCCAACACCCAGTGAAACACAGTCTCGGATTCATAATTCTCAGTTCTCTCAGTTCAAATGTCAGCAGGGCTCTTATTGCAGACAATGCCTATCTGAATATAATGACAGTAGATGCCTCATGGAAAGCAGCAAAGGAAAAAGCTGAATTCTCATAGGGGAAGATTAGGAAGAGTAGGTAGGGCAATGGTTCTCTAACTTTTGTCAGTGGTAGAATTCTTTCTCTTGAGAGGTCTTATGTTCCATAGTAACATAGTAACATAGTAATAGTAACATAGTAATTTAGGTTGAAAAAAGACTTGCGTCCATCTAGTTCAACCTTTTCCTATTCCTGTTTACCATCGTTGATCCAAAAGAAGGCAAAAAAACCCCCTCAATTAGCAATTTAAAATTCTGCCTTGAATGGGGGGAAAAAAATTCCTTCTTGATTCCAAATGTCAATCAGATTTCTCCCTGGATCATCAAGCCCCAACTAAATATTCATCCCAATACTAACATACATAGCACTCTATGTTATGCTCTTATCCAGGCTCCTTTTAAAGGCATCTAATGTATTCGATAGTACCACCTCCTCAGGCAGTGAATTCCATACCTTTATTGTCCTTACTGTAAAGAAACCCTTCCGCTGTTGTAGATTAAATCTCCTTTCCTCAAGTCTAAGCGGGTGGTCCCTTGTCCTGTGTACTGTTCTGTTAATGAACAGGTCTTTGGAGAGCCCTTTGTATGGGCCCTGAGCATATTTATATAGTGTTATCATATCCCCTCTAAGAGGCCATTTCTCTAGTGTATACAAGTTTAACTTTTCTAACCTTTCTTCATAACTAAAAAAAACTGAAAAAGTAGAGAAATTCCGGAGTAAACCAACTGCACCATAGGAGAACAAATTAAAATTCTCAAAACATTCATAGATTTATAAGAACCTTTTATCTCCTTGAATGCCTGCGATCTCCAGTGCATTGCTTCACAATGCTTTGGAAGCCTCTCTCAAATTCAAGGGTTAAAAGCTACTCTGATCTACAGAGGAAACTAACCGACTCTGAAACTATTTGCGTCTCTGTATTACTCCCCCCCACAAGAAAAATGTCAAAAGCCTATAAGCTGTTAATTACTCCACATAGCATGTTTGACTACCAAAAGTGTTACAGGGAAAAGGAACTCCAAGTAGACATATTTCTAAGAGACTGGACACAGATGATTACAAGTGCACTGCACTCTTATAAGACAAATTATCAAATTATAACCAAACTAGCGTAAAAGCCTGTGTACATGGGCCAGCATTCTGTGCATTTGGGCAGTCTCTACTGCGCATGACTGCAAAAACCTGTGTACATAGGCCAGCATTTTGTGCGTTTGGGCAGTCTCTACTGCACATGACTGCTTCGGACAAACATACATCAGGCCTTTTAAAATATAGGATGGTATAAGACTCAGGAACAATTGATTTTCTTTTATCCCAATTTTAGTGATAGCTGTTGGCGATGTGGTGAGTGGTCGGGGACCATGCTCCATATTTGGTGGAATTGTCCCACGATCTCAGTTTACTGGAATGCAGTTCTATCAGAAATTCATAAAATCACGGGTATAGCACTACCAAAAGACCCTCAATATATTTTATTATATTATATTTTGAACCATAGCAACCCTAAGAAAAAAGAACCTGCTACTATTCTCTTTAATCCGCTTATAAACGCTGCTAAAACACTCATTCCCATATATAGGAATCAAAGTAAAGTCCCATCTTTGTTGGAATGGACAATTAAATCTAGCAATGTGATAATTATGGAATTCATAATATTGAATTCTGCTCCCTGCAGATTTACACACAGATCTGGCAACCCTGGACTGATTACCTTGCTTTGTATTGGTGGATAGCAGTCCCTTTTCTTCCAAACCCATAACTGAAACCTTAGAACCACTGAGTTCTAAGGAAGCAATCAGACAGGACTACCCCTCTAGGAAGTCTTCCCTTTCAGTTACCTTTACTGTTCTCCCAGTTCTGTTAGTTGCTGGCTACGTGTCAATTGGTATACGTACTATTAATATCTGTTGTATCTTAGTGTCACTTTGAACTTGTCATTTAAGATGAAATAATTAGGTCAAACTTTCAGGTAGCCTTTACTAGAAAAATGTACCTGAATATGGCCTAGATTCTATTCCATAAGAAAAAAAAGTAAAGTGACTATTTCCCGCAGCTTTGGATATTTTATGAGAGCGAAAATCTGATTGCCAGCTGTTTTAAATGGTTGCTTTGAAATCCTTTTTGAGCTGTGAAAAATGTTCCTTAATGATCCCAAAAACGTCAGCGTCCTTGCTGCAGCAGGGAAATCCGTTCGCTGAATCAAGCGGACGCTTTTCAGCAGAGCCAGATCTCGTTATAGAAAAAACAATCCGTCACTAAAACAGTCTTCTTGGTAACCATGCACACGTAGAAGACCGTTTTAGTGAAGGATCTTGATTTCTGCTAAAGAGCCTCCGCTGGTCCCGGGACCGGATTTCCCTGCTGCAGCAAGAACGCTGACGTCAGGGGAGAGGCAGGGGAGAGCGAAGTTTAAAAGCAGCTATCTCGCAAACCATAAAGGTTTAAGAGATGCCGCTGGTGGCATTTAATTCAGTTTTTAAAGGGCTTCAATATAAGGGATAGCAATTTTGAAGTATTACTATCCCTTTAAGTCTGATTAATTAGACCTTTTGTCCATATGTGCAAAAGTAAAGCAGGACAATTTTTGGGACAAATGAACTGCATGTTTGGGGACAAATAAAAATTCCCCTTCATTTTAATGCTGCTTTAAATCCCTTGAATGCTAGAGAGATCTACAATGTATTGCTTTGCTACAACATTCAATGAGTTAAAAGCCCAATTTAAAGGGACAGTAATACTTAATATGTAAAATATATAAATAGTGGTAGGGAACTCCCACTGCTGAGAGAATCTTTGTTCAAAAGTTACTGCAGCTCAAATTTGAATTTTTAGGCACAGAATCCCAGTGGCCTGAAATTGAACAGTTGCTCTGTTGCTACACTGTCCTATGCAGACTTCTGGACAACTGACCAGAGATGTCCATAGAATGGTGTAGCAACAGCTCCACTGTACAATTACCGGCTGCTGCGATATTACACCTGAAAAATTCTATTTTGAGCTGTAATAACCTTTAAATAATCTTAAATAACACCTTTCAGGAATGGAAATATCCTTGTTTTACTCAGGGGGATACATATCAAAACATTTTTTTTTACAGTTTAAGTATTACAAACCCTTTTAGTGAAAGGGAACTTTGCTAACTTTTATTTCTCCCTTAACGGTTTTCCCCAGAATTACTAAACCAATTTTTTTTTAATCAATTGCCTAGAGCTCCAGATTTTTCAGGCTATTATTTAATCTCTTGGATGCTAGAGAGATGTCTTACGAATCGCAAAGCAATGCGTTGGAGATCTCTTTAGCAACCAAGGGGTTAAAGCTTTATTTTTGTGTCCTTGATTGTTATAGGCCAAGGGTCTTTTCTGATCTAGGGAATAGTGGGTAGGTCTGTGGATGGGATCCTGTGAATCGTGGGGGCGTGGTCATGGGCAGAGATAAAGACACCTAGTGCAAGATGTTCAGAAAGACGTCATGATGAAAAAATTGTAAGTTGTTGATAAAAGAAGGAAAATATTTTCAGAAGTCAATTTGCAAATTTTTGTCATAATCAATTTAGAATGACAGATCTTGATGAATATTGCTCTTGAAAATTCTGATGTTAAAAATATTTTTACTTTTGCTTTCGAAATAAAAATTTTCTAAGAAACAAAGACACTTTTTGTCTTTAAAGGGATTGTAATACATCAATATAATTCCATTTAATAATGTACCTAGTAAAAAAAATTATTAATTGCATTGTGTCTGATCTTTATGGTTTGAGAAATAACAGCTTACAAAATTACCCTTCCCTCCACTTGCACTGACGTCAGTTTTCTATCTTACAGACGGAGATCCCGGTCCGCAGACCATCCTGCGGCTCTTCAGCAGAGCTGAAGTCACGATGTTTAGAAAGAAATACTTCATTTGAACAGTCTACAATGTGTGCCATCCGCAGACAGTCCTGCAACTTTTCAGCAGAGCCGAAATAGCTCTCTTTAGAAAGAAATACTTCATTTGAATGGTCTACAATGTGTGCCCTCCTCAGACCGTCCTGCGACTCTTCAGCAGAGCCAAAATCACTCTCTTTAGAAAGAAATACTTCATTTGAATGGTCTACAATGTGTGCCGTCCACAGACCTTCTTGTGACTCTTCGGCAGAGCTGAAATTGCGCTCTTTAGAAAGAAATACTTCATTTGAACGGCCTACAATGTGTGCCTTGTTTGTTTATTTGGTGATGTGTTCAAAATATTTGTGTATGTGTTCAGTTAATAACCTGTTCAAGATCTCTTTGTGTGTGTGTGTGTGTATTCATTTTGTAAAATGTGCAAATGCTGTGTGTGTATATGAATTTGGTAATGTGAGCAGATTCTGTTTGTGTATATTTATTTTGCAATGTGTGTGTTCATTTGTTAATGTGTGCAAATTCTGTGTGTGTGTCAGTTTGGTAATATGTACAAATTATGTGTTTGCATGTTCATTTGGTAATCTGTTCCAATTCTGTGAGTGTGTTCATTTGTTATTGTGTTCTGTGTGAATGTATATTTAGTAATGTGTACAATTTCTGTGTGTGTGTTTCTATTTAATGTGTGCAAATTATGTGTGTGTACATTAGTAGTGCATGCAAATTGTGTGTGTGTGTGTTCATTTAGTAACATGTACACATTCTATATGTATGTTCATATAGTAATGTATGCAGATTATCTGTGTATGTTAATTTATTAATGCCTACCAATATTGTCTGTGTTCATTTAGCAATATGTTCAATGTATACTAATTCTTTGTGTACTCATTAAATAATTTGAGCCATTTCTGTGTGAGTTCCATGTACATGTCTATGCCTATTCGGGCTTTTTTCATCAAGCCGAAGGGGTGCAATTCTGCCCCACAGGGGGGAAATGAAACTTACCTCTTGAATGAAAAAGAGATCACCAGCTCATTTCTCTACAATATGTTGGAGGCCCATTTAGCACCCAAGTGGTTAAAACCCCATTTAAATAAATGTGAATTTTAATGTCCAACCTCTGATATATTTGGTTTGCTCCAGATTTACTCCTCTTCAGCTTAACCCTTTGAGTGCCATAGAGGTATGCAGTGCATCGCTTTGCAATGCTGTGCATACCCCTCTGGCACTCAAAGGGTTATAAATAGGACCCTTTGATCCAATGTGGAGAGATTTTGAGGTAACCCAACTGCAAAAATAAAAATTCCCCTTCCTTTAAATGAAATTTTAACCCCTTGAAAGGTCTTCACTTCTCTAGCATTTAAGCTATTAAAAAAACACCATTAAAAATTAATGGGAATTTGCTGAAATCTGTCTGTCCCCTATTGTGCAGTTGGTTTGCCCCAGAATTGATCCACTCTCCTTTTACACATAAGGTCTCTTTGTGTCTTTCTTTGTGTGTTAGTGTCTGCATGTGTATGTTTTGAGAGCAGCTTTGTCTGTTTTAAGCACCTTTTGAATATATTCGTTACGGCTCATTGAGCATCTTAACAACCCAACACCAACCTCCCATACTCTGTCTCTGCCGCACGGTTACCTTACTACATGGATGGAAAGATAGGGGTAAAAAAATGAACTGGTGTCCTGTGGCACTCCCAAAGGCTTTACGATCTCCTGATATAACTGATCACTCAGAACATCTCATTAGTAAAAAAAAAAAAAAAAAAAGTTTCAGGGTTTTTCTTCTCTCTGTACTTTTGCTTTTTAATGTTCTCACCAAATGCAGTCGTTTTATTCGATCCTTCCTCTTTTCGCATGTAGGAAACTAGTTAATGGCCCATTACACATATTAGGACAGCTCTGCAGCAAGCAACAGCATTTAGACAGAAACAACAAGAAACAACAGGAGAAGTTAGAGTTTCTGGAAAAAAAAAAGCCCTCGAGAAACAGATTAAGAGGGGAAAAAAATGCTCATTTAAATTAATTTGCTAAATGATTAAGCTGATCTTTGCAGAAAAAAATATAGAGCACGATATAAATAGCAATTGCTTTGTGTAAACTGTGTTTTGACTAATGCAGTGGTCACATATATGGGCCTTATTCACAAAAGAAAAAAAAAGAAAGAAGTGCGGTTTTGGAGCAAACCTACCTGGGAGTAGGGGAAAAAGCAAACTTCTCCAAAACTTCCATTTCTCTAGATTCTTAACCCCTTGAATGCTAGTGAGGTCTCCAATGCATTGCAAAGCATTGAAGGGATTAAAATCTTCACATAATTAACAGGTACCTTTAATTATGCACTATAGTTCAGGGATGGGCAACCCAAGGCCCTCCAGCTTTTGTGGACTAAAATTCCTATCATCACTCATTTCACAGTGATTTAACTCCTTGGATGCTGCAGAAACCTGCAGTGCATTGCTTTGCAAAACAAGATGGTTAAAATGCATTTAGTAATGGGGTAGGCAACCTGAGGCTCTGTTAATGACTGGCAGGAGATGATGGGAGTTGTAGTCCACAACAGCTGGAAGGCCACAAGTTGCCTATGTCTGGTATAGATGGTTTGCACCAGAATCACTCCTTTCTTTTTGTGAATAAGACCCATTGAATGAAACAGGGTCTTTTAACCGATTGAATGCATCACAGTGGGGTCTATGCACTAAGTAGTGATAAAGAGGGGAGATGATTTCTCCAGTAATATCACTTCTCTAGTTCTTATGTTAAAGGCTTAGTAATGCACGTATTTAAGTTGATTCAATATTGTAGATGTTAAAAAATAAAGTATATGGTGAAAATCCCATCTCTCAATGGTTTGAGGGATATAGCAATATTTAAAAATAACTACTTCATTGGAACGGGCTACAAAGTGTGCTTGCAAACCAGGCACACTTTCTAGACTGTTCCAGTGAAGTAATTATTTTTACATTTCGCAATTTCAGCTCTGCTGAAGAGCCGCCGGCTGGTCCCAGGACTGGTATCTCCTGCTGTCAGTAGAGCACTGACGTCAGGAGAAGGGGAGGGAGGGGGGAAATGTAGCGGTGAATATCTCTCAAACCGTAAAGGTTTGAGAAACAGGTCTTTCTCCATATACTTTATTTTTTTTTTTATCTACAATATTGAATCAAATTAAATACTGGCATTACTAACCCTTTAATCTATACAGCCTATACACTAAATTGGAGAAATCGTAGTGCATAGGATCCAGAGAATAACACAGGAATTTGAGAAGTGATATCAATGGAGAAGTTATCTCCACTTTATCACCTCTTTATCATCCCTTAGTGCATCTCGCCCAATTGTGTTAGAGACACTTGTATCAATTATAAAGTTAAAAGATCTTTTTAGATCAATTGAAAATTGGGAGATTTGTATGTGTCTGTTAGTACAATATTGCTCCAGAATAACATATTTTATCTCTACAGAACCCTATTAACTTAAGAAAATAGGGGCCATTTTTGTGCAACTCATCTGTACCCAAGGAGAGAAGTAAAAATTCTTCCCTAGTTTAAAGCAGAACTACCACGCTAGGTAAAATCACCCTGCAATACTTAGACAGGTGGCGAGTAGCTTAATAATAGTTATATTACCTCTCAGAAGTAGCTGATTGTAAAGTAATCCTTAGTCTTCCGAGACTGACGGCCGAGACTGTCAGTCCCTTACGGTGTCTATCAGGCCAGTGCAATGCTTTTTTAATGCAGACCGGGACTCTGGCACTCAAAGAGTTAAACACTAGGATGTTAAAGATGTATCCAATGCATTGCTAAGCACTGAACTGCTGATATCTGTAGGATCCAAGGGGTTCAATGACAGTTAAATGACTGATATCTAGAAGTTTTAGTAAAATAAAGGAGGTGATATGTCCTGCAAATGTTTTTTTTTAATTATTCTAGGATACTGGGTCTTTATTATTATTATTATTACTATGTCCATTTACATAATAATAATAATTGAAAAACAAATTACATATAGGGATATATGTATAAAGTGGATCAATTCTGGGGAAAATTAACTACACCAGAGTGAACACATAAAATCCACCACTGATTTAACTGGGACATCCTACTCCTTGGAAGAGAATCACTAAGTGGTGATAGAGAGGTGATATAGTGGAGATGACTTCTTCAGTTTATCACTTCTTCAGTTTCTATGTTATTCTATAGAACCTATGCACTAAGATCTTCAAGAAATCTTAGTGCATAGGATCCATAGAATAACATAGGAATTGGAGAAGTCGTAAACTGGAGAAGTCATCTCCACTTTATCACCTCTTTATCACTGATTAGTGAATCTCCCCCGCCCCATGAATGCTAGAGTGATCTACTGGGGCTCAGGGATTGATGAGATTTGTCATCATTACAGAGCTGGAAGCTGATCACAGTGGGTTTAGCATAATGAACATGAATTGTTAATTGGATGTCTAGTGGGAGAGTCATGATGGTAATATGGGGATTTGGGTGACCTGGATGCAGATATCAGGCTTTTGGACAGTTGGAGTGATAAGCACCTGGCAAAAGACTATGTAATACACCTGGAATGTTAAATGTGGGAAATATTGGCAAAAGGAATGAAGAAGAATGGAGGGGCTTACCTATTCCCTTATGACTAAAGCAATGCTGAGTAAATCAGTAGGAGACTCAAATGTGTATACACTACTCACACAATTGAATCTACTAGTGACTTAGACTGTTAGTGGACTGGTGATACTTTCAGGGAAATTGATGGGAGCCCTCCCTTTTGCAGGCTCTGATTGGACAGCACTTTGGTATTCCAGATCCTGAAAGTAGCTACAAAGACACAACATTGATCAAAAGATACATGCATTTAAAATAAAAATACTATATAAAGCTCAAAATAATATATTTTTATTATATAAACGAGAAGTACAAATTCCCAAATTAATTGAACTAGGGCTTTAAATACAATGAATGCTAGCTAGTGAGTTCTCCAGGGTATTGTGAAGTAATGCATTAGCGACCTTTGTAGCAATCAAATGGTTAAAAGACCCATTTAAATTTATTTGTCCCCTATTGTGAAATACGTTGCTCCAGAAATGCTCCTCTGTTCTTTTCTGCCCAAAGCCCCAGGTGTAATGTGACCAGAACAGGTAAGGTAAGTACACAATCCTCTGGTTTCAGTTTGTAACACTGACTTGAATTTTACTGCTGCATTTTTATAGCCCTTGGCTTGTCTGCCTTCCTATCCTGTCTCTGAATTCTACTGGTAACCTGGCAAAGAGATGTAAATTATTTTGATTACACTACCATTAGGCAGAGGTAGACAGAACTGACAATCACACCTTTTACCTACATTGTCTTCTCCTATACACATTAAATTACGGGAAACAATATAGACTTTCAGTCATTTTAAGATGTTAAGGATTTATTCTCATCGTCACAATGAGAGCAACACACCAGTAAAAATGCATGCATTAACTCATTTTGGGGCTGAAGCAGTTCTGAGCAAACAACAGCATTTTAAAGGGAAACAAATACAAATTTCAGATGATTTAAATGGAACTTTTAATCCTTGAATGCTAGAGATATCCTTGATGTGTTGGAAACATCTATATCATTCAAGGGGTTAAATTGGGCATGTCACCTTGAATTCAGGTTTGCACATTTGACATTCAAAAATGTATCATGTTAGCCAAAAAAGCGGCAGACACTTCGTTTAGGAGATATTGATATGTTTATTTATATATAGTGGGCTCTCTGAGTGTTGCACAATATGCTGATATATATGCTTATTAAGCTATACATACAGTACAGACCTTAGCATTTAGTCCTGCACTGAATATGACTTTCATTTTTGCATTTTTCAGAAAATATATAAAAATCAGACTGTCTCTGGTTCACTGTCAGTCCCTCCATAGGGAAGCAGGGAGACAGAGCATGCCTCTCATGGGGTAGTAATCTTGTCAGGATTGGCCAAGCAGGAGAAGCCCCCTGACCAATCCTGGAACTCTGCAATGAGATACTCAGGATCTATGATTTTTACAAAAGATACAATTTTCACAGGAGTGGGCAGGGGAGTGAAACCTCTATTGACTTCCAGTGCTGCAGCAAGACTTACCATCATTGGCATCCAGCTGGTCCCCAGTATGCATGGTGCACCAAATCGAATGGATCCACTTAAAAAAGCTATCTAGCTTTCAGAGGGTTAAAAGCCCAGTTTAAATCAATGGGAATTTTCAGAATTTGTATTTGTTCCTCCATATATTACAGTTGGTTTGTACCAGATTTGCAGCATTTTGCTTTTTAAACATGAGTCTTTCTCTTTTATGGTGCAATTGGATTGCTCCAAAATTGCTATTTTCTGTTCTCTTCTGTGATACTTCCTGTTTGTAAAATCCTGAATCTTTTAAGAACTAGAGAGGAATGCATTGCATTGCAAAGCAATGTTTTAGGTATCTCTTTGGTTCTGAAGCGGTTAAAAGATCACACATTCAGGTGCCCATCTGTTTAACCCCTTAACAACCCATGATGGTCCAGGACCATCATGGGTTGTTTTCTGTTAAGGAACCATGACGGTCCTGGACCATCATGGAATTCTGGGCTACCCGCGCAGCTGCACGCCATTTGGGGAGTCTGGAATCGGATCGCATAAAAAAAAAAAAAAAAAGCTCCGTGGTCCTTTAGTGACAGCCACATGTGCGATCGGAATGTGGTTAAATTATAATCACAGTTTAACTGGAAATAAATAACTAGAAATGGAAACTGAGACATACGTAAAATGCATTTTCAAGTAGTGTCTATCAAAATGATTTTCTTGGACGCAAAAGCCGTTAGATATGTTTTTAACCCACTATATGCTAGAGCCATCTCCTGCACATTGTGATGGATCCAAGGGGTTACACTTTTAACCGTTGTACTGAAGTTCCACAGTATGTATTAGAGGCCTCACTAGCATTCAAGGGGTTAAAAGCTCATTTTAAATGAGTGGTACTTTCCATTCGTACCATATGGTGTAGTTGTTTACTCCTGAATTACTCATCTTTAAAGGGGAAGCTGCCCTAGGAATAAGTGATTTATTTCAATAGATGAATTTACCTATGTAAGTGTCCTCCATACAGTAGTCAGGTCTGTCTGTCTGTCTATCTATCTATCTGTCTTTCTATCTATCGATCTATCTATCCTCCTCTCTCTCTATACCCCCTCTCGACTATAGGTGTCGCACCTGCGACTGGGCCCGTCACTCCAGGGGCCCAGCCTCCCCCTGCGACCCCCTTGCCTGGCACCTGCAATTAAGTAATGCAGAGCGCTGGGGCTCTGCATTACAAGAGTGCCGGTCTGCCAGAGGGAGATCTGTATTCCCTCTGGCAGACCGGCACTCTCGTAATGCAGAGCGCTAAGAGATGACATAATCTCCCAGCGCTCTGCATTACTGAAGAGGACCGTGCGGGAGAAGAGGTCTGTGCAGAAAGTGGCACAGACCTGTCCTCTGCCACTGAACCACCAGGGAGGTAGGAGATTTAGGGGCAATGTGGAAGGGGCAATGTGAAGATGGGGGCAATGTGAAAGGGGCAATGTGGAGATGGGGGCGTTGTGGAAGGGGCAATGTGGAGATTGAGGGACATTGTGGAAGGGGCAATATGGAGATTGAGGGGCAATGTGGAGATGGGGGGCAATGTGGAGGTGGCCAATGTGGTTGGGGGGTCCATGGCAATTCTTGCACCAGGGCCCCGTGGCTTCTAGTTACGCCTCTGAATATAATATTACTCGGAGAAGGCAGAGTGGGGTGGTGGCGAATAAACAGGGATGGGTGAGAAATTGCAGAAACAGAAAAAGGACAGAAACAGGGGCAGATAGAGACGAGGAAAGAGAGAGACTGGGGAAAGAAGGAGAATTTGGGGACAGAAGAAAAGACTGTAGTCAGAATTAGAGCGTGTGGTAGGAAATTGTCAGCTGTGTAGAAAGGAACAGAATATGAATGAAGTAGAGGGGTAGAGGAAGAATGATAGACTGGGTAGAAAAGGGTTACATACTGTCTGTTATTATTGGGGTTTCTTTATGACCTAAAAAGAGCAGAAATAAGGGTAATGATGATAAGAGATGGTCACATTGTAGGTGGACTGTGCACCTAATCAGTCACCCACTGTATTCTCTGTGCCTCATCAGGAAGGCGATGAGTAACCAAGTGAAGAAGAAAAGACACCTGATTAGCCACACAGTATGCACCTAATTAGACATAAATTGAACTGTGCGGTTCTATTAATGTACCTATTGTTAACTAGCATGCACCTAATTAGGTGCACAGTGATGCTGATTTACTAAGGAGAAATGAAAAAATTCTGAGGCCTATCAACTGATCCATAAGAACATATAAAATGGCATTTGATTTAAATGAGGCTTTTAAACTTTGAATGGTGGAAAGTTTTCTAACACATTGTTTTGCATTGTATTGGAGACCACTAGCATTCATGGATTAAAGAACTAGAAGCACATAAATATCTTTCTTTATATCTGCTGTGGAAAATTTAAGAGCTTGACCGTTGTCATTCTAAAACTTTAAAACACAACCCTACTGAAGTTATGAGTTTTTATCATCCTCTTTCTTTGAGGTCAGCTTATGAGCACAGAAAATGGCTATAATTGTGAAGAAAGAGTTGCCAATAGCAATGGGCAAAAGCTTTCTACAAAAAAGAGAAACATGAAAAAATGCCACTTTTTGCATTTTGTGGGAATTCTTGCGACAAAGTGCTGTTTTTCATATTTTTTCCACAGTGACCCCTATCATGATCCAGCTGCACTGGAAGCCATTATCCCACTGTAGCCATAGAACTACACATACTACATACCTCTCAACATTTCAAACTGGCAAAGAGGGACACGTGTTTTAAGGGGTGTTGCTGTGGGCATGGCTGGTGGGCGGGGCATTACCAATAATTTTTAGGCTATTTCATGACCTATTGATACCTCCTTGTGTAATCTAATAAATGACTTCTAACAAGACCAAAGGTTTTCTACTTACACAGACTAATTTATAAACACACGTAATGAAGATTAATATGAGTTTTATTTCTGTGGAGCAATGTGATACACTTATATACACACACCACAAAGTCTGATGTCCTAAAAAGAGGGACACCAGGGTGGGAAAGAGGGACAGAGGGATTTGGGTCTAAAAGAGGGACTATCCCTCCTAAAGAGGGACACTTGGGAGGTATGATACTATCCCTGTCCCACAATAGCCATATAACGACACATAATGACATCCCAGCCTTGTCCCTTAGCAGCCATTGAACAACACATACCACACAGCTTCGGCCCATTGTCTGGTACCCAGAGGCCCCTCACCTGCTGTCAGACTGCAACTGTCATCATTACCCGCTTTCCAATGGCTGGTGGGGAATACTGGGAACTGTAGTCTGGCAGGAACTAGAGAGCCTCATGTTGCCCATCACTGCTTTACTGACCCCCAGCCTTGTCCTACAATAGCCATAGAACCACACATCCTGACCCCAAGCTTTGTCCCATGGTAGCTACAGAACCACAAAATAAATCATTTTACTGTGTTCTGAGCATTACAGTTATGTTGATTTGGTTTTCAAGACACAGTAAATGACTCATATAGATGGAATTTATATTGTGTCTACTCACTTGGTGGGTCTTATCAGTTGTTGCAGTACTAAAGGGCTGACAGCAGTGAAAGGGGTGGGAGGAAGGAGTATAAAGCAGTAATAACTCAGAACATTTGCATTTTAAAGAGTGTGACTGACATCAGTCACACTTAACATTTATTTATAAATTGTTTCCAGGAAGAATACATTGAGATTGCTCTCATTTTCAAATATGCCCTTGAGAGTATTTACAATACACATATTGAACAGATACAAATATTTTCAAGTATTATTATCTCTTTAAATGACATAATTAAATGGCAGTATGGTAATTTTCTGGTTGTTCCCCATGGTGCATTTGGTTTTCCCCAGAATTGCTCTGCTTCTCAGTCTGCATCTAATCAGGCATCCGTTGTGCTCTGTGTTCGTATATACATGTTCCCTTTGTTAACTAAAATGTACACAAACCTCATAACATGGGATCTACAGGGCATAGTACCGTAACATGAATTTTCACTCCTTTCAGAGCGAAAAAGGTGTAGTTTTTCCTGCTACCTCTGTACCTTAAAAATTAGATATAGAAAGTAAAGGAAGGTAAAATGAGAAATTCTGGTGCAAACCAACTGTACCATAGCAGACAAACATTAATTCCTAAAATTCCCATTAATATGAATGTGACCTTTAACAAATCGAATGCAAGAGAGGTCTCTAACCAATTGCAAAACAATGTACTGGAGGCCTCACTGGCATTCAAGGGGTTAAAAACCCAATTTAAATGAATGGTACTTTCCATTTGTACCATATGGTGTAGTTGGTTTACTCCTGAATTAGGGGAATTTACCTTCGGAATAAGTGGCTTTTAATTTAATAGATGAATTTACCTGTGTAGGTGTGCTTCATACAGCAGTCAGGCCTATTCTTTTTTCATTGTATTGGCAATTTCCTGTATATAGTGATATCTGCTGAAGCTATTCCTCTAGATCACATCTCCTCACAACAAACAATGGCTTCTTTATACCTGAATGATTTGTATAGGGCCATAACTGTTCTCAAGTTTTAAAAATAAAAAATAGCAGTGGCATACCTCCCAAGTGTCCCTCTTTAGGAGGGACAGTCCCTCTTTTAGACCCAAATCCCACTGTTCCTCTTTCCCACCCTGATGTCCCTCTTTTTAGGAGATCAGATTGTGTGGTGTGTATAAGATACTTATAATATATATATATGTGTATCCCACTGCTCTACTGCAATAAAACTCACATTAACCCCTTAAGGACCAGCGGTCCAGGGAAGCTACCTTCCCTTAAGGACCGCTTTGATCCTTGCCGACGAGGCAGTACACGTGACTTGTTACGCATACCGGCGCACCGCTTTGAGGCCTAAGAGAGATCGCTCCGGTCTTGGAGCAATCACTTTTAGGACCCATTTTTACTTACAGCGCTCCCGGTAGAGTGCTATAAGTAAAAAGTATGTGACGTGCTATGACCGTCACTGGGTATAAGGGTATAAGGACCGTGATGGTCATACCACGTCACATAGTCCTTAAGGGGTTAATGTGTGTTTAAATGTCAGTATTTTTATTTATAAATTAGAGTGTGTAAATAAAATACTTTTGTCTTGTTGTAAGTCATTTATTAGGTTACACAAGGAGTTGTCAATAGGTCATGAAATAGCCTAAATAATTCTCGGTAATGCCCTGCCCACCAGCCACGTCCCCAGCCACGCCCCCTAAAACACAAGTGTCCCTCTTTGGCAATTTGAAATGTTGGGAGGTATGCAGTGGACTAAGAGAGATCAAAAACAGCTAAATAATAGTATATATAGATACTCTTGACTGCTGTTTAAAGGACGCTTACCTAGATAAGTTATTCTGTTAAACAAATTAAGATCCTGTTATTCCTTTGGTACAATTCCCCTTTAACATCCTTAATACAGCCCTAAATTATGTTCCAATCAAACAGCCTCATCATATTATACCATTCATCTCATTACATTAAGAGAGTCCCACCCTCACATTTCATTTATAAATCAGGGAGATATAATAAGATATTCCAACAGACAAGTGCAAGGGCTTTGTGGCCAAACAATTCTAATGATTATTTTAGAACAAAATGGACTTTTATTAGAAAATCTCAAAGCTTATCAGATGGGGGCCAGGTTGGTTAATAGCTGTTATTTATATGGCTTGTGCAGAGTGATGAAGCGGTGCTTTATGGCGTGTGGTTTATCACTTACAATAAGACTCACGTGACCCCATTAAGTCCCTTCTGTAGAAAAGATTAAATTAATGTTTCTTTTATTGTTAATTATTTGGACTCTACTAAACCACCTTTAACTTTCTCTGTCCAGAAGTATAACTTGGACTTAAGAAAGACTGCTAGGAAATAAATTGTTTGTTTAACCCTTTCTGTGTCACTTTGACACCTGAAGGGTTAAACATAGGTATTTGTCTAAGAGACGCAGCCTCTGCCTGCCTAGGTGAGGGATGACAGCCTATGGCTTCCAAGCTGTTGTTGGACTATAAATGGCTGGCATACAATTCCTGTGTTATTCTATGGAGCCTATGCACTATGATCTCCAAAGCTGAAGAATTTGTAGTGCATAGGCTCAATAGAATAACATAGTATTGGAGAAGTCAGCTCCACTTTATCACCGCTTAGTGAATCTCCCCCTGGAGAGAAATAGATTTCCCAATTATTTACTCAGTATTGTATTTCACAGTAATAAATCAAGTTTTTTGTCTGACTTGCTTTACCGGACACTTTAATATCTGTGGTTTATAATGTAGGCCTAGTTGACCCTTTGGTTGCTATTCAGCACTGCAAAATAAGTTAGAGCTATATAAATAATGAATATTAATAATAATAATAATAATAATAATAATAATAATAGTAGAGATGTCTTCAGCACATTGGTTTGCATTACATTGGAGATGCCTCTAGCATCAAAGTGGTTAATGCTAAGATCTCTATAAAATTCTCAGGTGGCAGTAATGTCACTCAGTATTGCTCCTTTGTTCTGTACAGCCACATTTCTTCTAGGCCATAAGTACAAAGTAAAAGAGAGGCAAATCTGTGTAACCCATTTGTACCATAGAGGACAAATACAAATTTCCATTGATTTAAATCAGTGGGAATTTTCAGAATGTTTACTGGTGTCCTACGATTTGCTCCAGAATTGCTCCAATTTACTTTCTGTTGGTATAAAACTGTATATTTCATGTGTTCTAACTAAAAATAGTGTTTCTTTTTGAATGTACCCCGCAAAATGTGTCACTTACTTTTGAATTGAATTGGCCAGGACTATGGGTCACGGCCAGGCAACTGGTCTTCCAGCTGTTGCTGGTGTACATCCTTCAGGAACATCATTGGCTGCCAGGGGTTGAAGGGAGTTGTAGTACAGAAACAGCTGGGGGGCCCCATGTTTCCCTCCACTGCTGTAGGTGGTGCTGAAATATGGAGATGTGTCACTACTACCAGGGCTATGACTAGAGCTGTGAGAAAAAATTTGATAGCTTTACTTAGGAATTTCAGGGAATTTAGTACAATGATGTGCTTTTCACAGAAATTTACACAGAAGATGCAAAGCTCCTTTTTCTAATTTTAACTACTATCCCTCCTATTTTGCTGTTGAGGTGGGACGTTTTTACAGTACATAGACCTAGATTCCACTGTAAGGTGATGTTGTCACTGGATTTATCTCACAGATTCCACAGAAGCATACCTCCCAACATTTCAAAAGGCCAAAGAGGGACACTTGTATTTTTGGTGATGTTTCTGGGGGTGTGGCTGGTGGGCAGGACATTGCTGAGAATTTTTAGGTTACTTTGTGACCTATTGACACCTCTTTGTGTATCTGAATAAAGGATATAGCGCAAGACCAAAGTATTTTATTTACACAGATTAATTTTCAAACACCTGTACTGAAGATTAACTAAACATTTATGTGAATTTTATTGCTGTGGAGCAATGTGATACAATTATATACACACCACATAGTCTCATCTCCTAAAAAGAAGGACAACAGGGTAGAAAAGAGGGATTTGGGTCTCAAAGAGGAACTGCCCCCCCTAAAGAGGGACACTTGGGAGGTATGCAGAAGTCTAGGTGTGTGAAAGTATTTTATCAAGAAGAATACATTGAGATTGTCTCTCGATTTCAAGTAAGTCCTGGACTCATTTTAGCTACTTCAGAAGGGTGAAAGGCTGAGCTGATCTTGCCGGGACTATAACCTGTGACCTTGTGGTGTGAACAGATTCTACAGCCTGTGCATTAACCAACTGAGCCAGCTGCAATGCAATCTAGGCCTTAGTTGGAAAGAATAAAGCATTGCAGAGGTGCAGGCCACAAACTAATGTTAGCACAATAAACACCATCCTTCTGATTGGGACAAAATACAATTCTCCCTTTTTTCGGTGGGGCAAAAACTAAGGGACTCATCATTAATTTCGAAAGGACAAAAACTGAACTTTAAAGAGGGTTTTCTGAGGGAGGTGAAAGTATTATTTTTCTCTTTTTTGTTACCTCTGTGGGAATTTTCACCTATCCCAGTAAGCTGGTAAAACCTTCAGTAAGGTTAATGGAATTTGAATAATTCTGGGTCAAACAACTACACCAGGTGACAAGTAAATATTCCAGTTTATTTAAAGGAAGAGTGACACTTAATTCTGTGTGCATAATATGTAAATTCAACTTTTGTTTCCATCTACACATTTTTTTATTAATATGCCTGACAATGAGCTCCCTGGATCTGTTTGCAGAAAGCTTTCTGTCAGGGGACATGAAAGCAAGTCTAAATAGAATACAATATAAGCAAAATTGCACATAGAGCATTCAGTCATGCAGAGAAACTAATATTAATCTTCCTTCAAATGGGGCTTTTAACCTCTTGAATGCTTTGCAATGTGTTGAAAACCTCTAACTTACGGTTGGTTTGCATTACAATCGCTCCACTCTAATGTTCTAAGAGGAACAGAAAAAAATCTGAGGCAGACCAACAGTTCCATAGCAAATGAATACAAATTCCACAATATGTTGAGGATCTTTCTAGCTTTCGTGGGGTAAAAGCACCATTTCAGTCAAAGGCAATCTGGAGAATTTTTATTTGTCCCTTATGGGTCAAATGGTTTATTCCAGAGTTTCTTAACCTTTTTGATAGATGCAGCACCCCTAAACCACAGTCTGGCATTTTCAGGGCACCCCATCCATCTTTTGCCATAGGTATATTGAAGGAAAAAAAATATTTCTTATTCTTAAAGCGAACTACCACCAAAAACTGATTATGTCTGTAATAATGTATTTTCTCTTGTTTAGAAGAGCTGTGTAAATATTTTTGTAAAAAATGCATTGAAAAACAGCAAAGTATCAACTAATTTTGTACCAGTTAGTGTCTGTCCCAGTGGAATGCTTTGTGTGCATGTTTGTTATGGAGCCGAGCGGGTCTCTTGTTCCTCCCACTGTCTGAAAGATCAGTCCTGCGTCATACAGGACTGTATCACATGACCCAGCGCACACAAAAGAAAAAAAAAATGGGACGGCTGTGGGCATGCCCATCCTTCATGAGTGAAAGGCAAACGGATAACTGAAGCATGTGCAGTTGCACTTTTTTTTCAAAGATGGCCGCGGTCAGATCGCGCTTGGTGAATGGATAACGGGTCAGATTCTAACATTTATAAATACTTTAGGAATGTGTGCTTAGCGGTTTCAGGTTACCAGGGGGTCTATTTACCTGGATAGCTTTTGTTGTATGAACATGGGAGTTCTGCTTTAAGTCCTACAATTAGAATGAAAATAAAGAACATGCTGAGGCCGATCTATTTCCATAAATATGTATGTGCAGTAGAATATTCACATTTTTGATTGTCCTTTTAGAAAAAAGAGCACTTTAAGTGGGTGTCAACAGCACACAAAAGTGCCACAGCACCCTGGGTGGGTGAGAACCAGTGTTCTAGAACATAAGCACTGCTTACATATGAAGCACTGCTCATTCATTATGAAGACTCTCTGGAGCCAAACATAATTGAAACACATGATTCTCACTCTGTATGTCCAGTGGCACTGCCTCTGTTGACGGGCACAAGAATCTTGGCACATGCCATTTAAAGATTCCTAACCTACCACCAAGAAAAATATTATTTGTCTCTGAAATGAGAGGCCCCACTAAAAGAATAAAAGATGAGTCTGCTAAAATGCACAACAATAAGGTTTTGTGACACTTTTCAGAAGACCCAGAAGAGCAAAACACTAAGGAATCCATCCGCTGAATGCTGCCAGATGATTATCCATTCCTGCAGCTGGTCTCTGAGACATCACACAATGTTTAAACTGTTGACATATCAAGAATCTTAAGGGTTTTTTTTGTGTTCACTTCCTAAAAAGAGAAAGAGTAGCATGCAAAAGGCTTAACGGACCAGATTTGTTTCTCTAAGCCAATTAACTGCAAATTGGGAAGCAAAGACTTTCCAATCCTAAAGCACCAAGCTTGTCCTGCCATTTGATTAGTCGTGGTTCACCGCGCAAATGTCAGACAAGATATGTATCAGGAATTTCTTGTTGGTTTTGACCTATGAAAAATGAAGCTGGTTTTCAATGTTTGCCTTATGTATTCTGTCTTTCATTCGTTTTGTGTTTTCATTTTCTGTTCAATTGAAATGCAAAAATAAAGATGCAAATGTTTAGTGAGGTTCATGCTCAATATTCCCTTTTCAACATGGGAGGTATAGGGAAGGGAACGTACAGTATTTAAAGTGAAAGTAACACCTCTTAATAATACTTTCCTGTCTATGGCTAGAAAATCTTAATGGCCCCTCCTTGCTCCTTGATTCAAGAGATAACATTGTCAATCCATCCTGGATGTCATGTCCATGGAGTCGGACATGACAGTTTCTGGTAGACCCACTGGATAAAAATGGTGCTCACTGCATGTGGTAAGTTTAACTCTTTAAGGACCACAAGGGTATGGAACGCATTGCTTGACAAAGTGTTGCGCACACCTCTGGTTCTTAGAGGTTTAAGATGGCTTATGCATTCTGCCTGCTTTAGTTTTAACCCTTTGAGTGCCAGAGAGGTATTCAACGCATTGCGTTGCAATGCGTTGAATACCGCTCTGGCACTCAAAGGGTTAAAAAAACCTCCAGCAACTGTCATGTCTGACTCCATGGACTTGACATTTTGGACTGGCCATTTTTTCCATCCATAGCTAACACCCCTATATTGCTTGGACATCTCACATTATGGCTGAGTTGGCAACAGTTATATGATCACATGCACAATGAATCTGGGCAACTGTGGGGCAATCCGCCCCAGTGGGGACAAATAAACATCCAGCAAAATGCCGGTTCTTGAAATGGGGCTTTTAACCCCTTGAACAGTAGCAACATGTCCAATGCATTGCAAAATAATGCCTCAGAGATCTCTCCACATTTAAGTAGTTACAATCTCCATTTAAGTCGATGGAAAGTTTTATTTGTCCCCTGTAGAGCAATTGGTCAGCCCTGCCTGACTCTATGGACAATATGGGATTTTATTAATTACTAGTTGAAGAGCCCGTTACACAGGCCACAGTGCCACTGCAAGCTGGTCGCGGGGCAGTCATGAGCAGTAGAGACTGCCTGCGCCACGTCTGATACAGAGCTGGACGCTCCTTCGGAGCGCCCAGCTCTGTATCAGCCACGGCGCGGCCAGTCTGTAATGAGCATGACTGCAGCACGCACAGCAATCTGTACTGTGCATGACTGTGGCGTTACACACGTTTTAGCGAATTATTATATAGGATATCATCCTTTGTATGACGCAGATACCTGTTTCACTAGTACTATAATTTGTAAGTTTGCATCACTGATGATGTCTTGTTCATTTCGGCTGTATGAATAGAGGGGGCTCAGGTCAGGTGCAGTGCAATGATTATCATGTCTAGTTACATGTGTATTGCTGATAGATGTCAGTATAATATTATACCTGTATTTTTTCATTTTCTCCTATTTTTTCTCTTGAGGGTGGTATACTTGGGCATGAAACTAGAGAGTTCCTTGCAGTACTCACATTTTCATCTGTTGGTGCACACACACACACACACACACACACACACATATATATATATATATGTGTGTGTGTGTGCCTGTTTGTGTTAGCTCTAGAATTCATATTTTTGCCAATAGCGGTCAGAGTTCCACAAATCTGTAACTAAGCCTTTGTATTCTTGCTGTTGTGGGATTGATGCCTCTGCCTCTACAAGGGGTCGGGTACAGTGCATTCATTGGGGAGGTCCTATTTCTTTTTTTGTTTTCTTTACCCCTTTAATGAACTTCTCTCATGTCCACCTCTGATCAGTGGAGGATGACAGAAGGGTGATTGAAGGCAAGTCTCCCAGGAAATGAAACCTTCTCACACAGTCCAAGTATGCTCGCCCTACTGCTAGCAAGCTCTGATTTATACTGGGAGACATTCCTTCCTCCTGTAACAATAATGCTCTTAAACTTCAGACACCTTCTCCCTCACAAAACATGAGGCAAGACTAAAGCCCTCCTCTATCACTTCAGACAGGTTACACTAGACTCTCTGTGTTCTTACAGGGGCAGGCTGACATTCAGGTGCATTAGTGTTACATACAGTATGGTACCCAAACTGTTTGCATCTGCAACAAACACATACACCCTGGTAATCACATGACTGTAAGCACAAATCACAAGACAAACAATTCAAAACCAGCTGTAACATTGGAGACAAATACAAATTCTGTTTGATTTAATTGTGGCTTTTAACCCCATGAATGCTGCAGAGATCTCCAAAGCAGTGCAGAATGTGAATCTGTGGTATATTAAACTTGACGTCTCAGAGCAGGACATCTGCTAAGATCCCAATTTGCAACATATCTCACCAGTACTATCTAGGAGATCAGTGGGGTGAATTAACAAATTTGCCAGTGCATCAACTCTAACATCATACCTCCCAAGTGTCCCTCTTTAGGAGGGACAGTACCTCTTTGAGACCCAAATCCCTCTGTCACTCTTTATCACCCTGATGTCCCTCTTTTTAGGAGATTAGACTATGTGATGTGTATATAACTGTATCATATTGCTCCACAACAATAAAGCTCACATTTATGTTTGTTTAAACTTAGTATATGTGTTTATACATTAGCCTGTGTAAAAAAATGCTTTGGTATTGCTCTAAATAATTTATTCAGTTACAAAAAGAGGTATCAGAAGGTCGTGAAATGACAAAAAAGATTGCTAATGCTCCACCTACCAGCCATGCCCCCAACACCACCTAAAATGAAAGTGTCCCTCTTTGGCCATTTGAAATGTTGGGAGGTATGTGACATTAGTCTCAAATACAAGTACTCACACAGCAGTGTATGCTCTGTAGTGTATGACTGCTGAAGTACATACTAGCATTAGGACATTAATGTCAGCCATCCACAAATGCCAGCCACATAACATAGTACATTGACCTAAGAATGGTATAGAGCAAAGAATTTCCCCAGAATGCCCAGAGACCACTCCTTGTCCTCCCCTTGGAACAGCATTAAGGGGAGGATTTAGGGAGTATGTAGCTTAGCAATTTGATGTTGGGATGGACTAGGGACTAGGGAAACACCCCAATTCCCTCTGCTGATTTAGAGTGAAATAGGCATGATGTCTGCAAGTACTATATATACAGCACTTAGCAGGATTCTTCTACCTACACTGTTGTGCATTCTTCATGGTACATGCCCCTCACCATGACACCTCTACATTCCGCAGGCTAGCAAAAAGATGTGTTTCTTTGAACAGGAACCAAGGCATTGAACCCCTTCACTTAGTAGTACTTCGTTCTTTCACAGTATAGGATCTCAGAGGTCTGAAGTTGTAAATGACTAAGAGACATATGAACTAAGTAAAGTGGAGCAGTTCTGGGCAAGACAATTACTCCACAGGGGTTAAGTAAAATTTCCCACTGATTTCATTGAGTTTTTAACCCCTTGAATGCTAGAAAGCAATGCGTTGGTGACCTTTCTAGCATTTAAGGGGTTAAAATCCCCATTAAAATCAATGACAATTGGATAATGTGTATTTGCGTTTGCCCCACATTTGCTGCACACTTCTTTGTCTACACGACCCTTGAAGTTACAGCACCGAGTAACAACACAGTGGAGAACAGAACTACACAAACCAGAGCAGCGGTCCTAGAGCCAAAGCAATGGAGCAATTCTGTAAAAAAAATCTACATTTTATGTTTTAGCAAAAATTATTAACAATAACCTATTTTTAAAGGAGCATAAAACCACTTTCTATGAAAACATATACATATGTTACATTTCTTCTCCTTTTGCATAAAACAGGGGTATGCACACTTCTGGCAGACTTTTCATTCAAATATCATTTGTAAATTAAATGGCGGTTTCCAACTGCAGTCACCAGGTGGAGCTATTTCTATAACTTTCCATGGAGAGCTATACTCTATGGCTTAATCTGTTCCATAAGGTGTATTATTAAAAGAAAACCTATCATTTGGACACTGTTTGGTGCTGTACTAATAGTTTGAATAATAAAATATGCCTGAGTTGTTTTTAACTTTTAAATGAAAAATCTAGTCTGAGTACCCTCGTATGCCTTTAAGTGGTATTTTTTTATTCAGTATTATGTAAATCGATAAAGCAATTTCAGTATTGTATGAATGAAAAACTTGTAATTAAATACATGTTATGTAACTTAATGTAATGAAAATAAAATAACTGACTCCAGAAACTCTTAAACATCACTTGGTTTTGCCTTTGCTTGATACTTCACAATGGATTTTTAACAGCTCATTGTGACTCCAGTGTGAAACCATTGACCTCTTATTTCTAGACAGAGTATATTGTCATTAGCATAGCCCGAGGATGGAATTAGTCAGACAGACGGTATTTCTGCTTTCCTCAGATTTAATAAGGGGGAATGTAACTGAATGAAAGCAGTAATAAATTGTAACATGCCTTAGTTGAGAATTGTGAGAGACAAGGTAGTAGAATCAGGTAGGGAAGTTCAAACAGAACATGTGCCTTTAGTAAACACAGGTACTAATGGAGTAATTTCCTCTTAGTTGTTCAGGTGTATAATCAAACAATGTGCTTGCATTTAATACATGGCTATAGCCTAAACAAGGCCAGTATAATCTAGTAAACGATGTGTTGTGGATTCTATCCATGAGAACACTTTCTTTACCTAGCGACATAAAGCAATAGAGAGTAATATATGGAACACTGGAGGAAGACACTAAAGGCTTTTTGCAGGAAGCTAAACAAGTGCAATTCTGGAGCAGACCAGCTAAAGCATAGATGACAAATGACAATTCCTGACATTTTCTTTAATTGGAATGGAGCTTTTCACCAATTGAATGCAAAAGAGGTCTCCAAAGCATTGCGTTGGAGACCTCTCTAGCATTCAATGCATTATAAACATCAATTTAAATGAATGTAAATGTTACCCCCACCACCACCAGCACCACCATGGTGGTGCAGCTGGTTAATTCCTGTGCAACATCTGTTTGGCTTCCTGCATAAAGACCTAAAGGGTTAGTGTTATAGCTAAAGAGGTGCAATTCTGGGGCAAGCCAGCTGTACCATAGTGGAGAAATTAACATTCTTAATGGCTTAAATAGAGAATGTCAACACCTCGAAAACTAGACAGGTCTCCAAAGCATTGCAGAGGGTTACATTTTCTATTTAAATAAATTAGAAATTTGTGAATTTTCATTTCCCCGTTATGATGTAGTTGGTATGTTCCAGATTGCCCACTGTTTGCTTTCTACATAAGTGCCCTAGGCTATGGCAATAGGATTAACTTGGCTGTGCTTCATTTTAGCCCATGCCAAGCCTTCTGTGCCTACTTACCTCTCATGAGCTGCATTCCCCTGAAGATTCACTCATATGGAGGGCATGGAGGACGTGTGCCACAAGGCCGGTCCACATTGGTGCCATATATTATTAGCTGATGTCTATGTGGGCTGGCCAACCATTCAAGGATGTTAGTGGCATCATATCCTCTAGAACTGTGAAAGAACAGCATGGCCGAACATAGGTCACATACAGATATCAGGCTGGAAGCTGGATGTGCGCAATGCAGGAGCACATCCAAGTTGCAACATGCTGCATTCTAGAATGCTCTATGCATTAATAGCAGCAAATCAGCAGCAAAAACCTGAGTCTCCGGGGCAAATCCGGAGAGTTCCCAGCTTATTCTTGTACATATTACAAAAGGTGGACAATTCTGGAGCAAACCAACTGTACAACAGTGGAAAGATAAATATTGCCCAAATTCCCCATACTTTATATGGAGTTTTATTGACTTTATCTCGTTTCTGTTATTACAAGCAGCACAACAAAATGAAAAAAATATACACCGATCCTGTTAGTTTACACATGTTTTAACTCTTTCAGGGCTGGAATAGTGAGCACTGTATTGCTCTGCGATGTGTTCTCATTCCTCTGGCATTGAAAGGGTTAAAAAGCAAGCTGAGGATAATATCTGTGGGATGTAACAAATGCATAATTCATTTGTATGTATGCCAACTGTAAGTACATGGTATATAAAGGGACAGTAACACCTTATATATAATGTATATTGTAGGGTTTATGCTCCTGGGAAAAACAAGGAGACTCCCACTGCTGAGAAGCTTTTTATTCAAGAGTTATTGCTGCTCAAATATGATATTTTTAGATGCAGTATCTAAATGGCCTGAAATTGTACAGTGGTACTGTTGCAGGTCTGGTCAGTTTACCATAAAACTCCATAAGATGGTGTAACAACAGCGCCACTGTACAATTTCAGGCCATTTAGATACCGCACCTAAAAATATATTTGCTCTGCAATGCGTTCCGTACCCCTCTGGCACTCAAAGGGTTAACATTTTGAGCACCAGAGGGGTGAGCAATGCATTGCACTCCCCTCTGTTGCTCAAAGGGTTAACAGATCTTCTTCCAAATAAAACTTCTGTTACTTCCTTACAACTTTATTCGTGTGTATTTGCCCACACAGTGGAGATAAAGAGCTGTCACTCTTTATGTACTCAACCTTTTTCTGCCTTCCTTACCACTTTCTACAGTTAATTATTAAGCTTTTTTTTTAATCTGAGATTTTATTTCTAACTTGCATGTTGCAAAACAAAAACTCCCAGTACTCCCACACTTACTGTCTGTTCCTGATCTCTCCTAAATAGATGCTGAAACCATTTCAACTCCTTCACTTAAAGATTAATAAGTATCTCCTTTATCACATTTTCCCAGGGATGGAAAACCATGTCATAAGGTATTTGGAGAATTTAGTTGCTGCTAATATATTTTCATTGCCCAGAATACAGAATAAATATTTGGATATAAGGGAGAAATTTAGTAACTAGTTTAGAAGAAATACAAAATAAACACTAAACGCACAGTTGTGGTAGAAGCCAAAATGGTGAGATTTTGGGAAAAAAAACTACACTAGGGACAATTGAAAATCCCTGTTGCATTAAATTATGCTTTTAACCCCGTAAATGCTAAAGAGGTCTAAAATGGAGTGCTTTGTAAAGTCTTGGCAAACACTCTACTATTCAAGGGGTTAAAAGCCACATTTAACCCTTTAATGCCAGAGAGGTATCCAATACATTACAAACGTACTGGGGGATGGGGGAGAGTGAAAGGAGCAGGAACAGTGTATTTTCCATTGATAATACTGGGAGCTTTAACCCCTGAATACTAGAAATCACCAACACAGTGCTCCAGCATTCAAAGGGTTAAACCCCATTTAAATGAATGTGAATTTACAGAATTTTCATTTCCCCCCTGTAAGGTAATTGATTTGCTCCAGATTTGTCCTTTTTCATGAATATGTTCCTAGAGGTGCAATTCTGGAGCAAACCAGAAACCATATGCACTATAACCCTTTGAGTGCCAGAAGGATACAAAACGCATTGCAAAACAATGCGTTGCGTACCCCTCTGGCACTCAAAGGGATAAACACTCCTAAATTCCTATTGATTTTAACCCTTTGAAAGAACATTGAATTTTCAGGATGAGCCTTCAAGAGTAACACTCTTCCTTCATCAAGTCAAAATCAATAATAATCATCAAAATGAAGTATTCAAGCCAGTCACATGAGCAAAGTAGTGCCTGTGTGGTCATTTTGATCAATGGCTTCTTGTATCTATCTATCTATCTATCTATCTATCTATCTATATATATATAGAGAGAGAGACTGTATATATTTCTATCTATCTATCTATCTATCTATCTATCTATCTATCTATCTATCTATCTATATATGTGTGTGTGTGTGTGTATATATATATATATATATATATATATATAGAGAGAGAGAGAGAAAGAGAGAGAGAGAGAGACTGTATAAATGGTAGAGCACTCACTGTAACTGAAATAACTTGCCTGGGTACTGGTCTCACAAAGTTGAATATACAAATAGAGCAAATGAACCGCACTCACAGGTCTTGTTGTTAGATGAAAAGTGCTGATTTATTGAATCAACATTTCAGCCCCAATTTTGGCCTATTGGAAGGTCTAAATTGGAGTTGAAATGCAGATTCAATAAATTAGCACTTTTCATCTAACTACAAGATCTGTGAGTGCAGTTCATTTGCTGTATTTGTAAAGATAGATAGATATCCTATATAATAACTCGCTAGGATGTTTGTCACGATGTAGTCATGCGCTGTACAGACTGCCCGTGTTTGGGCAGTCTCTACTATGCATGATTGCATCACATGAGTGAGGCGACGTAAGACTGCATCTCATGGTGCAGTGAAGTAGCGGCCGCTAAACCCTTTGAGTGCCAGAGGGGTACGCAACGCAAAGCAGTGCATTTCGTACCCCTCTGGCACTCAAAGGGTTAACATTACCTGGACCTTGGCCTGTGTACACGGGCTTATATACTTATAGATATATATATATATATATATAGTAAGCTGTCCAGACCTTCCCTTAAAGTGGATCTATCACCACTTTACAAGTTTTGATTAGTAGAATACTTAGCGAATAATTATAAAACGTGATTTTTTTTTAAAAATAAGTTATTTGTGAGAAAATTACAGTTTAAAGTATGCCCAGCAGCCTACTTCCGGCTAAACTGTTGTTGTTTTCACCAGTAGCCACAGAACCACATATACCATAACACCCCGACCTTGTTCCACTGTCCACTGGTAGTTATAGGACTATGCATACTCTGTGTGACACTCAAGCCATGTTTCACTATCCCAGATGTAGTCACAGATCCACATATAAACCGTCTGTCACTCCAGCCTTGCCTCACTGTCCATTGGTAGTAACACAACCACAAACATACTGTCTGATACAAATGGTCCAGTGGATAAAAATGTTGATGGTAATATGAACAATTTATGAGGCCCTCCCTAGGATGCAATATAAATAATGTTGCCCGACTCTTGGAGTTTGACCTGCCTGAATAGACTTATTATAACAAGATAGTTCTCCATTACATTTCCAGGTTAAAGGGATAGTAATACTTAAAATGTAAAAAAAAAATATGTTGTAGGGTTTAACCCCCTGAGTAAAACAAGGATACTCCCACTGCTGAGAGATATTGTATTAAAAAATTATAACAGCTCAAACTTGAATTTTTTAGGTGCAATATCACAGTGGCCTGAAAATTTACAGTGGCGCTGTTGCTACACCATCCTATGGACTGCTCTGGTCTATAGACCATAAATCTCCATTGGATGGTGTAGCAACAGCGCCACTGTAAATTTTCAGGCCACTGTGTTATTGCACCTAAAAAATTAACGTTAGAGCTGTTATAATTTTTTAATACAATATCTCTCAGCAGTGGGAGTATTCTTGTTTTACTCAGGGGGATAAACCCTACAACTTATATTTTTTTACATCTTAAGTATTACTATTCCTTTAAAGGTAAACTGAAAAAGGTCAAAAAGGAAGTATAACCTTTCCAAATCCTCCCCTCAGTGGGAGTTTCCATCTTGAAAGGATTTTCATGCTTATTCCTCAGTTTTCCTCTCTACGAGAAGGTGGTGGGAGGTTATTGTCTACACAAGTGAATAATTTATTATGCAGCTTATAATAGAGAATACAGTTCTGTTGAGATGAGATTCCCCAACTAATAAATCAAAAATTTCTAGAACTATTAAACAGATTGATAAAAAAATAGGCAGTTTGATCACATATTTGATCACTATGTAGAATACTTAGCGAATAATTATGAAACATAATTATTTATTTTTTTTTAATAAGTTATTTGTGAGAAAATTACAGTTTAAAGTGTGCCCAGCAGCCTACTTCTGGCTTAACTGCTCTTGCCGCAGTTTGCCACACTGCCTCTGCTCCCGTAACTCTCCCCAGCATCCTCCGATGACGGAGGCGTTCTGTTAGTAAGCTGGAGCGATCTCATTGGCTAGATATCAATCTCTGCCAATGAGATTGCTCCAGCTTACTAACAGAACGCCTCCGTCTTCGGAGGATGCTGGGGAGAGTGACGGGAACAGAGGCAGTACGGCAAGAGCAGTTTACCTGGAAGCAGGCTGCTGGGCATACTTTAAACTGTAATTTTCTCGCAAATAACTCTTGGAGTTTGACCTGCCTGAATAGACTTATTATAACAAGATAGTTCTCCATTACATTTCCAGGTTAAAGGTAAACTGAAAAAGGTCAAAAAATCCTCCCCTCAGTGGGAGTTTCCATCTTGAAAGGATTTTCATGCTTATTCCTCAGTTTTCCTCGCTTGGAGAAGGTGGTGGGAGGGGATTTTCTAGACAAGTGAATAATTAATTATGCAGCTTATAATAGAGAATACAGTTCTGTTGAGATGAGATTCCCCAACTAATAAATTAAAAATCTCTAGAACTATTAAACAGATTGATAAAAAAATAGGCAGTTTGATCACATATTTGATCACTATATAGAATACTTAGCAAATAATTCTAAAACATGATTATTTTTTTTAATAAGTTATTTGTGAGAAAATGACAGTTTAAAGTGTGCCCAGTAGCCTACTTCCAGCTAAACTGCTCTTGCCTCGGTTTGCCACACTGCCTCTGCTCCCGTCACTCTCCCCAGCATCCTCCGATGATGGAGGCATTCTGTTAGTAAGCTGGAGCGATCTCATTGGCTAGATATCAATCTCTGCCAATGAGATTGCTCCAGCTTACTAACAGAACACCTCCGTCTTTGGAGGATGCTGGGGAGAGTGATGGGAACCAGGGGAGGGCTGTCAACTTTTGGCCTGGGGGCAAGTACAATTAAGTGGCCTATTTCTATTACCACTCCAGCCAGTGGTGTCCGTAGACATTTTTCCAGGGGGGGGCAAAGCCATAATATGACCCCCAGGCCAGCCCATCTAGCCCTTTATTTATATGGAGGAGGGTAATTGTAGGGGGGGGCAAGTGCCCCCCTTGCCCCCCCCTCTGGACGCCCATGACTCCAGCCCAATGTCCCAGCCCACCCCCTTTTGTTAATGTTATAGCTGGCATTAATGTTATGGATTAAGTCAAGTGATACCTCAGAGCTTATAACTGAAATGGTAGTACACAGTTGATATCACAGAGATGACAATTAAAATGGATCTACACTAGTGATACCACAGAACTTATAACTGAAATGGATCTACACTAGAGATACCACAGAGCTTACAATTGAAATGAAGCAACACTATTGATATCACAGAGATGACAATTGAAATGGAGCTACAATGCTTGTGTAGCTGCTTAAATCCTGTTTACTCTATTTACAGCAGCAAATGGGAAATTGAGGGAGGCAGTCAGGGCCGGATTTACATCTCAGGAGCCTGTAGGCACAGAAATCTAAAGCGCCCCCCCTCCCATTGGCCATCTCCACTGGACACGTCCACATTGCCTCCATCATCTCTTTATTGCCCTCAAGTTGCCCCAGCAGCTCTAACTTGCCCCCAGCAGCTCCACATTTCCCCCACCATCTCCATATTGTCCTCACATTGCCCCCCATCAGCTCCATGCTACCCTCACATTGCCCTCCATCAGCTCCATGTTGCCCCCACTATCTACAAAGTGCCCCCCATCAGCTCCATGCTACCCTCACATTGCCCTCCATTAGCTCTACATTGTCCCCACCATCTCCAAATTGCCCCCTCATCAGCTCCAAATTGCCCCCCCACCATCTCCATGTTGCCTCCCCATCAGCTCCAAATTGCCCTCACAATGCCCCCCTTCGGGTCCAACTTGCCCCCACCATCTCCATGTTGCCCTCACATTGCCTGCCTCCCTCCCATTGTCCGTTTCCTACCTCACTGGCACAGGAGATCCGTTGTCTGTGCCTCCTCTGATACAGTCAGACTCAGCCCTGTGGTTGCTGAAGCTCCCACGCGGTCTCCTGTTCAGGAATGTAGAGCGCTGGGAGATGATGTCATCTCCCAGCGCTCTGCATTCCTACAGAGTAGACGAGGGAGCTTCAGAAACCACAGGGCTGAGTCTGACTGTATCAGAGGAGGCACAGACAACGGATCTCCTGTGCCAGTGAGGTAGGAAACGGACAGATCTCCTGCCAGGGAGGTGTAATCCGAGGGCGCTGGTGCAGCCAGCGCGGTGGCCATTTTTTATTTTTTTTTATTTTTTTTGCTTTGACAAGTATCCTGATGGCAGGCGCCCCTCAGTGGCGTGCGCCTGTAGGCAGGTGCCTACTTTGCCTTATGGCAAATCCGGCCCTGGAGGCAGTGACCCACTGGCCTATAATCATGACCAGCCTGGGGAGCAATTGTCCCCTTGCCCCCCAGGCCAGCCCTGCCCTGATGGGAACAGAGGTAGAGCGGCAAGAGCAGTTTACCTGGAAGTTGGCTGCTGGGCATACTTTAAACTGTAATTTTCTCGCAAATAACGTTTTTTTTTTGTTTTTTTTTAAAATAATAATGTTTTATAATTATTTGCTAAGCATTCTACATAATGATCAAAACTTGTAAAGGGGTGAGAGATCCACTTTAATCCTGGGGACGCATAGGAAATAGGCCTATTTCAGGACTACACTGAAATCAAAGCAGCCCTGCAGTATGCATTTTTCATATGTGTCTCCGGTTAGAGGTGAGGTCTGGTCACCCTAATATATAGAAATATATGTGTATTGCAGGATACTCCAGCCTTGTTGTTGTTGTCACCAGTAGCCACAGAACCACATATACCATGTCTGACACCCTGGCCTTGTTCCACTGTCCACTGGTAGTTATAGGACTATGCATACTCTGTGTGACACTCAAGCCATGTTTCACTATCCCAAATGTAGTCACAAACCCACATATAAACCGTCTGTCACTCCAGCCTTGCCTCACTGTCCATTGGTAGTAACACAACCACAAACACACTGTCTGATACAAATGGTCCAGTGGATAAAAATGTTGATGGTAATATGAACAATTTATGAGGCCCTCCCTAGGATGCAATATAAATTATGTTGCCCGACTCTTGGAGTTTGACCTGCCTGAATAGACTTATTATAACAAGATAGTTCTCCATTACATTTCCAGGTTAAAGGGATAGTAATACTTAAAATGTAAAAAAAATGTTGTAGGGTTTAACCCCCTGAGTAAAGCAAGGATACTCCTACTGCTTAAAAAGTTCAAGTTTGAGCTGTTATAATTTTTTAATACAATATCTCTCAGCAGTGGGAGTATCCTTGTTTTACTTAGGAGGATAAACCCTACAACTTAGACTGTAAGCTCTCACGAGCAGGGCCCTCTGATCCTCCTGTTCTACACATCTGATTGTACTATTTAATACCTCTGTATGTCTATTCCCCAATTGTACAGCGCTGCGGAATTAGTTGGCGCTATATAAATAAATAATAATAATAATAATAATAATATTTTTTTACATCTTAGGTATTACTATTCCTTTAAAGGTAAACTGATAAAAGTCAAAAAGGAAGTATTACCTTTCCAAATCCACCCCTCAGTGATGGTAATATGAACAATTTATGAGGCCCTCCCTAGGATGCAATATAAATAATGTTGCCTGACTCTTGGAGTTTGACCTGCCTGAATAGACTTATTATAACAAGATAGCTCTCCATTACATTTCCAGGTTAAAGGTAAACTGAAAAAGGTCAAAAAAATCCTCCCCTCAGTGGGAGTTTCCATCTTGAAAGGATTTTCATGCTTATTCCTCAGTTTTCCTCTCTTGGAGAAGGTGGTGGGAGGTTATTTTCTAGACAAGTGAATAATTAATTATGCAGCTTATAATAGAGAATACAGTTCTGTTGAGATGAGATTCCCCAACTACTAAATCAAAAATTTCTAGAACTATTAAACAGATTGATAAAAAAAAATAGGCAGTTTGAAAAATATACATTTAGTGAGACTACAATATGAGTAGCTGATTAAACCTTTGAGTTCCTGTGAAATGTCTAACTCTTTGCTCTGCAATGTGTTGCATTTCACCTCTGGCACTCAATAGCCTACTTTAGGCAGCCTGCTCTGGAAAACCCTTAACCCCTGGACCGTCATGGGTTGTTATACCCTTAAGGACCCATGACGGTCCTGGACCTTAAGTGACTGCCTCATGCGTGAGCGGCCGGTCCTCATGGGGTTAAAATACCTATGGCCATACTCACAGAATTTGGAGCATTCTTGGGGCAAACCAACTAAATCATTGGGATGATTTAACATTTTATCATTGATTTAAATGGGACATTTAAAGTGGTCCTGTCACCTTAACACAAGTCTAGTTTGCTTTTATAAGGATTACAATTTGCTTATATGTTGTTGTACTAGACATTTTTCTGCAAAATAAGCATTTTAGAAATGAATCTTTATGTTTTGGTGGCATAGTGTGGCATTTTATGCTAATTATGCCCTCAGTATGCTAATTACTTATGTTTGAGGCTAATCTGATCACCTTATGTACTATTAGAATTCACTCAGTGTGCCCCCATTTAAATCATTGGGAATAACCCCCATAGTGCAGCTGGTTTGCTTGAGAATGTATGAATCAAGTAATGTGAGAAGAGTGTTTTTTAAATCCCAGTTCATAATCTTTATTTTAGTAAGGGGAACAAAATCATTATATTTTGTGACTTTAACTGCATTCAGCTTTGTTGGTGGAAGCTGCAGGGAAGCGATGGCAGGCAGTGGATAGATAACATGGGTTATCCATGCTCGGAGGTCTAAGGCACACAAAGGATTAAAGCTTAAGGTATGCGGACAGTGTGGGCAGTGGATGGAGGCAACGTTTTAGACTGTGGCATAAGAATCTCGCCCTTTTGATTCGGGTGAGATTCTGATGTGATGCTTTTCATGCCAGTAACCTGGTTATTGTTCCTTCATGTCACACGCTCTTATGAGGCAACATTTTAAATGTGAACCTTCACTGAGTATTCCACAAGAAAGAAGTTAGTAAATCTGCCTTCTCCTCCAGAGCTGCAAAAGCCTGGAATAACCTGTTCGAAAAAAATCATGTCTTCTCCCAGTCTAAAATCCGTAAAAATAACTGATTCTTTATATCTAAAACCAATATGTACTGTGTGTGCTGATGTCAGCTTTCAAACTTAGAGATGGAGCTCGCAGTCCATAAACCGTCCTGCGGCTCTTCAGCAGAGCCGTGATCACGGCAGTTACAAATAAATACTTCAATTGAACAGTCTACAATGTGTGCTTGCAAACCAGGCACACCTTGTAGACCGTTCAAATGAGGTATTTCTTTGTAACTGCCACTATCACGGCTCTGCTGAAGAGCCGCAGGATGGTCTATGTACTACGAGCTCCATCTCTAAGTTTGAAAGCTGACGTCAGCACAAGGGGAGGGAAGGGGGAACTTTGCAGACTTATATCTCCCAATCCATAAAGGTTTGGGAGATTGAAAATGGCACAATTAATGTATTTTTAAATTATCTATTGAATTAAGTTTACATGTTTTCAAGTATTACTATCACTTTAACCATTTAGAATTATATGGATTCTGTTGCTCCTGTGGGGCCTTTAATAGTTGTTCGAGGGTCAGAAAACTGACACGGCTCAATTCCAAAGGGAGTCTTCTGAAACTAGTGAGGTTGAAGCTTCTACTAAATAAATGTGTTGATACATTCACTTAGCAATATTATGCCTGTATCTTACCTGTTAAGACCTATTGACAGGATTAGTGGAACTCTATGATGAAAGCTCTGCCATAAACCAATGACCAGGCTGCTCTTTGCTGATCAGAAGACAACAGGAACAATTCACATGATTTACTACAATAAGGTTACTTTGGGCCATATGCACAGATAGCTGTATTCTGTAGCAAGCTAATTCTATCATAGAGAACAACAAAAAATACCTAAATCAAGGGCACTTCCAATGCTGTGAGATGCCTCTATCAAATGTTATTAAAGAGTTACTTGGCTTTTTTCTGATAGCTTGAGTTCAGGATGTCTTGCTGCCAGGTGGCGCTATTGCTACACACATTTATGGAGAGTTTGTGTCTGTGACACTCAGCTCTTCACAGGCAATAATAGAAACATCTCTATCTAGATACAAAAAAGAAAAACATTTGAATGCAAACTTTTAAAAAATAATTAAAAAAGTGTGAAACATTTAAAATCTTTTTGACTAAAGCAGTTTCTAGCAGTAAAAGTAGTTTTTTATTTAGCAGAGAGAGCACTACAATATAAATATTTTCAGGGTCTAGCCTATTAAATTAATTGGGTTAAAATCTCCTTTTAACTCAATGTTTTTTTTTTTTATTTGTCCCCTACGGTGCAGGTGGTTTGACCCAGAACTGCTCATATTCTCTTGTGTGCACATAGCCTTTTGTGTCTCTAGCATGGACAGGTTGGCACTAAAAGAGTAGGGCTGGATTCCGAGGAGACATATTGTGATGCTATCAGTTCCCTGCCAAAATGTCCTGGGCCATTGGTCCAGAAGATTCAGTAAGTGCATTAGTTATGTCACACTCGGCTAGATGACAGATACCAGCGAGATTCCCAGCTTGTGTTCCCACTGTTTGTGTTTATCCTGACAGCACCATGGAGCCCACAAGCGGTAGCTCTTGTCATTGGTTATGATCATGGGGATAGGAAGTCAATAAGGCTCAGTAAAGGAGTACATGCTGGCAGTACCTGCTGACACTGCATATTGCAACTACATCTTGGCAGTTCCATTTGTACAGTGTGTATTGGCTCCCCATGCTGGCAGAAATCTTACTTACGCTGTATGCTTTTGCTTTATGAGATTCTGTGTATTTATGTACATTATAGACTGAGGGTTATGATGGTATGCCAGAGTTGCACGCTGCATTGTTTTTTGGCAGTGTGAACTGGCATTGGTCTTACATTGGTGATATATACCATCACTCTATTTTCCATGCCACTTATATGAAGCATTATTTCTGCTCTACTGAAACAATACTTTATGGAACGAAGGCGTACGTTTCTGTTTATTTGTTTAACAGAAGGAAGTGTCCTTAAATGTCAGTAAGCTTTATCAATATACTTTATTTTTCTATACTTGGTCTCTGTTGTAGTATACTTATAGGTATTTCACTTTACAATCTGATAAAGACTAGTGACCTTTACAAGCCATTCACCACTACTGAAGTCCATAGTTTATTGAGAGGAAGAATGTTGTAAAATAAATGAGGACCATAGTCCATACAGGAAAAGAAGATACAATGCAAAAATATATATTAACCTTTTGAGTGGCAGAGGGGTGCGCAACATTTAACGAAGCAATGCATTGCATGCCCCTCTGCCACTCAAAAGGGTTAATAGATTTACAGGATTGCTGTTTGGATGACAATTAGGAAAAACCTTCTGTTAACGCAATGTGCTGTATAGCAATGCGTTGTGCACCCCTCTGGCACACGAAGGGTTAAACAGATTAAGAGACACTTCTATTTAGGGCTTCATTCTCCTATGTAACAGTCATTTAAAGAGACAGTTAATATTTAGTAGACACACTAAGCAACAAGAAGAATCCTTATGTCAGTATATAGAGACTGTTTATTTAACCCCTTTGATGCTAGTGACATATCATTGAAGATATTGATAGAATCCAACAGATTATGGGCATTATGTATAAGAGAAAACTGGAGCTATTCTGGGGCGAAACAACTTTATCATAGGGGACAAATAAACATTCCCCAAATCCCCTTTGATTTAAATGGGGCTGTTAATCCCTTAAATGCTAGAGAGTTCTCCGACACTTTGTTTTACAATACATCGGGCACTTTTCTAGCTTTCAATGAGTTAACCCTTTGAGTGCCAGTGGGGAACACAACTCATTACATTGCATACCCATTTGGCACCCAAAGGGTTAAAAAAAAACTCATTTAGATGAATGGGGATGTTTCTTTGCCCTCTGTATTACAGATTGTTTGCCCCAGAATGTTCAGTTTGCTTTAATACTTAAAGCTCTATGGTCCATATTTATAAAAGCAAATTGGGTTTATTCTGGAGTAAGCCAACTGCACCATAGGGGGAAATAAATCCTAAATTCCCATGTATGGGAATAGATCATTTTTAACCCTTCAATGCTACAGAGGTCTCCAATGCATTGCTTCTCATTTAATTTAAAAGGAATTTGTATTTGTCCCCTGTGGTGCATTTGGTTTACTCCAGAATAACTAAAGATTATTAATATGGGCCAATTGGCCTTATTCATTAAGTTACAATTCTAGAGGAAACCAGAGTGGTCTCACAATGGGAATTTTCAGAATATTATGGATTTCTCTCATGTGGTGGAGTTGGTTTGCTCCAGAATTCCATCCTAAGCATCTTATGCTGCTTGCTATTACAGAGAGTAGAGACTGCAAGGGAGGTCTGATATGGAGGTCTGTGCTGGAGTTCCCACAGATCTTTCAGTCCCACTCTGGACCATCAGGGAATTCAAGAGAGGGGGTAAAGACAATTTAAAAGCAGATATGTGGAGAAGCATGGGAAAAGAGGGAAAAAAAGAAGAGGATGGGTTTAGAAGAGAGCCAGGGGACTGAGGGATTCTGGGGGAAAATATTAGGAAATGGGTTGGGGCAAAGCATGAGGAGAGAGAGAGGAGAGGGGCAGGAATAAGAGAGGGTACAATATGCTGATGGTGAGGACCGATGGCAATTGTAGTCTGCCAGCCCAATGCCAAATTTGGCTACATGCTAGCCTGGGATAAAGACTTGGGCACTTCTCTGTCTCTCAATGACTGGTCTGGTATATGGGAACAGATCTCAAAAATATCAACATGTACTGCTTACAGTGAGCAAGCATATAAAACCCTAATGAAGTGGTACCTTACCCCATCTAGACTTTACACAATGTCTAGAAGGGATTCGGCAGACTGCTGGAAAGGTTGTCAACAAATGGGTTCTGACAGTCATAAATGGTGGTTCTGCCAAAACCTAACCCCCTTCTGGTCCCAAATTCACTCACTAATAACTGACTGCCTACTTATCCCTATTTCTACAGCCCCTTGAATGTTTCTTCTATCCAAACCAAACCTCTTGATATCCTCTCTTACTCTCAGATCAAACTGGTATCCCAGATTTCCATGGCTGCCCGGATTGCTCCGGCTGGCCATACACAAGGTAAAGCAGAAAATCAGGGAGAACTATGAAATGGATAAGCTAGCAACTTTGATTAGCGGTACCCACAAAAAATTGGCAGAGTCTGGAACCTTGTCTCACACTGGATGGCGATCGGGTTGACTAATCCTAATTTCATGGTCTTTTCCCTCCCTCTTAATTTTTTTCCTTCCTCCCCCCTTCCCTTTTCCTATCTTGAGTAGGTTTATGTCAATAGATGTTTAAAATAGATGAGTTGGTGTTATCTCTAAAACATAGACTCTCTTCTGGTTTGTTTTTGCACCTTTGTTAAAACTAAAATAGTGTTAAAAAAGGCCTGTTTAAATCAATGGCAATTTGGAATTGTTCCCTGTGCCACAGTGGTTTGCTCCAGAATTGCACCTCTTCAGCTTCAAGAAAAGGGCCCTATGAGGCTGATGGGCAAATCAGTGGGGTCTTTTAACTCCTTGAATGCAATGAAGACCTCTAGCATTCAACCGATTAAAAGACCCATTTAAGTCAATGGGAAGTGTTTATATTCCACTATAGTACAATAGTTATACCATAGAATTGAAGCTCTATAGTTTACTGAATACAGCCAATAGTCAATTTATCTGGTCCACGGGTCTCATATAGACATCTGTGCGAAAGAAATACTTACTAATAGAATATCATTGGTTATTTCCTAAATAGAGAGGTATTGAGTGTAAGGAGATTTGGGACTGAATAAGGTGTAAATGCTTGAAAGGCAGTGGTATTGTGCTTCAGTGGATATAAGTATAAGGCAAGGCGAATGCAATATAAAACTGAATCAGCTCCTTGATCCATCACCACAACGTTAAATGACCCTTATTTGCTCCAGTTTTTCTCCACAATTGGTTTATTATTTGAAGATTGTAACCTGGAATTCTTTGAAATGATCTGAATTTACATTCTGCTTTTTGTTTTTACTGCATGGAGACAATTGCATGAATGATGTAATTTATCATCTGACTGCTTCCACTTTCCCTGTAAATGCATTGTATTTTCTTGGAACCTTTTCAAATCAATAGCACTGTTAACACTTCTCAACTTATCATCATTGGTCAATTCCTTTGTGACAACCCTTTCCCGCCTGCATAATTCATATAATTTATAGCCATGATTGACTTCAATGAGGATTTTCATGCAAAGGTACCATGATCATCAGTGAGGTTGATGTACTAAGGAAGACAGGTTCAAGTTTGGTGCAAACCAAGTTAACCATAAGGAATAAATACAAATTCCAAACATTCCTATTGAGTTAAATTAGGCGTTAACCCCTTAAATGCTTGAATGCAAAGCAATGCATTGGAAACCTCTCTAGGATTCAAGGGGTTAAAAGCCCCATTTAAATAAACAGGAATTGTATTTGTTCCCTATAGTCTATGTACTTAGAAATCACTAACATCTCTACGCATATACAAGTCACCAAGCATACATACACGTATGTGCTTCAGACTCATTCACTCATTTCTACTGCTCAAAATACATTTTCAAACAGGGCTCGCCCACAGGCGTTCCTGGCGGAGATGGATTCCCTGTTTGCCTTCAGATCTATTCCAATGACAGAAAGTTCCGCACAACCCTACTTGTCATTAAAAACTTTATTCTACTCCAGGAAATGCATATGACTATTGATACATTCTTGGAAGTTTTTCTATGACTGTAAGAAGTATACAGTACCTCCCAATTGTCCCTCTTTAGGAGGGACAATGACAGTCCCTCTTTGAGGCCAAAATCCCTCTGTCCCTCTTTCCCGCTCTGTTGTCCCTCTTTTTAGGAGACCAGATCATGTGGAGTGTATTTAAGTGTTTGGTACCTTTATTGGCTTAAAGGTATCAACTTAACTATACTTACTGCCTATATTTCTACGGCTAACACGGTACTAACTCTCATCTTATATAAGTGTATCACATTACTCCACAGCAATTAAGCCCTTATGACCAATGAAGTGCCAGGATCATCATTTGTGTCTGTGTCTTAAAGACCAATGATGGTCCTGGCACATCATGGGTTTTGTGTTCACAGTGCTCCTTGCGGTCAGTTTTAGACTCTCGTTCTGTGAGTTGGTAATCCAGAAGTGGACCCCTTGATCTCAGTGCCTAAGGAATCCAGCTGCACCTTACTGACGAGGCCCAACTAAGCCGAAGCGTACGTCGCGGGTTAGCTGGTGTTCCCGTTCAGGGGGGGACTTGCACAGCATTTTGGAACTGGACTGTACTTTTGGGCAGTATTAGTCTAATATGTATGTGGGAATTTCTCCTCTGTAATGGCAATAGAGAGCTAAAACATGATGCTTCAGGGTGGTGACTAGCCATGGGACAGGCGATTGTGCTGTTGTTCATTCCCAGAAGCCTCTCACATTCTATATATACATGTAATCAGTCACGTGTGACAGCTCGCCGAATGATGTTTATGTGGTCCTTAAGGTGTATCCAACCCCAGGACTACTGGACATCCAGGGGTTAAACTGACATTAACTTTTGTATAAAGTTCAGTACATGTCAAGGGTGTCCAAATTTGATCCTCAAGGGCCACCAACAGTCCAGGATTTCTCTGGTTAAGCACCAGTGAGTTATAAGGAAATCCTTAAAGTGTTAGTAATGTCTGAAAAAAACTTTTTTTGCATTTAGAAGAGCTTAAAAAGCTGATCTAAATGCAAAAAAAACGTATCTCTTAAACCGCTACACCATAGGATGGTGTAGCAACAGCGCCACTTCTCTGAGCAATGCGTTGTGAGCCCCTCTGGCATTCAAAGCGTTAAGGGCCTTTCACATGGGAGACACTAATTCAGTGATCTGTCTTCCATGGTGAAAGGTAACATGCTGCACTATGGTGCAGGAGACCTCTGCCTTATGTGATTGCAACAAAGTCCAATATGCTGTATTTTACTGCTTTCTCCAGGAACACAGTAAAGTTGCAATAAGCAAGGACTACTAGGCGGACTAAGGGGCTGTGGGAAGACCTTTCACATGAGCTGAGCTGGATTGCAAGCTCCAATGAATGACTGAGCAGTGTAGGAGCCAGCAAGAAATATTGGGTGGCACTCCCATAGGCCGGCTCTAAGACACACTTTTCCTGTGTCACAGGGGGGCTGTCTATAAAGTCTATTTATACTGGGACATTACTAACACTTTAAAACAATCTATTAACTTTTTAGACATTACTTCATTCTGTTGCTAAAAGTTTGATATAAAAATACCTTTGAGATTTAATAAATCTCTAATGAAAACTCTCCCAGCATTGTGTGTATGTTTGTTTTACTCAGCAGGAAAAACCTTATATCGTATATTAGGTGCTTGTCCAGGGCATGTGGTATAGATCAAATAAAGACACATGACACTTACTTGGGTAAAAACCAGGCCACAGCTTTATTTACTTTCCAAATACAAGCAAACAGAAACACGCAACTTTTTAGCCCTTGCCAATAGCTAAGCATAAACCTTATGCTCCTCCTACTGAGCGCCCAAAACGCTCATACCCATCATTTCCTCCATTACACCACACCCCATTAGCGGGTTGTTGCAGCTCAATGAGGTGCAGTGACTCCAACCCGCGACCGTGGTCCGGGTGCTTAATGCCCAAGGCCGCTGGCCTGCATCCACCTGTTAAACATGCTTTTCAAACAATGTACCATTTTTCCCAATTGGCAAGGGCCAAAAGCACCACAGGACCTGTTGCGTACACCTATGCAACCAGGTCCTTCCCCCCAAATAAAGCCATGGCCCGCTCCAAACCCCCAGCAATTTCCAAATTGAAAAAATCAAGACCAATCTCATTAGGATGTACCCCATCAGCCCGAAACAAGGAAAGAGACACATCATCAAAGATGGAGTGTCTCAATGAAAGACCCCCTAACTGAATAACAAACCTGGAAACCCGTCGATTCAGCCGAATCCGGCTCTTATCCAGCGCCCTAGGATCCTTGGCTCCAGCCCAGCATCGGCAGGGAATAATCTCCGACCATACCAACAGAAGACCAGGGAAACGGCCCACCAAAGCCGAAAAATCACCCATGATCCTGTTCCCCAAAAGCCAAGCCGGGATAGAGCCAAGGTCATTACCTCCCAGGTGGACAACCACTACGTCAGGGGGGCCACCCAACCTACCCACCAATCCCAAAAATTCAGGAAGGAATTGAGCCCACCGCATACCCCTGTAACCAAACCAGGACACCACCGCCAGCAACGGGTCGAAAGACAGCTGAGCACCACGAGCACGAACCGCCGACCTCCGCCGTGCCCAAAAAACGAAAGAATGGCCCAGAATCCAACAGCTGCAAGGGCGAGGACCTAAAAGACAGAAAGCAACAAAAAACACAAGTAATAAAAAATTCCCAAAAACACGCACCATCAGCACTCAACTACCCTATCCGGACGAACATACGACAAAAAACGTGCCGAATCGACTCAGGGCCCAAACCCAGACGAGCCGCCTCTGTAGCCGCGCCGATGCGAAACGAGTGCAACCAAAGTCACCCGCGCCAACACCCAACCGGGAAAGACCAAACCGAAAGACTCGCAAAAATTGAAAACGGGTCAGAGGAGTACCGTCCGAATGAACTAAAAAAGGACCATCCCCCTCAGGACGGACCGAAAAAAAACGCAGAACACAAAAAACTGGGCAAAGGCTGAAACCCGGAACCGGGAATAAGGACACCCAAACCCCAGACCCAAAAACATCAGTCTTAGACCGACGTATGCGAAATGAAAGAGAGTCGGAAGACATCCGATCATCACTAAATAAAATACCACCAGGCTGAAACCGAGAGGAACTCACCAACTCCCCGATACGCATCGCCCCGAAAAAAGCCAGGCTAAAAGCCGCCCCGAACAAAACCGCTTCATAGTGGGATGAGCACACCCCCGGAAGAACCGAAAACAGACGATGCAAAAGCGGAAGGGAAACCGGACGCCGAGCATCCAAACGAGGAACACCCCGACGCAGGCCACGCAAAGCCATGCGCACCACAAATGCCTTAGAAGAATCAGACCAGCCCCGTAACTTAAACCCAAAGGCCAAACCCGACAACCGACCCCCGATAGCCGCTGGAGAAACACCCAGACGAAACCACTCCCATACTAACCACAAGATCCTATCGACCCTGGAGGATTCATCAACCACAGGACCCAGCACGGCTTCAAAATGCACCCAGTCATCCCAAGCAGACGAATACCGCGCCAAGGTGGCCGGCGCCAAGGAATTCATCACCCAGGTCTCCACTTCACACCGCCAAGATCCCATAAATGGTCGGGGCAAGGCGTACCCAATGCCTTCGCCCCTGGACACGCCTTCCGGAAGTCCTCGACCTGAAATCGAGAAAGCGCATCAGCAGCCACGTTGAGAACACCAGGGACATGCTGCGCTCTGAAAGAAACATTAAGCCGCAAGCAACAGAGCACCAAATAGCGAAGGAGGGACAGAACAGGGGCAGAAGAGGAAGTCAAATTATTCACTGCACACACCACCCCCATGTTATCCGAATGGAAAAGAACCCTACTGTCCCTCATACAATCCCCCCACAAGGTGAGCGCGACAATGATCGGAAACATCTCCAGAAAAACCAAGTTCTTCGTCAAACCCGCCGCGCCCCACGCAGCAGGCCTAGGGGCCGAGCACCACTCACAACCAAACAGAGCACCAAAACCACACGACCCCGCCGCATCCGTAAACAAATCCAACTCACTGTTCGACCGAACCGCAGACTGCCAATATGACCGACCATTGTAACTGGAAAGAAAACTTTCCCAGACACGCAAATACTCCCGCAAGGGAACCGTAATGGGAACGAAATGGTGCGGACGTAACACCCCCGATGTCGCCAAAGACAAACAACGACTAAAAACCCGACCCATAGGCATGATACGCGATGCGAAGTTCAGTTTCCCTTATAGAGATTGCAAATCATGGAGCGAAACCTTCCTAGACCGGCGACAAGAAGCCACCGCAGCCTTCAGATCCTCCAACTTATCCAAAGGCAACCGCGACTCCATGACCACCGAATCAAGCTCGATGCCCAAAAAACTCAGACATGTAGTGGGACCCTCCGTCTTCCCAGGAGCAAGAGGCACTCCAAAATCCTGAGCCACTCTCTGAAGAGTAACCAGCAAATGGCGGCAGACGTCCGACCCACCAGGGCCGACACACAAAAAGTCGTCCAAATAATGCAAGATGGACGAAAAACCCGCCTCCTTCCGAACCACCCATTCCAGGAAGGAGCTAAACTTTTCAAAGACGGAACAGGACAAGGAGCAGCCCATAGGTAGGCACAGGTCCACAAAATAACCACCGTCCACCCGACACCCCAAGAGATGGTGGTTCTCAGGGTGCACCGGAAGGAGGCGAAAAGCAGACTCAATGTCCGCCTTCGCAAACCACGCACCACGACCTGCAGCCAAAGCCAAGCGCACCGCCTTGTCGAACGAAGTGTAAGAGACGCTGCACAGCTCCGGATCAATCACATAATTCACCGACCGGCCAAACGGAAACGACAAATGATGGATCAACCGGAACTTGCCAGGTTCCTTCTTAGGAACAACCCCAAGTGGAGACACCTGAATGTCAGGAAGAGGAGGATAAACAAAAGGCCCTGCCATCCGCCCTAGCGAAACCTCCCGAAGAACTTTTTCCCTCAACACCTCCGGGAACGACATCGCCGACCGCAAATGACCTGCCTCCGAAACTCCAAACCCCTCCTTCCCCGGAATCCGAAAACCCACCGAGAACCCCTCCTCCAACAACCTCGCCGTCTCCCTATCCCGATAAACCGCGAGCCAGGGGAGCATCTTTTCGACGGAAACCGGCGTCTTCCCCCTTTGCAGCCACGTCTCCCCCACGGTCTGACCCTTTAGACTTCTTGAAACACTTGGAACGGGAATGGGATCCCCCACAACCGGAACACTCATGGCGGAATTTACAGGAACTCCCCCACTTGCAATGCCCTTCATTGAACTGCCAACAGAACCCCACCTTCTTTGCCGAAGAGGAAGCTGTCGTGGGGAGCCCCAACCCCCCGGCGCCGACCTGAAACGACTGCAAACCCGACGGAGCCCCCGCAGGACGAGTCATGATGGAGAGCCAGAGGCCAATATCCATTTGGTGCCACGCAATGGAAGGGTGAACCGCCATCCGCTGCCGAAATTGCTCGTCGTACTTTCACCACGACAGCCCCCCATAAATACGGCAAGCGTTCCAGATCAGGTCCTGGTAGCAGAACAAGGAAGAGCATTTTTCCGGAAAACGCTCACCCAAGACGCTGGCAAGGATAGAGAACGCCCTAATCCAGTTCCCAAAGACTTTTGGAATCCGGCGATAACGTTTCCTCTCCTTCTCCTCACGCTTCTCTGCATCCTTCTCATCCCGTTCCGGAGGGGCCTCATCCAAAGGGAGCAGCGAGTAAATCTCAATAAACTCACTCTTCCAAATCTTCTCACGCACCTCCTGCTTCAGATGAAGCCCCAAGGGACCTGACCAACAACAATAGGAAGCATCAAAGGCCGCCGTAGGAACACCCCCAGTGAGCCAACCCCCGTGGTCAACCCCCCTACCCCCAACAGCGGAGTCGCAGCTGGGTGAAGAACCCCAACTACGCCACCGGCCGCCGCAGTGGAACCACTCACGGCAGCAGGCGTCCCAGAGACCACCCCACCAGCAGGCAAGGGAGGCAAGGAGACAGAGCCACCAATCCCTGGAGAACTCCCAAAAGCACACCCGCTGGTCACCGTAGATGACCCCGTACCCAAACCCAACAAACCTCCAGTACCAGGAGCAGAAGCCAAGGCCGCATCCGCCCCCAAGCCCGCTAAAGGCCCCAACGCCCCAAGAGAAGAGGACCCACCCGGTAGACTACCCCCCCCCAGCCTGAGGAACCGCGGAGCTCCGCAAAACTTTATCCTGCCACACTCCCAATAAATGCTGCAAGGAACCCCAAGCATCACCAACCCCACCCGCTCCCCCACCCCCCGGACTGCGTCACCACCGGAACCGTTGAGGCACTAACCTGTGCCGCACCAGCCTCCACTCCAACCGGTGAACTGCGCTGAGCAGGTGAGACCTAGGGGAGAAAAAGAACAGGACATAGACAGCCAACAAACACCACCCGCCGCGGCGGGGAAAACATCAAAGCAACACCCACACAAGCAAACCACAAAACAAGCAATCTGGAATCGCCAAAACATGCCCCGCCCCCGGAGCCCAAACCAAGACTCCGCATGTTTTTTTTGTTTTTTTTTAAATTAATTATCAGTTTAATATTCATTTATTTATTTATACATTTATCTATATATATATATATATATATATATATATATATATATATATATATATATATATATTTTTTTTTTTTTTTTTTTAGCGAGTTATACAGTATTAGCATCATTGTTATAATTTTTTTTTTTTTTTTTATTGTGGGTTTGTAATTGAGTAGTGACATTCAATCCACCAACCAGTCCCACACAACCCACATGCACAGACATACAGAGAAAAGCATAGAACCCATCAGCAGGGGGAGCAAGAGAGCAGCACAGGCTCAGCCAGCAGTGTACTGTAACTCCTCCGTTTTTTTTTTTTTTTTTTTTTGTTTACACCATTATGCTGTGCAAGCCACCGGAGAGCCCTGGGACACAGGAACATACACAGGGGGCAAATGCAGGATAGAGAAGCAAAAAGGGGGCCAGAGAGCAAAGCAAATATGTAGGGGGAATCCGGAGCAGCAGCCAGACAAGCCGACCAGCAAGCGCCCCTGGGGACAGAGACAAAAGCAAAACAGGGAAAACAGCAATCAGAAGGTATCAGACAGAAGGGGAAGGGAGACAGCCCGGACCGGCAAGAAGGAAGAGAGGAGAAAAGAAAGAGGGGGGAAGAACAGAAAGGGAACAGAGTAGAGGGCCAACAGAAACAGGAACCACACCACGAATAGGGAACACAGCATCTGTAGGGAGAAAAAACCCCAACCCAGCACAAGCACCTGCCGGAGCGGGGACACCACCCGCGGGGAACGACTCCTCCGCCTCCAAGAAGCACTGCCAGCAGAGCCAGACGCCCGTCTGGAAGGCCGCACTGCCTCTGCAACCTCCGCCTGCAGGGAACCAGCACGCACAGGGGGAACCACCATGTCCTCCAACAGCCTCCTGGAAGCAGACCGCCGACGCGGACTGGGACTCCGCCTCCTCCTCCTCCCGGCAGCAGGGCTCAGACGTTCAGGAGGACGCGCCCGAGTACTCCGCACCGGACGGGCAGGCACAGCAGAGGATGAACCTGCAGCAACCTCCAGACGCCTAGCAAGCTGTTCCTGAAGCTATTCACCACCACCAGCCTCCAGAAGCCGCTGAATGTCGCCCATAAGACCCACAGGGGCAGCCATCATACAGATAGGCTCCAATTCTTCTTCCACAAAACACAACTGGAAGTGCCTCCCTTTTCCCCAACCTAATATAACCTCCCATTCTCCTCCCCTCTATACTCCTAAAAGGCCCACCCACAAACTTTTTTCATTTGACCCACCCACAGCCCTGACATGATTCCCCTTCTTAGGGGCTTGTGAGGAATTCTATTCTGGTAGTTATAGAACAAACCAACTGCACTGTAGGGGATAAATAAAAATTCCCATTATTTTAATATTGCTTTTCAGCCCTTGAATGCCAGAGAGGTCTCCAGCACTTTGTGAAGCAATGCACTGGAGACCTCTCTAGCATACAAGAGGTTAAAAGCCCCATTTAAATCAATGGGCATTTTAGCAATGTTTATTTGTCCCCTACAACGCGGATGGATTGCCCCAGAAGTGCACAACTTTAGCTACCAGAATTGCACCTATTGTTTCATGAAAAAAATTGACTTGCACTTTAACAAGGCTCATGCACCAAGAGAGCCATATTCAGGATCATAAGGAAGAGCAATTCTGCAGCCACAAAACTTTTTATTTTTTTTATTTATTTTTTTTTTTTTATAAAGTTTATTGAAAATAAAATACGATTACACATGGAAGGTGAATCAATTGAGACTCAATATAAGAAAATGCCATACATTCCATCTCTTACAGATACAAGATAATTATGTGATGGGAACTATAAATACGAGGCAAAGATAACATGACCCTAAGACAACTGTTTCCAATTAAAATATATGATGAAGGTGTTTGGTAATAAAACAACAGGAATATGGAAAGGGGGAAATATACATATCTCCTTTATCTCAGAAAAATAGATAAGTATCTTTGAAAGACATTGAAAGATATGTCGTATGGTCAGGGTCATGGACATATGCAGTCATAACGGGTAGCGAGAAGTATAAGTAAGAGAGAAATGTGGAGAAGGAGAACTTAGAAGAAGGGAAGGGGAAAGAAAGAAAAAGATGGAGACGGGGAGATAGTGGAAATGGAGGTCAGGCGGTCCTCTTCAGCACTCTTGTCTCGAAAATAGTGTATGTATGACCATGAGTCAACCAATGCCAAAAGGGGGTCCACTTCGGATTGATGATTCAGGTGGTTTCACCCCTCACCTCCCAGGTATCCCAGGTGGCGTTGTAGGAGTGTAGGGTTGAAGAAGATATGGCATAGCATTTCTCCATCTCATCTGCCAGAGAGATAGTGGCGGAGCTTGTGCTTGTCTCCAGAATAGCGGTATAAGGGACTTTGCCGCATTCAATAAGGTTGCTAATAGGCGTTTCTTGAAAGTGGGTATAGCTACAGGTAAACCATTAGTATAGAAGAACAGGCATAGTAGAGGGTCCTTAGGAAGGGAAAGGCCTAATTTCTGATTCACCACTTTGAGAATCTGTTCCCAGTATGGGACAATTATGGGGCAGGTCCACCATATATGCATGGGGGAACTTTTGACCTCACCACATCTCCAACACTTGGGGACGGTCAATCGGGAAAAGTAGGACAAGAGAAGAGGTGTCAGGTACCATCTCACAAATAGCTTATAGTTCATCTCTCTAGTGGCCGAATCTCGTGTGTATTTATAATTTTTATGGAATATAAGGGACCATTGCTCGTTATCTAATGATGTGGACAACTCTTCTTCCCAGTGTCTCAGAAAGTAGAGTTTGGGGGCATTAAACAGAGAGGTGAGCAGGTTATAGCATGTGGAGAGAGGTCTGAGTTTCGCTGGCCGTGTCCGAAGAAGCTTTTCAAAGGGAGTTAGGTTCCTAGGACGGAATCCGAGAGTCCATTCTTTAGGGAACCAATGGTGCACTTATAATAGACACCACCACAGTGTTCGGGACTGAAAGCAGTCTCTGTAGTCGGTCAAGGGATGGAAGGGATGTGGAAACGCAAAGGGAGCCCAGAGAGGAGAGATTTCTGTCCTGAAGGTGTTTAAAGAATACATTATCTGTCGCTGCAGGAAAACCAGGATAACGAATCAGTGATTTTAGCGGAGAGGGAGGTGGAGCTATATTAGAAAGGTTACAGCAGTCATCCCAGATGGAAAGAATGTGTTTGAAAATCAAATAATCTTTACATGAGTTTGGACGGGCAGTAGTGGAAGCCACCAAACTTTTTAAATAGGACTTTTAACCCCTTCAATGCTAGGGAAATCTCTGATACCTCTGTAATATTCAAGAACGTAAAAGCCCATTTTAAAGCAAAAGGAATATTGGAAGTTTTATTTGTCACCTATAATGCAACTGGTTTGCTCCAGAATTGCTCAATGTGGTCTGTGCACCTCCCTCAGTATATCTGACTAGCTGCTTTTTCTTTTCCTATGTGATGTATATCTGATTAGCTGCTTTTTCTTTTCCTATGTGAAGTATATCTGATTAGCTGCTTTCTCTTCTTCTAAGTGAATAAATCATATCTAGTTAAAAAATGCACCCATTTTTGTTTTCATTTAATAAATATAATTACCCCGTAAATTCTACTAACCTATAAATGTAATACTACAATGTTTCTGATGTAGTCTGGAAATGTATTATATTGCCAATAAATTACTAAAATGCCCTTAATCAAACTGATGACATAAGGAATACTTGTGATTGCTAAAGATAGCGTACGGACACCTTAATAATCATGATGTACATTGGCATCGTTTGCAGACATTATACGGGGAGTGCGTATGTGCTGGAAATGTTCTGCAAATATGCTGACTGGGTACATTGCTAGTAATACATTTGGGTGTTTGCTGACAGTGCTTAAATTGTAACATAATTATAATAGAAGCTATAGTTATTTGTAAATGAAAACTGGTCCCTTTGGTTGGACATAGAGTTTTACAATGGTTATACTGATGTCGGTCTATTGTTTATACATCTGTCCAAGAATGTCTGCTGCTTTATGAAATCAAAACAGGAAAGAGAGAGAATAAGATTAGAAGGTGTGTCCAGGGCAGAAAAAGTTAATGGGGCATATTTAACCCTGTGAATGCCAGAGGGGCACACAACACATTAAGAAGCGAAATAATTTTAGAATAGGAAGGAATATTTTTAGTAAACTGGAGTTCGGCAAGCTTAGGATCTGAAAATCGATTCCAGCTCCTGATTTAGATCTTAATCATTCTCATACATTTGCCCCACTGTATCTAATATTTAGTGAAGTTAACTGCAAGACAGTCTCACAGGTTATCTCATCTCACGGGACCAGCAATGGAGCAGTGGCGGAACTTTAGGAGCCCATAGAAATTGTCCTTGCTTCCTTCTCCCTTTTCAAAAATGGTTGCTGGAAACCATCAGAGGTGTGCAAGCTGGCCAGGCTGTGGCACGAGTCAGACCTTACATGGAAATATTCTGTAAAGTGGTGTTAAATTGGTTTTCATTATTTATAAACAGGGTTACATCAGTTTTGTAATGTAAAGTCAACTAGTTGAGCTTGTGGAGAAATGACGGAAGGGAGCGTGAAAATATTGGCGCAGCGAATTTATAAAGAATTTTCGTAATTTTAGATAGTTTTGCAACAATTTTTTTGGCAGAATTGTAATGCCATGTATAGGTTGTTATTAATGAAGTTTAGGCGTTAGGAAAGCACAAAAATCTAGAAATTGTATTTATAAACACATTCCTACAGCTTTTTTAAATTAGACCCTTCCCTAAAATGACGATGTGAATAATAATTATAGACAGATCATATTTGAACAATGAGGATGGTTTTTATAAAACTCCCCTGATGCCTTCTAAGGTGAGCAAAACTGAGCAACTCAGCACTCAAACAGTTAACCATTTGAGTGCAAGAGGGGTAGGCAACGCATTGCTTTGCAAAGGGTTAAAGACGTTTACTTATGCAAGGGCTGCATTAGCATTACACTTGCATCATGCAGCCCAGTTTTAATCACTCTATTAACTCTTTCACTGCTTTTTTATCACCTAATGGTAACATCGGTAACATATAAATAATTACTTTTTACATTTGCTAGCTGTAAGTATCGGATTTTTAAAGTTATATCAGCCCATTTAATTTGTTTGTAGAGTTCCTGTACAATTCAGTAATACACAACCAGTCCCTGTAACAGATGTCCTGGATTGCAGGGCTGGGAGACTTCAGTCCTTCACTGAGTCTGATATATTAGGGAAAAAGGGGTGCAATTCTGGAGCAAACCAACTACACCAGAGAGAACAAATAAATATTGGTTGTTTTAAATTGGGCTTTTAACCTCTTTAATGCTAGCAAAGTCTCCAATGCTTTGTGAATGGCGGTAAAACCCTTATTTAATTCAAAGAAAATGTTCTGAATTTTTATTTGTTTATTACGGTGCAGTTGGTTTGCTCCAGAACTGCACCATTGTACATCATCCTCTCTGAGAGCTTCTAAGAGATCGAACTGGAAGTCAATGGACTTCAATGAAGAGAATATTGACCTCCCAGAAATGCTCTTAGAAGAGCTGATGTCAACCCACTTTACTTATTATAGCCAAAAAAGCCTTATGGCCATACCTGGGAACTCTCCGGATTTGCCCCGGAGACTCCGGTTTTGACACTGCTTTACCAGGCCTCCGGGGCAGTGGCTGATTCCTCTGGATGTGTGGCGTTCACATTGAAACTCTGCACACTTCCGCTCTTTCCCCCGTGTTCCTCCTTCACCCAGCCGTCTATGAATAGCTTTGTCACACTTTTAAGCTTTGCCCCCAACTCGCGGCAAGCCCTGCCCCATTTTGACATGATTTACGTCATTTTTCACCCCCCCTACCGTACCTGAGGACTCAATTGAAAGTTCCCAGGTATGCATATGGCCTATATGAATTTTACCTTTGTGCCTTCAGACAGTCCTGGATGTCATGTCCATGTAGGAGGACATGATTATTGCTAGCAGGACCAGAGAACACAAACTCCACCCACTGCACATGGTGACATTAAGAGGGATGTGCAACACATTGCAGAGTTGTGCACCCATTTGACTCAAAAAGGGTTAAGTAGGTTCACCCTCTCTGCTTGTTTCAGTTTGAAATTGTCATGTCTGCCTCCATGGATTGACTGAATATGTTCTTTCTTGAGCAAAGGCACAATAACAAAATTCATAGAGGCCATTAGGATTTTCAAGCAACAGTAAGGTACGTGTGTGTGTGGGGGAAGAGGGTATTATGAGCAAGTGCTACATTTCATTTTACTTTTGAAAACCTTTCTCTGTTCTCTTTACTGCCCCTTAACCCTTTGAGTGCCAGAGGGGGACTCCAAATAAAGCACCCCCTTAATAATTATTCATATAGCGATAAGCATAGAAATACTAGTATTATCCAGAATAAGTCCAGCGTTATTAAGAAATCCTACTTGATCCAAGACTGACGGACAGGCTTCTTGCTTTAGAGACATCTGCACACCTGTGCCGTCAGTCACTTCCTGTAACCTTAAGCTACATTGCAATTCCTCCTGACCAATCCTGGAGGAAACCGGGAAGGACAGCGCAGGAGCACAGATGTCTCTAAGGCAAGATGTCTGTTTGTCTCGGATCAAGTAGGATTTCTTAATAATGCTGCACTTATTCTGGATAATACTAGTATTTCTATGCTTATCATTACATGAATAACAAGTTTAAAAGCCAGTGTACACAGGCCACAGTGCCACCCAGCAGCCACGGCTGGTGCCCGGAGACTCTCTGCTCACAAGCAGTCCCAGGAAGGTGCGCAGAGAGGAGTCCAGTCTGAATTCGGAGCACCACGCTCCATATCAGCCGTGGCACGTTCGGGCGGGCTGTATTGCGCATGACTGCAGAGCAGGTAGTCTCTACTGCACATGACGGCTTCTGACAAACGTCCTAGCCTTTTATTATACAGGATTATTTGGGGGGCACTTTATCTGGAGTGATAGTGCCGCTTCTAAGGGATAATAACACTATATATTTTTTTTTTTTGTAGGAACTCCCAATTGTTGAGATGAGTTTTATTCAAAAGTTACTGCAGCTCAAACTTGACATTTTTAGGTGCAATATCTCAATGGCCTGTAATTGTACAGTGGCGCTGATGCTACATCATTCTATGGAGGTTTATGGCCACTGTGATATTGCACCTAAGTAATGCAAATTTGAGCTGCGATAACTTTTGAATAAAACACCTCTCAGCAGTGGGTGTACCCTTATTTAAGTCAGGAGGATAAATCCTACAGTTCATATATTTTACATATTAAGTGCTGCTATCCCTGTAATGTAGTTATAATCATGCTAAAATATGATGCTTTTGAACATGTTATGGGGTATTTATATAACAGATAATTGGATAATAGCAAACATCTGTTTTTAATAAATGACTATCCCTGCAAATGTTCCTTTAGTAATATGTTACTGCGCATGATATTATTATTATTATTGTTATTAAAAAATGTGTTTTGCCCCTTGGATCGCTTATCAAAGTGTTAGGAAGATCTCCCAATGGATTAAAGGAGAAGTAACACCTCTTAACCCTCTGAGTACAAGAGCGGCATACAATGCATTGCACTGCAATGCATTGCGTACCCATCTGGCACGCAAAGGATTAATAATAATACCCACCCCCAGCTTACTTTACCTTACTGTGGCTAGAAACTCCTAATGGCCCTATGAATTTTTCCCTTGTTTAACCCTTTGAGTGCCAGAGCGGTGTGGAACGCATTGTGCAACATTTCATCATGAAGCAGTTACCCCCCCCCCCCAGCAGCAGTCCTTAACCCCTTAGTGACAGCCGCGTTCGTACGTGGCTGTCACCTTAACGCCCGAGGAACATTTTTTTTTTTTTCCAAACAAGTCCGGAGTCTCTGAGCGGCGTGCAGCCGCACGGAGACCCGGACTTCCGTGACTTACCAGGCACGTCCTCTGTCACTAAGTGACAGTTTCTGCGGGACGTACCTGGTAAGTCATCCGTCGTTAAGGGGTTAAAGTGTTATGCCTCCTTCGCTTTGATAAAACTGCAGCAACTGTCATATCAGCTTCCATGGACATGAAATCCAGGACTGATGGAAGATGTTATCTTTTAACCCTTTGAGTGCCATATGGGTGTACATTAGGTTCATTGGGAGTTTGGGGAATTTTTATTTACTCACTATGATGCGTTTATTATTATTATTATTATTATTATTTTTTTTTTACAGATTTTCCCCTCTTTTAGTTTGTGCATATATCCATTTGGCTGAAATATAAGAAGCAACGAATAGGAGATGAGTATTTATGAAGTAGTAGTGTAAAAGCCCGTGTACACGGGCCAAGGTCCGGGTGATGTTAACCCTCTGAGTGCTAGAGGGGTACGCAACGCATTGCTTTGCAGTGCGTTGTGTATCCATCTGGCACTCAAAGGGTTAAGAGGCCGGTCCTGCTCTGCGACCTGCTGCCGCCTCACTGGCAGCTCAGGTGATGCAGTCATGCTCGGTAGAGACTTACTGAAAGCACAGAATGCTCCCAGAACAGAAGTCCCAGCATTCTGTGCTTTCGGGCAGTCTTTACTGCGCATGACTGCATCAGACAGACTTTCTAGCCTTTTATTATATAGGATGTGTTCTTTTGTTATGGCTAGCACTCATTTGTATTCATTTATATAATTTACCCATGTAGGTATCAGTGGGCAAAAATTGATACTGGAGTAGAAAAAAAATAATAATGTAAATAAAACACTTAATACAGTCAAATTCATGTAAAATAGATGTATAAATGCACACAGTTGAAAAACCTGCATAGAAAAAGACTAGAAACGGGCACGTGATTATGCTTAGTGAACAGGCTCATAGCTGCCTTGTTTCTTTGTAAGAATAAACTCGAGTCAAGTTGAGCAACATTAAATACTTCCGTTTGGGCTTGGAATATAGAACCCAGGTTGTTCATTGATAAATTAGTTCTATCTTCCAAGTCTCATAACATTTTGCCAGACAAATTTTCCAAACCTGTAAAACACGAGTAATAAGGGAAGAGCACTAAAATCTAAATATTGAACAGTAATATATAGTTTTTTTTTTAAACTACAATCAGAAATATAAAAATAATGAAATAAAAAATAACGAGGGTACCCTCTTTAAAAACATATGTGGTGGTACAGATATAGGAAATGTCATATATAGTCACAACTATTAGAGCACTGTGAAAACACTAGTCCGTAGCTAGTGTAAATATGATGATGGTCAAAAAACACAAGCCTAAATGTAAAATGTGGAATAAGTGCCGGTGTCCCGGCCTTACCACTGAACTCAGTTCACTCCCGTCTGTATTGTTATGGTGGATTTCCCCAGAATCAGAGATAATAAGCGGGCAGAAGATACTGTAGTAACCGACTCCGCGGTGACTGGCACAATGTATATCTCCCGTCTGTGTTCTCCCGTATAGTTCTGGGTAGCGGGTAGGCAATATGTCCTCCCGTTGCGTTGGAATATCCACAAGTTCGTATAGAGCAACAATGTATCTTTCACGGGTAAATGCGATCTGTTGTCAGCGGCTTGATTTCATCCAATGGCTACAGTGACTCTATTGAATTTGGTGATATATTTTCAACAACAGAGTTTAAAATGATACCAAACAAGTTTTGTGAGTATAGCACACTTCCTCGGGGAGAGCTCTGTGATATGTATGTATGAAATACATGTTTTGTAATTCTTTTCTTGCTGAGTAAAACAAAATATTCCCACTATAGATAAGGAAAGTGAGGTGATAATATTGCACAGCACAATCCTATATAATAATTTGCTAAAACGTGTGTAACGCCACGTCATGCACAGTAGACACTGCTGCGCGTGCTGCAGTCATGCTCAGTAGAGACTGCCCGTGCTGCGGCTGATACAGAGCGTGGAGCTCCGAAGGGCGGGCTCTTCAACTTGTCAAATATAAATTCCACCTTCTAGTAGTTTATATGTTACTAGTAAGCTTTTAATTAAACTGTAATTTTCTATTGTGACCAACAGGTGGTGCCATGGGTGTTCGGAGTAGGACACCTGGAACATTTTCTGCAAAAGCCCCTGGCTTGTGGTGCTCCTATCACCATGACTTGGACTCTCCCACAGAAGCTTTTATAAAACAAACAAACAAACAAACAAACAAAAAAAAAACCACATTGCCTTCCGAATACCAGATAGTTCTGTGGCTAATAGCTGATTAAAATAAATAAATAAATGAATAAATAAAATAAAAAAATAAATAAAAATGCTAGTTTGAGCAGTAATAATCTTTAAATGATAAATCTCCCAATAGTGGGAGTATCCTTGTTTTGATCATCAGGAAAAACCATATAATGGTGATTTTTTCATAAAACACATACTGCTTATTTAATAGTTGGAGATATTTTATATACAGCTGTGTGAAAGATGTCCATGCTAAGGTTTCGGATACATTTGCAACCATCAAACATTACCAGTCCACATATAAACCCACATACTATACTACTACTGATTACCCACACTTGTTCCACTGCACTGGTAGTCCTAGAACCACATATACTGACTACCCAGTCTTGTCCCACTACAATGGTAGTCCCAGTACCACACATACTACTGACTATCCAGTCTTGTCCCACTACACTGGTAGTCCTGTAACAACATATACTGACTATATTTACACAGATGTATGAAAAAATGGCCAGTGAGCTGTTGGATTTCATGTTCCATGTGAGAGTTATATAGCAACAACAACTAGTGGGGGCAATGTGCTTGATGCTTGAAATTATGAGTGGGTAGGCACAGGGCACAGTAGCAGGGAAGCGACAGAGCGTGCTGGTGTGTGAGGGCACAGGAGAAGGGAAGAGATGGAGCATGTGTGAGTGCTGACTTCTCCTACAGACCACTGAGAGGGCCAGTTTCTGTAGGCGACATTTTAAATGGTGGCATTTGTAATGCACCATTTTCACAGACCTCACCTGCAGACTGCTATCAGGGCCAGCGTTTGTAGGGAAAATATGTAATGGTGCTATTTGCAATGCACCTATTAGACAGGCTTGACATTTTGAATGCACCGTTTTGACACATGCAATGTGTCGGCTGCCACTCTGCCACTCAAAGGATTAATATTATCCATTAAAAAAATTAAAGTAAGTTCTTATAAGCTTTTGGTATAAGCCCAAACCTAAACAGAAACTACTACCTTAAATTATGGGATAGTCTCTCTGAATTTTATGTTCGGTATTTATGTATTCTGAGGGCCTTATGTTTAATATAAACTGGATTTGTTCTGGGGAAAACAATGACACCATAGGGTGAAATAAAAGTTCAAATTAAAATATACAGGGCTTTCAACCCCTTGAATGTGAAGCAATTTGTGATCTGTCTACAAGGGTTTCAAAGCCCCAATTTAATAAACGGGAATTTTGGTAATATTTGTTTGTACCCAAGGTTGAAGTTAGCTTGCCCTAAAATTACTACAGTTCGCCTTGAACATATATCCCATAGAGAAACTGAGAAAGTGCAGGAAAACTGCTTTCATTTTTCGGTGTGCTGCAATGACATTTTTTCAGGTCTGGAATGCCTCTGAGCTCAATCCGTTTAGAGGAGGAGGAGAATCCCAGAAAGATGTTGACTTGGTGGATTGACTGATTTGGGCTCACTGAGGGGCCATTTATGGTAATTCTCTAAACCCAGCTCATCCCAGCTTAATGATAGAAATTATGCTTAAATACAAAGTCATAAAACTACAGGGTGTCCTTAGGACAAAGGGACAGATCGCAGAATAAAAAAAGACTCCAGCAGAGAGCCTTTTCTTTTACAGCTTCTTACCAGTCCACCAGGGATCAGAGTGACTGGGCTGGATAGTATTTTTAAATGTAGTGTATGTGATTGGGGAGAAAAGAAAAACTGTTAGGAATAAAACTGCTTAGTTTTTGTTTTCCTTTAGTGCCTGTTGCATAAACTCCTCCCTGGTGGTTCCAGGGTCCCTGGGAGGAAGGAACAAGGGCCTTAATGAGTGGGGGATTAACAACAAGAGAGAGAAGGAACTGAAAGAGCTGGCCTTGTGCAGGTCCCTCAGTGTGAATCAGGGTAATTGGATTGGACCTCTACCCCCTAATGAATGAATGAATGGATTGCACACCGCAGCAGTTTCTCCAGCCACTGATGGTTTCTATGGAAGAAAACTCTGTGTATCGTTGGCTGTAATAGCCCTCGGCACAAAGTGAAGCAGGTATTAGAGGGATCAGCTATCTCATTAAAGGCTTAGATTATTTGTTCTACTCAATCCCTTTGTTGGTGAAACACTTTTCACTACCTCTCTGGAGACTTGGAAAGCTTAAACAGTTTGTTAAGTCATTTTCCATTTAACTACACAGGAGATTCCGCCACTTGGGCTGCTGTTATTTCTTCAACTCCAGTTTTTTTTCATGCCTTGTATTTTTCATCCTCAACCCCCACTGTGATGATTTTATTTTGTTTGTCAAACAAGAATGACTGTGAGAATTAACCATTTGAGTTCCATTGCAAAGCAATGAATTGGACACCCCTCTGATACTCAAAGGCTTAACCCTTTGAGTGCCAGAGGAGTACGTAACACATTGCTGAGCAATGCAGAGTGTTCCCCTCTAGCAATCAAAGGTTTAAGGCAGAAGCTGTGACTGCACTCACCACATTAGTAATGGGGCATCTGAGGTCGATAAGCCATTTCCTGCTCATGGTCATGGTGATCAGGGGAGACTAGATTAGCAATTTACAGTAATGGTTCAAAAGAAGATAACTAAATACCATCTTAAAATGAGTTCTAAGGGCCTTACGCAGAAAGCAAATTAGGAATAATTCTGGAGCATACCAAATGCACCATAGGATGCAAATAAAAATTTTTCAATATCACATATATATTTTTTTAATCCCTTGATTGTTAGAGAGGTCGCCAACACTTTCCGAAGGAATGCTTCGGGGTTAAAAATCCCAATTAACCCTTTGAGTGACAGAGTGGGTATCCAACACATTTGCCTTGCAGTGCTTATGGATACCCCACTGTCACTCAAATAATTAAGTCAATGGCAACTTTTATTGCCGCCCTCTCCTATTGTACGTCTGGTTTGCTCCAGAATTTGATTTAGCTGTTAAATACAGGTCAAAGGGCTGTAAGTATAAAAAACTATTTTGGACCAAACTAACTGCACCATAGGGGACAAATGAAAATTCACTATATTGAAAATCATTTAACCTTTTGAGTGACAGACCCCTGTGGCACTCAAAGGGTTAAATGCAACCATTTAACCCCTTGAGTGTTAGATAGGTCTCCAACACATTGGGCCATATGTTCAAAGAAGTAATGAAATAGCTTTTGTTGTTTGCAATGACTTTTCAAAGTGCAGTGTCATTGGGATCATTAGTATTTTCAGTGTCGGTTGTGACTGGAAATATGTCGTTTGTCCTGACTGAAATTGTCGTATGGAACGATAAAAAAATGTCTTAACTATCTCCAAAAATGTCTTTAAAAATGTCTTAACTAAGGACAAAAATGTCTTTAAAAAATGTCTTAACTACAGACAAAAATTCTCACATTCAGAACACATTCCCTCCACTTTTTTCTTAACGTACAAATTTTGTCTTTTGAAAGACATTTTTTTGTCATTAGTTACGAAAATTTTCTTGTCCTCTATACAACACTGGAGAATAGTTTAGCCACGCCCTAGCCACGCCCCTTTGCCCATCAATTCTGGAGTTGTGTCGTATACAACGGACATTACTAGTTTTTTGTCGTATACTGTATAGAAAATATGTTGTTCATGCATACAATGACTTATTTTTGTCTTTCATACGACAATTTTTTGTCGTTATCCCTTTGAACATACGGCCCTTTGTGAATGTGGGAATATTTTTTTGTCCCCTAGATTACAGCTGGTTTGACCCAGAGGGAGTAATATTTTTTTTTTAAACTGCAGGAAAAACCCTACAATATACAAGTCTTCATAATAAAGTATTCTATTTCTTCAAGAAACATTGTCCATTGAGGGCAACTCTCTAATTCCTATGTTATTCTACAGATTCTCTTTTCAAGTTGGAGAGCTTTGTGCATTTACTAGTAGAGTAAAAATGATACCTTTATTGGCTAACTGAGAGGCTGTAGGATGCAAGCTTTCAAGACAACTGGGGGGTTATGCACTAAAGCGTGATAAAGAGGTGCTATTCTATGGAGCCTATGCACTAAGATCTCCAAAGCTGGAGATATCTTAGTGCATTGGCTCTATAGAATAACACAAGAACTGGAGAAGTGATATAACTGGAGAAGACATCTCCGCTTTATCACCTCTTTATCACTGCTTTAGTGCATCTCCCCTATGTTTCTTTGCCTTTTACATTCTCTTCTCCTTCTCATTCTAGTTGCTTTTTCACCATATTTCATTTAATTTCAATTATAAATTACAAAAAAATTAAGTGAACTTAAGTCTAAATTTGCGTTGCGTACCCCTCTGGCACTCAAAGGGTTAAAAGAGATTCTTAAAGGCATAGTGTGTGGCCTGCTGTTTGACTTGCCGTTTCTTTTGTCCATTCAAGGTAACATACAGGTCTATGTAGCTTGTAGTAGTAGGTGGGAGAGACCTAAAAAGTGGACTGAAGGAGCTCTGGACCTCTTGGGTCTCTTCCTACTCGCTGCAAGCTCACCCTGCTTGAAAGTAGGTCTGTCTGTTTGTAAAAGATTTTTTTAAATGGATTTAACTAGGTGGTTTTAATTCCAACCTGTTTCCTCACAAGAATTCCTCAGCGGCAATTTTAAACTTAGATAGGGATGGCAATATGTATTAGACAGGATTCTCTTGTAATGAGGTACCTTGGAGAGATAAGCAAGCTTAAAGGGATAGTAATGTTTAAAAATAAAGGCAGCTCCAATTATTCTTTATATTTTTTGGGCCACCTAGAGTGGTATTATCATTCTCTACGATGTGTAGTTCCAAAGTAACCCCTTTTACCTTTTGTAAACCTCCTCCCCTCAGATATGGAATTCGGTCGCTTGGCCGGACAGCTCACAGCAAGGGACAATCTTCAGGCTGTGAGCATAAGGATAACCCCCCCCCCCATTGACAAACGAGAACAGGTTTTTCCTTATGTTCACAGAAGATTGTCCCTCACTGTGATCCATCTGGACGGTCTTGCTGTGCAGCTTTACATAGGTAAAAGGGGCGGGAGGGGGACACTTTATGATTTATTCACTCTAGAACTGCACATTGTAGAGAATGTGGCCCAAAAACTATAAAGAATAATCAGAGCTGCATTTCTTTTGAAACATTACTATCCCTTTAAACATAATTTGCCCAAACTTTGTAACAAAAACCTAATTATTTTGAAATGTATTAACATATTGATATAATATATGCTTTATACAGGGTTCACATCTGGGTAAATTGCATGGAGAAGTGCAGGTTTGTTTTTCTGTTTAAGGTCTCTTGTTCAGTCATAATAAGAATGAATCTATAGTCATAGTGCATTTACTTCACAGAATATAGGAATTGGAGAATTTACCTCAGTGGGGAGTTTATCTCTTCCTTATATTACCTTCACGTACCACCCTTGAGTCTTAGACCATAACTCTATAATACATAAACCCAATAGAATATTGCAGCATAACTAATTTAAAAAAAAGTTATAAAAGGGGGCGCTATACAAACTTCCTCTTCAGCTCCAGAGAGTTGCACAATGCATTGGTAAGCAATGCATTGCACAATCTCTGGCACTCAAAGGGTTATTGAATAAAACCTTATATTCACCAATAAAAATGTAAAATGTATTTTTTATAATGAAGCATTACCTCTCCTTTAACCCTTTGAGTGACACGGGGTGTACAACGTGAAATGATTATAACTCTGTGGCACTCAAAGGGTAAAATTCTGGAATGCAAATATGTTCTGTCAGCTTCAAGGTGTACTACCTGCAGCTTATTTCCAAATGTGATTGCATTATTATTATTAGTGTTAAGACTCCTTCCATCAGCTACAGCATATGTGGTCAGATTAACATCTTTGGTTTCTCTAGCTCAGCATGTCTGTCTTAATTGCTTCAGGCTAAAAATCTGCTCAGTGCAGCGCAGGTAAAGTGGGAGAGTAGAAAGGCCAGACAGTAAAAAATGTGGCATTACGCTCACCGAAACTTCAGAGAAAATGAACAGTAGCATTCTGCCAACTATTTATTATGCATTTTTTTCTTGTGACAGACAAGATTAATAGGATTGTATTTTCAAAAGAAAACTGAGCTAATTCTGGGGCAAACCTTTAGGACTATAAGGGAGTACTAAAAATTCCTAATGATCCAAATGGGGCTTTTAACATGTCATATGCCAGCGAGCATGTGTTGGCAGTTATGGAGTTAAAAACCTAATTTACATCAATGAGAATGTTGAGATTTATTTTTTGTCTGATATTGGGCGCTGAAACTGGTTTGCCTCAGAATTATGCCACTTTTCTTTTGGGTTATATAGTAAAGTCTTGCAGGTTGAAACTGGGGCAGAAGCACACCTCCCAACATTTCAAAAGGCCAAAGAGGGACACTTTTATTTTAGGGGGTGTTACTGGGGGCGTGGCTGGTGGGCGGAACATTACCAAGAATTTTTAGGTGATTTCATGACCTAATGACATCTCCTTGTGTAAATGAATAAATGATCTACAACAACACCAAAGTATTTTATTTACACAGACTAATTTATAAATATATGTACTGAAGTTGAAACAAACATTAATGTGATTTTTGTGGCTGTGGAGCAATGTGATACACTTATATACACACACCAAACAGTCTGATTGCCTAAAAAGAGGGACACCAGGGTGGGAAAGAGGGACAGAGGGATTTGGGTCTGAAAGAGGGATTGTCCCTCCTAAAGAGGGACACTTGGGAGGTATGCAGAAATTCACCATGTGGAATGTACCATATTTGAATGAATATGTTTATTTATATGGAGCCACAAATGTACGCAGCGCTTTACAATTTAAGGCTTTAGACAATACATACAAGTGCTTTGTAGAGTGAAACACTGGATGTGAGGTCCCTGCCTGAAAGCTTACAATCTAAATTGGTAATGGGAGACACAGTGGCATAACTAGAAGCCACCGGGCCATGGTGCAGAAATTGCCGCCCCCCCCATCTTCACATTGCCCCATGTCCATCTCCTACCTCCATCACCTGCTCCCGTGCAGTGCTCAGTTATGCAGAGCGCTGGGAGATGATGTAATCTCCCAGCGCTCTGCATTACTAGAGCGCCAGGAGATCAGCTGAGATGCTGTGGGCACGGGCTGTGGGTGAGTGGCGATGGGTTCGCAGGGGGCGGCCAGGCCCCTGGAGTGACGGGCCTGGTCGCAGGTGCGACGCCTGCGACCTCCATTGTTACACCACTGGGGAGACATACAGAGGACATAAGGGTCAAATGCTGAATACTGTGCTAGAGTTCTGATGATGATAGGGGACACAAGTACAGTAAATAATTTGTAAGCTCGTTCTTTGTACAACATCAGTGCCTTCTAGCATATTGTGGTTTTATCCAGAAGGTGCATTTTCAAGTGAGACTTAAAGACCATCAAAGAGGTGCAGTGGCACAGGGAGGGAGGTAGAGCATTCTATAGATAAGGAGCAATGAGAGAAAAAGGTTTGATATGTGAAAGGGCTGAGGAGAGAGTGCAATGGGGAGAAATGCCCATCAATGACTTCATACATTTGTGCAATATTTCTGATAATTTATTTTACTTTCACAATAAGTGAATAAGTATATGAAGAGAGAGAAAGTATATACTTTATTTGTCTCCCACAATGCCTCTGTTTAACCCTTTGAGTGCCAGAGGGGTACGCAACGCATTGGTTTGCTCACCCCTCTGGCACTCAAAGGGTTAAAGTTGGCATTTATATTCGTGAATTCATAAGCTATTCAGATCTAAAGCAATTGCGCCATAGGAAATCACTGCAGCATTCAAAGGGTTAAAAGACCCATTTAATTAAAAGGGTATTGTTATTTGTCCTCAGTGGCGCAATTGGTTTGCTCCTGAATTGTTCTGTTTCCTTTGTGAGTATGGCCCATTGACTTTAATGGGGATTTCTGCCATGTCATTTTACATCTTGATGACCAGTCTCCATGGAACTGAGAAGCCTATGTCACTCCTCAGTCTCCCAAAGAAGAGTGCATGTGACTCCATGCTTGAAACCACTGAGGACACCAAATGCATTACAAACCTTGATGAAGACCACATGAGTTTCAGGCTTTAACCCTTTGAGTTTAATCTTTAACCCTTTGACTGCCAGAGGGGTAAGCCAATGCATTGCATACTCCTCTGGCAAGCAAAGGGTTAAGTGCCAGAAGCGTGTGCAACACAATGCAATGAAATGTGTTGCACACTCTCCTGGTACTCAAAGGGTTAAATGTGTGAAATGTCTATTCCCTGCTGACCAAGCCAACATGAAGCTCTGATTTCAGTGAATCATATGTAGGAAGTAGTGCAGTCCTGGAGCATACAAACACCACAACAGGAAGTAAAATCATTCATTTAAAGGGATAGTAATGTTTAAAGGGATAGTAATGTTTCACAAAAACAGGAGTCCAATTAATCTTCATTAATTTTCTCTATGAGCCATAGAGAGTTATTTTAGTACTGTCAGAGTTGTAGTTGAAGAGTAATTGTATGATAAAGTTTCCCTCTCCCGCCCCTTTTACCTAGTATAAGCCACTTCCCCTCAGATGTGGAATCTGAGCCACAGACCAGACAGTTCAAAGCAAGGGACAATCTTCTTACTGTGAGAACAATGAAAACCCTGCCCCCATTGACAGGTTTTTCAGGTTTTTCCCTTATGTTAATTGAAGATTGTGCCTCTCTGCAATCCACCTGGACACCACCTTTCTGTTCTGAGGTGAGCAGTGTTACCTCAGTAAAAGGGGTGAGAGGGGGATACTTTAACACTCTTCATGGCCCAAATATTATGAAGATTAATTGGAGCTGCTTTTATTATGAAACATTACTATCCTTTTAAAAAGGAAAACATCTATCTATCTATCTATCTATCTATCTATCTATCTATCTATCTATCCACCTGCCTGTCTATCTATCTATCTTGTTGGTTTATACTGCTGAGTAAAACAAGGGTACTCCCACTGTTGAGACATGTTCTATTCAAATGTAATTGCAGCTAAAACTTGCATTTAGTGGGAGCAGTTTTTCCATGACTGGAATATTTATGAAGGTGCTGTTGCTACAGCAGCCTATGGACAGCTAGGCCATATTTATTACTTCTGTTTGCGTTTAAGAACTCTCTAGCATTCAAAAAATTAAAAGCCCACTGAAATCACTGGAAATGTTGCAAATTTTCATTTATCACCTATAGTGCAGATGTTTTGCTCTGCAACTGTACCACTTTTCCTAAGTACATCAGTCTCAGTGCAGAGTTCAAATTTTTTTTGCAATTGTCTATACCCACATCAGGTTCAATGCATCTGCATCTGTTGCTTCTCCACGGCAGGAACCTGTTGGATTAATATTTCAAAGACAGTAATCCTGCATTTTCCCTGGACATCCCATGCTTGATTTTCCTGCTATCTGACTTGGTAAAATAGTAAACAAGACACAAAACAAAACACCTGTTTCATAAGACATATTTTGGGTTCTGCAAAATAGACTGTTTTTATGAATACAAAAACTAAGCACAGTTTTGGCCATCCCTACTATTAATAACAATCCTCTATAGACAGGGTTGCCAGATCATCCTTTTAAAACTGGGCACATATGAAAAATGCCTGATGCAGGCCTTCAGCGGTTATTATTAGGCTGAAATTGTTCCCAGGCATTTTTCAGTAGGTGTCCATTTTTAAAGGGATCATAATGCAATCATATATGTAGAATGTCCCAAAATGTGAGAGGCTCTGAGGATGAACAAAAGCACATTTGTTTGTTTGAAGGCTGATCATTGCTCAGCAGCATCACGTTTTAGCCTCTAGTCCATTAATAAGGAGATATTTCCAAGTACATGTTAGACTAATCCCATACAAAATGGCAGTCCAGTCCCAAAATTACATGCCAAGTCCCCTCCACGCTGGAACACCAGCTAAACCCAGACATAAGTTTTGGCCTTGTTAAGCCACGTCAGTTAAGTGCAGCAGGTTTCCCTAGGCACTAAGAACAAGAGGTCCATGTCTGGATTCCCCTCAACTCACAGGGAGACCCCATCAGTGTATTCAAAAAATGTGCCAAAATGCCAGAGGTTTTGAAGACAAACAAAAGCACAATGGCTTGTTGGATGGTTAGTCACTAAGGTGCATTATGTTTAAAGGGATAGTAATGTTATACAAAAACAGCAGTTCCGATTAATCTTCATAGTATTTGGGCCATTGAGAGTATTATTTCAATACTGTCAGAGCTGTAGTTCAAGATTAATGGAATGATAAAGTATCCTCTTCCTGCCCCACCTAGTGTAAGCCACCTCCCATTTTCCTTATACTCACCGAAGACTGTCCCTCTCTGAGATCCATCCAGACAGTCTTGCTGCTCTGAGGTGAGCAGTGTTACTTCAGTAAAAGGGGTGGGAGGGGGATACTTTATCATTCAATTACTCTTGAACTACAACTCTGATAGTATTTAAATAACACTCTCCATGGCCCAAATACTATGAAGATTAATTGGAGCTGCTTTTATTGTGAAAGATTTCTATCCCTTTAAGCTCTCGATGACCACTGCAGAGAACAAACGTCCACCTACATATTACACTCTTCCCACCCAAAGGAAGTCCAGTTCCCCTCTGCATGGGAACACCAGTTAACCCCAGACGTATGTCTTGGCCTTGCAGGGCCTCGTCAGAGAGGTGCAGCTGGTTTCCCTAGGCAATGAGAGAAACAAGCCTTGTTGGGCTGAAACGTACATCTGGGATAGCTGGTGTTGCTGTGCAGAGGGAACTTGCCTGTGATTTTGGAGCTGGACTGCCCTTTTGGGAAGGATTACTCTAACATGTACGTGGACATTTCTCCTATGTAATAGCATTACAGAGCTAAAAGCTTTTTGTCTGTGTCTAGCCATAGAACAAGCCATTGTGCTTTTGTTTGTCCTCAAAGCCTCTAACATTTTGGTATGCATATATGTAGAATAATATTGGAATTGGAGAGCTTTTGCGCAGTGGTAAACCTTTCATTATTGATTGATAAATAAAACCTTATATGTTTAAACTGGAGCACAATCTTATTTAATTGGTGCTATCATTATTTTCTTACATACAGCCTTATTTATAAATGCAAACTGGAACAATTATGGGGTAAACCACTCCACCATAAGTGACACGTAACATTCCCATTAATTTGAATTGGGATTTTAACCCCTTGAATGCTAGAGAGACTGGCAAAAATTGTTTCACAATGTGTTGGAGACCTTTCTAAAATTCAAGGGGTTAAAAGCCCATGTAAAACAATGTAAACTCTAAGTATTTTTTCTCCCCAATAGTGCAGATGGTTTGCTCCAGAACTGCAACAATTTGCGATCGTACAGAAGGCCCATAGAATTGGATCAAAGGGACAATGAGTATTTAGCAGTTGGCAGTATCACATAACATTTCATTTATAATATGTTAGTCTTTTAATTGCGCAGTGTTTGGTCCCTGGAATGTAACATAAGTGTTGACTGACAAATTACACCATTCACAGAAAACAATTAACAATAAGATGTGATAGATGTGTTAACTTAAAATCCTCCTCTTTTATTATACATAATTACAAAGAAGAGCAAAGAGAACAGTGTATGCACCATCACCCCTCAGATCTCTGGGAGTTGCATGTCTCATAATCTCGATAGAAGCTGGCTCTGGAGGTAGAATCTATTAGGATGCCATCTTGGTGTAGAAATCCCATTAATTTGAGCTTTTGGAAGCCTTCCATGTAGACTGGACACCTATCAGAAATCAGCAGGGGATTTTGATAAATAATTTGACATTTCTAAGTTTTGCATTATTTTTTCCCTTAATGGTTATGTATCGGCTTTTAAATGTTGATTTAATTAGTTACATTTAATTAGGATTTGAGTATAGGTGGATTACTTTTTTTGGCCCTACTGCCCATTCACCTTAAAGCATCTGCGGGTGGATGGGTGATAGATGCTGTCAAGCTATGATGGGTGTAAAGAAGTGTGATCATAGGGGGAAAAAATATTCTCATTGATTTAAATGACACTTTTAACCACTTGAAAGCTATTGTGGTCCCCATCTCATTGCAAAGCAATGAGTTGGAGACCATTGGTATTGAAAAGGTTAACATTCCCATGTAAGTCAATGACATACATAGATATGGGGGTGCTTAATCAAGTGTTATATATATTAAGGATGAAGGCCTCCTTGGCAAATTTTCAAAAAATTTTGTGCTTTCTGTTGCCTTTGGGCACCAACAATTTGGTAATTTCATCTACCCATTTTGTCTTTGGATTTCTTCCTATCATTAAGTACAGTATCTAGTCAAATCCACTTGGTCCATCTACCATCAGGTCTTCTCGCTCTTTGACTAGCCCATCTGCATTTTGGGTGATTTACTCTTTCACTCTGAGATGAGTGAAGCACTTGAAATGGAAATGGGCAGGATATATAGCAAGAAGCCCTGATGGAAGAGGGACCATATGAATTTTGGAGTAGATTCCATTCAACACTAAATTAACCAGGAAGAAGACCAAAGGCAAGATGGATAGATGAAATTACCAAATTTGTTGATACACAGTAGCAACAAAAGGCACAGGACCAAAGATGCTTGGGGCTTGCTGAGGAGGCCTTCATTCATCTATCTATCTATCTATCTATCTATCTATCTATCTATCTATCTATCTATCCATCTATCCACCCCTTGGAGTGCTGCCTAGGTGCACAATCACATAAAGATAAGAATTTAAAGGGATAGTTATACTTGAAAATAATTTTATTTTATATTTGTAGCCCTTTAAAAACATTAAAAATGATATGTCTCATCTTCCAAACCTTTATGGTTTGGGAGATATTAGCAAGTAAAGTTTCCCCTGGAGTGACGTCACTGCTCTAGCTGTCAGATTTGAAATCCGGTCGGCAGACGTGCCGAGATCATGATCTTTAAAAATAATTTCTTCATTGGAATGATCCACAAAGTGTGCTTGTAAGCCAGGCACACTTTGTAGACAGCTCCAAGAAGTAGTTCTTTTTAAACATTGTGATCTCGGCACTGCTAAAGAGCTGCCGGCTATCTGTGGACCGGATTCCAAATCTGTCCACTAGATGGCAGATTTGGCTAAAAAAAACAGGAAAAGGGGACTTTACTTTACTTTACTTGCTAATATCTCCCAAACCATAAAGGCTTGGGAGATAAGACTTATATCATTTTTAATGTTTTTTAAGGGCTACAATAAATATAAAATTATTTTCAGGTATTACTAACCCTTTAAGAATTGAGGCAGTACAAGAGGCATTTTTTAAGCAAACAAATGGAAACATTTATTGGTAAAGATTTTGGTCCGTACCACAACGTTTCTCGAGACCTAGAAAAATATTGCCGTTTGCATAAAAAGTCCCACAAGTGCTGCTTCATTGTTTCTTAAATTATATATACACAAATTTGTAGCTAGTTTGGTAGCAACACCAAACCAACAATCAGCTTCTGCTCCTGTCAGGAAACACTTGTATTGAGATGGAATTACTCTGGAAGTTACTAGCTACCAAAATAACACACTTATTTAAAATTTTGATATAGACCAACTTTTTACAAAATGTAGACATGTACAAAGCAGCTCCTAAACTAAAACTCTTTTGTAGACATTATAGCGTTTTTTGTCAGGGTAAGGAGCCGCACAAAGGAAGCCATCTGCCTTTAAATCAACAAGAATTATTTTTGTCTCCTATAGTGCAGTTAGTATTCTCTGGAACAGCTCAACTTGCTGCCTAAGACCTAAGCCCCATTTAAATCAACGTGAATTTTCTAAATTTTTATTTGTCCCCTATGATGCAGTTGATTTTTTCAGAACTGAACTTCTTTAGCTTATTCAATATGGCCCCTCATACATATGCAGAAAGTGTGCAATGCTGGGGCAAACCATCTGTACCACAGGAGCGGGGGTGGTAACAATTCCCATTAATATAATGGGGGTTCACAATGCGTTAGGGACCTTTCTGGCATTCTAGAGGTTAAAAACTTAATATAAATAAATGGGAATGAAGGGAATTTTTAATATTTCCTATGGTATTGTTTTTTTACCCCAGAATTTCTCACCTATTGCATTCTGTATATAGCCCTATGTTCAGTGCATGCCTTTATTTGACAGCCCATGATGGATACCATTATTCATGTGTGTGTGTGTGCTTTACAAAGCCATAGGGAGGGTGCTTGCTCTGTTCAGCCAAGCATCCCCCCCAAAATCTTATGGTATCTATACATATGCAAGCTCCTATGCTAAATGCACATTATAATATTTTACTTAGTGGACTGAATTTTATTGTAGCGGATCTTTTTTTTTTTTTTTTTTTTTTTTTTTTTTTTACCGTATTTGGTAATTTAATTGCAAAATTCTTATTGTATTCACCTGGGAAAATTGGAGATAAAGTCAATGATAAAAATATCACCTGCAACAGAATCCAGAATTGTATGTGAAAATCGAACACAAAAATTGATTACCCAATGTTCTTCGATACCTTTAAAACATTTATTAGCAGCCGTCTTTATGGGACAGCTTAATATGTTTCAAAGACTTCTGCTTAATCAGAGGATGTGATGTGTGAGAGAGAGAGATCTCCCATACATTAGGCACAATGTATGAATCTGCCAGCACAGCTCATTTTCTGTGTGTAAAAATTAGCTTAAAGGGATAAAAATACTTAAAATGTAAAAAAAAAAATAAGTTGTAGAGTTTATCCCCCTGAGTAAAACAAGGGTACTCCCGCTGCTGAAAGGTGTTTTATTAAAAAATTATTACAGCTCAAAGCTGAATTTTCTCAGGTGCAATATTACAGTGACCTGAAATTGTACAGGGGCGCTGTTGCCACGCCATCCTACGGACAGCTCTGGTCCCTGTTGTTTGAATAAAACTCCTTTCAGCAGCAGGAGTACCCTTGTTTTACTCAGGGGGATAAACCCTACAACATATATTTTTTTTACATTTTAAGTATTACTATCCCTTTAAAAATCATGTGACTATGAGTATGTACCAATGCTTTAGTTCATACCTCACTCATTCTCTGCTGCATTAAGACTTTAATGAAAGATAGGCCAGCATGCTTCTCCTAAACCATGTGTAGAAAAATGAAATAATGTTTTACTGCCCCTTGTTAGTACATGGACAGAAACAAGGAGGAGAAGAATCGAATTCTGTGAAATGTCCATTCTCATCTCCACTGCCCTCCCTTTGGAGCAAAACAACATAAATAAGAGAATTGTCAGCATAAATAGCTAAGTCATTACTCATTAGGAGGGAACAACACAAAATTGGTTCATGTGCCTATTTGAGCATGACATTATATTCATACATTGTGTTAAATATACCTCCAGCATTCATTTAGTTAAAAGCCCCATTTAAATCAATGTGAATTTTTATTTGCTCCCTTTGGTACAAATTTGTTCCATGTTATATATGTATGTCCCAAATAAGTCTGCTGTCTATTTTGTGTAAGAGACGTTCACAACAATTACTACTATTATAGATAACACATTCATTTATTGGAAAAAAAAGAAAAGAAGAAAGAGCCAAATTGTGCAAATACATTCAAAATAAAGTGAATACAAGATGAATAGTCATCTACTCACATTCAACTTTTGCTTGAAAATAATTTTATTTTATATTGTAGCCCTTAAAAAAACATTAAAAATTATATAAGTCTTATCTCCCAAACCTTTATGGTTTGAGAGATATTAGCAAGTAAAGTTTCCCCTGGAGTGACGTCACTGCTCTAGCTCTCAGATTTGGAATTCGGTCCCCGGACTGGCCGCGGCTCCTCAAAAGTGAAAAGATCACGATCTTTAAAAATAATTTCTTCATTGGAATGGTCTACAAAGTGTGCTTGCAAGCCAGGCACACTTTGTAGACAGTTCCAATGAAGTACTTCTTTCTAAAGATCGTGATCTCGGCACTGCTAAAGAGCTTCCCGCTGATCTGTGGACTGGTTTCCAAATCTGTCCACTAGATGGAAGACTTGGCTAAAACAGCTAGGAAAAGGTAACTTTACTTAACTTTACTTGCTAATATCTCCCAAACCATAAAGGTTTGAGAGATAAGACTTATATAATTTTTAATGTTTTCTTACGGGCTACAATATAAAATAAAATTATTTTCAGGCAATACTATCCCTTTAACTTGAATTGGGCTTTTAACTCCTTTGGAGAGATTCACTAAGAGGTGATAAAGAGGTGATAAAGGGGAGGTGACTTCTCCATTGTATCACTTCTCCAGTTCCTATGTTATTCTGTAGAGCCTATGCACTAAGATCTCCAAAGTTGAATCATCTCCACTTTATCACGTCTTTATCACCACTTATTGAATCATCCCCCATTGAGTGCTAATCAGGTCTACAAAGCATTTCAAAACATTTCATCCAAGATCTCTCTAGAAATTAATAGGTTAAGTGACAGTTTTTGCGGGACGTACCTGGTAAGTCCATTGTCGGGAAGGGGTTACAAATTTTTATTTGTTCCCTCACTTACTGATGTTTTACAGAATGACTGATTTGTGGATATGACATCAAGAATTTTAGTTGAGTGAACACAGGGCATGTCTATATGGGCCAAATGCAGACATTATATTGGACAAATCTGGGGCAAACCATCTACATCATAGGGGGCGAATGAAAATTCCCTTTGATATAAATGGATCTTTTAACCCTTTGAATGCTAATGAAGTCCCCAGGTAATTGAGAATTATCAAATAATTAGGGTACCCATTTATTTAGAGGAAAGGCGGTTTTGACTTAAGCATAGGAAAGGGTTCTAATATCTGTTAGACAGTGGAATCCCTTGCACAAGGATATGGTAATGGTAGATGCAATGGATACATTTAATAGAAGATTATATACATGTCTAGTAGAAGGGAACATACAGGGTTTTACTGTGTATTAGAAGGTAAAACAGGACGTTCTGGTAAATATGCTTATACCCATTTTGGAGTCGGGAAGGCTTATATAATTCTCATTTTCTGGATTATACTGTAGCAAAGGTTGAACTTGATGGATGTGTCTTTTTTCAACCTAATTTACTATTTATGTAAGTGAAACATAGTTTAAATGAATAGGTATTTAGACATTTTCTTTCTACCCTGTGGTGCAATTTGTTTGTCCCACCATTGCTCAATTCTTTGTACATATGGCCTAAATAAGTCTGCCATTTAATGGGTAGAATACATGTAATGTGATTGGGCAGCCATGGAATGACATCCATATCCACAAAATAAGAGAAACAAAGCCAGTGGCGTGACTAGAAGCCACCGAGCCCTGGTGCAGAAATTGCCATGGGCCCCACCGACCACATTGTCTCCACATTGCCCCACCGAAACCATCACAATGCCCTGTGTTCATCTCCTACCTCCATTACCTTCCCCGCTCCCGCAAGGTTCTCAGTAATGCAGAGGGCTGGGAGATGATGTCATTTCTAGTGTTGAGCGAGCACCGCGATGCTCGGGTGCTCGGGTGCTCTGACCGAGCACCCCCTGCTGCTCGAGTGCTCGGCCGAGCACCCGAGCCCCATTCAAATGAATGGGAGCACTCGAGCATCAAACCAGGCACCCCCTGCTCTGATGAGCGGAGGGTGCCTGGTCAATGTCCCCCTTCATCTCCGCTATGCCCCTCTTCCACAATGTCCCCCTTCATCTCCTCTATGCCATAGAGGAGATGAAGGGGGACATTGTGGAAGAGGGGCATAGCGGAGATGAAGGGGGACATTGTGGAAGAGGGGCATAGACTCTATGCCCCTCTTCCACAATGTCCCCCTTCATCTCCGCTATGCCCCTCTTCCACAATGTCCCCCTTCATCTCCTCTATGGCATAGAGGAGATGAAGGGGGACATTGTGGAAGAGGGGCATAGCGGAGATGAAGGGGCACATTGTGACAGACGGGCATAGCGGAGATGAAGGGGGACATTGTGGAAGAGGGGCATAGAGTCTATGCCCCTCTTCCACAATGTCCCCCTTCATCTCCGCTATGCCCCCTTCATCTCCGCAATGCCCCTGTACCTCCATTCCCTGGTGGTCCAGCGGAGCGTCTTCGGATCTGTGCCTCTTCCGGCACAGATCCCCGCAACCCGAACATGTCGGGCGAGCACATGGCGGTACTCGTACGAGTACCGCCATGTGCTGAGCAGAGCGATGCTCGAGCCGATCCGAGCATCGGCCGAGCACGCTCGCTCAACATTAGTCATTTCCCAGCGCTCTGCATTATTAGAGCGCCGGGAGATCAATTGAGTTACTGTGGGAGCATGGCGATGGGGTTGCAGGGGCGGCCGGGCCCCTACAGTAACGGGCCCGGTTGCATGTGCGACCCCTGCGACCACTATTGTTACGCCACTGAACAAAGCTATAGCAAACGGACTGCTCCATAGGGAATAACCAAATGTCACACTGATTTAAATTGGGCTGGTAACCCCTTGAATGCTAGAGAGGTCTCCAACTCATTGCTTAGCAATGCATTGGAGACCTATCTAGCATTCAATGGGTTAAATGCCTCATTTAAATCAGTAGATTTTTTTTTTAATTTCTTCCCTACAGTGCAGTTGGTTTGCTTCAGGATTGTTGCTTTTGTGGGTAAGACCCTAAGAATTTCATCTGAACTAGTACATACCAATTTGCACCAATGCGAAGGTGCTGTGCTTTAAAAACATCTTTGTTTTTGCTATATTTTTAAGGCTTGTCAATATCTTTTTAATAGATGTGTCCTAGTGCTACTGTAGTTATTGAGTCATGTTTGGTTATTTCCCTGCAGCCATTGAGGAACTGAACTGAACTCATTGAGGAAATAAATAAATGAACTCTGTAGCAAATTGATTGCTTAAAGTAAATCTCCCACTCGACTGTGAATTCTGAAATGATTATTGGATTTGAAAGCAGACGGGGATTAGAACAGGTCAGGTGAACGATTAATAACTTATTGATAGCAGATTAAAAGAGTGATATCAAATCTTTATCCAAGTGAAGATGTAGTTTATCAATTTGTCACAAAAACGTAACAATCAGATGCAAGGAGCATCATAGCTACGTGGGAATTGATCCAGTGTTGCAGTATGTGTGGTTTATTGAAAAGGTTTCAGTCCTGCCTATATGAACAAATGGCAGCACTGTCAAAATGTAGAAAAGAGTTAGACCATATGCACAATTATACTGGGGTGAATGTACTACAATGACTTACTGTTGATTTAGGAGCTGTCCTTAGGCCAATTTTCCTCGCCTTAACGCTACTTGTGCCAAGAGCCAGCAATGGAAGTCTATGAGCATTTCCTCTGTCTTGCTTAACATTGGTTCTAAAAACGATGTAGAGAAGATTGCATGATTTAAAGGCATAGTAATGTTTCACAACAACAGCAGCTCCACTTAATCTTCATAGTATTTGTGCCAAGGAGAGTGTTATTTCAATACTGTCAGAGTTGTAGTTCAAGAGTAATTGAATGATAAAGTATCCCCCTCCTGCCCCTTTTACCTAGTATAAACCACCTCCCCTCACATGTGTAATCTGGTGCTGGGACCAGACAACTCACAGCAAGGGACAATCTTTTTACTGTGAGTATAAGGAACACCCTGCCCCCTTGACATGTTTTTCAGGTTTTTCCTTATACTCACTGAAGATTGTCCCTCTCTGCGATTCATCCAAACAGTCTTGCTGCTCAGAGGTGAGCAGTGTTACATCATTAAAAGGGGTGGAAGGGGGATACTTTATCATTCAATTACTCTTGAACTACAACTCTGACAGTATTGAAATAACACTCTCCATGGTGCAAATACTATGAAGATTAATTGGAGATGATTTTACTGTGAAACATTACTATCCCTTTAACTCCATTTACCTGGAGAATGGGGCTTTCTGGTATGAACCCTATGAGTGCCAGAGCAGTATCCATCACATTGCAACACAATGCATCCGATACCTCTGCCAGTCAAAGGGTGCAAGTCCTAACAATGGTGGAGATTGTCTGCTGGTATGTACTTTGGTTCTCATTTACTGTAGTACATACCCCTTAGCGCAGCCAGTGGAATGAGAGACTAACCCCAGTGGAACTGTACAGGCAAATCTGTACATTCTCTCCAATGGTTTTGATGAACTAAAAAGTAATGGAGCAAACCATGTGTGCTAAAGGGGAGAAATAACAATTCACATTGATTGAAACTGGGCTTTTAACTTCTTGATTGCTAGAGGGGTATCCAATGTATTATTTTGCAATGTACCGGCTATCTAACTAGCATTCAATAGGTTAAAATCACAATTTAATTCCCTGGGAATTTTAGGAAATGTTATTTTCTTCTTCAGTGCACTTGGTTTACTCCAGAAAAACTCAATTTCTTCTTTCATCTTGCAATTCTGGAACAATCCATCTGCACCATAAGAGAAAAACAGAAGCTTCAACTGATGTAAATGGGGCTTTTAACCACATAAATGCTCCACTGGATTGCTCTGTGATGTGTTGGAGACCTCTCTAGCATTCAAAGGGTTAAAATCCCTATTTAAATCTAATAAGAATTTTGTGAAATGTTATTTATATACAGCTGGATTGCCCCAGAACTGCTCCTCACATTTCATTGCTTAATGTGCTTCTTAACCCTTTGAGTGTTAGGGGGTACACAATGCATTTTAACTGTGAATGCAGTGCTAACTTCAACCATCTTTCTAACAGCAACTGTACCCAATTACTATAGCTGGATTTGCCCCGAAGACCCAATAATGCAAAGTCAAAACCGGAGTCTCCAGGGCAAATCCAGCTATGGTAAATAGGTAGAGCTGATGAAAAGGCTGAGTCTCTGGATGTGGTGAGTTTTCTTTAAAATTCTGCCCACTTCTGCTCTTTCTCAGTGTGTTCCTCTCATTTCCCTCTTCTCATCTCTCCTCCTTCCAATCCAATTGTCACCTTTTTATGACATCAAAATGGATGAATTTCAGCAGGAAACGGTAAGTGATTTGGAGTTGGAAGATGAGACCAACTCTAGTCCTGCAACTGATTATATGGAGCGGTTGTTGAAGGCCACAAAAGTTTTTTCTGTGGATGTTCCCTATATAGGTGATGAACAATTTTCAGATGAAGTATTATCACAGAAACTTGAGAAGACCTCTATTAAAGAGATGAGATTGTGGTGGGAAATTACCACACTTGAAAAATATTTGTCCTCTAATATGGTCCCAAGGGGCCTAAGGATTAATAAAACCCCCACATTTGCTCAAGATGATGAAGTATTCATGACACGTTGGAAGGCTATACTCTCAGATTGTTTGATTAAATTGATGAAACTTATTGTTGTATACAAGAATGACAAATATAAATTTGTAAAAGAGGAGTTAATGTCATTACAAGCAAAGGTCAAAGTAAATTCAGATCAGGCCTCTTTTGCTAAAACTCAAAAAGGAATGTTTATTTGTCCCCTATGTTGCAAATGGTTTGCTCCAAAATTGCTCTGTTTAATTTAAAGCTACACTGCCTAGAACATAATATTACACTGTTGAAGTCCAAGAATTTTATCAGAGATAGGGAGGATTATGAGAAGAAGAAAGTCTATACCTGGCAAAAGGAAAGGCGAAAAGAGAGGATGACTAGTTCTAGAACTAAATCGATTTTACGTAGGGGATCAACTCCAAAAACGGTTCGTTTTTCTAGTATAGAGCAAGAGGATCTAAATCTGGACCAGAATATTGTGTCTCCTCTCTTGTCCTCACAGGAAAATAGAGATAATATGGTGAACCAAGTCTTCTCTACTAAAGCGCAATAGACCTCAAAAATCCCCTGTAAGAGGAGAGAATGGCGCCCCCAGAATTGGACAATGGACCATTACCAGGAAATGAGAGGGACTATATACCAACGAGGAGGGGTACAAGATCCAATAGGAAGACACAGACGTCCAATGAGGGGAAGAAGCAGGAGGTATCGAACCTCTCAAAACAAGAACTTACATCGGATGAAATATCATTGTTGTGTAAAGGTTTAGGTTTTTCACCCACCAGACGTTTGAACTTGTTGGACACAATATTAGATGTTAATCGCTTTGTAAGAAAACTTACATTGAAAAAAACATTTTTTTTATAACACTAATCATGAAATACAGGATATTCCAAATGATTTGCGTGAGTATGCTGATATTCCAATTACAACACATGCAAATTGCATAAATTAATTGTTTACTGATCAGGTTAATAACACGGTGTTAGATACTCATGCTACTAATATTTTCTCCGACCTTTGTGATCTATATGATCTAGAGTCTTTACAAAGAGAGAAGTATCCCCTAATTACTTGTACTATAGATCTATCAGTAGTAAATGGACAGAGATCTTTGAGGCAAAAGTCAGATTTTTATCCTATACACCAAAGAGGAGTTTTTATTGAAGCATTTCAATCTGCAGTTGAGGAGAGCTTATTGGAACTTCAGGAGAGAAAAAGCTTTTGTAAAAAGAATTTGAGTAGGGGAGAACAAAAAGCTTTGGAATCTTTAGCAGCAGATAAATCTATAGTTATCCTCAATGCAGATTAAGGAGGGAGTGTAGTTGCCTCGGATTCTGAAGTCTACCACTTAGAATCCTTGAGACAACTACAAGATACCTCATCCTATTTAATACTTAATAAGGATCCAACTAAACTTTACTCCAAATTATTGTATAGGATTATTGAGGAGGGTGCAAGTTTGGGAATATTGACAGAGTGGGAGAAGGAGTTTTTGAAGGTAAAAAATCCAATAGTCCCAGTGTTCCATCATCTGTCCAAAGTTCATAAAGACACTAGACCGCCTTTGGGTAGGCCTAGAGTCTCTGGGATATATTCCCTTAATGAGAATGTATCACAGCTTGTAGACTCATATTTTTCAACCTTTAGTCTTATGGCTAGGGAGTTATACCAGAGACTCGGGGCATATTTTGTCCTTTCTTTCTGGGATACAGATAGCTGGTAACTGGGCTTGGGGGACGATGGATGTCATCTCCCTTTATTCCATGATACCACATGATAAAGGACTTATCGCGATTGATTACCATCTGAACACCTATAGTATTTATGATGATAATCTTAAAGGTTTTCTACTTAGATCTATTGACTAGTGATGATCGAGCACCCCGATGCTCGGGTGTTCGGGTGCTCTGGCCCGAGCGCCCCCGGAGGCTCGAGTGCTCGGCCGAGCACCCGAGCCCCATTGAAGTCAATGGGAGGACTCGAGCATTACACCAGGCACCCCTTGCTCTGATGAGGGGAGGGTGCCTGGTTCATAGGAAAAGGTCAGAAAATGATGGAAACACCACAGAAATGGTTCAGGGACAGCATAGGGAGGATGTCTGGATGCATCTTGGACTCCAACGTCGCTGCTGGGAACGATGTTTCGCCCGTAGTACGCCATTTTTACAGACTGACCGTAAAACACACAAAAAGGAAGATAAAAACTAATCTGCGGCTAGGCACACTAAACAATATGTGACGCTAATCTGCGGCTAGGCACACTAAACAATATGTGATGTTAATCTGCGGCTAGGCACACTAAACAATATGTGACGCTAATCTGCGGCTAGGCACACTAAACAATATGTGACGCTAATCTGCGGCTAGGCACACGAAACAGAATGTGACGCTAATCTGCGGCTAGGCACACGAAACAGAATGTGACGCTAATCTGCGGCTAGGCACAGTGAACGGAATATGTGACGTTAATTTGTGAATTTGCACACTAAACAATATGTGACGTTAATCTGCGGCTAGGCACACTAAACAATATGTGACGCTAATCTGCGGCTAGGCACACGAAACAGAATGTGACGCTAATCTGCGGCTAGGCACACGAAACAGAATGTGACGCTAATCTGCGGCTAGGCACAGTGAACGGAATATGTGACGTTAATTTGTGAATTTTCACACTAAACAATATGTGACGTTAATCTGCGGCTAGGCACACGAAACAGAATGTGACGCTAATCTGCGGCTAGGCACAGTGAACGGAATATGTGACGTTAATTTGTGAATTTGCACACTAAACAATATGTGACGTTAATCTGCGGCTAGGCACACTAAACAATATGTGACGCTAATCTGCGGCTAGGCACACGAAACAGAATGTGTTGCTAATCTGCGGCTAGGCACAGTGAACGGAATATGTGACGTTAATTTGTGAATTTGCACACTAAACAGAATGTGACAATAATCTATGGCTAGGCACACGTTTAAAATGGCCCTTTTTGTCGCTGCGTTGTAAAATAATTGGCCCTGTGCACCTAACAGAATATGTCAGCTTGTCACTGCACTGTGAAATATTTGTCCCTGTGCACCTAGTACAATGTCACCTTAGAACATGTCCCCCCCCACAAAAAAATGAAATTCTGCCACCCCCAAAAAAAATTAAATGCTGCCCCCCCACACACAACAGTCCTAAAAAGGACTTTTGGGTCTTGAAAGAGTTTCAACAATTTTATTCTCCCTACACTGACTTCCTGTGCATCTAGTATTATATGTCACCTTAGAAATATCTCCCCCACAAAAAAAAAGGAAATTGTGCCCCCCCAAACAAAATATAAATGCTGCCCCCACACACAACAGTCCTAAAAAGGACTTTTGGGTCTTGAAAGAGTTCCAACAATTTTATTCTCCCTACACTGACTTTCCCTGCCTAAGCGCATCTCTCCCTGGCTAAGAATGAGCCGAACTCGCGCGTCGGATGCTATACAGCACCCAATCACGGGTTCTGGCCAGCCAATCAGTGTAATGCCAGCAGCCAACATGGCTGCTGGCATTACACTGATGTCAGAGCCTCCCCGCACATTTATTGGCTGCGCAGCAGCCGCGAAACGTGCGGGGAGGAGACCCGAACATGGCGGGCGAGCACATGCGGTACTCGTACGAGTACCGCCATGTGCCGAGCAGAGCGATGCTCGAGCCGATCCGAGCTTCGGCCGAGCATGCTCGCTCATCACTACTATTGACTATCTGTTAAGACACAATTTTTTCAAATACGATGGGGTTTTCTATCTTCAAACACGCGGGACTTCGATGGGTGCAACTTTTGCACCCTCCTTTGCCAACCTATATATGGGTTGGTATGAGGAGTCCCACGTGTTTGATGCTGGAATCCCCTTCCGTTCATATATTAAGATCTATAAGCGGTTTATTGATGACCTGTTATTTCTTTGGACAGGTTCTAGATCAGAATTTTGGGACTTTTTGTCTTATATGAATCAAAATGATTTTAACCTTTCGTTTACATCAGACTTTAATGAGACGGAGATTGCATTTCTTGATTTGAAACTTATCATCTCTCCTGCTGGTATTGAAATGACTCTGAATAGAAAGCCATGTGCGGGGAACTCGTTATTACACACAAAGTCTTGTCATCCTAGGCATTTAATAAGGAGTATTCCCACTGGCCAGTTTCCTCAGAGTACGTAAGAATTGTTCCAGCATGGAGGAATATGATAAGCAATTGGAAATATTAATCAAGCGTTTCCGACAGTGTGGTTATTCCTTTCACCATTTAGTTAATACTCGCAACCAAGTTGCTGGTATAGATCGAACTACACTGTTGCAACCTAGAGAGAGAACTGGTAGTAAGGCGACGACCTTAAATTCTAGATTATCCTTTATAACGGATTACAGTGTGGAGTTTAACCAGATTAAAGGTATTAACATTAAACATCTCCCTATCTTGGAGAGTGATGCCAGATTGAGGTCAATTATATGATACTAGTTGAAGAGCCCGCTACACGGGCCACAGTGCCACTACTAGCTGGTCGCGGGGCAGTCATGCAAGGTAGAGACTGTCCGCGCTGCAGCTGATACAGAGCTGGACGATCCGAACAGTCTCTACTGCGCATGACTGCAGCAAGCGCAGCAGCCTCTACTGTGCATGACTTTGTCGTTACACACGTTTTAGCGAATTATTATATAGGATGGCTATGATTTTATAGCAAAAAAGGCACCCACTTTAGATAGGAGATTATCTCCCAGTTTGTTCCATAGTGTTCAGCCTAGGATACCTACCATAGGAATGTATAAGTACGGTGTGAGGAGGTGCATCTTGTGTGATTATGTAACAGTTGGAGATACTTTCAAAAGCTCCGTATTGGATAAAATATTTAAAATGAGACAATATATAAATTGTAGAACGTCACATGTTGTATACCTGATCACATGACCATTATGCACAAAATAGTATGTTGGAGGTACAAGTAGGGCCCTGAAGGAGAGAATAAGAGAGCATGTAATATCCATTGGCAACAGAGATAATACAAAACCGGTAGCTAGACATTTTATAAATTGCCATGGAGCGGATTTGTCTAATTTCTCGTTCCAAGGTATAGAGAGAGACCTCTTACCAGAAAGGGGTGGTGATATAGCCTCACTCCTAGATAAAAGTGAAGTGAGATGGATTATACAGTTAAAAACCCGTATTCCAGAGGGTTTAAATTCACAGAATGATGTATCCTTATTTGTACGACAATAATCCCTTTCTCTAAGGTATACTATTACTTATAGGAGGAAATCCCTTTGGTTCTTTTAGTTTTTTAACAATAATAAAAAAACTTTTTTATGAAAAAAATTTTTTTTTGTTTTTTATATGATATCAGATTTATATATATGATATAGTGATAGAATACTTTAATACTTGATTATACACAGTTCTACTATTATTCACATCTTATATATGTATTTTTTAAAACTAAATTGGGTCTATAGGTATAGAACACTATTAGATACATTTCTTTGTATGTATATCTATATATATCTATATATATCTATATATATATATATATATATATATATATATATATATACATATATATATATGATAAAAACTAGCCATATTTTATTGTCTATTATATATATTAATTTGGGGATTTTCTATTGCATATGTATTATAGGTGTTGTTATTGTTTTTCTTTATTTCAATTATTGGTTTGATTATTATGGGGAATTCAGTCGTGTATAGGGTTGCACTCTAGATATTTAGCATCCTTCCGTGTTTACCACCTCTTGTAACTAAATCATGTGACTACATTTTTGAGTGAGTCATGTGATTTACACAATGACCAATACTGATGACATCTATTGTAGTGCGCTGGGTAGAATGGTCGTAATGGCTCAGCAATCATGTGATACTGTGTCTCATTGGAGACGTACATTTTTGACATGTCAATATGGGAAAAATACGAAAGTAGTCAGCATCTTGAAAGTTGGCGTGGTTTGAAACACATGGTAGGATTTTTGATTGGTTAATTTATGTTTGTATTGTGTATAAAACTGTGATGGTACCACTCAATATTTGATGCCTATGATTAAGTGATATTACAGCTATCACGAAACGTGAAAGGCAATGAGTCTTGCGTACCATATATATCGCTCTTGATTTCATTCACTTCTGGATGCTTTTAAAGAATTTTTGTAATAAAATTTTACTTTTATAATATTGGATTTAGCTTGATACTGCTTTGGTGAACCTGTGAGCGCTTTTCATTTTTCATGCCTGTTAAGCCCTGCCCCCACTTGTGTTTAAACTCACCCCTTTTTTTTTATGTGTTTTTCCCCCAGCGGCACCACAGGACTCCCCTCCCGGGGAGACCAAAAATCAAAGTTCCCAGGTATGCCAATTACTTCATCTCGTTTGTTACTCATTGTAACTCTGTTCACATTGTTATGACTTGAAAATGAATACAAATTTAAATTTAAAAAAAAAAATCTGATGTTTTAAATGGGGCTTTTAACCCTTTGAGTGCCAGATGGGTGTACAATGCATTGCGGACCAAAGTATTGCTTCCCTTCACCCCTCTGGCCCTCAGAGGGTTAAGCCCTTGAATGCTAGTGAGGCCTCTAATGCATTGCAAAGCATGCCACATTCAATTAATATGATTTTTCATTTGTCCCCTTTGGTGCAGTTGGTTTGAGCCAGATTTCTCCCATGTCTTCTGAGTAGATTATCCTTCAGGTCTATGGAACAATTCTCCCATTAATATCCACCGGAAAAGCTCCAAGCTGAGACAAATAATCTACACTTACCCAGACAACAACAAAACCCCTCTAATAAATGATAGTAGTAAAACAGGACAGGCATCATATGTATAACACATACAAGGTAATTCACCCTTAAACCCTTCGAGTTTTAGGAGCAATGCTTTGGACACCTGTCTGTCATTCAGTGGGTTAAAGGCGTTTTAAACTGTGTTTATGGAAGTGCTAATGTTATACTTCTTTTCATGCTGGATAAAACTGTAATGATCCCTCTACCAGGAGATGTTAATTTAAAATGTCATTACAGCTCAAACTGGCACAACAAGATACAGCTGGTACTACCACATTTTACAGAGAGCTGTAGCATTGGGCTTACTCTCTCTCATAGCAAACTATTGGGAAAATTATTCTCTGGATACCAGGTGACGTGTTATTAACAGTAAAAAAAAAATCTATAATAACATTTGACTGAAGCATCTCCCAGTGCTGAATTACTCTTGTTTTATTTTACTGAACTGGGAAGAGTCAAACAATATATATTTTTTTCATAATAAAACTTTCTTTTACTAAATACCATCCAAAGCGAAGGGATAAACACAAAGGATGCCCCCTGTGTAGAATCAGTGCTGATATCATACATATGTATGTTGCAGCAAAATGCAACATACATAGTTACTGCCCCAGATGCAGTTAATACACTCCTTGGTATGAGTAACAAATCTGTACACAGACTGCTTCTCAAAGTCTCGCCCTCCCTTGTGGTGGAACGTGCAAACAGAAAAAAAGAAAGGAGGACGACCAATAGTATAATATTGTAAGCAATTCTATACGATCAGTGAACAATGATATAGATATATTCACAAACAATGTGATCAGGACAGGGGTGACCTGATGAATGCACACATGGAGAAAGTAACCTGTCTCCATTTGGGATAGTGTAGGGACTCCAAAGAAAAAGGGAAGGATGCTCATCAAATAAAATTCACAGTAGAATATATTTATTAGAAAAACATGTAAAACAAATACACTGAAATTAAAAAAAACAAAAAACAACCAAGTGTTAATACACTGACATATTTTGCTGTTTTGAGAAGAGGCCACTTTAAAGATTCCTAAATATGGTAGTGAATCCTGGAATTAGAAAAATGTTGACACAGTCTTAGATGTCAAAAAAGGCAGGTTACATTAACTTATTGGGCACTTGGGTAGACAAAGAGTATTTAAAAGCAAAAATCTGTTCCAAATGATTAAGTGCTTCTCAGTTATTTACAGTACATGCAGATGCAATGTCCATTTCTTTTGGAAGATGGGTATGGAGCCTGGAGAGCAGACAGCTGGACTGTGGCCTCATCACTGCATTAGTAGTCCAGCCAATAGGTCTTTATTAATGCTGAGGACTAAATGAGCTAAATAAGATAAGCTGTGAGCATCTGCACTGTCTTCCCATGACTTGCATCCTTGCAGAGAGATCCCTGCCACCTGCCCGTATTTTTTATCACTTGCCTTGCTCGCTCACTGTGCGTGTACACAACATGCTTCCAAGCAGGATATCTTTTTCAGCTTCCCAAGTACCTATACATTTGTCTTCCACTTAGACTTCAGAATCTGTCCTGATCAGCCACAGCTGGTCCAAGAACTGATATTGCAGACTTCATCGGTGCCCGGGGCATCTGACAGCTGGAGCATTCCCTGGCTAAACACAAATCACAATGTCTTATGAGTCTTCATTTTATTTCAATTTAGACGCAGCCCAATTAAAGTTAACCAGGTTATTCAATCCTTTAGAAAAAAACAGAGAGTGGTCAACTACACTGAATAAAGTCTGCTGTTATTACAGTGGGACAGTAATCAAATGAATCAGGAGATCTAGAGAAAAAAAAACAATACACCATGTGAACACAAAGGCATATTAATTTGTTGCTAAAGGAGAAATAACAACTCCTAATTATAAATACCCCTCTTACCTACATCCAAGGGTTCTTTGGGAAAATCTTAATGGCCTCTATGAATTTTACCGTTGTGACTTTGCTCAATCAGTCCTGGATGTCATATTCATGAAGGAGGACATAGTTGCTGGCAGTTTTTGCACACTGAAGCAAGTACACTGTGTGGGCTTACTTAACACTATGACCCCTTAATGACTGGTGACGTGTCAGGATCATCACTGGTAAACATGCCTAAAGGACTGGTGACGGTCTCGGCACGTCATGTATTTTGTGCTTTTGGCGCTCTAGCGGGGTCTGAAATTGAGCTCTCCAACTCCGGAGCGTCATCAGTCATGTGTGCTGGCAGGCCAGCCATCTTCAAAGCGGTCCTTAACCCCTTATGGACCAGCGGTCCAGGAATGTTACCTTCCCTTAAGGACTGCTTTGATTCTTGCCGACACGCTGGTACCTGTTACGTGTACCGGCGAGCTGCTTTGGGGCCTAAGAGAGACCGCTCCAGTCTTCAAGTGGTCAATTTTAGGTCCTGTTTTTACTTACAGCGCTCCCGGTAGAGTACTGTAAGTAAAAAGTATGTGACGTGCTATGACTGTCACCGGTCCTTAAGGGTATAAGGATCGTGACGGTCATGGCAAGTCATCTGGTCCTTAAGGGGTTAAGGGAAGTTCAAAGCTAGTCCTTAAGGGGTTATGGACCAGAGGAATGTGAAATGCATTGCAAAGCATTGCAAAGTTCCTGTTGTCCTGCTAGCAAATGTCATGTTGATGTCTATGGACATGGCTTCCAGGACTGATTGAAGATGTCAACTCGTGAACTAAAACACAAGGGAACAAATAATAGAGACCATTATGATTTACTGAGTATAATAATGTAAGGGGGTATATGATTACCAGAAAAACATGTCGTAGGTCAAGACAACATGATTTTCAGAAGCCCAAGGGAAACAATATACCCACATCCTCATTTCCTTATAAGCATTTCACATTGGAGTGCAGTCTCCTTACCAGCAAGTGACGGATACAAAGGGAAATTGCTTTCACAGTAAACACTATGCAAACATGTACTACTTTATACAGATTATTTGAATGTGAACCTGTGCACACCATATATTGCAGCCCATACCACTCACACTGTAACTCCCTTGTTTCAAGTCGAGGTTTTTGTTGCATAGTTTGGACAAAATATATTTAAGCTTACCTACTACTTTTTCATTTTTCTGGCCACCACAATATCATTTTCCTGCAACCTGCAGCAAGATGTAATAATATTCTACAGTGTTTTGCTAAATAACACTTACAACATCACCATTTGTAAGGTTAACACAAAACAAGGTCAGGGGAAGGGTGGACACAGTTTAGACTGAGAAGGCACCTGGTCATGATGGCATACATCCAAGAGTTCATGGAGAACTTACAGTGTTAGCAAGTATACTCTTTTAGATCTTTAACCCCTTAAGGACCAGCTGTCCCGGGGTGTCTGGTCCTTTAAGGACCAGATAGGCGAGTTCAACGTGCTGTCCCACGTGACTGATCAAGTGGGGCGGTACGTCAAATGAAGGACTGAGAGAGATCGCTCCGGTCTTGGAGCGATCAATTTCAGTCCCCGTTATTACTCATTGCGCTCCTGCAGGAGCGCGGTGAGTAAAAGTATGTGACGTACCAGGACCGTCACTGGTCCTTAAATGCCGGACCAGCGTGACGGTCCGGGTACATCACAGGACGCGAAGGGGTTAATGACCCAATCATTACAGGCTCAATGGCACAAGATTGGTGTAAAGCCAATGTAGTGACTTCATTTGGGAAGGGAACAAAAACATAACTGGAAATTATAGACCTGTGAGTTTGACCTTGTTCGTGTGGCAATTGTTTGAAGAGATAAAAAGGGATTATATTTAGGATTACTTTGTGAAAAATAAAATGATTAGTTGGAACCAACATGGGTTTATGAGGAAGATATCTTGCCAAACAAATCTGTTGAGCTTGTATGAAGAAGTAAATAGGAATCTAGATAATGAAAATGGAATCAGAAAATATTAAAATTGTGCATTTGGGAAGAACAAATATGCATGCTACTTATGAACTTAATGCGAGCATTCTAGGAGAGTTTTTGCTAGAGAATCATTACTTTTAAATTGCAAACTTGGCAATAGTGATTTGTGTTAAACAGCAGTAGCAAAAGCAAAGCATATACTACTCTGTATAACAAGAGGTATTGATGCAATGGATAGCATATTCATTTCCACTGTACATGTTGTTGGTAAGACCTCCCCTGGAAAATGCAGTGCAGTTTTGGGTGTCTGTTGTTAAAAAGAATATTCTAGAATTGGAAACAGTACAGAGAAAGCAACAAAATTAATTAAGGGAGTGGAGAAATTGAAATATGTAGAATGTCTAATCAAAGTTGTTGTTTTTTTAATCTAGAGAAAAGATGTCTAAGAGGGGACACTGTGCAAGTATATGTGAGGTCAATACAAGACTCTCTCAGGTGAACTTTTCATTGCAAGGCCCGATGAAATAACGAAGGGCCTCTCCTTAGTATTAGAGGAAAGAAGGTTTCAACTTCCACAGAGGAAGAGGTTCTTTAAAGTAAAGCCAGTTAAATAGTGGAATACTTTGCCTAGGGATGTGGAGAAGGCAGATACAATGAATAAATTTAAGAGAAGATTAAATGCATTTCTAACAGAAGGGACATACAGGGTCATACTACGTGTCAGTGGATTATACACGAAGTACTGGTAAATAGACTAACTCCCATGTTTGGCACCGGGAAGGATTACGTAATTCCCATTTTCTGGTATATATTTTAGCAGAGATTGAACTTGATGGTCTTGTGTCATTTTCCACACTAATTTACTATGCAGCTATGTAACATTCCCATTTATCAATGTTTATACATATATGGCCTGCAGTGGTTTATTTATTTTTTTCTTATCCTCCTGGGAGCCAAAGAGTGTGCAAAGCATTGTGAAGTACTACATTTCTCACTCTTCTAATTCTCAAAGGGTTAACACAGTCTTGAACCACTGCAAATAACATTGATATCAATGGGAAATATATAGCTTCTCTCTGCTGAGTAAAACAAGGCTACTAATTAAAAATGCAGTTTTGGAGACCCAGTCCACACTGAATGGATTCACAGTAGCCACTGCATTTTTCCTTCCAGATGAAGTTAAGTGCATGATTATTAGCAGGAGGTATTAGTGTCCCTTTGAGAAACAAAATTCTAATAAATTGTAAAAAGTAAATCTTCCTAATTTTTTTTTAAACCCTGCTAAATAGCTTTGTAGGAGTGTCTAATGGAATAGAGATCAAATATAAACTTGTGCAGCTGGATGGGAAGCCTTCAGTCTGTTAGCTGGATTGTGTTCTGTGATGGTCCTTTTATGGCTTGAGGAGAAGAGACTATGCGAGGTTAGTGGGGAAATAAACTTGGTGTTTACATTCATGAGACTTAAATTCACAGATCAACCACAAAGCCTTTCACGGCTGTCATATGACACACATAATTTCCTTGTTACTTCTTTCATTAAACTTTGGGGCTAATTAACACATTCAGCTGTGTCACTGGAGTGGAAAGGCCAGCACATTGTCTGTACAGCCAAGAGCAATGAAGGGGGCACATGGTCCAGGAGTTATGTTTTTTTAATCCTTTTATTAATAATTAGACCTACATGAGGCTGATTTATTAAGAAAAACAGGGCAATTTTGGCACAAACCATTTGCAACATAGGGGACAAATGGACTTTTAACCCCCTAGAAAGGTCTATAAAGCATTTCTTCATAATACATTGGAGACATCCAGAATTCAGGTGGTTAAAAGAAATAGTAACATTGAAGAGAGTTGTTCTTTGTTGCCTATGGTGGACTTGGTTTGTCCCAGAATTGTTGGTTTTGGTCAGTCTCACATGTGTCTTATAAAAAAACAGTAAACCAGTCTCTCCGTTTCATCAGATGTTTCATTACCTGACACTCCTTGAGACGTCCCTCCCATTGGCAAAACCAAACTCAGCTTCCAAGAAAGAAAATAGGAACCAAGACAAAAGTGAATAGAGAACACCAGAAGTTCCAGTTGTGTGCATGCTGAGAGAGCAGGCGTTGCTGCCTGGATGTCCTTTAATCAACCCTTGATCTTTATGCCCATATCCACCAGCAGATTGCTAAGAGGCAATTTGTTCAAAGATGTTTCTTTCCCCCGGTATTTCAAAAGACGAGCATGTGCCAAGCTGGGAGTTTGGTCTGACTGCAGAGAACTTGAAAGAAGGGAGGGCGTATAGATCAAGCAGGCCCCATATAACTCAAGTGCTTTGGAAAATACCGGGTGCCAGTGAGGGGGCTTGACACTTATGCAGTTCCCCCCCATCCTTTTATTTGGCATGTCTATTCCCTCTCATGGTTCTGCTTCATCGAGACTCCTATTGTGAGACATTGAATGGGAAGCTTTGCTGCTGTCTGTCCTTCTTTTAATTAAAGCTTCCGCTCCCTACAAGGCCATTATGTCACAACTTTTCCTCTTTTCTACTTTTTTAACTATGCCCCTTTTTCCTTTCCTTCTGACTCCATACAGAATGGAGCAACGCTAACAAGAAAGGAAAAGCGATTGTAACGGACGCCCAACTTCTATCAACTGAAAAAATGTAAGCAGGAAAAGTGCTAGAATCTGAATTGCAATTATTCCTGTAGCATGACCGACAGTAAAAGGATACAGTAAAATTACATACATCAATAAATCATAAATAAATACATATTTAAAATCGAATATTTCCTGAATAATTTATAATGAATTAGTAACTGTATATTTGATATGGTTGTGATCCAGTGTCTGGAAAAGATAGCTAACACAATATACACTGGGTGGTTTGATGTCACTTCCTTAAAGATATAGGACAGTTTTTAAAAATAAATGTTGTTTGCAGTGTATTTAGATCAGAAGGCCAAATATTGACTACCACTGATTTAGATGTTTACCCAAAAGTGCTTGGCAAAGTATGATGGTAGTTGGATGACCTCTAGTTACCCTCTAGTGAAGCTGATGGAACAGGTTTCAGATAAATTAACTTCACCAGAAAGAATGTATATATATATTCTTATTTTTTAAGTCCCAGTGAATTAAGTTAATAAGGTAAAAGCCCCATTTAAATCAGAGGACTCTTTTTGTGACCTTTAACCCTTTGAGTGCCAGAGAGGTATCCAGCCAAAGCGGGGCACTAAAAGGGTTATAGTTTAGCCCTCAAGCCTGTTGGATTTAAGGATATTCCTGGTTGAGCACAGGTGAATGAATTTAAATGAATGAGTCACAGATTAGCTCACCTGTACTTAAGCAGGGAAACCCTTTAAAACCTGGCCTGTTTGCAGAACTTATGGCGTGATGCAAGAAACGTTCGCATCAGATAAAGGCATGTATGTGCGCAGATAGATTTTGCGCATGTTCTAATCCAGGATGCTAAATACCGAACGCTTCTTGAATTGCGCATGGAAAATTCCATTTTACGACAACAATACACAGACGTATAAATTCATTCGTAATAGCAGTTCTTGCATTAGGCGCATTCGCTATTCCACTCACACAGATTCGGTAATCTTAGCCACGCCCACCAAAAAAAAAAAAAATTACGCAGCCGTTCGCTAATCTTGAATTTTCATGCGCAATTCAACAAAATCATGCGCAAACCTATTCCCTAGTGGTTTTCACACGGGAAATAGCGATTCTGCACGTTTCCTGCATTGCGCCATTAAGGCCTGAATTTTAGGCTCTTTCATTTGTCTATTCTTTATGTCTATTTTTCTTTTCATTTGTACAATAATGTCAGCGGTATTAAAAATAATATAGTAAAGATAATTTTATCAGAGTGTGTCCATAGTATTCATCAATTCATATAGAACATATTTTTAATCCATTTCCCTGTTTTAATTCTTCCCTTTACACAAGCATTTTTTTATAATTTCCCTTTTATATTCATTTAAATCATTTATCAGTCACAAAGTAAAATAGCTGCTGAGTCAGCAACATTTCTGGAATTAAATAAACAATCAGTTGTAACTTAGACAGATAAGAGGCTAGATTCTATTGCAGGTGCTAATTTTATCTCTGCTTTTATCTCCAGTTTTTCCCATAGATTTCAATAATATAATATTTTACAAAACTGGAGTTAACATTTAGCACCTGCAATAGAATCTGGCCCATTGTGCTTTGGGCTGGATTCAAATGTAGGTGCTAATTTTATCTCTGCTTTTATCTCCGGGTATCCCCAAAGACTTCAATAGGAACATTTTTGATAAAATGGCAGCTAACATTTATGTCCTGCATTTGAATTCAGCCCTTTTGGACTTTATTTATGCAATGCGTTGCACACAACTCTAGCACTCAAATAGTGAAACATATTAATTCAATCCGTTTTTTAAATGTTCAATAAAAACTACACTATTAATGGTACAAAATACAGCAGTACCAACACCATGGATACTTTGAAGCCCATTAGCAGTTGTTGTGAAATTGTATTAATGTCATTTTTAAAGGCAGGTATTCTACAGATGGAATTAATTGCAAAGGAGAAGCATCCCTTTAAATATATGGTCACATTTACTAAAGAAGAGCTGTTGTTTGCTACACACTAAGTAAATGAGCAAGTATTTGTGCATATAATTGTGTAAATGAAAATTACTGTGTGTGTGAGCGTAAAAAAATGTGGAAAAAAAGCCTTTGCATTTTTTATGTTTATGTAATAAAAAAAATCTACTTGTGCATTTCCACACTGATAAGAAAAAAAAAATCACAGTTTAGTGTAGTTTTCAAATGAATGCAAACCAGCCATTAACCCTTTCAGTGCCAGATGGGTACGCATCGCATTGCTTTGCAATGCATTGCGTACCCCTCTGGCACTGAAAGGGTTCATTTTGTACGTTTTGTTATATTTTTTTTTCTTATTTATTAAACATAAATTAATGTAATGGTAAATCGCAGTGAAAAATAGATACAAACTAGCTGCAATGCAACACTTTTTGTTTAGTGTGACCTTAGTAAATGTTGCCCCTTGTCTTTCATATGCTTTTAGTCTAAGTCATTATTACTTTTAACCCTTTAAGGACCCGTAGGATGTGCAAAGCATTGCTATGAAAATCCCTGACAGAAAGCTTTCGGCAAACAGATGCAGAGAGCTGATTTTGAGGGACAAAAAATGTAAAAAAAAGCAAAGATGAAAAAAAAAAGAAAAAAGTATAGCCTGATTTTACTGTATATATTATTTCCTTACAGAGTATTAAAGTGAAAATAAAGGGCTAAGGCTATTACTAATCCCTATAGTAAATTCCTATTAAAAATAAATGTATTGCCCCCAGTGTCATCTCTCAAATCTTTATGGTTTGAGAGATGATCGCTTCTAAAGTTGCTCTCTCCCTCCCCCTTCCCCGTAGTCAGCGTTCTAGCTGACTGCAGGGAAGCCAGTCGTACGACTTTCAGGCGGCTCTCCAGCACAGCCGCGATCGTGGTAATGAAAAAGAAAACTTTCACTGAAATGGTCTTCTACGTGTGCTTGGTTTGCAAGCACACATAGAAGACCGTTTTAGTGAAAGATTTTATTTTTATTAACGCGATTGCGGCTCTGCTGCAGAGCCGCCAGATGATCTTTGACTGGATTTTCCTTCAGTCAGCTACAACTCTGACTTCGGGGAAGGGGGAGGGAGAGGGCAACTTTAGGAGCGATCATCTCTCAAACCATAAAGGTTTTAGAGATGACACTGGGGGCAGTACATTTATTTTTAATAGCAATTTACTATAGGGATTAGTAATTCTTAAGTATTACTATCCCTTTAAGTCTTAATGCTGTTGGAATGTGAGAGCCAGTAGTTATCATTTGTATATGTGTGTTTGTGTATGTGAGTCTTGTTGTGCGTATGTGTGTGTTGGGGGTATCAAATCTAGAAACTAGAGTATCTTTCAGTAATGTGGATATTGTGCGGAATTGTAGTTCTACAACTAAGTTAAATTAGAGGTGTGTGGCGTTCAAAGAGTTAAAAGTGCAATAAAGTGTGTATGTGACTTTCCTGTCTTTAAAGGGATAGTAATGTCTTAATTATATAAAAAGTAATATTGTAGACCATAAAATAAGAAATCCATTGATGCAATTCCTATCTCTCAAATCTTTATGCTTTGAGAGATAGAGCGTTCCATAGTTCCCCTCTCCCTGATGTCAACTGTAAAGCTGACAGAAGGAGATTCGAGTCATGCGACTTGAGACGGCTCTTCAGCAGAGCTGCAATAGCGTGATATAAAAAGAAATTCTTCTTTGGAACGGTCTAGAAAGTGTGCTTAAAGCAGAACTTTCAGATAATAGCAAGTCGCCATGCATTCATTAAATGCATGGCGACTAGCTTGAAAATAGATTTCTTACCATAAAAAAATACGTGTGTCTATAGGAATCCGTCCCTTTGGAGACCGGAACTGAGGCTAGAGCGCAGACATCTTGTCTGTGCGCTTGCGCCGTCAGTCCCGGTCTCCATAAAGTAGACTGCTTTGCACCATATGGTCACCGGAAGGCCATGACGGTGCAGGCTCACAGACCGCACTAACTTGCCCGTCAGTCCTGAAATGGGACAGATTCCTTTAGACACATGTATTTTTTTACGGTAAGACATCTGTTTTCAAGCTAAAGCGGAACTTTCAGATAATGTTGACTGGCTACTATCTGAAAGTTCCACTTTAAAACCAAACACACTTTGTAGACCGTTCCAATTAAGTATTTATTTTTAAATTGCGCTATTTTGGCTCTGCTGAAGAGCTGCCTGTCTGTTCCCAGACCAGGAACTCCTGCTGTCCACTTACAGCTGATGTCAGGAGAAGAGGAGTGAGAGGGGGACTTTAGGACCCTCTATCTCTCAAACCATAAAGGTTTGAGAGATAGGAATTGTATTTTATGGTCTACAATATTACTTTTTATATAATTAAGACATTACTATCCCCTTAAATAAAAGTATCTTTAGAAGAATGAGAATAAGACTTTAAATAAAATTCATCATCAATATCCACAGTCTTATCCTTCTGGATGATAGAGATAGCTCTAGCACATTACTTTGCAATGGAATGGAGAAATCTAGAATTCAAGGGGTTAAACTTTCAATTTGTCACATTTGGTGCATTCATTTAATTCACTGTTTAGCCCTAGATTTACCAAGTAGTATAATCTGACCTTATGGGACAATTTCTTCTGTTCATATGCACTGGAGAGTTTATTTCATTTTGATAATTCAGCCCTATATGGAAAAAGACCTTTTTTCTCACTGGATCAGATAATTGAACCATCTTCAAAAGCATCATCATTTTAAAGGTCGATTTTGTTTGCTTTGTACTTGACTAAATATTTAGGAAATGTTCTTAAAGGGAGCCATTCGAGCAGTTTTCAGACAACCTTAACACGTGTTTTCTAATATTGTGTGATTGACTCTAATGTGCTGTGGCCACAGGTGTGTTAGTGTACAGAGACCCTCATTTTAGACTATTGGTACTGGGTCTCTAGGGCCTGAACCTCTTTTTCAAGTTTTCGGAGAGTTTCTGAGTAGCCACTCCCATTGCCACAAATTCTACCTTTTTCTCATAAAGATATGTTTACTTTGAGAGTAAAGTCCACTCCCCCCCTTCATTCTATCCATATTATTATTTTATGTATTAAATGCACTGGAGACCCTTCAAGCATTCAATGGCAGGGCTGGATATACATTTCAGGCTCCCCTAGGCATGGCACTCTAGGTGTCCTTAGCTCCACCCAGAGCCACACTCCCACCCCTCACATGACATGGTCCCAGTCTCATCCTCTATTCCCTGGCACAGAAAATACCTTTGGCCTATCACAAGCAAGGGCAAAAAAAAAAAAAAAGTTTTAACCCCTTGGTTGCTAGAGAGATATCCATTGCATTCTTCCTCAACATGCTGGATCTTTGTAAAATCCATGTGGTTAAATTACAGCCTATAAAGAAGTATAAAACTAGTGCAGGAGATTGTTCTGACCACACCCACTATTCAGAATGTGGGTGTGGCCAGCGCAGCTGGGCATCAATCAAAATTTGGAGTTCTAGGCAGTTGCCTACTCTGTCTGTTAGGAAATCCGGCCTTGCAGGGAGATAAGGGTCTCAGTTAAATCAATGGAAATTTGGGGAATTTTTGTTTTTCTCTTAGGGAGCATTTGGTTTGACCTAACATTGTTGAATGTCTTCTTAGTATATAAACCTATGTAAATGGTCAGAGTACTATCTGCCTTTTAAGGCGGAAATGTACTTGAATTTGCACAGAGCCATTTGCTGGCAAAGCGTAACGGGAGATGTAGTCCAACTAAAGCTGCAGCGCAATCATACACCCACAAGGTGCCTTTAATCCTTTGAGTGCCAAAGGGGTACAGAACTCATTGCAAAAACAACGCGTTGCGTACCCCTCTAGCACTCAATGGGTTAAAGTGAAGCATCAGTGGTTAACTATTGTATGAGGAATACGAAGAGGCTTGGACAGAATTTTAACCCTTAATTGGAAGAGGAGTCTACAATTGTATGAAAATGAGCCTGTCTGGGCAGCAAAAGGATTTAAATGTACTTCTGGATAAAATTGGGGAACTGAGTATTGCTTATTCAGTCTTGTGCACACGCCATTACGATTGACAATGCAGGAGCGAGATGAGCAGCAGGATGAATGACCTGTGATATCAGGTTAATTCTGTTTACAAACGGATAAATATTACATCGCTGTCATATAAAAGAGAATCAATACCAACTTCCCCCCTCACTGGGCTGCTACTTCGAAAATCGATTGTTCCCCCCCACCTTGACTACACTGTTATCTGTTTTTCAGGGTGACAGGGGGGTCAGTGGCTTATTGAAGTATATCTGAATTTACAATATTAACAACTCACCATGGTTTGTTCGTGAGTTCATAGTAAATTAATTACTTGTTTAAGAAGCCATGAAAAAATCAATCCATGAAATTTTTTTCCCTCTGTTTTGAAAATAAAAGCTTGTCTGTTGTCCTCAAATGGTAATGAAAGACATGATTCTGAAGGCTTCTTCCAATTCTTTCCCCCAACATTGAACTATTTGTCAGCTGTTTTGCTTTAACTATTTTTAACCATTTTATTGCCAACTCTTTGTGAAGCAATCTGATGAACACCCCCCCCAATCATGCATTGCAATATGTCGGGTACCTCTCTGGCACTCATGAATGTACCATGTACCTTCATGAATGTAAGTATAACTCTAAAAACGCCATGTTTGCAAGGTTATTTGGGTAATCTAAAAACTAACATTAAAAAAAGCAAAAAACAAAATCCATCATAAGTAACATATAAATTACAAGCCTGTGGTTTGAGTGGATTTACTCCATATAAATGGACTGATAGACCCATATATTTCTATAAATAAGTTTCCCACCAGTAGACGTCAGTGGATTATGGGAGAGAGAAAGAGCATTTTAGATTATAAGCTTTCGCGCAGGGACCTCACTTCCAGTGTTTCACTTTACAAAGCATGTGTAATCCTGTATTGTCTTAAACCCTTAAATTGTAAAGCGCTGCATACACTCTTGGTGCTATATAAATAAACAAATTAATTCCTGCATGCCCATCCATTTGGTTGGGTAAAATTGGGTGAAAAAGAAAGGGATTAGCAGTAATTTTGTGATCCTACCCATACTAAAGCCAAGAAACTCGCTTCTTCTACAAACAGGAAAACATTGCCGAACTGCCTCCCCTGGTCCATTTAAGCCCCCTTTCACTGCCGGACTACCAGCCGTAAAGAAAACATCCAGAGCCTGGAAGTGTGCCCTTTAAGGTGAGCACAGTTAAGTGACCCAGAAGCGAAAGAGTTAAAGAAGAGTTTTTAGAAAGGGCTGTATTTGAATAACAGATGCACCATGTAGCCCTGCCCTGTTTTAAAGGAATAGTAATGTCTACATTAAACTTTATCTCTGAGTCTTCAATAAGGTTTTTATAACATATTTTGCTATGTTTAATTACTTACATGTTTGTGTTTCATAAGATATTAAAGTTGAAAGGATTCCCCTTCCGCCCCTTCTGGCTGCCTCCCCTTAGAGCTGCGGTCCGGTCATGGGACTGGACGGATGCAGTGAGGGACAAACTTCAGTCAGTAAGTATAAGGAAAACCCTGCCCCCTTGACGAAGGAGGACAGGATCTTCCTTTTGCTTACTGAAGAGTGTCCCTTGCCGCAACCGTCCGGACCAGACAGAGAGGCAGAGTGATGTGGCCAGAAGGGGCTGGAGGGGGATCTTTTCAGCTTTAATATCGTAAGAAATACAAACATGTAAGTAATTAAACATAGCAAAATATGTTATAATAACCTTATTGAAGACTCGGAGATAAAGTTTAATGGAGATATTACTATCCCTTTGATGACTCTTTTAACTCTTTCGTGCTGGGTCACTCACTGGAGCTCACCTTAGATGGAACACTGGTCTAGGCCAAGCACTGCCAGATGTCTCTATTAGTAGGAATGAGTCCTCATCAGATGTGATTCATTGAGCTGATCGATTGAACACATACTCAGTGAAGACAAATTAAATAAATGTTTCTCTTTATTTTTACAATTTGTATTAACAACAAAAGTCCAGTTGGTAATAAATAACAATACTATTTGAGTAATGAGCCTGTTGTAGTACTTGAGTTGTGAGCATTTTTAGAGACTTTTCATTGGTACACCCAGGATCAACCAAAAGGGTCAGGTGGCAGGCCTGTAATAAAGTATATTAATTCCAGGGACTCGGTGGTTCAGTAGAAAAAACTCCTCTATGCAATTGATGCAGTTATGATGTACAACCATCATTTTAGATAGGTAGGGCTAAATCTCTTGTGGAACAAAGCAAAAATCCATCATATGTCGGAAGTATGGGAACAAGTAGGTGTAAGAATGCAGTAGAAAATGGTCAGGACTGGAAAGACCTCTTCCATGCCCAGATAATTCTCTAGGTATATCTGCCAAGCTCCCCTGTACGATTATACATTTTTTATTTGCATTATATATTAGGAATGAATCAGTCTGTATTTACTCCAGTATGAAATCTTGGAAAATTGTTGATTTATTGCCCATTAATTTTTATTGTTAAACCATCTCTTTGCAAGCTCTGCATCACTTGGCACACAATTCTAAATCTCAAAATGACTTAATGTCATTCAGGGACAGATTTCCCATTAGGCAGAACAGGCAACTGCCAAGAGCAGTAGATTTTGGAGGGTACCTAAGCTGTATTGGCTACTCCCACATTCTAAAATGTGGGTGTGGCCATTGCAATGCCCCTACCTCTGAATCAGATGCCTGCTTCTGGTATTGGTGGGTTCTTTAATTACTAGATTACATACCCCTTCATTGGCCATTATGTTAATGCCATGAATGTTATAGAGATCCCCAATACATTGCACTGACAAGGGGAGAAGGTTAAGAGTATTTTTTAGGTGGTTTAATTTAGACTTTGTATAGTGAGGGAGTGGACGGCCCCTGGCCATTTCTGTCAAAAGCACACACCCCTGTATGTCCTGGGAAGGCAGTATGGAGGAGATATGAATATCTCTTCCATACTGCTGCCCCTGGCTGTGTTTGTTTACCCAGGGGTGTGTGTGTGTCAGAGATGGAGAATTCTGCCAACTTGTCAGCATTCTCCTTTTATTAATACAGATTTGTATCACTGTGTCACATCAAAAATATTATTACATTCAAGTTTAGCAGAGTACATACATGCAAAATGTACAGTTTGTCAATGTAGAGGCTTAAATTGGATCTGTCACCCTAAGATCAATTTAGTTAATTTTCAAGAGTACTAAAACCTACTTATGTTTTGTGCTCATGCTATTTGTTTATAATATACAATATAATTGAGAAATTACGCTATATGTGTTGCTGACACAGTCTGGCATTCTGTGTTATTTAGTTTCTGTTCTGGAACAATATTACCACAGACTTTACTATGAGGAAACTGGGTGGTTATTATTAGGTATTGGTCCTTCTCCTTTTCGGCTCAATTTAATTGCCACAGGTAAAACTGTTGGTAGAACAAAATGAACACCAAATGATACACATACACACAGTGATACCATTGGAATTCAATTGCCCTACTGTTACCGTTAGCAAACAAGACAAGGAGTCAGATGGTATAGTTAAAATCACCTTTTATTTTGAATAATAATAGAAATTATATCAACGGTTATAAAGAGCAGACAGTGACTAGATAGGCTAGAGACTCTGTCAGGAATAGGAGCCGCCATAATGTCAACCACAACTACTGGAGACTAGGCCGGAGCCAACTGGTAGTCTCAATGGTAATTAGTAGAGCCCAGGATAGAACCCGAAGTCTCCTACAGGGAGCTACCAGGGAGAACATTGACATACGCCTGCAGTCAGTAGGGAAGAGCTTGTCTCCAATAAGGATAGCAACAATGGAAACTACTGACTCACGCCTGCAGTCAGTAGGGAAAAGCTTGTCTCCAATAAGGATAGCAACAATGGAAACTACTGACTCACGCCTGCAGTCAGTTAGGCCGGAGTCTGCCGTAGCCCCAAGTCTGCACCAAGATGGATGTCTGTGGGAAACGGGCAACACAGCTGAACAAACAGACAGAGCCACAGGTCAGCACCAGTTAGGATAGTCATTCAAGTCAGGGTTATACAAGGAGCAGTTAGTCAGCCAGAGCCACAGGTCTGCACCAGATAGGATGTCCAATAACAGTAGGCAACAATGGAAGGATATTAGGACAGAGCCCCAGGTCAGCAACAGAATGGAGAGTCAGACAAGCCAGGGGCATACACGGAGCGGGTAATCAGCCAGAGCCACAGGTCTGCACCAGATTGGATGTCTAAGACAAATGGAGCACACAGAGAGAATGGTCAGACAGAACCACAGGTCAGTACCAGAATGGATAGTCACACAAGCCGGGTTATACACAGGATACAGGAACAACTGGAACTAGAACTGCACTGAACAACAACGTAAAGGTAATTAAACACAGGCCCAGAGAGGTTTATAAAGGAGTAGGAGAAGGCGGGACCAATTAGGTCCCCCAGGCTGGGCCTATAACAGGCTTCCAGGCAAGCGCCTGATCAAAGATTCCAGTAACAAGGAACATACGAGAGGAGACTGCAGGCAAAGACGGATGTAGCCAGTGACGCAGGAGCGTCAGTCCAGTTACACAAGAGATTTATAAACATACCTGAGTTATAAAAGTAATGAGTAAGTCAAATTTAAATTTAGATTAGCGTTTCCTTTCTTTAACATAGAGTCCTTATTAATAGGCCTTGATCAAAACAAATCATAGATAAGAATGACTGGATTTTGAAACCCATACAGCATTTACTTGGTAATACATTTGAAGGTGTTCTAATGTTAAAAAAATATTTTGCTATCATATAGATATGAAAATACTATGAAAATTCCACTGAACAAAACAGCTGTACTACTACTGCTGAGAGATATATGTCTCTCTCTCTCTCTCAATTTTTGTGGCAGGTCCTTAATGTACCTTACTCTACTTCTGTAATAGGATAAGCTATTTTTCTTGTTCCTTTTGCACCCCAACTCCCTTACCCCCTTTCTCTTCCTTTCTCACTAGTTAGAATTCCTTTGTGATGTTACCAGCTGAATGTTTTTCCCAACACTACAGTATAGGATCTGTCACAGTCTGTGGCTGGGCCTCATCTAAATATGTAGTACAGTTTTTTGTACCAGTTCTTAAAAATCACATACTGAACTGGAAAAAGAGCAGAGGTATGAAACACAATTGTTAATGGTACTGGAGAATCTGAGTTATAGAGACTAGCCAAGTTGAGTTTGTTTATTGGAGAAGAGACAACTACGGGGTGATATAATCACTAGGGATGAGCGAGCACCCCGATGCTCGGGTGCTCTGACCGAGCACCCCCTGATGCTCGAGTGCTCGGCCGAGCACCCGAGCCCCATTCAAATGAATGGGAGCACTCGAGCATTAAACCAGGCACCCCCTGCTCTGATGAGCGGAGGGTGCCTGGTCAATGTCCCCCTTCATCTCCGCTATGCCCCTCTTCCACAATGTCCCCCTTCATCTCCTATGCCATAGCGGAGATGAAGGGGGACATTGTGGAAGAGGGGCAAGGCGGAGATGAAGGGGGACATTGTGGAAGAGGGGCATAGAGTCTATGCCCCTCTTCCACAATGTCCCCCTTCATCTCCGCTATGCCCCTCTTCCACAATGTCCCCCTTCATCTCCTCTATGGCATAGGAGATGAAGGGGGACATTGTGGAAGAGGGGCATAGCGGAGATGAAGGGGCACATTGTGGAAGACGGGCATAGCGGAGATGAAGGGGGACATTGTGGAAGAGGGGCATAGAGTCTATGCCCCTCTTCCACAATGTCCCCCTTCATCTCCGCAATGCCCCCTTCATCTCCGCAATGCCCCCGTACCTCCATTCCCTGGTGGTCCAGCGGAGCGTCTTCGGATCTGTGCCTCTTCCGGCACAGATCCTCTTCACCCGAACATGTCGGGCGAGCACATGGCGGTACTCGTACGAGTACCGCCATGTGCCGAGCAGAGCGATGCTCGAGCCGATCCGAGCATCGGCCGAGCACGCTCGCTCAACACTAATAATCACCATTTACAAATATATTCACTGATAACTACAGAACCACATATTTACTATCTGACACCTCAGTGTTTTTCACTTGTAGCCACAAGATCACACATGCATTGTGTTACAGAACCCCACATATGGACAGCAAGCTTCAGTAGTCCTGACTCATTTGTGTAGGACAGTTGTTTTGTCAGATTATATACTAAAACCAACTAGCAGTACATGACAACAGACAGGTAGCTACACACACACACACACACACACACACACACACACTGACTGTAAGGCTTTCACTTGATAACAAAATCACTTCTAATGCTAGGATATGCTTAATTCTATGTTTCTACTGAATAAGGGAGGCAAATATAGTTTTGATACCTTTTATTGGCTAACTAAGCAGATTTAAAATGCAAGCTTTCAAGACCTTAGGTCTCTTCCTCAGGCATGTTAACATGCCTGAGGAAGAGACCTAAGGTCTTGAAAGCTTGCATTCTAAATCTGCTTAGTTAACATGCGTGAGAAAGAGACCTAAGGTCTTGAAAGCTTGCATTCTAAATCTGCTTAGTTAGCCAATAAAAGGTATCAAAAACTATATTTGCCTTCTGTCTTTCTATGGCTAACATGGTACCAACTCTCATCTGTTACCTACTGAATAAAACTGCATTTTTGTTTTTTTCTTTGTAGTATATTCCCAATCTGTCTGTTTTTGGGTGGGGATGTTTCTAGTGCATTCTGTAGTGAACTACTGCCAGGAACAAAACCACCCATAAACAGTGATAGCAACCATGCTCCAGTAAAATGGATTTGCCATGAATAAAATGCGATATTGCTGTTTGAAGAACACCTACTTATGTAACTGCTGTTAGAAAATTAAGAGTCAATTAGTCCTAGATTATATTTTCCCTTTAAATTCTTCTGCCAGATGCCTTTCTTAACATTTTCATATACAGACCAAAATGTTAAAAGTCATGTTTCTGAACAATTGCCATGTTGGGCTCAAAAATCTATAACAAATCTAGAATTCTCTGTATAGACAAAGACAAGAACTGCAGCACAGATTTTCTGATATTGACGCGTGTGTTATAGTTGTCTGTGGTTCTAATTCTTGTTGGCAATAATGATTATGACCATTTCCCACTACAGTAATGAAGGCAACCATATAAATAGATGATTTCTCCTTGCCATTAATTGAATTCCCTTCATCCCATTGTTTGCAATTAGAAGGCTGATATATGCTCATACCTCCTTGTATCCCCCTCCTCTTTGTTTTTGAGCTACTTAGGAGGAACACTTAGAAAGCTCTACACTGTCACCATAGTCTTTATTTATGTTAATTCCTCCTCCTGGTTTTATTTTGTATAAAACACAAATGAATGTAAATTGTTGTGCATTCTATCATTTTATATTGGATGTTGCTATTTTGGTCTGTCGCCTTTTTATGGAAAGAACAGTAATGTGGTAGAACCTTCTGGTCTGTTGAGTGGATGGATTTGGATCTGCATAGACAAATGTAAAAACGTGGGTGGAACACTTCTGTTAATGAGAAAGTATTTTTATATCCATCGCCCTGAAAAAAAATACACAACACTTTCCATTTACATAAAAATATTTATTTACAGAAGCCTCTTTCTTTAATACCTTAAAACCTTGTATGGGAAACAATACATTGCAGACACTTTTAAAGCGGACCTTCATCAGATAAATATAGAGCCTTAAATCAAAATTACATTAGCGATATGCATAGACATAGTTGTTTTTTTCATTAATAATTGATGCATTAAAGAAAAATAGAACCTTTTCAACAGGCATGCACTGGCAGGGATCTTGCAGTAGGTGCTCTCTGCGATTGTGCTGTCAGTCTCTTCTGATGCCTTAAGGCACAAAAGCTTTCGACTAACCAGTCATGGAATTGAAGGGGACGGACAGTGCAGACTCACATACCTCCCAAGTGTCCCTCTTTAGGAGGGACAGTCCCTCTTTTAGACCCAAATCCCACTGTCCCTCTTTCCCACCCTAATGTCCCTCTTTTTAGGAGATCAGATTGTGTGGTGTGTATATAAGTGTATCACATTGCTCCACAGCAATAAAACTCAAATTATTGTTTCTTTAAACGTCAGTATATGTGTTTATAAATTAGTGTGCTTAAATAAAATACTTTGGTCTTGTTAAACATCATTTATTAGGTAACACAAAGAGATGTCAATAGGTCATGAAACAGCCTGAAAATTCTCGTTAATGCCCCGCCCACTGGCCACACCCCCAGCAACACCCCCTAAAACACAATTGTCCCTCTTTGGCAATTTGAAATGTTGGGAGGTATGAACTCAGAGATGTTGTCTCTGCAAGATGTCTGTGCTGTTCCCGCTGCATGCCTGCTGAAAAGGTTCTATTTTTCTTTAATGCAGCAATTATTATTGAAAAGACAACTATGTTTATGCATATCGCTAATGTAATTATGATTTAAGGCTCTATATGCATCCGATAAAAGTTCCACTTTAATTTGGGTGATAGTTCCGCTTTAACATCCAAATGTGAAATTCAAGAAGCTAAGGAAGTTCAATTCTGAAGGAAACCAATTGTACCAGAGTTGAAAAATAAAATTTCACCCCAAATTCCCATTTGTTTAACACTTTCAGTGCCAGAGGGGTATTCAACGCTTTGCGAAGCAAATCGTTCGATACCCCTCTGGCTCTCAAAGGGTTAAATGTCGCTTTTAACCCCTTTGATGACTGAGAATTCACCAACTCATTCACAATGCATTGGAGACCTTTCTAGCATTTAACGTAATTTAAAGGGATAGTAATACTTCGTTTTAACTTTATTTTATTTTGTAGGCATTAAAAAACATGAAGAACGATATAAGTCTTATCTCTCAATCCTTTATGGTTTAAGAGATATTCACAAACAAAGTATCCCCCCCCTGTTCAACCAGATCAGAAGGGAGATGCCCAGGTAGACTGCAGAGAGGGACAATCTTCAATTAAGATAATGGAAAAAGCTGAAAAACTTGTCAAGGGGGGAAGGGCTTTCATTGTTTTCATACAAAGAAGATTGTCCCCTGCTGTTATCTGTCCTGTCATACAACCTGATCCACATCTGAGAAGAGATGGCTTACACTAGGTAATAGGGGCGGGGAGGGGAACTTTGCTTGTGAATATCTCTTAAACCATAAAGGATTGAGAGATAAGACTTATATCATTCTTAATGTTTTTTTAATGCCTACAAAATAAAATAAAGTTAAAACGAAGTATTACTATCCCTTTAAAAGCCCCTTTTAAATCAATGGTAATTTTTATATTTACCTATGATTATGTTGGCTTGCTCCAGAATTGCACCTCTTTACCTTATTTGCATTTCAAGTAATTAAAGCCCTTCTTGTACCACAGACTACAGTGTTGATCGATATTGCGTAAATCTGTCTGTGACAAATCCTCAAATTATGTGAGGGTATTCTACAAGCTGCAGGGTACCAAACATCATGACACCAGTGGTCTACCCATTGGAATATAATTATGTGGAACTGTCAAGCTTCAGGTTGCACAAAGCAAGCTGGCGAGGTGGAATTCCTGACATATCGACCCATACGATAAGGGTCTGTTTAATAAAACTGACTGAAAATCACAGGGCAACACTGGTAGGTAAGGCAATTAATTTAGCTGCCTTTTTTTGTAAAGCATCAAAAAATGTTGCATAGAAATTAATGCAGCTTTAGATGCCATTTTTTATGCAGGATTCGGTTTGGATATTTATCTTACATTACATGGGGCCAAATCACATCCCCTTTTCACACCTTAAAGGGTCACTAAACGGTTTAATGAAAAAATATATTGTATTTCTTTTCCTGCTGACTAAAACAAAATATTCTATTGGTATCACCAGGTGGTGCTGTTGCTATCACTTAGTATGGACAGCCACAATCTGCAACTTATATTCTCCACTAGAGTCCATTGAGAAAAAAGTGGCTTTTTGTCACCAGTTGGATCTATTGCTAACGGTTAAAAAAAAAAAAATAATAATAATTTTGAGCCAACGGTGGCTTTGCTGCTAAATGATATACTTAAAATTGAATTGAATAACAGCTTGTGTGCCAGTCCTTTAACCCTTTGAGTGCCAGAGGGGTGCAGAACGACCACTCTGTGACTCAAAGGGTTAAACTAAACCTAACTCACTCCACACCTCTCTGGTCTCCAAGGGGTTGAATTGTTAGCTTTCTTCTGCGATTGTATTATACTGCTAAACATACTGTTACTTTTCAGAATGAGTGCAACTATAGCCATGGTTTTATCAAAGAAAAATAAATTCTGAATGCAATGGTTTAGTAAATCAGGCGCTGTTTCTTTATTAGCGTCATTATCGTTTTACAGTCCTAGATCTTTGAACAATGGCTGCCATAGTTTCAAGGGAATAGTTTACTCCAATGAAGCTTTAAAATAGTTCATTATTTTGTCTATTAGAACCTTAATGAGACCATGTGCAGGCCATAAGCCAAGAACCTCATTGATTAACTGTGAAAATATTGATTTTGTAATGAATACATTAGTTTAGTACTGGCTCTTAAAGAATAGGCTAATGTATATTTTATCTTTGATGGGTGAATTTAGGGGACCCAGGGGAACCTTAAAATGTTGTCTAAACTTCTTAGTTTCTAGGATAAATAGACTTTAACTCTTTACCCTCTCAGAGGGCCTGCCATGGTTTGCCTAATAATACAATGCTTTGCCTAACAGTAATAATATTAATACACTTGTTACAATGTGTCCTTGATACAATTAGATTGATGTACGAACAGACCTAAAGCAATTCTGGAACTAATCAATGTCATCATGGGAGACAAATTAACATAAAAAAAAACAAACTTGTTTTAAATGGACCTTTTACCACTTTGAAGGCCAGAGAGGTCTTCAACACTTTGTGAAGCAATGTGTAGGAGACCTCAGTGGTGTTAAAAACCCAATTTAAATCAATAGATATTTCTATTTTCCCCTCAAGATGCAGATGGTTTGCTCCAAAAATGCTCAATTTCTTCTTTGTACATCAGCATACCTCCCAACATTTCAAATTGCCAAAGAGGGACACTTTTGTTTTTGGTGGTGTAGTTTATTTCATGACCTATTACTACCTTTTTGTGTAACTGAATAAGTAATGTAGAGCTAAACCAAACTATTTTATATACACACACTAGTTTATAAACACATTTAATGAAGTTTAACAAACAATAATGTGAGTTTTATTGCTGTGGAGCAATGTAATTCACTTATATACACAACACACAGTCTGATCTCCTAAAAAGAGGGACACCAGGGTGGGAAAGAAGGGCAGCAGGATTTGGGCCTCAAAGAGGGTCTGTCCCTCTTAAAGAGGGACACTTGGGATGTATGCATCAGCCTCAGTACAGAGATGTACTAATATTATTCCAAGCTAAAATTACTTCTGGAACTACGCTTTTTTAAACATCTATCTGCACTGAATATTAACCCATTTATGCTGCCTGCACCAAGAACCTTCTTGTCTCAAGCCACTGGAGGTGACCCTTCCCACATAGCTGCCCTAGAGCTGAGGACAAGTACTCTGCTGCTGCCATCTCAGCAGTGTCCATGAATGGCAGAATGTAAATGTTGTCACCCTACCAATAATTAAATATAAAAACTGGAGTTTCCTGGTCAGATCTGGACAGTTCCCTGGTATGGCCAAGTGGAGGGCAGTGGGGATGTGTATGAGCATTTCAGGGAGTGTTGCTCCTCCACATCTTTCTTAAATTGATGTACTAGCAAGCTGCTGATGAAACCACAGTAAAATTATTCTTTTTAGACCAGAGTCTAAGAGCAGAAAATTAGATTAATTTCTTCCCTTATAGAAATATTCCCCTTGCTTTGCTTGCATTGACACTATAATTTCAGTAGACTTAATTTGTCCTGTAATTGTCACTAATTACTAAAAAATCTGTCACTAAGTGGCACGAACACTAATTTCATGTAACATAGTTTTACCATCCCCTATATTAGGCCTTTTTTCAAAATGAAATCAAGAAAAATAGCTGGATTAAAATTCTATAAAAAGAAAATGTTTTTAATCCTCTTCCAAGAGCAGATGAAGTTCACTCAAAATAATGAGGTGAACTGTGCCTTTAACCCCTTCGCTGCTAAAGATGTCGCCAACAGTTAGTAGCGTCTTTAGGAGCAAAGGTATTAAGGGAAGCTGTAATTTGTATTAAGGATGAGGGTTGCAGTTGACTAAGCTCTTCTCTATTGCCCCACCTGGTGGGCATCTGTATGATAACAAAAAATAAAAATAAAAGTGCAATTGAAATGGATTTTTAGATTCCGCTTCACAGCAGAGAGCTCCTTGTGGAAAAAATGAAAATTTTTCGGCAGACGAAGCTGGCATGGAGTCACTGGCAGTATCTGTCCTGCATTCGTATCATCTGCTGTCGCTGTTCCGGAAACGTGGTTTGCTGGGTTATAGAAGCAATGGTAAGGAGGGAGGGGGACAGAAGGGGGAATAAATAAACAGTGTGCTCCTTCTCTCCCCCTCATTAAGGCTTAGAGGAAAAGGCTTATTTTTATCCAAGTTGTTTCAGAAAATATAGAAAAGCAGCTTCTTAAAGATTATAGGTATGGATGGAAAAATCCCAGAAGCCTGGGAGCCAGGGCTCCTAAAATTTAATATACATCTATACACATGCACCTGTTCACTGACTCCTAAAACTCTCAACTGCCTCCTAATTGGTTTCAGTATTTTTACTCAACTCTGATTATAGGAATAAGTGGCTTAAATCAAGGCGGATGTACTAAGAAGAACTGGAGCAAATCTGGAGCAAGCCAATTGCACCATAAAGGACAAATACACATTTCCAAACTTGCCATTGAGTGAAATGGAGTTTAAACCACTTGAATTCAGGAGTGTTCTCCAAAGCATTTCATAGCATTGAGTTGGAGAACTTAATAGCATTAAGGGAGTTAAATAAACCTTTAACCCTTCGCGAAGCAATGCATTACATACCCTCTACCACTCAAAGGGTTAAATAAATGGGACTGTTGATATGACCATATGGTGCAATTGGTTTGCCCTTGTCCATCCTCTGCTTACACTGGTAGTTGAGATGTTAAATCCACTATAAAGTATTTGTGCCTCTTTAACGTGTCACCAAGAACCAATTCAGTGTTCAGTATGGAAATGTTGTCAGTCCTCTTAATATAGAAAGTATCCATACAAGATGCCACAAATAAAAATAGGACTGGGGTTAGTTGAAACACATGGAGGGCCAATGCCTTCTACTCTGGGGAACTGGAGTGTTGTTAGCTCCACTATACACTTGGATTATTTGATTGCACTTACCCAGGTGTCGGTCCTTCCCACTTTCCCTGTGAGTTCCCCCTTTAGCTCCTTGTATTCCCGCCACTATAGCCAATAATGTAGGCCCTCCATGTGTTTCTCCTAACCCACAGTCCCATTTTTATTTTCCATCTTGTATGGATATTTTCTGCATTAAGAGGACTGGTAACGTTTCCATACTGGACCATTAAATTGGTTCATGGTGACACATTAACGAGGCATGAGTACTTTATAATGGATTTAACATATGGGTCACCATCATCTCGAATACCAGTGTAAGCAGAGGAGAACAAGGGCACAGGTCATTGACTATAGGGTTTGGGACCCCAGACCCCATAGATGGGTAAAATGTGAGTGCAATTATTTTTGTTAGTCTTTTTAAATGTTTTATGAAAAACTAGACATCGATTTTTTTATTGACTTGTTGCAGTTTTGTCTTGTATTACTCTATATACAATGAGGATTTTGTTGAAATCGGGTGGACAAGACCACCAAATGTATTGAGCAGCATTGGACACATTTGGATCAGGTGTTTCCAATACATCATCTAATCTCGTCTTACCATTGAATCATCTGTTTTTTTATTTATTTTTATTTATCATACTTGAATCTATAGTTCTACTTGTGCCTGGAGAGATTTATCTGAACCTCACTGTCTGGTGTTTCTTTTATGCAGAAGAGGTTTGCCAGGCATTTCAGTTCTGGTCTACCTGCGATTATGGAAAGGAAATGTATCCTCTGTAATGGCACAAAGCAGTGAAAATCATGACTGATCAGCACCTGAGGGGGCACCATCCCCATGAATATACTGTTACTTGTATACAGTGGGAATGTGTTTATTGCACCTCTTTTATATGAAGAAAATGTTACCACAAAAGAAAATTACTTTCAATCACACTAGAAGTCAATGTGTCTTATTTCAAGTAGTTTCTATTCAGTACTTTGGAAAATATCATTTGATTTTTTTTTTTTACTAAAAAATGCTGCTGTATAATGTCTAATCATTGAAGGTATTATGGGAGTGGGTAACAGCACAGATGTAGAAGGGATAAATCCTTCCAAAAAAAAAAAATCTAGGAAAGGGCTTTAATGATTTAAATCAGAAAAAAATATTACATAGCAGGGTAGTATTGGTGGAGGGACAGTCCAAACTCACATGAGGTAATATAATAAAATAAATATAAAAAGTTATATATCCTGGCACTATCCCAACTGCCACAACATTAAATATAGACACAGTATACGTTAATGATGTAAAAAAAATAACCAAAGTGCAAACTGTGTAAAAAAATATAAAAAAATCTCAAACACTTCAATAGTCATGTACAAGTTACCATAAATATAATAATTAGATAACAATGATCATTTGTATTTGTGCTCAATAAGACGTGATAATTACATAGTAAAGCCAATCCATATTATAAATCACTGAACAGGAGATTTATCACCTCTTGATAAATATGCCAGAATCTATACCAGAATGATATTCTCCACAAGTATAGATCTGATATAGACTAAAGGACTGCTACCCATCCAAGCTCATGAGACAAGAGGTAAGCAATATATCTGACATATTAACATAGATATTACACAAATATATAAATATAATAATACACTCACATCATCCCATGCCTCTGTCATATTCCATTGTCACTTTCTCAAGTGAAATGAACAAGTGGGTGAAATCCCAAATCAAACTCGATATCAGCTAAAGTGGGAATATAGTTGTAACTAGTTCCCTACTATTAATCCCCCAGAAATATAAATCAATACCCCTTTATGCACCATAATCATGAAACAAGGGATATGTAAAAATGTACATCAAAATATTCATAACTTATGTTCATATTATAAAATAATCAAATATATGTACCTAATAAAATGGTAATTCAACAGTGCACATATAATGTGTAAAATACAAAATATCTAATCTATTTAATTATGATATATACATATAATGGAATGATACTTCACAATTGTATATGCAAACCCTTCACAAACCACAAAAACCGTAAGCATACAGTGAAACAATCCTCCAAAGGTGCATACATTAATACTAAGATAAATGGACATTCTTAGACATTGTTAAACACACATACAGTATAATATAACTCCAAAGATGTATGTATATTAGATCTATACAATATAATTAAAAACCTTTCTAAGAAGAGATCTAACTTTGCAAATATAAAATATTGATAAACATACACTATACATAAAAGCTATCACATATTCATATCCCACAACATAAGGCATACTATGTGTTTATTGAACTCTCATTGTAACATCCAGTGTACACTGATTAGATAGCTGAATATTCAACTAGGTACCTGGGTTTGTTCATGCAACAGTCATTCACATATTTATTTATTTTATTTATTTATTTAGAAAATGTTTTACAAGGAAGAATACATTGAGATTTCTCTCGTTTTCAAGTATGTCCTGGAGAGTTTTCAGTAAAGGGTTACATATTTACACTAATTGTGAGACATTATATACAAACATACATAAATATAAATACTTATTAAATAATGGGATTATTATTATATTATATTATATCATAGGGGGAGACACAACCGTCTTTATCTGTCACTCCAACCAGTCAAATGGTAAGCAATATGAAAATTGTTCGTACAAGCGCTATACCTCCCAGATGGTTAAAGTCATGTGCAGCAAGAATCAATGCAGATGATTGATAACCCAGCTCATATAAGTTATGGTTCACCACTTATTCAGCTCTCTCCATAATACCTTGAGGCTTGGCATCTATTGTTGAAATTTCCTGCCTCCTTCCGATTCAATGCATTATGAGTTTTTGTGTCTATCTATCTATCTATCTATCTATCTATCTATCTATCTATCTATCTGTATCTATCTATCTATCTATCTATCTATCTATCTATCTATCTGTCTGTCTGTCTGTCTGTCTATCTATCTATCTATCTATCTATCTATCTATCTATCTATTAGCATTGTCTGCCTTATCAGGCCTCTTAGATTCAACACTTAGTGACTGGTTCTTTCCATTGTGGAGAATATCTTTCTGGTATAGATAACGCATTTCGCAAGCAGAGATATATCTCCCTGAGTGGTTTATAATACAGATTGTTATTGCTATTTAATTACCACTTTATTGAATACAAATACTATGATCCTTATTAGCTAATCATTATAGAACTGGTAGCTTACACGAGATTATTGAAATGTTTGAGGTTGCTTTATATATTTTTATACATTGTGGACTGTGGATACTATGTCTATCTCTAATGTTGTGGCAGTTGGGATAGTGCCAGGATATATATTTTTTTACATTTATTTTAGTTTAGTTTGAACTACACACTCCCCCCAATAGTATCCTGCTAGGTAATGTTTTTGCTGATTTAAGTTATTAAACCCCTTTCCAGAAAATTTTTCTGGAAGGATGTATCCTGTCTACATATGTGCTGTTGCCCAATAATATATGATTACACATTACATACTGCATCAGTGTATATAAAAAAGTTATATTAGAGGATATTTTCCAATATCTTCAATAGAAACTGCTTGGAATAAGGCACTTGATCTCTAGTGTGACTGAAAGCAATATTTGTTTCTGGGAACATACTCTTAAAATCTATAAAAGAGATGTAATAAACACACACAGGTGGACAAGTAAAACTTAGTCTATTTTTGAGGATGTGCCCCCTCAGGTGCTGATCAGTCATGATTTTCACTGCCTTGTTCTATTACAGTGGATACATTTCCATACTCATATTGATCTGGTCTCACCAACAGACAGCCCATCACTTACACCATTAAAAGGATAGTAATGATTCATAACAAAAGCAGCTCTAATTAATCATCATAGTATTTGGAACTTGGAGAGTGTTATTTCAGTTCTGTCAGAGTTTAGTTCAAGAGTAATTGAATGATAAAGTATCCACCCCTTTTTCTGATATAACACTGCTCACCTCAAAGCAATATGTTGTGTCCAAGTAGATTGCAGAGAGGGACAATCTTCAATCAAAGGGATAGTAATACTTCGTTTTAACTTTATTTTATTTTGTAGGCATTAAAAAAACATGAAGAATGATACAAGTCTTATCTCTGAAACCTTTATGGTTTAAGAGATATTCACAAACAAAGTATCCCCCCCTGTTCAACCAGATCAGAAGGGAGATGCCCAGGTAGACTGCAGAGAGGGACAATCTTCAATTAAGATAAAGAAAAAAGCTGAAAAACTTGTCAAGGGGGGAAGGGCTTTCATTGTTTTCATACAAAGAAAATTGTCCCCTTCTGTTATCTGTCCTGTCATACAACCAGACTCACATCTGAGAAGAGATGGCTTACACTAGGTAAAAGGGGCGGGGAGGGGAACTTTGCTTGTGAATATCTCATAAACCATAAAGGTTTGAGAGATAAGACTTATATCATTCTTCATGTTTTTTTAATGCCTACAAAATAAAATAAAGTTAAAAAGAAGTATTACTATCCCTTTAAGATAAGGGAAAAAGCTGAAAAACCTGTCAAAGGGGGCAGGGTTTTCATTGTTCTCACAGTAGAATATTGACCCTTGATGTGAGCTGTCTGGTCTATGGACTGGATTCCACATCTGAGGAGTGGGGGCTTACACTAGGTAAAAGGGCCGGGGGGGGGGGACTGTATAGATCAATTACTCTTGAACTACAACTCTCACAGTATTGAAACAACACTCTCTATGGCTCAGTTGCTATGAAGATTAATTGGAGCTGCTGTTTTTGTGAAACATTACTATCACTTTAAAGTATACTGTGTCTATTTTTAATATTGTGGCAGCTGGGATAGTGCCAGGATACATCACTTTTTACCTTCACTTTATTACCCAGAGAGTGGGGTTTTCTTTTTTCTGAGCTACTTCATTTCTGACATTTGACTTTGCTCATTTCATTTATAGTATTATTATATAACATATTAAAATAGTTAATAAGGATGAAAAAATATACTCATCCATGAAGTTCCTCCTTTGCCATATCACCCTTATTGGTACAGAGGAAGGACAAAAGGACCATATTGAAGAAACATCCAGCTCCAAGCAGGGCCGGATTTATAATTAGGCAGTGTAGGCATCTGCCTACAGGCGCACCCAAAAGAGGGGCGCCTGTCACTGGGATCATCTGATCATGTGTGTGGTGGGATTTTTTTTTATTATTGAATTTGCCTCCCTGCCTGGCGCCATGAAGACAGGTCTGTGCCTCCTCCTTCTGCACAGACCTGTAGCTGCTGCGCTTCCTCGTCGGGTTTTTAGTAATATAGAGTGCCAGGAGATGACATCATCTCCCAGTGCTCTGCATTACTGAAGATCGTGTGGGAGCTCCAGCAGCTACAGCTCTGTGCAGAAGGAGGAGGCATAGAGCTCTCTTGTCGCTGGACCACCAGGGAAGAGGTAGGAAACGGACACCGGGGCAATGTGAGGGTAATATGGAGATGATGGGGACATTGTGAGGGCAATATTGAGCTGATGGGGGGCAATGTGAAGGCAATATGGTATATGGAGATGATGGGGGCTGTATGGAGCTGATGGGGGCAATTTGAGGGCAATATGGTATATGGAGATGATAGGGGTAATGTGAGGGCAATATGGAGATGATGGTGGCAAGTTGGAGCTAATGGGGGGCAATGTGGCAATGACGAGGGCAATGTGAGGGCAATATGGAGATGATGGGGGCAACATGGAGATTAGGAGCGTTATGGAGGTGTCCAGTGCAGATGGCCCACAGGGGGGTCGCTTCAGATTTCTGTGCCTACAGGCTTCTGAGATGTAAATCCGGCCCTGGCTCCAAGAGGGTAAAAATAAAATAATGTCTGATGTCAAAAGGTAGTCTGATATTTCTCAGGATCAACTTCATATCTGACTTGAAACCAGTTGTCATAATTCTCAATATTATTCTGAACTAGAAACGTATCTATTACTTTTTTTGAAAGCAATTACATTATCTGTAGGTGTAGCATCCTGAGACAAAGAACTCCATAAATTTACTGCTCTTACTGTAAAAAATCCCTGGCTTTATTTAAGTTGAAAAAGCTTTTCCTCTAGTTTTAATGGATTACTTCTTTTGCTCAGCTCTTTCAGTAGTTTCTCAGTAGACCTTGGATATATTTGTAAATGGTAATCATATCATATCACCCCTTGATATTCTTTTCTCTAATGTAAACAAACTAAATTTGGTTAGTCTCTCTTTATAACTCAGATCCTCTAATCCTTTTATCAGTTTTACTGTATGGGTATGCACTTTAACATGTTCAATACTGTTTTTTAAGGACTGGTGCCCAAAATTGCACTTTACATTCTAGATGAGGCCTTACAAATGTTTTATACAGAGGTAGTATTATATTCCCTTTCTCTCAGATATACAGTTTTAATACATGATACTACCCTGTTTGCTCTTGGAGCTGCTAAGATATGTCAGTATTACTAAATCTTTTTCTAACAGGAACTCCTATTTATATATATGTAGCATGTTTGTTTCCTTAATCCACATGCTTAACTATTTTAATAAGTATTAAATCTCCACTGACACTTTCCTGCCCCTTCACTCAGCTTATCCAAGCCTTTCTACAGAGAAAAAAAACAGTTTAGTGTCATTGGCAAAGAATAAGACACTCCTTTCAATAACCACTTCAAAATCATTAATAAACAAATGAAAAAGCACCGGGCCAAGGACTGAACCTTGTGGCACACATGGCCGGATTTCTCATAAGGCAGAGTAGGCATGTGCCTACATGTGCACCCCACAGAGGGGTGCTTGTCATTGGGACCCGTTTTTTTTTAAATTTATTTATTTATTTATTTTTTTAATTATCCTTGCAGCATTCGCTAACCCCCCCACCCGGTCAGGTCTGCTCCTCCTTCGGCACAGACCTCTAGCAGCTGAGCTCCCTCGTGAGCTCTTTAGTAATGCAGAGCGCTGGGAGATGACATAATCTCCAAGCACTCTGCATTACTGAAGAGAAGACCGCGGGGGAGCTTCAGCAGCTACAGGACTGTGCAAAAGGAGGCACAGACCTCTCCTGCCATGCCGCTGGACCACCAGGAAGGAGGCAGGAAATGGACAATGGGGGGGCAATGTGAGGGGAATGTGGAGCTGATGGGGGGCAAGTTGGAGCTGATGGGGGTCAGTGTGAGGGCAAAGTGGAGATGATGGGGGCAATGTGAGGGCAATATGGAGCTGATGGGGGCAATGTGAGGGCAATATAGAGCTAATGGAGGCAATATGGAGATGATGAGGGCAATGTGAGGGCAATATGGATCTGATGGGGGCAATATAGAGCTGATGGGGGCAATATGGAGCTGATGCTGGCAATGTGAGGGCAATGTGGAGATGATGGAGAAATATGGAGCTGATGGGGGGCAATGTGAGAGCAATAAGGAGATGGGGCAATGTGGAGATGATGGGGGCAATATGAGTGCAATATGGATCTGATGGGGCAATATGGAGCTAATGAGGGCAATATGGAGCTGATGGGGGGCAATGTGAGGGCAATATGGAGATGATGGGAGGGCAGTGTGGTGATTGGGAGCATTGTGGGGGTCTCCAGTGGAGATGGCCAATGGGGGGGGGCTTCAGATTTCTGTGCCTACAGGCTCCTGAGATTTAAATCCCTGGTGGCACGTCACTTACAACTTTAGACTAACCTGAAAAAGTTCAATTTCCAACAACTCTCTGCATTCTATAATTTAACCAGTTTTCTATCTATGCACATCACCTTTTTTAATTTATGTAGTAACCTACTGTAAAGCATAGTATACTATATCAATAGCAATATCCTTGTCCAGGTTACTACTTACCATAGTAACTTAGTTGATGATGTTGAAAAATAGACATATGTCCATCAAGTTCAGCTTATGACATATCACCACTGTTGATCCTGAAGACAGCAAAAAAAAAATAAATAATTGAAGCTGTTCCTAAATAACCCCCAAGTGGGTCAAAAGATTCCTTTCTGATTCCAAATGGCAGTCAGATATTTCCCTGCATTAGATCTTGCGCCTTTTTGAATAATGGTACTACATCAGCTTTCTTCCCATCATAGAGCACTATGCCTCATGATAGTGAATCATTAAATATTAAGTTTAATGGTCTTTGTATTACTGAACTAAGTTCCTTAAGTACCCTTGGGTGTATGTGATCATGTCCAGGTGCTTTATTAACCATAACCTTGTCTAGTCTATTTTAGACTTTGTCCACAATAAGCCATGTACATGATGACGACAAATATGTGATTCTTTCTGTTTGGCAATTGTTGCTTCCTTTGTATATGCAGAAGAAATTAATGTGTACCTTGAATAATTGCTTGTTTGTAGATTCTTTTAAATTCTTTATATTTATTAAATAATGCATCTGACCCTTTTGACTTAAACTGTTTTAAAGCCTGCTTCTTATTTCTCATTTTCCTGCAAATCTCTTTATTAAGCCACATTGGTCTTAACTTGCTCCTCTCGTATTTATTACCCAATGGGATATATTGACATGAATATTTATCTAAGAGTATTATAAACAAATTCCATCTTGTGTGTGCATTTTTATCCTTGAATATTTTATCCCTTTGAATGTATTTTAATACTGCTTTTAGCATTATAAAATTAGCCTTTTTAAATTTGAATGTTTTGGTTAAACTCTTGCTAATTGGTTTCTCTTAACACATTTCAAAAGATACTATCTTGTGTTCACTGCTGTTTAAATGTTCCCTTTCCTGTATATTGGTTACTATTTCAGATTTTTTAGACCATTAGGTTCAGCAAAACCGCATTACTAGTTGTCTCCTCTACAAGTTGGGACATGAAATTATCATTAACCATACTTACAAAATGATTTCCCTTTGTTGCACTGAGTCATATTTTTCCAGTCAAATTCAGGGTAGTTGACATCTCTCATATGATTGTTTTTCCTAACTGAGAAGCCTTTTCCATTTGCCGTAACAGCTGGTCTTCATCAAACTCCCCAATATTAGGTGGTTTGTAGCAAATTCCCAATAGCCCCTTATTGACTGGTGATGTGCCAGGACAGTCACCAGTGTATGTGCCTTAAGGACCGGTGACAGTCCTGGCACATCATGAGTTAAATGATCACGCACTGTGATCATGCTGGGAAGCTGAAAATGACTGTTCCAGGACTGGAGCAGTCAGTTTTAGGCTTTCCCCATTTTGCTAGTACATGTGATCACTGCTACAGCGATCACATGTACTGGTTGAGTCAATGACAGAGGCAATGTATTCTGTACATTGCCTATGTCACTGTCCTCTGTCTCTCTATTCCTCACTGTGATAGTAAGGAAGAGAGAAGCAGAGAATAGACATAAAATAAAAATAGCCAAATAGGGGGAAAAACGTTACTAAAATTGCTAGAGGGGTACAGAACTCATTGCAAAGCAAAGCATTCCGTTCCCTTATGGCACTCAAAGGGTTAACTTCTTCCTTATCATACTAACAGAACAGTAAATTAGTTTGCCAGTTCTTCATAAAACCATGCATACTCCTACCAATAATATCTTACTCACTTTGCAAATCAAAGTCACCGGTCTTTAATTTCGTGGTTTAGATCTTGTCCCCTTTTTAAATAATAGTATTACATCTTTTCTCCTTCAGTCTCGGGATACTATGCCTGATGAGAGTGCATCAATACATTTTAAATATATTGACTTGCTTTTGCTGTAAGCTCCTTGAATACCTTTGAGTGAGTGCTATCAGGTTCAGGTGCTTTATTCACCATAACCTTTTCTACTATATACGTGATGAACGAAATTCCATGAATCTCCCTGTTTACACATCTCCTGCCACTGTTCATTCCTTCTTTTATTCATACAAAAAGGATGTTTAAGTTGTCAACCATTGCTTTATCCTCATTAATGGATTCCCCTGTCTCATTTTTAAGGAGGGCAATTAATCTTTTGGTCATTTATATACTTATATAAATGTTTAGGACTTTTTTTTGCTTTCTTTTGCAATACTTTGCTCATTTTTAATTTTAGCTAGCCTAATTGTTTGTTTGCAGATTCTATTGCATTCTTTATATTTTTTAAATTAAGTTTCTAACCATTTCAACTTAAACAGTTTAAATGAATGATTCTTGCCTCTTATTTCCCTGCAAACCTCTTTGTTAAGCCACACTGGTCTTCATTTATCCATCTTATATTTATATTCCACAAAGGTATATATATATTAACATGCATATTTACCCAAGAGCATTTTACACAAATTCCATATTTTTCCGGCATTTTTATCTTTGAATATTACATCACACTGAATGTCCTTAAATACTGATTTTAGCATTGTAAAAATAGCCTTTTTTAAATGTAATGTTGTGGTTAAACCCTTGCTAATGGTTTTCTTATAATACAATATAAAGGATATCATACTGTGGTCACTGCTGCCTAAACGTTCCCTTACCTGTATAATATTTACCATTTCAGAACTGTTTGAGAGCACTAGGTACAGTAAGGCCTAGTTTCTAGTAGAGTCCTTTACAAGCTGGGACAGGAGATTGTCATTAAGCATACTTAGAAAACTATTTCTCTTTTTTTGTGCTGGAAGTAATGTTTCTCCAGTCAATTTCATGGTAATTGAAATCTTCCATATAATTACATTTGCTAACTGAGAAGGTTTTTCCATTTGCAATAGCAGATGGGCGTCTTGAAACTCCCCAACATTAGGTGACTTATAGCAAATGTTTATCTACATCTTTTTATTATGCATGACCCCATTTTGCATGACATCCCACAGGGCCTCTACTTTTTTACTTGACCCTTCATTAATATCTTTCCTTATTCTAAGTTTTAATGCTTACTGACACTCCCACACCTTTTTACTTAACTCTATCCCTCCAAAAAAGTGAATGTCCCTCACAATTGATTGTCCAGTCATCTGTATCATCCAGACAGGTTTCAAGAATATCTATAAGATCATACTGGTCATTCATTGCAATCAGCGGTAGTTCCTCTATCTTAACAGGTACTCTATGAACATTTGCAAAGATATATATTTTATATTACTTCCATTCTGAAGATTTTGCATTCTTTGAAATACTGATTTGCTTTTTATCGTGGTGCAACATAGCTACCTCCCTAGTTGGTGTTCTAGGTGATACCCCTTCTACAGCTGCATGCCCCTCCTCTAATCCAGTTTTCACTTTTACACTGCCTACCCCATTATTGTTTTACCCTCCCCCACTTTCTTAGGTTAAACTTTCCTCAAATCCTCTAACCATCTTAACCCCTAGCACAGTAGCCCTTTCCACTAATGTGAAATTCATCTCTACTATAAAGATTACCCTCAAAGGAAAAGACAGCCCAGTGCTGTAGAAGTTTAACCCCTCCTGCTTACACCAAGTCTTCTTTTACCTTCCTGGTGAACATGTGGCACGGGTATTTCAGAAAATACCACCTTAGATTACCTTTGCTTAAGCTCATGACCTAAATCCCTGAAATCATTCTCCCAATGAATTTGTCAATGCCACCAATATGATAGGTGGGTTTTTGCCCAACCTCTCCCAATAATCTAAGAGCCTAATCTCTATATGATAATATTAGCACCTGGAACATAGAAAACTGTTCAGTTGTAGTGATGCTGGTGACAGATTACCTCATCTGTCTTCCTAATTATGGACTCATCTACCACCATCCAGAATGCTATCAATGCTAGAGGTTTATTCTCCTGGCTGTTAGTGAGAATAGTCCTCTCCAGCAAGGTCGTTCCTTTAGCACTACCCCCAACATCATCATTCATTGTAGCAAATCTGCTAGGCTGATCAAACAGAGCAGTGTCCTCTCTATTCCTCCAGCTTTCCATGATACATGTAACCTATCTAGCTCCCCAGTTCTTCCTACTCCAGCCACCTTCTATTCAGTGATCAGCAACCTCCCTCAGTGTTGCAACTTGTCTCTCCATATCTCTAACTTGAGCTTCTAAAGAGGCTACTTGCTCATATCTACCACAAAGGTATAAACCATGGAATGTGTGAATATATATGGAAGCTTGTAGACTGACAATCAAACTAAAACTCATTATCCTAGTTACTGCAAGTTAAAAAGGCAGGAAAAAATTTACAATTAAGTTAAAAATGTTTGCTTCCCTGTTTAACCCTGTGTTTCACTTCTCTGTTGTTTAAATTCCCAGCACTTATGCTGCTGCTGCACTTAACCCCACTTCTTCATGATTTATAGATTCAAGTATACACTGTCCATCTGCTTTATACAGCAGAACACCATCAATTTCAACCCAGTAATTAAAAAGAAACACACCCAGACAGCCACTTGCACACAAAACACTTACAAGAGGAGGAAAATAAACTTTTGCTTTTAACCCTTCCATTACCACACTAATACAGAAAAAGTTATTCCAGTTAGCACACACAGAAATGTCCTACAACTGCTAGCTCAAAGAAGTTCCCCTTGCTCTGCTTTATATAGCAGACCGCCAATTACAACACAGTGATCAAAAACACACTCACCACATATTGCAATCACTTCAACACACAACTGCAAGAGGAAAAAAAAATACTTTTATTTTTAATCCTTCATTTATCACACTAACAAAATAGGGTTAGAATAGAAAATGTTATACTAGTTATTGCACACAGAAATAGAAATGCATGCTAAAATAAATGTTCCTTTTAGATATTGGTTGGGATTGTTGCTTAAAAAAAGATACATTTGAGCAGAAATAATGTTTGAATTAAGAATCTCCAAGCAGTGGGAGTACCCTTGCTTTACTCAGCAGAAAGATCACTATGACATCTATTTTTAATATAAATGAAAGCCCAAAGCATACAAATTCAATCCGCATTCTTCCAATGGCAAACAAACATGGTGGGGGGATATTATGGCACACTTTATGTGTATAAGTGCAGACAATAAGCTGTGCTGATGGAAACAACGCATTGCCTTTGTGAAAGACACTATCACTTAAAAACAGTTCACTTTTAAAATGTCAAACACATATGAGCATGCGACGTGAAAGTGCAATAACCAGGTCTCCGGCATGAGAAGCACCGCATCAGAATCTTGCCCAAATCAAAACGGTGAGATTCTTATGCCGCAACCTGAAATGTCGCCTGCATCTATTGCCCATATACCATAAGCTTTAATCCCTTGTGTGCCTTAAATCTCCGTGCACTGATAACCCATGTAATCTCACCCCTGCCTGCCATTGCTTCCCAGCAGCTTCTATCAACAAAGTTTAATGCAGTTGAGGGTCGACTACTTTCACCCCCATTCGTACATCGACCACATTGATTAGCAGTCGAACCTCGTCTATTCTGTTCTCTGTCATCTCAACATTCCTATACAACAACTATGGCTAATACTACAGATACTCTGTTATCCTCTTGATCCCAGTGGGTGGTCGCTGTTCTCTGGGTTGTCATCTGGGGTGAGGGCCGGCTCCTCCGGTCAGCATTAATCTGGCCTTGCGGCCAGTATCTCTAACCCAGCCTAGGCCACAGCAAGGCAACCCAGAGAGTAGCCACTCCCAGCCAATCTCAAACCCTAGTCATCTCTCTCAAGCATCTGGCCCACTGAGTCTTACCTTTCAGTATATCCTGTATTGTCTGCTGTGTTCTAATCGTATTATTATAACAAATAGCAGTCTCTCACCTATTTGTGGTGAAACTAACCAGGCAGCTTATATTGGGCACTTAGTCTTTCAGATCATCACACTCCTCCAATATAAGGAGTTAAAATCAATGTCTATTGTGTATGTGAATAACAGGGAGTTAAAAAAGCAGTTACATTTTAATAGCTGAACTCCAATTAACCTAAATTATTTTACAATTAGAAATACAGGTATATTTTAATAGCTGAACCAAAATTAGAGTAAATTATTGAGCAATTTATGCATTTAGTCTTATTGGTCCAAACAGCCATATAATATTGCTGAGAGCATTAAATGAGCACAAGCCAGGAGGTGGGCAAGTGATAAAATTATGTGGCTGAGTTATCTTATTGCATTAAACAATAGGTCTTCCAGAGATTTGTGTTTGGCTATGTTCACTTGGAATCAACAAACATTTTGTTGTCTCAGATGAATTCCTAATACAAATTATCTGAGAACATTCACTGCTGCTTTCCCCAATACTAGAAATGTCACATTAAGCAGCAGCCGGTGCATTGGGATCACATTTTATATCAAGAACCTTTGCTGTAATGGCTTGGACTGTTTTCTGGTAGAGCACTTTCTTGGCATTCCTCATTGATAGACATTGATGGACAATGAGTTGAGCCAAATGCAAGCGCTGGTTTTCCTTTTCCTGTCTTTTGTTACACTCTCAGATGCTACTATTTGCAACTTTATTGCCATAGGGAAAGTAATAAAATATCACATTGCAGATCAGTATTTGTTTAGTTAAAATGATTTATTTAATATAAACATTATTACAGAAGGCAGAACACATATTAGGCCACATTCAAAAAACAAAAGTGGAATAATTCTGGAGCAAAGCAACTGCAAAATATAGAACAAATATAAATACCAACTGATTTAAATGAGGTTTTTAAAAGACCCAATTAAATCAATGACATTTTTGGGAATTCGTATTTGTTCCTTTTCGTGCAGTTGGTTTGCCCCAGAGTTGTTTATATGGCCTACAATTTGTTACTTAAAGCCCCTTACCGGCTTTGTTTGCTCTCTCTTAACCCTTTGAGTGCCAGAGATGTAACCAACTCATTGCAATGCATTTATGACACTCAAAGGATTAAAGGAGAATGGTGACTTCCAGCTATGTCCTGGATTCTACTGCAGTTGATCATTTTAACAATGGTTTTATCTGCAAATTTCTGAATAGAGTTCATTGGGAAACTGTTAGATAAAACTGGTGAAAACACTTATGACATTCAGTGTAATCTAGGCCTGTATTAGTTAATTTTGGATTATTTAGCAGTGTACATTGTACATCCCAGTGTTGTCTCTTACCTGAACTTTGGCAGTCAGTAAACTGAACCCTATGACTGTCCTCTCAGCTCATTGATAACTAGTGAGGCTGTGCTTACAGTCAGTCAAGCTGCAATACATGTAGCTGCTGCCTCCTTTCAACCAATCATTTAGAATTGCCTGGATGGGACAGCAGGGTACAGGACAGGGAAGCATGTCACGGGGAGGGTTGATTCAGACAGGAAGCATGGGTGTGATAGGGAGGAGCATAAGGTAAAGGGTTATAAAAGGGTTGGCGACAGGAAGTGAACTGTTGTTTGGGGGGATGAGAAGACAAAGGAAGCATGGAGGACCTAGTGTAGCATGGAGGCCCTAGTAAAGCATGGAGGCTGTGAGATGTATATTGTCATCTGTCTGTGAGCTCTTCCTGCATTTCAACTGGTTACCTGCTGCAGGAATACTCCTTTGCTCAATGGTGGACAGTGCTCCTGGGCTTCCCATCTCCCGCTTGGTCTGCCTGCACTTGGATCGTCACCCTCCGCCTGCTGTTTGTTGAGGTGGTGCTGCTGTTCTCTTCCAGTGATGCTGAAGTTATTTCACCTGACTTGCCATGTTGGGTGCGGGCTCAGTTCATCCCGACCCAGCTTTTGGGGGTTGCTTATCATGAGGTAAGTGTGCCAGGCCTCACTTTTGTGTTTTCTTCTCCTCTTCTGCTCTCCTTTCGGCTCTGGTATCTATGCTGCCTTGTGTTTTTTAAGGGTCTACTGTGGTGTCTGTCTGTCTGCAGGTTTCTCCTGTGTTTGCTCTGTTCTGCTTGTTTCGGGTTCCCATTCTCTTGCTCGGGCCCCTCTCCCTTACCCTCCAGTGTCGTTGTCTTTTTTCTCCTTGGTAGTTTGGGGTTATCGGCTGCGCTCACTTGCCTGTTGCCATGTTTTTCTTTGGTCTGTCGGTGTGAGTGTTGTTATGGTGGCTTGTTCTAAATGTATGTTCTTTCCGTCAGCTTCTTTGTGGGCTCTGTTCACGTCTGTTTTCTTCTGGTCTTGATGCATCCATTGTGGTCTTTATCTTTGTCTCCTGTGCATTTTATCTGTTTTGTTCACTATTGCCTTCTGTCTTCTTCTTATGGTATCCCTTGTCATAGTCTTCTTCCCCGATTTTGTCTTCTGCCTCCTGTTTCTGCCATTTGTTTTCCCCTCTTTCATGTTTCCTTAAGGTCTGGCCGCATTGCCCGTGTGTTGCCGCAGTTGAAGAGGTTGGTTTGCCTCTGCCCCGATATCAGCAGCGAATCTCTCCTTTTGTTGGTATCCAATCTTAGGACTTATGGTTCATTGCACTGACATATGTATGCGTGCATATGCATAAATGTGTCATTGTGTATATGTATACATGTGGTGTTGTCTGTTTGTATATGTGTGTACTAGGGGTGTCTTGATTAAAAAAAAAAATGGGCGGTGCCTGTGTGCTATGTTTCTATATGGACGGGTGTTATGTGTATGTGCATGCAAAAATAAAATCAAAACAAAACAAAAAACCCCAGTGGAAGGAGTAGCCGGTGGCCCGATGCCTAGTGCTGTTGGGGATGTTTTGGTGGCTTTTGTGGGGCATCCACGTCTCCTACATGTAACGCTTTCAGAGTTATTGGGGGTCCATGCCTCCCACGTGTCCCATAGTCCTCTTTCCCTCTTTCCACCTGGGTGTCCCTTTGTTTGGGAGATCAGAATGCATGATATGGCTATATCACACTGCTGCTGGGCTACACCTCATAGTCCTGCTTGTTGGTTGCAGTTTATGTGTTTATACCTTTGGCTATGTTAATGGATGCTTTGGGTTTGTTTTCCGCCAGGTGTTCAGTTACTTACAGAGGGTCAATGGGTTATGCGATAATCATACTTTTATTGGTTATTCCACGTCCCACTAACCACCTTGGACGCAGGTGTCCCTGCATGGCCAATTTGACATGTTGAAGGTATGGCCTCTACTGCATGTCCACGGGTTGCCACAGGCTTTGGTCGCTGGCTACTGAGTGATGCCAGGGATTTGAGTAGAGCTCAGAAGTGCAACATATCTTTCCATTTACCATCCCCCAGTTTTCATTGGAAGACAGCTGTGTCTCTTCTCTATCTCCACCTGGGGCGTGGTGCATGTGGCATTGCTGTTCTTTGCTACCTGAGCTATGTAGGGGCTTCTTATGTCTGTCCAGTGTACTGACGGTAGCTGGGTCGCAGCTTAGTACAGTGGTAGAAGGACAGGTACTTCCTTGACGTTGCGTACCAGTGTATGGGATGGTGGTGGTCTTTCTTCGCAGCAGTTGGTCTCCATCGGTGTCTCAGATGGAATGGGCTGGTCTGCTATTTGGGCGCTGCTTGGTGGGGCATGGCGGCCTCTATGACGTACCTCAGACCTTAATGACGCAGCTATTGTTGGCAAGGATGGACTTCAGGATTCTGGATTGCAGTGCTTCATGATTCTGACTTGCAGTGCGAGTCATTATTGAGCATTCCTGGTGGGTTCCAGTGGTGTCCATTTGTGTGGCTTCTGGGGATGGTACTGTGAAACCATATGTCCCTCTCCGCATATTGGGTGCACTGCCGGTGGAACCTGGAGCTGCATGGGGGATCTATGAAGGGACAGGACGGCGCATGTGGCTGCATGGAGTTTTTTATTTGCCCTGATGGTGCTAAGGTGTAGGGGTATTGTTGTCTTCGCAGGCCTCATTTGCTGATGGGACGTGATGGATTATCCTCGGGTGCAGTTGGCACTGCGGGTCTTTTCTGTGACAGTGTATCTCAGATGGGAGTTCACGGCCTGTTGGGTAAACAGAGGGCTTCATTCTGTGGTTCGGATCCAGTCGTGTCAGATGTTACTTTCCTGTGGTGGGTTGTATGGGCTGGCATCCCTTGGGGGGGAAGGCTTCCCGGAAGAGTCACTCACAGGCTGGGCTGCTGCCTGTACGGTACCTGGATGCTCCTGGTGGCTGATAGTGAGGGCGATGCCATAGTGTCCAGTCACGTTTACGGTTGGTAGTTCATTGGTGTAGATCTTCTGTCCTGCTGCAGGTGGGGTATACAATGCAGGTGGAGCTGTGCATCCTGATGCTGCACACGAGGTACATGGCCGTCCTGTCCCCCAGTTGGATGGTGTGTAGTTCCTTCTGTTCCCAGGGTCTACGTTTTCCTACAGCTAGTATCTCTTTTTCTCTACGGTGTATGGTGGAGTCTTTGTTTCAAGGGGGCCTTGTCGGTCCACCTTTGGGTGTGTTTCTGGCTTTAGTTGTATGTGATTGCACGTGGATCCGGGGTTTTGTACTTTGGGGGGTTCATGGTTGGTATGGTGTTTGCTTTGGGATGTGTGGGTTACGGCTGCTGTGCAGGTTTCGCTTCTCCTGTCTTGCTCAGGCACTAGTGCATGAACTATTCTTTGGAAATGTACGTGTCGGTTATGGACAGGTTAGAAGGCGGTTTGAGGATTCAGTGTTTTTTACATGGATGACTTGGTGTGTGTGTCTGTCTCTATCTCTGCTGGTGGGTATGTGATGGTGCAGTATGTTTGGGTGAGGGGTATATCTGTGTGTCTGAGTTGTGTGTTTTGATGTGGAATGGGTATACATACGTAGGAATGGGTGCGTAGGTCTCTTTCTGCTTGGACGTTTGTTATGTCTAGGAGGAGCTTGGTATAGTTTTGTAAGCATGGGTGTTTGGGGGTGTGTATAGGTGTGTTTGTGTCTGGTGCCTCTGATGCTTGTTCATGTTGGTGTGGTATCTGTTTGCTGGTTGATTTGGGTCTGAGCCGTGTTGTTTTTCTGCTTAGTGGCCGCGGTACTCCCTAAGCAGAGGTGGTCCGAGGTCACAAAACAAAAGCAAAAAAGAAAAAAACAAAACAGAAAAAACACAGCTGTAGGAGCACTGTGACATGTTGAGTGTTGTAGGGCTGTTTGGCCTTTTGTTCATTGTGCGGTACGCTTGTGGGTTGCATGGTTGTGCCCCCCCTCCCCCATGGGTCTGGTGTTGGGCGGGGGTCTGGGGAATGGAGTTGAGGTGGTTCTATATGCTGGCTGTTTGCTGGTTTTCAGAGCGTGTTTCCACAGATGGCTTGTTGGTCATTGTCTCTAGTCTTTGATAAAGTGGGTGAGAATGGTCTGTCTGGTGGTTCAGGTATTATGGGGATTTGGGTCACAAAAACAAAACAAAAAAAAAAAGTGGTCTTTTGGTGGAGTACCCTGTTGGGCTCTGGGTTGGCTTTCGTGAGTGTTATGAGTGTTGGTAGGGTTGCAGGCCATAGCTTTGTGGGTGTGGGGGCCCTTCTGGTCCCGGTATGGACAGACGGGCCTTGTGGTGGGGGTCCCGACTGGTCAAGGTATTGACAGTCGTGCCTTGTGGAGGATAGTCCTTACATAGTTTTCAGAGATCGATAACTGGTGTGGGAAAGTTGGAGGTGATGTTACCCATTGAAACTAAAGTGGATGGCCAATAGGGCCATCAGCTATAAGTGCTGAAGAGTGGTAGAGTCAGCTGTAAGTGCTGATGAAGGTTGGAATCAGCTGTAAGTGCTGAAGAGTGGTGGGGTCAGCTGTAAGTGCTGAAGAAGGTTGGGGTCAGCTGTAGTGCAGAAGAATGTGGTTATTCTAGCATGAGCACGGGCAATTAGCAAGGATTGCCAATTAATGACTGAGTATTGATTAATGATTATTTATTATTGTGGTTGAATAAGAACAATAATTGAATGTGATTGTAAGTAATTAAATAAAGCTATGGTCTGTTATCAAGCCAAAATAGATGTGTCTGTGCTTATTCATGGATCATACCCTCTCGTTTTGACAAGAATTCCCCGGATGGGACCACAGGGTACAGGAAGGGGAAGCATGTCATGGAGAGGGTTGATTCAGGCAGGAAGTGTGGCTGTGATAGGGGGGAGCATAGGGTAAAGAGTTATAAAAGGGTTGGAGACAGGAAGCGAACTGCTGCTCTCCTGATCAGCCGCGGCGCAGGCAGTCTGTACAGTGCATGACTGCAGCGCACGCAGCCATCTGTACTGTGCATGACAGCTTCTGACAAACATACATTAGCGAATTATTATATAGGATATCTGTGCTCCATGTGAAGGATTACATTGGTAATGTTCTCTTCTGTTACTGACATTGTTAAGGTTGAAAAATGATATGATTCCACCAAATTCAACCTCTCCTATTGTTGCTCTTGAGGAATTAAAACACATATAATATTTCTTTGTTTCTCTAAAATAGCAGTCTGTTTTATCCCTGGGTAAATATTCTACCTGTGTCGAAAAAATGGTCATAACTGCTGTTTTTAACATATCTACATATGCAAAAACAGACTTCCAAGACAATGAATTCTAAATCCTTACTCCACGGAAAAGCATTTCTCCCAACAGTGTGGGGGACCTGGGAGTTACTTGGAGGCGTTAGGGAAGGAATATTAAATTACTATTGAGGCTAAGCTAACATTGCTTTCATGTTACTTTTGAAGAAAATAATAATAAAACAAACAAAAGAACAGGCAATCTTTTTATGTACTGTGACATAATTTGTTAAATCTCATTATTAATAGTAGATAACTTAATTTGATGTCTCAAGCACCTTGCCTTTAAATGAATACTGCTGTAGAAAAAGAAAGTATCAGCAGATACTTTATTTTTTTATCATACAGTGGCAATCAGCAATATTAATTGAATAGAGCCCATTATGTATTACATTTTAGTAGCATATACCATTTTAAAGGTATCATTACTAACAAGGGCAACTTGCAGCTAATTGTATTTGTGAAGTGAATGTCAGAATGAATGCCTTAAAACTATTCAAAAAGTATGTTTTTACTTAAAAAGTTGCAGTTGCCATTGAAGCATTATTATGTTCATCGATTATGCCTTTTGTCTTGATTCCATAATCAGATTTAAACAATGACCAACAGCAACTAGATATCATCTAACAGCTATAATATAAACTTTTCAATCATTTTATGGCCTGTCATAAAGGAGACATTTAGGATATAGTGTTGCTTGCCCTTAATATAGGGGGTATAGAGAAACCCACTTTCATACTTGGCATATGCCAGCGTTCACTAAAATATCAGCATTCAGAATTACCTTGGCTTAAAGAACTGTATATGGCAAACTGCCACATCACTTGAAAATAGCATTACATGACAATGTTAGTGGCACAGTCATTACTCTTATGGCACAATGGATGGAATGGAATAGTTACAGTACAAAGATCTTTCAAAAAGATGAGTTTCAAATTATGTTAGACCTTGTGAGAAGGCTGTGAATGGTCATATAGAACATTTAAAGCAAAGAACAGTGTCATTTTGCCTAGGTTGTTTTGAGGCTCAGTTGATCAACTACTGAATGTGTTCAGAATATCTCTCCAAGGAATACAGATGATAAATTCTAATTCTATAGTATTAGACAAACATTAATTTGATGTTTAAAGGGATAGTAATACTTCGTTTTAACTTTATTTTATTTTGTAGGCATTAAAAAAATATGAAGAATGATATAAGTCTTATCTCTCAAACCTTTATGGTTTAAGAGATATTCACAAGCAAAGTTTCCCCCTCCAGCCCCTTTTTCCTAGTGTAAGCCATCTCTTCTCAGATGTGAATCTGGTTGTAAGACCAGACAGAGAACAGAAGGGGACAATCTTCTTTGTATGAAAAGAATGAAAGCCCTTCCCCCCTTGACAAGTTATTCAGCTTTTTCCCTTATCTTAACTGAAGATTGTCCCTCTCTGCAGTCTACCTGGGCACCTCCCTTCTGCTTTGGCTGAACGGGGGGGATACTTTGCTTGTGAATATCTCTTAAACCATAAAGGTTTGAGAAATAAGACTTATATCGTTCTTCATGTTTTTTTAATGCCTACAAAATAAAATAAAGATAAAACAAAGTATTACTATCCCTTTAAGAAAAATGTAGTAAATGTGTTAATAGATTTAAGAATCAGTTAAATGGAGTTCAACAGGCTTCTGTTTAGATGATTCACAGTCTGGAATTTTCAGGGGTGCCCCTATCTTTTATTTCATTTGCTGAGGGCATAATAGAGGGCAGATATACATAAATATTAGTTATTTGTGGATACGAATAGGAAAAACAGTACATTGTGCATAATAATTTCCATAAATATACATCACAAACTTAAAATTACATTTTTTTCAAACTATTCATAGAAAAAAATGGACGTTGTAAGTGAATGCCCAAACCACATCAAAGTGCCATGACACACTGGTTGAGAACAACTGATTTAAATTAATATGTCTAGCTACCTAAAGAGTCAGAGCTTAGTCTAGAACAGGGCTGTCCAAGTTCAGTCCTCTAGGGCCATCAACAGTACAGGATTTAACGATTTCCCTGATTAAGCACAGGTGACTCAGTCACAATGCATGAACCACTGACTAACTCACCTGTGCTCAAGCAGGGAAATCCTTATATCCAGGCCTGTTGGTGATGCTTGAGGACTGATCTTGGGCAGCCCTGGTCTAGAATATAGTAACAAAGGTGCTTAGTTATGTAGTTCTCAAACTTTGGCATTTTGTGTCCAAGATTAAAAATTGCAGGACATGTATGTTGCTAGACTGGGGTCCACCAGCTATTATTCGTAACATATGGAGCACTCCAGTGCACTTTCTTTACTGTCCTAATACTCCTACCAATGTTTTCTGCTGTGGAGATAATTGCACGTTGCATTTATATCCCTGCTTTTAGTGTACCAGCTGCCTTCACTACATACACTTTAGATAGCAATGGAGAGATCCTCCTAGCCAGTTTATTGATATATAAATTGAGGGCTGTGGAACAAACTTCATTACCAGAGTCACAAGCATGCTGCATGGCAGATCATTTAATTGTGAATTGAGCCACATATAATAAAGGGAGCAGGTATTGTCAGGAAAGACAGCACCCATACAGAAGTACAGAGGAGTTTCCTGAATATCAGGAGACCCCAAATCTAACAGCATACACTGTACTCATAGTGCTGAGTGTCCTGTATGCTGCATGGAATAATACTGGCACAGACTAGTGTGTGAGAACTCCCTAATCTCCCTCCAATCTTTTCTGCTGCAGAGATAGTGATAGGTTGTAATTCCAGACCTTTCCTCCAGCCTATCAGAAGGTACCCAAGTACAAAGGAAATTTGACATGAGCATGTCTTTCAGAGCTTTTACCCTGTCTCTATATAGATGGAGGCTTTTTTGTTTTGCACAGACCACCTCCCTGTATTTCCTGGAGCTATCAAACTTAATAGACAAACATCAGGTCTTGAAGCTCTGGGCAATACTGGGTGGCGTTCTGTGCAAGGCATGCTGTTGTAAAGTGTCTATGACTAATCAGATTTGAAGGCAGGTCTGGTGAGCAAATATTGATTAAACTATAGCTAAAAATCATCTTACAGTAATGTTCAGGGAGTGTCAAGTAACCAGGGGCTGGGCCCACAATGCTGTGGTGTGGCCACCACTGGTCAGAGGAGATGTGTGAGGTGAAGTTCCAAAGTGGAAGTGAGAAAAGCAAGGTCATGCTGGGAAAGATGATAGTAGTTGTGTCAGAGTCAGTAGTTAAGGCACAAGATCTGGGTTTGTGGAGTTCAATCATGATTGAATTATCTAAACAGAAGGTCAGGGCATGGGGAACTCTCTAGCATTCAGGGAGTTATAAGTCATACTTGAGGTCTAGTTCACAAGGTTCTTTTCAATGCGATGTTTTCAGCTCCTCAAAAACGTCAGGTAGTAAAATTCATTGGATTGTATGAGGCTATTCAAATGAGCATTATTCAGAGTGCACTATGCAGGCCAGCACAGTTTGCCGAACATTTTGTGTGTTTATTTGTATGTGCACCATTGGAAGTATACAATGGGTTTTCATGGACACATATTAACATTGTGAGTTTTAATATTTTAGTACACAGTCGAAACTACATTGTATCATCACTGCTACTTCCCATAACAGAACCATGCTGATAAATAACACCATTAAGCCATGATATACTGTATGTAGATTAAGGAAGGTTCCAAACATGCAATTCCTGCAGAACGTGCAGTTTTATGCTTTTTTTCTGATAACATTGTATTTCCCTCACTGAGTTGAGAGCTTCCCCCGCACATTCCCACCATGCTAAAGTATAAAAAATGGGGTGTTAGTTTACCACATATTGTCAATCTGTGTTTTGGAGTGAATGATAGAGGTCTAGAGCAGTTTAGTGTTCTCAGCAAGGGTGCTATGGCACTTTGGTGTGTCATGGACATCCATTTAGACTTTGAAAAGAAAGTTAGAATTATGCTATTATGGCTGTGAAACCTAAGAGTAACAGCATATTTATTTACTGTACATTTCCTTATGCCCGTAATAAATTGCACAGCGTAATGTGTACTGGTGCCTTGAGCAAAAAAAAAAAAAGGATTGCAGAGAGGCAAATAGTGTGAACTGGAGTTACAGTTGTTGTCAGGGTGTCAGCAAAAAGGATGAAATGAGAATAACATAAATAAACAAATAAAGATTTTGTCTGGTAAGTGTATCACAGTCTCCCTTGGGCTATCCTGTGCTTCCTTACCTCTGTATGGCCGCCGGCCGGCATGGCCTCTGGCTACTTCCTCATTGCTACATCAGGTAACAGGCACTAGCACGGATGCCTATTCTGGGTGGCCTAATTGGGTCCCACCTCCTTCTGCTCCTTTATAAACCTCCCTGTGCTTGAGAGTCATTGCCCTTACGTGGTGTTCCTGTTAGTTACTCTTGTGCTCCATTGTGACCTGTGCTTATCTGAGAATCTGCTCTGTGTATGACCCCGGCTTGTCTGACTACCCACATCGGTTCTGACCTGTGGCTGTGGCTGACTAACCCGCTCCTTGTTAACCCAGGCTTGTCTGATTACCCACCTCAGTTCTGACCTGTGGCTCTGGCTGACTACTCGCTCCATATACTCCTAGCCTGCCTGACCATTAGCCTCTGTGTCCTGCGGCTCTGTCCGACCCTTGTGCCATATTCCCTTTGGTCTCCGGTAGCTCTCAGTACTGCAGTGCGTAGCACGGTGTGCAGCTCCGGCTAGGAGTTTGGGCCCTATCATCCGGTGGTCTGAGGTTATGTGGGATATTATCATCGCTATATCTCATATATTATTATCACTGTATATTCCAAAGATGGTGGTTATATTTTATTACTGTGTCTGTCCTTCTTTGCCTGATTACCGTGACAGCACGTAAGGGCCATGTCAAATGAAGGTACAGGCAGTCCACCTAATCAGAGCATCCTAACCAGGATGGATTCTCAAGACCAGAGAATTGACCAATTGTCTTTTGCTATGCAGACTCTACCCCAAAGATATGATGGGGAACCTGCTATGTGTCGAGGTTCCTTCATCAGCTCGGAATTTTTTTAGATATGGTACCCCACGCATTTCCTACTGAGTGAAGTAAGGTGGGACTCCTGATCTCCCTTCTATCCGGCAAGGCACTGGCCTGGGCGAATCCACTATGGGAGACGGAGAAGCCCATAATCCACAATTTCACAGAATTTGTAGGCTCGTTTCGGAGAGTCTTTGGCATTCCTGGGAGTGCTACCTCTGCTGCCAAACGACTGATGACAATAAGGCAGGGCGCACATACTGTACCGGACTATGCTACTAAATTCCACACTCTGGAGGTGGTGGTTGGTTGGAACAATGAAGCCCTAGTTGCCGCATTCTCCCAGGGCTTGTGTCACACAATTAAGGATGAGATGGCAGCCCGGGAACTGCCTGGTGATCTGGAGGAATTGATCTCAGTCACCATCCTGTTAGACACAAGAAACTGGGGCATAAAACTTTACCCCGGTTGGCACCTAGTTTCTCAGGCCCACCCTGTCCTCCCTCACCTCCCACACATCCTAATTCTGACCCCGCCAGGGGGGAACCTATGCAGCTAGGCTTTAAACGCCTTTATGAAGAGGAGAGGGCTTGGCGCAGTAGGAGGGGCCTTTGCTTATACTGTGGGGAACCTGACCTTTTGTTGAGTGCTTGCCCTATTTGGCCTGGAAAACGCTCGCAACTAGTGTCAAGTAGGGGACAGACCCTGGGTGGAATTTCACAGTCCTCAGAGGCAGTAATGGACAAGCTGATTTTTGAAGTCATACTATCTTGGGCCGAGTCTTCTGTGTTGACTCCGGCACTACTGGACTCAGGGGCCGCTGGGTTTTTCATTGATGCAGACTTCACGGCCAATCACGCTATTCTGTTGTTGCCTTGCTCCTCTCTTTTGGCCATTGAGGCTATTGACGGCACACCTCTACAGCTGGTACAAGTTACTTATGAGACTCATCCCTTGTCTCTGAGGGTAGGGGCACTCCATGTGGAGACACAGCAGTTCCAGGTGATACATTCCCCCCATCATGCCATCATTCTGGGGTTTCCATGGCTGAAGACTCACAACCCTAGAACTGATTGGCAAACCTGTGATATCCTGTCGTGGTCATCTCTATGTGCGAGGTCTTGCCTCCAGCAGCCTACGAGAATATTGTGTACCTCTACCTTGTTTCCTGCTGAGTATCAGGCCTACAAAGAGGTATTTAATAAGGTAGAGGCCAGTACATTGCTGCCACACAGGCCCTACAATTGCATTGTTGGTCTGGTACCAGGGACCAGACCTCCTAGGGGCCGAGTTTATCCCTTGTCGGTGGAGGAGAACAAGGCCATGGAGGACTATGTGGAAGACGCCCTAGCTAGGGGCATTATTTGGAAGTCTTCCTTCCCTGAGGGCACAGGCTTCTTTTTCGGTAAGAAAAAAGATGGGGCGCTCAGACCATATATTGATTTCAGGGACCTACATAAGCTAATGGTAAAGAACGCTTATCCTATACCATTGATCACAGAGCTATTTGATTGTATCAAAGGCTCGACAGTTTTCACAAAACGTGACTTGAGGGTTGAATACAACTTGGTATGAATAAGAGAGGGCAATGAATGGAAGACAGCATTTAACACTCGGACCGGGCAGTATGAGTATTTGTTTACACCTTTCGGATTGTGCAATGCTCTGGCTGTCTTCCAGGAGTTCATTAATGACGTTTTAAGAGACCTACTCCAGAGCTGTGTTGTAGTTTATTTGGATGTTATACTCATCCATTCTCCTACGTTGGAGCCACATAGAGCAGATGTAGCCTCGGTTCTACAACTGCTAAGAGAGAACAAGTTCTGCAAATTAGAGAAATTTGAATTCCACAAATCCTAGGCAACCTTCTTGGGATACGTGATTTCATCCACTGGTCTGTACATGGATCCGTAAAAACTGTCTGCTGTCTTGCTGTGGTTGCTTCCCATCGGGCTAAGATCCATATAAAGTTTCCTGAGCGTCACTCATTATTACAGAAAGTTTATACGAAACTTTTCCTCAGTTGTGAAGCCACTCACTGACATGACTCAGAAGGGAGCTAATCCTTCAGTTGGGCACCTGAAGCATTTCAGGTTTTTGAAGATTTGAAGTCCACCTTTGCGAAGGCCCCGATATTGGCCAACCTGAACCCCTCCCTGCCATTTACATTGGAGGTGGATGCCTCAGAGTCAGGTGTGCGCATTGCTGCCCCAGCGCGCGGGCCCTGGTAAACCACTGCTGCCATGTGGCTTTTTCTCTAAAAACCTGTCCAAGGCTGACAGTGTATATGATGTGGCGATCGGGAATTGCTCGCCATTATCTTGGCCTTGAAAGAATGACGTTATCTGCTGGAGGGCCCAGTGGTTCCAATCCTAATACTGACAGAACACAAAAACCTCACATATTTATTGGAGGCTAAGAGGATGTCTTCACGTCAAGCCAGATTGGCCCTCTTCCTTTCGAGGTTTAATTTTGTGGTTTCCTACCTTCCTGGTACCAAAGATATTAGAGCGGATGTTATCTTTGACAATTTGGGTCCGAGTCTCAGGAGGAGTCTCTTCCTGTGCCTGTTATTCATCCCGACCGCATCTTGGCTACAATATTCACCAGTATTACATCTCCACTGGGTGAGGAGATTTTGGTTGCCTAAGCTTCCGCCCAGGCAGAAAGACCTAATGGGAGATGGTTTGTGCCCGAATCCCTCCGTACCAGACTTCTGGAGACATACCATTCCTCTAAGGCTGCAGGACATGTTGGTAGAGACCAACTGATATGGTCGATGTCCAGATTCTTTTGGTGGCCCAGCATGAGGGCAGACTGTTCAGCATTTGTTTCAACATGTTCCACTTGTCCGTGGACTAAGACTCCTCTTCACCTGCTGGTCGGCCTCCTGCAGCCCATCTCGAATTGGGAGCGTCCATGGTCTCACGTGTCAATTGACTTTATGGTTGAGTTGCCAAGCTTTGAGGGTTACACAGTCATTGTTATGATCATGGATAGATTTTCAAAGATGGCCCATTTTGTGCCACTTAAGGGACTCCCATCCTCCAAGGAGTTGGCAGAGATATTTGTGAAGGAGGTAGTTTGTCTCCATGGTATACCCAAGGTGGTGGTCTCGGATTGCGGGAGACAGTTTGTGTCATGTTTCTGGAGAGCTTTTTGTGGTCAGATGAGGACTTCAGGGGGAAGAGAATAGCCTCTTTATCCTAGTCCTCCACATTGCCCTTCATTGTCTGTGGCAGCTCATAATGTTGCTGCTGTTGCTGCTACTGCCTCAGATTCAGCACTGCAACTTGGATCAGAAGTAAAGCTACTGTTGGCAAGTGGAACCTGTCCTAGTCTCGCATAACTTGTGGACCCCATTCCCACTGTGTCCACAGTGGTCTGTGGCACACTAGCCTGCTCCTCAGCATCCTGTTGCCCTTGCATCTCAGCATCAGAAGGTATTAGAGCAGTTGCAAATTCCTCTAATTCCAAAATGTCATTGCTAGTGGTGGTGGTGGTGATGCCCATCCTCATCCCTATCTCCCATTCCTTCTCAGATTCTGCTAAAAAGGCCATCAATGTCTCTCCCACCCCAGCTTCTCTAGCATCATTACAACCACCACTAGTCCCTATATGCTGTTGTTGCTTCTGCTCTATTTGAGACATCTCACTGCTGCTTGGAGGAAGAGGTGACGAGCAATGTAACAGAGAGTCCCCTGCTGTCACACTTGGCATCATTTTCTGCTTCCCCCCTGAGTACTACAAGAAACACTAGCAGCAGGCAAAATATTGGTGGCAGCAGGTTCAGCACTGGCAGCAGGTTCAGTACTAGCAACAGGTACAACACTAGTGGCGGCAGGATCAGAAATGGTGGCACTGGCAGCAGGGGCAGCACATCTGGCAACAGGTACAACATTAGTGGCTGCAGGAACAGCAATGGTGGCACTGGCAGCAGGGGCAGTACGTCTTGCAGCAGGCACAGGCAGCTACCCTTTTCTCCCTCCCTTCCCATTCCATTTTCTCTCTTCCTTCCCATTCTCTTTCCTCCCTTCCTTCTCTTTTCTCCCTTCCTTCCCATTCCCCTTTCTCCCTTCCCTCTCATTAAATTCCCCAAGATCCCTTGGGGTGATTTAGGGGGACTGGACAGCATTGTTCCAGTACTGCTCACTTCCTCCTCTTCCTGCTCCTCAGACTCAGTGGACACACGATAAGGGTCCTCCCAGTTCCTCTTTTTGCTGCTCATAGTGCTAGGAGACACTATGAGCCTCTCCTGCCTCAATTTTTGCAAAATATCACAAGAGAACAGCACAGCACGTCTATCTCTCTCTGTAGCTGCTTCTAGTGTGTCTGCCTTCAACGAAATCAGAGATTCACCCCATTTCCAATCGGGTAACAGTGATGATAAAATATCCAACGGCTCCACATTGCAAACCACATATAACAGCTGAGTGGTGCTTAATCCTCAGATGACCGCATCACTGTTACCCAATCAGAGACATGGTGAATCTCTCAGAATGTGTATTAGTCAGCTGGTACCTTAGCTGACCACTACAATTGTGAGTACCCATCACTTTATTTGAATATACATATTTGTTTGATTGTATTACAATATTGGACACCCTTTCTTTCTGTTTTCTTCTGTGCATGATGTCTAGCAGGATCTTCAGCACCCTGTTCATACACTGTAATTTTTTTTCTGTAATTTAATATCTGTCATTTCTTCTTATCTTCATTCTTCATTCTTCTTTTCAACATCTCCTTTAGAGATGGGCAAAAGGTCCCATCGTGTTCCTGAAAAAAATCCTCTAAAACCACATGGTTGTCTGATTTTTCGCGGGAAAATATGATTTAAATAAAGCCATTTTTGCCCATTGCCAAACATTTTTTTAGCTATTTTTTCAATGGCTACAAACTTTTCGTCCCTTTAATTACATGATTTTCACCATTTCTCAATGAGAACCTGATGTTTTCCAGGAAGTGAAATACAATACAAGCAGCTACAGAGAGAGGGTGCTAGCTGTTGTGCTGTGAGTTGTTTTGAAAAACTGAGGCAGGAGAGGCTCATAGTGACTGCTATTATTATGAGCAAGTAGAATAAAAATAAAAGGAGAAGCTGGAAGTATCGTTGTGCATCCAGTGAGTCTGAGGAGGAGGAAGTGACCACTACCAGCATAAAGGGGTCTGGATGCCCTGATTCCCCAGACCCAGTGATGGCCAGTAACACTACATCATCTCTAGGGATCTTGGTGCATTTTGTGTTATGAGCAGAGGAAGAAGAGGGTAATTGTGAAAGCAGGATAGGCCAGCTGCCTGTGCCTGCTTCCAGTGCTGTGACTGCTGCCAGTGCTGCACCTGCTAGGGTGTCTTGTGATTCTCTGTGGGGGGGAGGAGATGATGCCAAGTGTGACAGCAGGGGACCCTAACTCACACTTGCCATCCCCAAGCAGTCCCGCCACTACTACTACAACTAAGATGGTCCAACAGCTACAGACTCAGAGTGTTAGGGAGGGGGTGATCATACTACTAGTGAGGAGGAAGGCTCAGGGACTGAAATTGATGTGGTAGGTGTTAGTAGTAGTAATAGTGATGGGGAAGCTGCTGGTGGGAGTAGTGTTACCACACTAGTTCGTCCTACCAATGCTGAGGTGGTAGGGGAAGTAATGCAGTGCAGCCAGACTGCTGGTCATGGGAGCCCACAACATTCTCCTGACCCTGGGAGTCCCCTTACCCCAATGACATTGTCTAGGTGCTGAAGAAGGCACAGTTGTTGCCTAGGAGCAATAAAAACACAACCACCTGTCACTGACTGTCAATAATAATACAAGGAACAAGTACAGTTATTGAACTCCACCTTTATTAAATAAGAATAGATAAAATGAAATAGCAAAGCAGACAAAACCCTCAGAGTGAGAGCGGGCCCAGAACCAGACTGGTTCTTACCAGAAATAGTAGACTGCTTAAGAGGGTCCCAAAATGGAGGTAGCCAAGAACCGGGGATGTGACTCAGCCAAATACTAGGATAGGAACAGGTGGCGAGTACCAGGGTTAAGACCCAGCCAATCACTAGTACAAGACCAGGTAGCGACAAGGCCCTAAGGCCAAAGGAGTAGTACTAGGCCAGAGCCACGGTCTGCAGCAGAGTGGATAGTCAAACTAAGCCAGGGGTCATAAACGGAGTGAATAGCCAGCCAGAGCCACAGGTCAGCACCAGAATGAATAGTCAGACTAAGCTAGGGGTCATACACACAGTGGATAGACAGCCAGAGCCACAGGTCAGTACCAGAATGGATAGTCAGATTAAGCCAGGGGTCATACATGGAGCGGGTAGTCAGCCAGAGCTACAGGTCAGTACCAGAATGGATAATCAGACTAAGCCATGGGTTATACACTGAGATCAAGCGTAGGACACAAGAAACCTATTGCAATGGAAACCAACGTAAGGGCGAATGACTTAGGAGTCCAGGCAGATTATAAACAGGTAGGGCAGAGGAGGTGAAGCACATAATAAGGCCGCTATTACCTTAAAAGTGGTGTGCCAATCACTAGTACAAGACCAGGTAGAGACAAGGCCCTAACGCCAAAGGAGTAGCACTAGGCCAGAGCCACGGTCTGCACCAGAATGGATAGTCAAACTAAGTATCATGATGCCCGTGCTCCCTTGTTTTTGCTTTCTGTCAGTTATCCTGTGTAATGCTCTTATTGGTTGCCCTGTGTTGAGCCCGCCCAGTATGGCCTTTATATACTGGGCTCCTGCACCCACACGGTGCCCTTTCGTGGTGTTCCTGTACCAGTGCTAACCAACTGCTCAGTGTTCCCAGTGTACCGACTTGGCCTACCTGACTACTCTTCAGTTCCTGCTCCTGTGTACCGACCCGGATTGCCTGACTACTCTTCAGTATCTGCTCCTGTGTATCGACCCGGCCTGGCTGACGTTCCTGCTCCTGTGTACCGACCCGGACCGGCTGACGTTCCTGCTCCTGTGTTCTTATCCGGCCTGGCTGACGTTCCTGTTCCTGTGCACCGACCCAGCTTGATCGACATTCCTGCTTCCTCTGTCCTTGTCACCGCGTCACTCTGACAGTCCGGTTACCATTGGCTTGTACTCCGTTACTGCTCCGGCAGGTTGCCAGTGTTGTCTCAGTTACTGCTCCGGCAGAGCGCCTCTGGCCTAGTCCTCCGTTACTGTCATACCGGTTGCAAGTGTTGCCTCCGTGATTGCTCCGGTATAGTGCCATTGGCTTTTCCTCCGCTACTGCTCTGGCAGGTTGCCAGTGTTGTCTCAGTTACTGCTCCAGCAGAGCGCCTCTGGCCTAGTCCTCCGTTACTATCATACCGGTTGCAAGTGTTGCCTCCGTGATTGCTCCAGTAAAGTGCCATTGGCTTGTCCTCTGCTACTGCTCCGGCAGGTTGCCAATGTTGTCTCAGTTACTGCTCCGGCAGAGCGCCTCTGGCCTAGTCCTTCGTTACTGTCATACCGGTTGCAAATGTTGCATCCGTGATTGCTCTGGTAAAGTGCCATTGGCTTGTCCTCTGCTACTGCTCCGGCAGGTTGCCAGTGTTGTCTCAGTTGCTGCTCCGGCAGAGCGCCTCTGGCTTAGTCCTCCGTTACTGTCATACCGGTTGCAAGTGTGTACCTCCGTGATTGCTCCGGTAGTGCTCATTCTACCTCAGTTGAGCTCTGACAGTTCACGTATGTTTGCTGACCTTGGCTTGTTAAAGTATCATTCCAGTACCTTCACACATGGGACTGCTTACCATCATTTATGAACTTTAAAATTCCCGCAGTACCGGAATCCTGGAAACCTACTTCTCTTGCCTGATCTGTGTCAGTATATACTGTCTGTACCTTCATGTTATGCTGGACCTGTGTGAGCATTGAATATTTACCTGTCGTGTGTCTGTACTATACTGTCATATACTACTGGACCCTTGAGGGTTCTTACTGTATTGTTTTATTCAATAAAACTGTGTTTTTATCCTAACCACTGTGTCTGTGAGTCAAACAAACCGTTACACTAAGCCAGGGGTCATAAATGGAGTGAATAGCCAGCCAGAGCCACAGGTCAGTACCAGAATGGATAATCAGACTAAGCCATGGTTCATACACGCAGATCAAGCGTAGGACACAAGAAATCTACTGCACTGGAAAACAAAGTAAGGGAGAATGACTTAGGTGTCCAGGCATATTATACACAGGTAGGGCAGAGGAGGTGGAGCACATAATAAGGCCCCTATTACCTTAAAAGGGGTGCACGCATCACTGGAGGATTACCAAGATGACGCGTGTGCACCCGAGATGCTGACCAAATGTGGAAGTCATCCACAAGAAGACGCTGCATGACAGCTGCGAGGAAAGGGAAGTGACCGGCCCCATCGAACCGGATGCCAGGAGAGGATGCCGAAGCAGCCGGCTGCAGGTAGGACACTCTGACAGTACCCACCCCTCAAGGACCCCTCCTCTGTGGAAAAGGCTGTGGTTTCTGCAGAAAACAGGAATGAAAACTCTGAAGGAGGACCGGGTCATGAATATTTCCCTTCGGGACCCAAGAACGTTCTTCTGGCCCATAACCTCTCCAGTGTACCAGATATTGTAAATTGCCCCTGACTCTACGAGAATCCAGAATACTTTGTACCTCATACTGCTCATAATCTTCAACCTTGACGAGGTCAGGACGAACCGCGGCGGAGGTATAATGGTTGCAAATCAATGGATTAAACAAAGGCACATGGAACACGCTGTGAATTCGCATATTAGCTGGGAGATCTAAGGTATATGTGACTGGATTGATTCTACAAAGAGCACAGAATGGGCCAACAAAACAGGGAGCTAGTTTCTTACAAGGCACCTGAAGGTTAAGGTTGCGAGAAGATAACCACACTCTCTCTCCCACCTGGAAGGTTGGTGCTGGCAATCGCTTATGGTCCGCCTGCCTTTTTTTCATCACTTTGAGCCATGTACGGTACTCTAAACCCATACCCAAGTGGAACGGAGTTCCCTCAAATGCTCCTCTAGAGCCGGAATATTTTGTGCTTTAAAAGATTCAGGAAGAAAGGCAGGTTGAAAACCATAGTTTATCAGGAATGGGGAACTCTGGGATGAAGAGTTCACAGCACAATTCCGGGCAAACTCCACCCATGGTAACAGGGTAGCCCGGTTATCATGGTGGTTACAAAATATAGCAACGGAGAAATTGTTCCATGGCTTGGTTAGACCTCTCAGCCACAACATTAGGTTGAGGATGGTAAGCCGAGGAGAAAGAGAGTTGGATCCCGATCTGAGCGCAGAAGGACCTCCAAAAAAGGGGAAATGAACTGGCTCTCCCGATCTGAGACTATGACTTTAGCAAAACTCACGGCCAATTCCTGAGTAGAAGGTAGTCTTTTGAGAGGTAAAAAGTGAGCCAATTTAGAAAAACGATCCACTATCATTAGAATGACCTTGTAGTCCTGAGTTCCACCATAAAATCAATGTACAAATGCGACCAAGGACGTTCCCCATTGGGAATGAGTTGAAGGAGATCCACAGGAAGATGTAGTGGTGTTTTACTTTGGGCACAAGTAGGACACGCTGCCACAAATGCGGATCAGTCGGCTTTCAATCTAGGCCACCAAAGAGCTGAGAAATGGACCATATCAGCTGATCTCTCCCAATATGACCAGCTGCCTTAGAAGTGTGATAAGTCTCGAGCAGTCTGGTGCATAAAAGGTCCGGTACAAAGCCACTAGGTTTGTCAACTGGTGCGGAGGCTTGAGAAGCCAAGATCACCTCTCCCAATGGTGAGGTAGTGCTCGTACGTATAGTAGCCAGTATACGGTCGTAAGGAATGATAGGCGTGGGAGTGCTCTCCTCCTTGGAATTCGAGCAAAACTGGCATGATAGGGCATCAGCCCTAATATTCTTTGAGTCAGGAAGGTAAGAAACTATGTTATTGAATCTAGAAAGAAACAAAGCCTACCTGGCCTGTCGTGAAGATAATCTTTTGGCCTCAGACAAATACATAAGATTCTTGTGATCTGTGAGAATAAGAATCAGAGCGCTAGTCCCTTTTCGAGGAGATATCGCCACTCCCTAAGGGCTAAAATAATGGCCAGTAATTCACTGTCACCGATGTCATACAGACTTTCATCACTGAACAGTTTCTTAGAAAAGAACCCACAAGGAAGCAATGCCTCTCCCAGAGCTGAGCACTGAGACAGGAGGGAGCCTACTTCAGCCTCAGAGGCATCAACTTCTAGGGTAAATGGCTAGGTGGGATTCGGGTGGGACAATATCGGAGCCGCTGCAAATGCTGACTTAAGGTTCTCAAAAGCTAGAAGAGCACTGGGGGACCAGTCCGAAGTATTCGCCCCCTTACGAGTCATGTCAGTAAGTGGTTTAACCACTGTAGAAAAGTTCCATATGAACTTCCTATCATAATTGGTAAAACCCAAAAATCATTGTATAGACTTAAGCCCCACGGGAAGGGGCCACTGCAAGACTGCTGATAATTTTTGAGGGTCCATAGCCAAGCCGAATGAGGAGATAACATACCCTAGGAATGTTACCTGATGTCTATAAAATTCGCATTTCTCCAGTTTAAAAAATAAGTTATTCTCCCTTAAGAGTTGTAGCACCATGGACACATCAGAACGATGGGCCTCTAACGTCGGAGAGTGGATAAGACTGTAATCCAGGTAGACAACCATGCAACATTGTAGTAAATCTCTCAGAACATCATTGATGAAATCCTGGAAGACAGCAGGAGCATTACATAGACCAAACGGTATGACCAAATATTCATAATGCCCTCTCCGGGTATTAAATGCCATCTTCCACTCGTGGCCCTCTTTGATTCTAACGAGCTTGTAAGCGGCCCTCAGATCAAGCTTTGTAAAAACCTTTGAACCTTCCAGTCGATCGAACAACTCAGTAATTAAAGGAATGGGGCAGGCATTCTTAACCATCAACTTATTCAACCCTCTGAAGTCAATACAGGGTTGTATCTCCACATCCTTCTTTTTGACAAAAAAGAAGGATGCACCAGCTGGTGAGGTAGACTTGCGGATAATACCTCTGGACAAGGCATCAGGCACGTACTCCTCCATGACCTTATTCTAGTCTACGGACAGTGGGCATACACGGCCCCTGGGAGGCATAGTACCAGGAATCAGGTCAATAGTACAGTCGTATGGCCTATGTATCGGCCTGTACCTTGCTGAATACGTCAGGGAAAGGCAGGTACTCCTCAGGCAGGGCATTGTGGGATGCAGGAGGCAGGAATCACTGAGAAGACAAGGACATAATGTCACAAGTGCGCCAGTCAATCCTAGGGCTATGCGCCTGCAACCAAGGGAACTCAAGGACAATAGCATAATGTGGAGAATTGATCACCTAAAACTGCAGAGTTTCCCTGTGAAGTGCCCCTACCATAAGAGACAAGGGAAGCATCTCATGAGTAATGTGTTAGGGTTGTAGAGGCCTTCCATCTATGGCCTCAATAGCATAAGGGCAGGAGCGGAGCTGCAAAGGAATGGATTGTTTGGCCGCAAACTCAGCATCAATGAAGTAACCGGCAGCACCCGAGTCTAGCAAGGCTAGGGCTACCACCGATGAATTGGCCGAAGAAAGAATAACCTCAAGAATAGGTTTACCCTGTACAACCTCCAGGGATTGAGAAATTACATCCAGGGTCTGTCCACAACAGGACCGTAGGTGTGAGCGTTTCCCAGCCGTACGGGACATGACCGCAAGAAGTGCCCAGGTTTCCCACACTACAAACAAAGGCCCTCCCTTCGCTGGAAAGCCCTCTCCTCCACAGAGAGGTGAGTGAACCTCACTGCCGACAGGGTCAGAACCAGGAAGCATGGGAGGTGAGGGAGGAATGGGTGGGTGTGTAAAGTTAGGTGCCAGTCGAGACAGGGGCCTACGCAGGCACTCCTTGAAAGACGGTCTCTCCCTGATCCTGGTATTAATCAGCATAGTAAATGTAATTATTTCGTCCAGGTCACTAGGCAGCTCACTGTCTGCAATTTCATCTTTCATTGTGTCACTCAACCCTTTGGATAAGGCGGCTACAAGTGCCTCATTGTTCCCACCCACCTCTGCCCCCAGAGTACAGAATTTGATTACATAGTCTGCCACTGTTTGTGCGCCCTGGCGGATGGTTATGAGGTGCTTGGCAGCTGAGGCCATCTGGGCCGGAACATTGAAAACTCACTGAAAAGAGGCCACAAACTCCGTAAAGTTGTATATAATGGGTTTGTCTCCCATAATGAATTGGCCCACGCCAAAGCTTTGCCCGACAGGAGCGAAATCATAAAGCCAGCCCTATTTGCTCATTAGGGAAGGCTTGTGGTACCATCTCAAGGAATATGTCTAACTGGTTGAGGAACCCACGACACAGCGTTGGGTCATCCTCATAGTGCTGCAGAAGTGTAACAGAACCGGATAACCCTCTGGCAACACTGGCTTCAGGAGCAGCAAGAACAACCAGTGCCGGAGTAGGATCAGAGGAGACCACTGGTTACTGATCAGAATAGTCAAGGTGTGCGGTACGGTTTAGAAGGGTCTGCATGGCCAAAGATAATTGACCAATACATTGATCCTGCATCTCCATCCTGGAAAAAATGCTCTGAACAGGTGGGTTCCCTGTACGTCCATTCTCATGGCCCTTACATACTGTCACGGACTGTCAATAATAATAGTACAAGGAACAAGTGCAGTAATTGAACTCCACCTTTATTAAATACACATAAGTAAAATGAAATAGCAAAGCAGACAAAACCCTCAGAGTGAGAGTGGGCCCAGAACCTGAGCAAGTGGTTCCTACCAGAAATAAGAGACTGCTGAAGAGGGTCCCAAAATTGAGGTAGCTGAGAACCGGGGATATGACCCAGCCAAATACTAGGACAGGAATAGGTGGCGAGTACCGGGGTTAAGACCCAGCTAATCACTAGTACAAGACCAGGTAGCAACAAGGCCGAAAGGCCAAAGGAGTAGTACTAGGCCGGAGCCACGGTCTGCACCAGAATGGATAGTCAAACTAATCCAGGGGTCATAAACGGAGAGAATAGTCAGCCAGAGCCACATGTCAGCACCAGAATGGATAGTCAGACTAAGCCAGGGGTCATACATGGAGCAGGTAGCCAGTCAGAGCCACAGGTCTGCACCAGGATGGATAGTCAGACTAAGCCAGGGGTCATACACGAAGATGAAATGCAGGACACAAGAAAATAACTACTGCACTGGACACCAACTTAAGGGCGAATGTGTTAGGTGCCCAGGCAGATTATATACAGGTAGTGCAGAGGAGGTGTAGCACATAATAAGGCCCCTATTACTTTAAAAGTGGTGCACGAGTCACTGGAGGGTTACCCAGATGATGCGCACGTGCCCGAGATGCTGACCAAATGTGGAAGTCATCCACAAGAAGACGCAGCATGACATCTGCAAGGAAAAGGAAGCGACTGGCCCCATCGAACCGGCTGCCAGAAGAGGATGTGGAAGCTGCTGGCTAATCCAATGACAGCCGCAGGTAGGGCACTCTGACACCACCATGAGAACAGATCAACTGCCTGTGTCTGCTGCTGGTGCTGCCAGTCAGCCTTCTTCAGCTCAACAAGAGATGGCAAGTGTGACAATAGGGGACCCTTTCTCACATTTCTCATCACCAAAAGGTGAGATGTCTGTAACAGAGGGACTGGAGGGGATGTTGGTGGTGATGATGATGGTGGAGAAGCGGGGGTGGAAGAGACATTAATGGCCTTTTTAGCCCAAACTGAGGAGGAATACGACACAGATATGGGGATGGGCATTACCACTGCCATCACCACCAGCAGTAAATGGTTTTGATGCCACCAAAACACTCATTGTGAATAATTTTCTAAAGCTCTTCTTATAGTAAACCAGGTTGGGGTAACCAAGTCAGTGAGATAATTATATATTTTTTCATAAATATTTGATTTCCTTGTTTCAAGATCCCTAAAAGACTCTGCACTTTTTAAATGTAGTGATGTCAAATGTAACCACTAAATTGCCCTACGCAATTTGCTGATGCAATTGGTGGCTTTCTCAGGGGCTACAGTATTGCTGCTTTTCTGACTGATAATAATGTGCGGTGTATGTCTCTATCAGGGGAGGTTTTGGGCTGGTGCCAAGTGTTCAGCACATTCAACTCCAAATATAACTGACCACTCTCTAGACCTGAGAGAATAACCTCCAAAACATTCTGATCCAGACCAGGCCTGGCTGTCACATCCAGTCTGAAACTGACCGTAATGTTGATGATCTTCTGAACAAAAAAGCAGCACTAAAGCCTCAGTTGTGTCTGAATTGACTGATTGGAGTGGTAGGACATTTCTCCCGCCAGCCAATACAGAGGCAGTAAGACGTTAAACCATCATTCATCTCAACAGAATGGTGGTATGGCTACTGTAGGACAAGAATGGGAGTTAGAATGTGGTGCTCTCAGGCCACCAATGCAGTTGAGACAAGGTTGTGGATCAATATTTGTGTTATTCTATGGCTTTCGGTCCCATGCAATGAGACAAGGCTGAGGGCCAATATGTGTGGTTCTATGGTTTCCTGTGTAGTGGGACATGGCTGGGGTGTCAGTGGGACAAGGCTGAAGGTTAGTATTTGTGGTTTTAGGGGACAAGGCTAGGGGTCAATATGTGTGATTCTATTGCTTCCAGTGCAGTTGCTGGAGGTGAGACAAGGATGTATATGTGGTTCTGTGGCTACCAGTGCAGTTAGGACAAGGCTGGGTCAATATGTGAGCAGGGCAAGGCTGGGAGTCAGTGGAGAAAGTACTTGGGTCAGTATGTGTGGGTCTATGGCTTCCAATGCAATAGGACAACGCTAAGTGTCAGTATGTGTTGTTCTTTGTATACCAGTGCAGTTGAGAGAAGGTTGGGGGTCAACATGTGCAATTCTAGGGCTTCCAGTGCAGTAGGACAAGTCTGGGGGTTAGTTTATATGGTTCAGTGGCTACTAGTGTAGTACCATGTTAATTGTAATCTTTGTATCATTAATGTAGCTTCATTTTAATTGTAAGCTCTCTGGTATAATTTCTATAGCTCCATTTCAAGTGTAAGCTCTGTAAATCACTAGTGTTGCTCAATTTCAACTGCAATTTTAAGTATGTAGCTTTCTCTTTTTCTCCCAAGGACTGCAGTGTTTATTTTTACAGTACGGTACAGGACAGACATGTTTCAGAATCTGCAGTTTTCAGTAAATGATTAAGTTCTCATCAGCAGGTTCAACACGATAGTTCACTACACCAGTCAGTATATCCTTGTCCCTCTTGTTTTGATCTGTGTGGATGTAGGAGTGTGTTTAACCCTTTGAGTGCCAGAGAGTTATCAAATGCTTAGCAAACCAATGTACTGGATACCCCACTGGGACTGAAACAGTTAAGATGTACCTGTTTTCTTGTCTTGAATATATGATGTATTATGTCTGTCTGTGATATACAGTCGTGGCCAAAAGTTTTGAGAATGACACAAATATTAATTTTCACAAAGTCTGTTGCCTCAGTTTAAATGATGGTAATTTGTATATACTCCAGAATGTTATGAAGAGTGATCAGATGAATTGCAATCAATTGCAAAGTCCCTCTTTGCCATGAAAATGAACTTAGTCCCAAAAAAATATTTCCACTGCATTTCAGCACTGCTCCAAAAGGACTAGCTGAAATCGTTCAGTGATTCTCTCGTTAACACAGATGAGAGTGTTGACGTGGAAAAGGCTGGAGTTAGAATAACAGACCGGAAGCTTTAAAAAAAGGGTGGTGCTTGAAATCATTGTTCTTCCTCTGTTAACCATGGTTACCTGCAAGGAAATACGTGCTGTCATCATTGCTTTGCACAAAAAGGGCTTCACAGGCAAGGATATTGCTGCTAGTAAGATTGCACCTAAATCAACCATTTATCAGATCATCAAGAACTTTAAGGAGAGAGGTTAAATTGTTGTGAAGAATGAGTCAGGGCATCCAAGAAAGTCCAGCAAGAGCCAGGACCATCTCCTAAAGTTGATTCAGCTGCGGGATCGGGGAGCCACCAGTGCAGAGCTTACTCAGGAATGGCAGCAGGCAGGTGTGACTGCATCTGCACAGTTTTGGAGGATGGCCTGGTGTCAAGAAGGGCAGCAAACAAGCCACTTCTCTCCAGGAAAAACACCAGGGACAGACTGATATTCTGAAAAAGGTACAGGGATTGGACTGCTGAGGACTGGGGTAAAGTAATTTTCTCTGATGAATCCCCTTTCCGATTGTTTGGGGCATCCGGAAAAAGGATTATCCGGAGAAGACAAGGCGAGCGCTACCATCAGTCCTGTGTCGTGCCAACAGTAAAGCATCCTGAGACCATTCGTGTGGGGTTGCTTCTCAGTCAAGGGAGTGGGCTCACTCACAATTTTGTCTAAGAACACAGCCATGAATAAAGAATAGTACCAACACATCCTTCAAGATCAACTTCTCCCAACCATCCAAGAACAGTTTGGTAATGAACAATGCCTTTTCCAGCATGATGGAGCACCTTATCATAAGGCAAAAGTGATAACTAAGTGGCTCGAACAACAAAACATCGAAATTTTGGGTCCATGGCCAGGAAACTCTCCAGACCTTAATCCCATTGAGAACTTGTGGTCAATCCTCAAAAGGAGGGTGGACAAACAAAAATCCACAAATTCTGACAAACTCCAAGCATTGATTATGCAAGAATGGGCTGCCATCAGTCAGGATGTGGACCAGAAGTTAATTGACAGCATGCCAAGGTGGATTGCAGAGGTCTTGAGAAAGGAGGGTCAACACTGCAAATATTGACTCTTTCCATACTCTTAATGCAATTGTCAATAAAAGCCTTTGACTAAAGATGAGCGAGCACCCCGATGCTCGGGTGCTCGGGTGCTCTGACCGAGCACCCCCTGATGCTCGAGTGCTCGGCCGAGCACCCGAGCCCCATTCAAATGAATGGGAGCACTCGAGCATTAAACCAGGCACCCCCTGCTCTGATGAGCGGAGGGTGCCTGGTCAATGTCCCCCTTCATCTCCGCTATGCCCCTCTTCCACAATGTCCCCCTTCATCTCCTATGCCATAGCGGAGATGAAGGGGGACATTGTGGAAGAGGGGCATAGCGGAGATGAAGGGGGACATTGTGGAAGAGGGGCATAGACTCTATGCCCCTCTTCCACAATGTCCCCCTTCATCTCCGCTATGCCCCTCTTCCACAATGTCCCCCTTCATCTCCTCTATGGCATAGGAGATGAAGGGGGACATTGTGGAAGAGGGGCATAGCGGAGATGAAGGGGCACATTGTGGAAGACGGGCATAGCGGAGATGAAGGGGGACATTGTGGAAGAGGGGCATAGAGTCTATGCCCCTCTTCCATAATGTCCCCCTTCATCTCCGCAATGCCCCCTTCATCTCCGCAATGCCCCCATACCTCCATTCCCTGGTGGTCCAGCGGAGCGTCTTCGGATCTGTGCCTCTTCCGGCACAGATCCTCTTCACCCGAGCATGTCGGGCGAGCACATGGCGGTACTCGTACGAGTACCGCCATGTGCAGAGCAGAGCGATGCTCGAGCCGATCCGAGCATCGGCCGAGCACGCTCGCTCAACACTACCTTTGACACTTATGAAATACATGTAATTATACTTCAGTATACCATAGTAACATCTGACAATAATATCTAAGAACACTGAAGCAGCAAACTTTGTGAAGACCAATACTTGTGTCATTCTCAAAACTTTTGACCACGACTGTAATGTCTGTCACCCAGTCTCAGTTGACACTCAGGCTCAGCCACCTCTGGTAGAAAGGTTACTAGTGGGCTGCCTCATAAGTTAATTAAGCAAAAACAATGTGGAGGCAGTATATAATATCCTCTGCAAACCTCATTTGCCAAAATTGCCATATTATGAGCACCATTTTGCTGTCCCTATTGGTTGAATGAGTTCTGTGTACATCGGTATGCCTTGCACAGCATAAACAAACACATTATTATAATAATGAATGTCATTGTGTACATAATTAGGTTGTGCATTGGTGCATCAGTGTGTATGTATATATGTGTGTATGTGTGGTTATCTGTGGGTACATATGTGTTGGTGTGGACTGTGAGGCTGGTATACTAAGCAAAAGCACTGCAATTCTGGAATAAACCAACTGCACCACAGTTATACAGCTTCCCTTTTGATTTAAATGGCGATTTTAACACATTGAATGCTACACTGGTATCCATGCATTGCTTTTCAATACGTTAGAGACCTCTCTAGCATTCAAAGCGTTAAAACCCCCATTTAAATCACTGAACATATTGGGATTTTGTATTTATGCCATTTGTTCTAGAATTGTACCACTTTCTTTTTACATCAGCCACTGTGCATTTGTGTTTTTGTGTGCATGTGTATACATGTATGTGTGTTTGTGTGAGTGTGTATATGTGTATGCATGTGTGTGTTTGTGAGAATGAGTTTACATGTGTGTGCCTGTGTGTAAGTATATACATGTGTGTATTTGTGTGTATGTGTATACATGTGTGTATGTTTATGCATGTGTGTATGTGTATACATGTGTTTGTGTGAATATGTATATGTGAATGCATGTTTGTGTGAATTTGTGTATGTGTATATGTGTGTGTGTATACATGTGTGTATTTGTGTGAATGTGTCTGTATGTGCATACATGTGTGTGTATATATACGTGTGTGTTTGTGTGAATGTGTGTGTATCTGTATGCATGTGATTGTGTGAATGTGTACACTTGTGTGTTTATATGAATCTGTATACGTGAGCGAGTTTGTATGTATGTGTATACGTGTGTGTTTTTGTTTGAATGTGTGTTTGTGAATATGTGTGTGTCCTTGTGTGTATGTGTATATGTGTGTGTATATTGTTCCTAACCAATTGAGTGCCATCGTGGTACACAACGTATCGCGTACCCCTCTGGGGCTCAAAGGGTTAAGGCAAGTATTTCAGGGTTCCTATTACTCCTTTACCTGCCTGCCTACCTAGAGTCCATCCTGTAGACTTACTGAGGCTGATGTACTTGAGAATTCTGGGGCAAACCAACTACACCATAAAGATCACATATAATTCCCTCCAATTACCTTTGATTTAAATGGGTCTTTTAACCAGTTGCATGTTTTGAGACCTTTCAAGCATTCAAGACCCATTTAAATCAGAGCGGATTTTATGTGTTCCACTATGGTGTATTTGGTTTGCTCCAGAATTGCTCCACTTTTTCTTTGTACACCAACGTCACTATGTCTCTGAACATGCATTAGACCTGCAGGGGAGATCTTCAATGTACTCATTGTTTTAGCCCATTAATTTAACAGTCTCAAGCTACCTGCAGTGGGTGCCCTAAGGCTTCTCCCAGCTTCCTTCTACTAGCTCCCAAGTTGAACTTCCTCCCGTTCCTGTGCCCCTACAGGTGTCCGTAGCATGCTCCCAGCTTTGATCTTTCCTGATGAATGAACGATTCAGGTGAGTGATCAACCTGAGACTTGACATTTGCCAGAGCTCTGACTGTCCTACGAAAACATATTGTAAACAGTGCGCCACTACAAACACAAACATCGTTCCACTAGAGATAGGTACCCAGAGATATAAAACTAAAAACACATGGACTTGCACACACAAATATGCACACATACACAGATATACACATACATATACCTATGCACACACACAAATGCACAAACACGTGAATGAATACAGATAAACACACATAAATATAAACACGCACAAATATAAACACATACATTTACAAACAAATCTAAACACACATACAAATACATACAGCCACACATACACAAATATAAACACACACACACACAGACTCTCTCTCTCTCTCTGTATCTGTTTCCCCCCCCCACACACATACACACACACACACACACACACAGCCTCTCTCTCTCTCTCTGTTTCCCCCACACATACACACACACACACACACACACACACACACATACACACACACACACACACACACACACACACACACACACACAGCCTCTCTCTCTCTGTTTCCCCCACACATATACACACACACACAGACATACACACACACACACACACACACACACACACACACACACACACACACACACACACACAGCCTCTCTCTCCCTGCTTCCCCCACACACATACACACAGACACACACAGACACACACACACACACACACACACACACACACACACACACATACACAGCCTCTCTCTCTCTCCCTGCTTCCCACACACACATACACACACATACACACACACACACACACACACATACACACACACATACACATACTCACACATACACAGCCTCTCTCTCTCTCCCTGCTTCCCCCACACACATACACACAGACACACACATACACACACACACACACACACACATACACACACACATACACACACATACACACACACACACACACACACACATACACACACATACACACACACACATACACACACGGCCTCTCTCTCTCTCTCTCACACGGTCTCTCTGGATCTCTTTCCCACACACACACACACACACACACACACACACACACACACACACACACACACACACACACACTTCTGGTGCAATCTAGCTGCTCCATAAGGGACAAATAAATATTCCCCAACTTCCCTTTGAATTTAATGGGCTTGGAACTCTTTGATTGCTAAAGATGTTTCCAGTCCATTGTAAAGCATTCAAAGGGTTAAAAGACTAATCAATTGAATATTTCTATTCCCCCCTTCCCTAAGGTGTAGATGGGTTGCCCCAGGATTGCTCCAGTTCTTCTTAGTACACCAGCAATACTTCTGCAGAATCTACCTTTTCCCGGGCCAATCAGAAAGTGATTAAACAGACAACATGGGCCATATGCACAAAATAAAAGTGGCACAATTCTGGATCCAGCGGACTGCACAATAGGGGACAAACAAATACCTGCATTGATTAAAACATGCTTTTAACCTTTTGAGTGCCAGAGGGGTATGCAGCAGACATCTACTTTGGGTAACCCTTCGTGTTTATAAATCCTTTGCCAAATATGTGAATGCTGAGTTTCAAATATATATTTATGGAAATTGCTATTCACAAAATATTTGTTATTCTGAAGAATAGGTGTGCCCAGAAAACACACACACACACACACACACACACACACACACACACCTTGTAAAGTAGCTATTACATGCAATAGCTTTTCTGCCGGTTCTATCTGTACATGAATGGCTGATCAGCTGTTTGAAGTTCACAGAAGACTATATACTGATCAGCTGGTTCATATAAACAGAAGACTCTTAGGCACTCTGTAAGGGAAATGCAGTGCCTTTTAAGTCTTCTGTTTACAAGAATCAGCTGATCAGTAGACAGAACTAACAAAGATGCTGTTACATGTCTGTATATGATTTGTGATGTTGAAGTGGGGAAGGCGATTCCCAGATGGTTAAAGGGATAGTAACACTTCGTTTTAACTTTATTTTATTTTGTAGGCATTAGAAAAACATGAAGAATGATATAAGTCTTATCTCTCAAACCTTTATGGTTTATGAGATATTCACAAGCAAAGTTCCCCTCCCCGCCCCTTTTTCCTAGTGTAAGCAATCTCTTCTCAGATGTGAGTCTGGTTGTATGACAGTACAGATAACAGAAGGGGACAATTTTCTTTGTATGAAAACAATGAAAGCCCTTCCCCCCTTGAAAAGTTTTTCAGCTTTTTCCATTATCTTAATTGAAGATTGTCCCTCTCTGCAGTCTACCTGGGCATCTCCCTTCTTATCTGGTTGAACAGGGGGGGGATACTTTGTTTGTGAATATCTCTTAAACCATAAAGGTTTCAGAGATAAGACTTATATCATTCTTCATGTTTTTTTAATGCCTACAAAATAAAATAAAGTTAAAATGAAGTATTACTATCCCTTTAAAGGAGGGCCCTCAAAGCTATGGGAAGGTACCAACTTCACCATCTCAGTTCGGGAAAGTTGAAACTGTGAACTCTGACAGCATAGCCTGCTATCGGAGCTTAGTGCATTTGGCAAATAGCATTATTAACATACACACTCACAGGAATACAACAATGGCTCATTAAGTTGCATTTCAATATGCAAATGAGCCATTGTAATAATAGACACTGCAAAACCTTAAAACCTGGCAAAGGCATGACAAAAGCATAGCAATGCTGGTGTATTTCAGGCACATTCACAGGGATATGATGGTGAAGATATCTTAATGCATATAACAAGATGGAATCAGTGCAGATATACCTCAGTATCACCAGCATGACTCCTTATCACTCTCAGTGCATCTCCCCTGAAAAGTCACATTGATTTAAATGGGGCATTTGATCACTTGATTGCTAAGGAGGTCTTCAATCCATTGTTTGGAATTCTGATTTGTCCCCTATGGCAGGGCTGTCCAAGTTCAGTCCTCCGGGGCCACCAACAGGCCAGGATTTATGGATTTCCTTAAATAAGCACAGGTGAGTCAGTCACAATGAATGAGCCTCTGATTAACACACCCGTGCTTAATCAGGGAAATCCTTACATCCTGGCCTGTTGGTGGCCCTTGAGGACTGAACTTGGACAGTCCTGCTTTATGGTATAGTTGGTTTGTACCAGAATTATCCCAGTTCCTCTTAGTACATCTAGGGTTGCCAGACAATTAAAATGCCTGCTGCAGGCAGAGGCATAGAAACCCCAACAAATCGGAGGGATAGCATTTTTACTGTCCAGGTATACCCCCCTGTGTGTCATTTTGCCCCCCCCCAGCCCCCCGTGTGTCTTATTACCCCTTGTGTGTCAGTTTGCCCCCCCCCGTGTACCTTATTTGTAACGTGGCCGAGCATACCGCAGTAGAGGAGTTTCTGATCCTCTACCCAGTCTGACAGGGAGCTGCTCGTTGCGCTCGGTGAGCAGCTTCCTGTCAGAACAGGGTAGAGAATACAGAAGCTCCTCTACCCCCTGGTCTGCTATGATCGGCCACTAGGGTTGCCACCCAGCCGGTATTTTACCGGCAGGCCGGTAAAAAATTGTCTTCTGTCCAATGTTAAGTCTATGGAGGGAATGCCATGGCTGTTTTTTTTTTTTAAGAAAAGGTGACAACCCTATCGGCCACACTACAAGGAGGTGACCAGCAGGAGCTCCCCTCCTGCCAGACACCCAGAGCCTGCATCCCCCCCGGGGCCGGTGCGCCTATTGCCTGGGGGGAATTTCTACATTATATGTCCCCCGCATGATTTCCTGGCTGCAGATGTTATAACTGGGGTGCAATGTTTCCCGTATAGCCAACAGAGCAAGCATTTTTATATAATATGGCAACCCTAAGTACATCACCCTTACTGTTTTTAGTGTTTGTCACCCCATTGTACAGCACCACGAAATAAACCGGTGATCAATAAATAAACAATCAAATTATTATGTCCATTATTCTTATTATAATGCTTTAACCCTTTGAGTGCCAGAGAAGTACAGAACGCATTACTTTGCAATGCGTTCCGTACCCCTCTGGAACCCAAAGGGTTAATCACAAGCAAAAAAAAAATTCTCTAAGATTATATTTTTTTGAAGTGTTTAATTTCTTAATGAGAAGTAATGGCTTAACCCCTTGAATGCTAAAGAGGACTCCAAACGCAAGAAGGAGCAGTAAACCTTTTTTTATGTAAACATATATTGTAAGGCTTTTCCTGCTGAGTAAAACAAGATTACTTCAACTGATGGGAGATTTTTCATCCAAAAGTGATAATCTCAAATGTGTTTATTAATTTATTTTCACATTAACCATTTGAGTGCCAGAGGGGAGAGCAACGCATTGCTTTGCAATGCGTTGCTCACCCCTCAGGCACTCAAAAGGTTAACCTGAAATTTTTGGTGTTACCAGCAGGTGGTGCTGTTCCCATTATTTACTATGGGAGACCATAGTCTGTGGCTCAAGCTCTGCTACAGCTTGCATTAAAGCGGAACTACCACCCAATAAAGATATTGCCCCACATAATTGCTCATCTGGCAACTAGCTGCTCAGTAGCGCTAGTCACCAGAATTATTACCAGATTAAAGAGAAATCACTATTCTTCCCAGACTGACAGCAGGACGGAGCGCGGGCATCTTGTCATAGTGACGTCCGCGTGTCTACGTTGTCAGTCCCAGCCGGGTCTAGGAGGTGTTGCTAGGAGCTGGTCAGCTCCAAAAGGGACTGACAGCGTAGGCACGCGGATGTCACTAGGGAAAGATGTCCGTTCTCCGTCCTGCTGTCAGTCTGGGAAGAATAGCGATTTCTCTTTAATCTGGTAATAATTCTGGTGACTTGTGCTACTGAGCAGCTAGTCGCCAGACGGGCAATTATGTGGGACAATATTTTTATTGGGTGGTAGTTCCACTTTAATAATAAAAATTAGCTATAATAGCTTTTGAATAAAAAAATCTCCCAGCAGTCGGGGGTAGCCTTTTTTTTACTCACAGGAAAAGTCCTATAACATTTATTTTTTCATTAAAATATTGCTAATATCATCTACTATGTTGCTTCCACACTGAGGTGAACTCAGAACCAGCAGTCTATGGTTAACCTCTTAAATTCCTTTGGCACTGAAAAGTTTACCTAGCAGGTGATCCTACTGCCTTCTGATCCCCATTTAACATTTGCTTTAAATTATTCATATCTTTCAAGGAGTTGTGAATCCACCTTTTGTCAGGAGCAGCACCTGTTAACCCCAAGGTGACCTTTGCTCAGGCATCAGTGCTCCCCAAGGAGCTCCTATTTCACCTGGTCCTGTTTCATACTGAGAAGTCGAATACAAAAGAGGGAATGAAACTGAAGGAAGCAGAGATCAGTAAGAGACAGGTGTCATTTTTAGCTAAAACAAAAATGAGGAAAGTTGCAGGATGATGAGACACAATAGTAAAAAAGAAAGACAAACCAAAGCCACTTCATAGTGATTGGCAGTGCTCCCTCTAAGGTGAGCACAGATGGGCACTGAAAGAGTTAAACTGTTTATGCATTGCTGCATTGGAAAACCAAACACACCCTGCTGTCCTACCCAGTTTTAATTACTCTTAACCCTTTCAGTGCTGGGTTGCTCACCTTTTTCCAAACTTAGGGCCATACGTTCAAAAGAAAAGAGGAGGAGTTCTGGGGCAAACCATTACAACTATAGGGAAGAGCTAAATATTCCAAAAATTCTTATTGATTTAAATTGGGAATTTTAGCCACTTGAGTGCTGGAGAGGTCTCCAGGGTATTGCTTCACAATGCCCTGGAGACCTCAGTAGCATTCAAGTTGATAAAATCCCAAATTAAATTAATGGGAATGTTTAGTTCTTCCCTATAGTGCAAATGGTTTGCCCCAGGACTGCACTTTTCTTTTGAACAGATGGCTCCAAGTTGAGACAAGGTGAGCAAACCAGCACTGAAAGAGTTAAACAAATGGTGTGAGAGTGGGCCTTCAGGTGTTGGAAACTACAACTTCCATCATCCATAACCTGCAGAAGCTGGTGGTCATGAGGTTGATTAGTTCTGCCTTAGAGGGAATAGACCTGTTTGTAGCAAATACTTACTATTAGGGTTGCCAGATCATTTCTTTAAAACTGGACACATGAAAAATGCCTTCTGCAGGCTTCCAGCGTTTCCCATATATCTAAGCAGCTGGCATATTTCATATAGGTCCAGTGTTAAAGGTATGATCTGGCAACTATACTTATATGGGCCGTACGTTCAAAGTAAGGGTGGAGGAGTTCTGGGTCAAATTATTTACACTACAGGGGTGAACAAAAAATCCCCATTGATTTCAAAACAATGTGCTGGAGACCTCTCTAGCATTTAAGGGGTTAAAATCCTAATTTAAATCAATGGGTATATTTGGACTTCTTACTTTTCCCCTATAGTGCATATGTTTTACCTTAGAATTCCTCCACTATTCTTTAGAATGTACAGCCATTAGGATTGTTGTAATGACCATTTGTAAGCTCTGGTCTAGGAATACAATTAACCCTTTGAGTGCCAGAGCAAAGCAATGCGTTGCATACCCCTCTGGTACTCAAAGGATCAATTCTGGGACAAACTAACTGCACCATGGGGTAAAATATAAATTCATAGAAATTCCCATTGATTTAAATGGGAAAGTTGTTAGCCCTTGAATATTAGCTGTCACTAAGGCATGGAAGCTGTAAAGTAGCCTCCCAGGGGGGGAGATTCACTATGTGTTGGAAAAGGGCATGGAGACTACTTTAGCATTCTGGGGGTGGGGGGGAAGGATTCACTACGAGGTGAAAAAGAGGTGATAAAGTGGAGATGACTTCTCCAGTGATATTGCTTCTCCATTTCCTATGTTATTCTATGGAGCCTATGCACTAAGATTTCATCAACTTTGGAGATCTTAGTGAATAGGCTCCACAGAATAACATAGAAATTGGAGAAGTGATAACTGGAAAAGACATCCTGACTTTATCACCTCTTTATCACTGCTTAGGCAATCTCCCCACAGGAATTGAAAAAAACTTTTTAAAACAATGGGAATGTATTTCCCCTCAGTGGTACAGTTGCTTTGTCCCAGAATCGCTCACCTCTTCTTTTGGTCATATGGGCCACCTTCATTTTTCAGGTTGAGGACTAGAACATAGTTTGGCCAAAACATGTTGAAGCTAGCATGATGCCAGGACTACTTCTGTCAACTTACTAGAAAATATTGTAGACAACCATATTTTTATATGGATACTTTTCCTGTCCATTTTTTACTAATACCAACTTTTGTTATGGACAACCCATAACATCTTCTAGGGATTGATAAACGTGCCTGTTACATCAGTGCAAGCCAGGTTAAAGGTAGGGTTGGGCAAAAGGTCCCATTGTGTTCCTGTGAAAAAATCCACAAAAACTAAGTTGTTTGTCCGCTTTTTCATAGGAAAATTAGCCTTAAATATAACCCTTAAAATCTTTGCCATTTTTGATTACTGATAAAATGTTTTCGCTATTTTTTTTAATGGCTACAAACTTCCCACCCCTTTACTTATATGTACTTCATATTTTTGCTACCACACAGCAGCTAGAGAGTGTTGGGGTGAGGGAGAGGGTGATGGTGAAGGTATTGAATTGATCCTCCTGCTGAGGTGGATGGGAAAGTGAAGCCAAGCAGCCAGGAGCCCACAATATCCCCCTGACCCTGTAATTCCCCTTCCCCCAGCATTGTGCCTCTGGGACCTGACGCTGAGGAAGGCAGAACTGGTCAGAAGCAGTAATAGCATCCGTACAGATCAGCTGCCTGTGCTTGCTGCTAGTGCTGCCAGTCTGCCTTCTTCACCTGTAGAGATGGCAAGTGTGACAGAAGGGGACCCCTGTCATATTTGTCATCATCATTGCCAACTAGTGAGAATCTCATAGAGAAGCAGCAGCAAGGATGGATTGGTGGTGGTGGTGATGAGGGTGATGGTGGAGCAGATGGGGTGGAAGAGACATTAATGGCCTTTTTTAGCCCAAAGCAAGCAGGAATGGGAGACAGATATGCAAATGGCGATGGGCATCACTACCAGCAATGAGATTGTAATTCCTATTGCTGCTGCTGAGTTGCAAGGGCAGCAGGCCGATGAAGAGCAGGATAATGTGCCACTGACCACCATGGCCACTGTGGGAATGGGGTCCTGCACTAGTGATGTGGGACTAGGACAGGTTCTGCTTGCCAGCAATTCTACTGGACCTAGTTCTACTGCTGATTATGAGGCATCAGCATCATTCTCTGCCCCAGCTAGTGAAGGGAATTGTGGAGAAGAAGAAAGACGCCATTCTTCTCCACCTTTACCCTCCCCCATGAGGTCCTGGGTGTGGGACTATTTTCACTTAGTGCAGACACAGTGCAGGCATCAGCGACAGCACTGTGCACGATTTGTGATGTCAGTGAAAAGGGGATAGGAAGGAAAGCACCTTGGCACAACCGCCCTGATAACCCACATGAAATAAGACACCATGACATAAATGTGAAGCATGTTAAAGCTAAACCCACACAAAGGAAATCAGTAGCTGCTGTTTCTGTACCCCTTGTCTCCACTCAAAGGTGCCAAGAGTCAAGGAGAAAATCAAAGAGGAGGAAAAACAGATAAACCCAGCCTAAGCCTGAATGTTCAGTGGTGAGAGAAACACCTTCTGATGCAAGGGTCCATGCACGGGAAGATGTAGCAATGTCTTCTCATGATCCACCTCTGTCATCGTTACCTCCCCCACCAGATGATAGCCATTCTGTAGATGTCCATCCATTGCACACTGTGTGGTGCGCTGACCAAACATGGCAATGGTGGTGGAGGATAATCACAACCAGGGCATCGAGATGCATCTGAGGAGATTCCATCCCACAGAACATGCTAAGCTGGTGGATGGGAGGATTCACCATCATTATTAAGTCTGCTATGTGTCCTTAGCAGAGAGGACAAAGTGCAAAAGACAGCTGTACTTGGTTTCTGGGGGGATGATTTGACATTGCAGACCTAAGTGTCATGGCGTTTGGTTACAGTTGTGCCACTTGTTAGATGGAAGTGCAGATATGCCTATTGTTCCCTTGGAGCTGCTGAATCATCCTGCTGCTTAAACAACTCAGCAGCAGCAGCAAGAACAGCAGTCTCAAATGCTGTAATGAGACCTTGGCATTTGCCACTGGCCACAGGCCACAGGTCACCATAACATTACCTGCTGGCATTAGGCCAGTAGGGCATATTTTTTTTTTCTCAGAACTTGTTCTTTAAGTATACAGAGGCCTACAAAAACAATTTTCCTTAGCCCTACAAATCACTGAGTTCAAAAAATCTTGAGTGCAAAAAATCATCACTGATTCCTCAGGTCCAGTGACTCTAAAAAGCCTGAATCCAAAAAATTCATCACTAATTCATCTGGGTTTGTTACTCTAACAAGTCGGAGTCAAAATAATCACCACTGATTCCTCGGGGCTTGTGACTCTAACAATCCTGAGTGCCCAAAATCATCACTGATTCCACAGGGCTTCTGAATCTAACAAGCCTAAGTCAAAAAACCATCACTGATTCCTCGGGGCTTGTGGCTGTAACAACCCAAAGTTCTACAAATCAATGTTTCCTCAGGGCTTGGACTTAAAGAAGTCTAAGCCTTTCAAATCAATGTTTCATCAAGGCTTGGACCTCTAACAACAAGTCTAAGTCATACAAATCCTCCTCATCATTCCCTGTTCAACTGATTCATTCCCCAGTCTTGACAAAAGCACCCTCAGAACCCTTTTATACCAAGCTATGTGTTGTGTGTAAATTGAGTCTTCCCATTGATTTCAATGCAATGTGCTAGGCAAAAAAGCAGAAAAACTTCACTTTTCACAGGACATTTTCTGCTATGTGGAAAGAGACATTCTTTGCCTATTTTGGTTTGAGGTGAAAATGTTATCCCATCCCTAGTTAAAAGGCAACTATCTTCTAGATCAGTGATTTTCAGCTCCAGGGAGGAGATGCACTGAGGTGTGATAAAGGTGTCACAAAGAGCAGGTAATGCCTCCAATGTGATATGCTCTCCAATTCCTATGTTATTCTATTGAATCTTTGAACTAATATCTCTCAAGGTCAAGTTGGGGAAATGATAGTGCTATAACATAGAAACTGGATTTTATATTACTGGAAATGTTATATTCAATTTACCACACCTTACTGCATGTTCCCCTGGGCCTTGAGGCACGCCAGCAGGTCTGGTTGTAAGGATACCCCTATTTAAGTGTAGCAAATCTGGTTGACCACCTCTGACTGTCACTTTTAAATTGTTCAAGTCATAACATCTTCAGTCATTGCTGGATGTCATATCAATGGAAGCAGACATGACAGTTGGACATGATCCTACTTTTCCCCCTCCCCAGGAATGGCATGAGGAAATGAAGCAACATCTGTGAATCTTGACTTGTCCTTGTGTGTAAGTTGTCTATTATGTCAGGGATAAGATATGTTTCCCTAGTTCTACATCTAGGATAAATATTCCTTCTCGATAGAATGAGGTTCATCTTGCTCAGTTTAACTCTCTATTCCAAAGAGCTGAGGATTGATAGGGTAGACTGGAGATGTTGTAGAAGCTGCTTTTATAAGCCTGTTATCTAAGTATGGAATGACTGCAATTCTGTGTGACCACTATTGACTTTACTTTGTAAATATCCTGGATGCTGTGGATATCCTGTAGGGTAAGGCTGAAAACTAAAGATATTGGAAAATATAAGCATGCCTCCTGTAGGTCAATGATTGTCATAAAACCTCCCGGGTGTAACTGCTGATGGCAGATCTAATGCATTCCATCTTGGAATGTTCCTAAAACATACATTTGTTCAGGATTGTGAGATTTATTACAAGTCAATAGCCTCTTGTTTTCCTGGGGTTCCGGAGTAATGTAGAATATCTTTCATTCACTCTGAACTGATGTGGAACGTGCATTTGGGGCTTGTTGTCTTGAATAGGCTTCAAATGATTTCCCTTCTTTGGTTGCTTATTTGGAACTTGAGTGGTGGTAAATGTATTTGAAGATAAGGCTGTAAATCATATTTTGTATTCCTTTGCAATCATAGTCAGAACCCAAGAAATGTTGATTTTATTCCAGTCGAGTAGAAAAAAAGGTAATCTTCCTCCTACTTAGTTGGTAGGCTTGGAGTCAGAACTGAGCTTTGAACTGAGGATCATGAGACCTTCTTTTGGTAGATTTAGATCGCTTATGGTTGAAAGGTATTGAGGATGATTTTCTCGATTTGTAGTTCTACTAAAAGCTTTTATATGAACAAAGAAACAATTTATGATAGTTAACCTCTTGTCTTAGAAAAGCACTTTTTTCTCTTGTCCAGTCTTTTGTACAATTGCATCAAGATCTTTGTCAAAAATAAAGGGACCTTCAAAAGATATAGCACATCATTTATTCTTTGATGAAAAATCTGGTGCCCATTGCTTAAGCCACAGGGCCCTTTTTCCCACTGTTGCCAGAGCAGATGTTCTAGCTGCAATATTGATGTTTTCCAAAGATGTATGGCACAAAAGTCTGTCACTAACTTGATTCCCTCAGTTCATCTTGAGACACTTTATTCAATATGTCCTTGTCTAAATTAGCTATTTATTCTCTTGGGCATCAGGCTACACAAAATGTAGCAATGCTGGGTCTATATGATGTGACCACTGCCTTCTAACATCTGCGGAGGGCCATTTCCACCTTCCAATACATCTGATCTCTGAAGCTAGCTCAATCCTCAGCTTGGATAATAGGTTTGATGGAAAGCCTAGCTACATGCATGCCTTACTTCAGTAGATTGTTACAGAATGCTGAATCTTTTGGATCAAAAGGAAAGATGTATTTTAATATTCTGGAGCATCCCATTTCTTTTTAATAACTGCAAGAAATACTTCATGGACTGGAAAGACTTTGGGGAGATGTATAAAAAGCCTTCTTGGGGCTCAATTCAATTTTGTGCGGTAAAACATGCAATGGGGCAAAAGTGGCTACTGACTGACCAAAAAAACTCTAAGCTGATTTTCAATTGTCCTACCAGCTGAAACAACAACGGACGTTAGACCACAGAAAAAGACTTGTGGCCAAACCTCTGTTTTGTGTGTTAAGTTCCCAAAACTCACACTAAATAGTGTGAATAATGGAAAAATCAAATGAAAAAAGCTAACGATTAATGCTGACGATCGTTAGCTCAAGCACACACAGTCACTCTTCCAAACACTAACCCTACACTACCCCTAGGTGTAAAGTGCAATATTGCTACCCCTAGCACTAGGCTAACACCCAGATATGTGTTACACTTACCGGTCATCAACTATCCATCTTCTTCTTCTGTCTTCCTTCTTCTGTCTTCCGTCTTCTATTCTCTGTAATCTTCTTTCTTCTAATTTTCCTTCCTATAAAATAAAATATAATTTCAATGTAAGTAAAAAAAATTCTCCCAAGATATACCATGGTTAATCCTTTGAGTGCCTGAGGGTACCCCTCCAGTGCTCAAAGTGTTAAATGTAGCGTGACATATCCCTCAAATATAATATTCAGCCAGTCCTTTTATAATAAATAAGTGAAATTTAGTTACCCGTAATTAAAAAGGCATTTCCATGCTTCAAAAAAATTCCACTGCCACCATCTCTGCTGACAGTAGCAGCAATATTTACTGGCATAGAGCTCCCCATGTGTACCGGGCTGTTGCCCGAGTCGCAATGAGGGAATTTTAAACAGAGACTGGCTTTTTATATGGCAAGTATCTTTTCAAAATGGATACCAGCCTACAAGTGTCTGGGATGTGTGCTTAAGCACCTCCCAGCCAATCAGCTTCTAGTAGATTTTGTCATCCCCCTAGAAGCTGATTAAATCTGTACAGCTTTGACTAAAGCATCAATATTTTGTGATACCAAAATACATGCATTCTCCCTACAGCCTTCCTCAGAAAAGTCCTCATAATTTTATGAGAATATGATGGTATGGCTAATATCTCTAAACTCGAAAACATGGGATGGACTAAGTTTGTCAGCATTAGAGTTCATGGTGTTAAATCCAACATTTAAAGGAAAGGGAACTGATATTTGTCCCCTAGGCAGTTGGTTTGCACCATAATTACTCCAGGGAAAATGCACTAAGATTTGACGTGCTGGTGCTTTTATTTTGACAGTGTGATGACAGCACATTGCCTTAGTGAATAAGATATACTTCACCATATGCACTAAGAATTTATATATTCAAAGGAAGGAGTAGATGCATTGTTCAATAGTATATGATGGTAGAATAAATCTCACCTATGTGTTATATTCATAGATGTCTACAGTCAAGTTTTTAACCAGGCTTCTGTTAAGCTACTCAGTAGTAGCACATTTCTAAGTTAAATTTACCCATTTCAGTATCATGTTAGATTTTACATTAGACCTCTATAGAAACGTTTGAAAAACACTTCTATATGGAGAATTTTGAATTATGGAGAAATTTGAAAAACACTTCTATGGGAAAAGTGAAGTAGGCACATTACACGAAAAAAGTACTGTGTGTTGGTCTACTTGAATAAGTATAATCTAAGGACTACATAAACATTCATGGCGATATCGACATTCCTCCAGCCTCTGAGAAAAATATATAGCTCTGACATTATTGACAGCTAACGAACTTTAGTGTGTATGGTATATGGCTACATTCACATAAACATACATGCTCAAAAATGTGTATTGCCCCATCAAGTCAAATATAAATATTTAAATAAGATGTTGGCAAAGAATATACGCAGACACTGTAAATGAGGCAATGTCATGGTTATATGGGATAACATGTTGAATGCAGCTTAGTGCATGTGAAAAGTTAGACTCAGGTCAAATTCTTCACCCCTATATTGACACACAAGACACTTATCAAGCCTTGGTGCATCTACCTTTATGTCTTTAGCTCCAGCTGTTAGAGACTACAACTTCCATCATCTCTAACCAGACAGCTGTTTGGGGATGATGGGAATTGTAGTCGTCAACAGCTGGAGAGCCAAATACTGCCTACCCTTGTCTTAATCCTTGTAAGGTTCTTACTACACTGCAAACTTTCTCCTTGTGGCATGCACACATAGCAGGGAAGTGTCTATGCACCAAGCAGATGCCTTACATGCACACGTTCCTGGTGATAATTTTCATGTCATTCAGGCAGGTTATTATGCTGATGATTTTTTTTTTAATGCAGAATCAAGATGAAAAAAGTGCATTTTTTCTGCAAAACTCAGGAAAAAAATGTTTCACAGGGGATTGGAAAGGCAAAATTTTTTCACATCCAAATGGATTGCAATTTCCCCCCATTTAGCACCTGAAGGTAATTAGCTCACAGAGACTGCCGAGTGAGAACACGTTCATGGTACATTAACTCTCATACATTCTCCAGTTGCAGGGAATTAATAGGAAAGATTAAAGTTTAAAGAGAGCAAAATGCCATTACCTCGTGAGCCACCTCTCTCAGCGGCAGTAACTGGTCCTCACTAACCTAAAAGCACCACTGCTTTCCCTGGCTCCTGTTTCAGATAAAGGCAGCTTGGGCTTCTTACATCTGATACATAATGCAGTGAGGAAGCCAGTATATATATGAGTGTGTATAAACTGACTGCTCTAAAAATTGAGAAATGCAAAAAACATTTTGTTGTGTGCCTGTAACACCTTACGTGCTAGAGATGTCTCCAACACATTGAAATCAAGGGGTTAAAGGGCAAGTAAAGGGGTTAAAGGACAAGTAAAACTTCTTAATATTAAGCCTCCACTTACCTTATTATGACTAGAAAATCCTAATGGCTCATATGAATTTTTCCTGTGCGTTCATGTTCAAGAGGTAACATCTTCAGTAAGTCCTGGATGCCAAGTCCATGGCGGCGGACATGAAATTACATTTGCGAGCAAGACCACAGGACACAAACTCCACCCACTGCACATGGTAACTGTTAATTGTTTTAAGAACCTAAAGGGTGTGCAACGTATTGCAAATCAATACTGAAAAGGTTAAGTAGGCTCATGAAATCTGCTTGCTTCAAATTAAAAAAACAAAACAAAAAAAAACTGCCAGCAACTGTCATGTCTGCCTCCATGGACATGATATGCTCAGCTATATTGTTATGCTTTCTGTATAACTAAGAAGACAAAAATCTCCATTTTAATGCAGGAAGCTTATGAAAAAAAGATTCTGTAGGATTGCACAGGAATCACTGAAACCTTGCACAGTGTGTTTTTATAAGATCTGGTCATGTTAGGTATAATGTGTTTGGATGCTTTTGGAAAAGGCAAACAGCAGAATTCAATTGAAATTAGCACAATCTATTAGATTGTATTCACATGTGTAAAAATGTAATTATTTGGAAAACAAGACACATATTTTCACTGTGTATTTCATGTGATTTGCATGTATTTTTTTTTCTTCCTTGCAGCCTTTTTTCTTAACCAAACTATACTGAAAATGCAACCACGTGATACTTGTCCAGTGGAAACCCATACTAAAGTGCATTAACCCCTCAAGGACCAGCGTTCCAGGGAAGTTACCTTCCCTTAAGCATTGCTTTGATCCCTTCCGATGCTCCGGTATATGTGACCTGTTACTTGTATCCGCATGCCGCATTGGGGTCTGAGAGACCCCGCCTTTATTTGCAAAGCTCCCGGAGGAGCGATGTAAGTAAAATGTATGTGACGTGCTATTTCCGTCACCGGTTCTTAAAGGGGATATATCACCACTATAGACCTTAGGCTAAATAGTTAGGTTATATAGAAAATCTGACTAACCACAGTCTGTCACTCTGCCTCTGCTCCTCTCCCTCTATCCAGCCTCCTCAGATGACGGAGGATTTCTGCCTGTAAGCTGGAGCGGTCTCATTGACAGAGATCGATATGTAGCCAATGAGACCTCTCCAGCTTACAGGCAGGAATCCTCCATCATAGGAGGAGGCTGGATAGAGGGAGGAGAGCAGAGGCAGAGTGACGTCTGTGGTTACAGAGCACGTAACCGCAGTCTATGCAGAAGTAGCTTCAGCCCAGACTTTATTACTTAAATTTTGACAAAATAAAGCTTTAAAAAAAAAAAATAAATAACACAATTATATTGTGTGTGATGCTCAAAACACGTCACGTGGTCCTTAAGGAGTTAATGAACTGCTGCACAAGGAAATGCAACAAGCTTTGTTGCTGCACAACATAGACTTAGTAAATCATCCATGTGCACAGCATCATAAGACACAATGGCCCGTATTTAGAAAAGAAAACTGGATTTATTCTGGAATAAACCAGCTGTACAATGGGGGACAGATAAAAATTCCTATTAAATTGGACTTTTAACCCCTTGAATGCTAGAGAGGTCTCCAATGCAAAGCTATAGTCAGGTGCATGGGAATATAGGAATGTTTATTTGTCCTTTATGGTGTAGTTGTTTTACTACACAATAACTCCAGTTATAAATACGGGCCATTGTGTCATGTATAGAGGCCAACTGGGTCAAACCATCTGCACCATAGGGGACAAAGAAACATTGCCAGTTGATTTAAATGGGAGTTTAACCCCTAGAATGCTCCAGTTTGCCCGTTTACATAAGCAATAAATGGGGGGGGGATTTATAAAAACTGTTCTTAGTTATTTTGTAAGAATTGTCGTTAAATCTCTGCGACCGGTGGTAAAGTCAGGTATTATTTATAAATGAGTAAGGGCAGCATTAGAAATATGACTTTATTTGGTGAATTAACAAACGAATTAACATCTACAGTTCTTAAGAACAGGGTAAACATGCATTAATATTCAGGCTACAATTTTTTTGCTAAAATGTCGCATTCAGCAAGATTTCTATATGTATTTGCTGTGCCAGAATTTTCACCTGGCCTAACATCACTTCTCCAGTAGCACAGGTACATAACATAAAGACCTCCAAACCGAGCTTAAGATTAATGCCAGTATTAAAGGGACAGTAATGTTTCAATTTCAAGAACGCTGTAATCCTTTTTTGTAGCGCATACAACCGATCAGTTATGTTAGTAATGCTGCATTCGCTATATATCTTGAGAAATAACATAATAAATTATCCCCTCATGCTCCTTATACTTACATCATCCTACGAGCCTCAGAGCTGCATGTGGATGGAAACAAGGGACAATCTTCTTTCAGCATAATGAAAACCCTGCCCTCCTTCACCAAGGGGGTAGGGTTTTCATTATTGCTGAATGGAGGCAGTTTGTGCCTCATAGGTCTCTGTCCAGTCAAGTGACTGAACTTCAGATCTATTGGGAGGTGCCTAGATTTGTGAAGAGGGTTGTGAAAGTGATAATTCGTAATATTATATCATCAGATATAAAGTGAATGCAGCATTACTAACATAAATGATCGGCTGTATGAACTATAAACATAGAAACATAGAATTTGATGGAAGATAAGAATCATTCAGTCCATCTATTCTACCCATGTTCCTACTGTAAAAACCTCAAACCTTATTTGGTCTTTGGTTACTGCGTTCTTGAAAATGAAATATTACCATTCCTTAAAGGGATAGTGATGTTTCACAAAAACAGCAGCTCCAATTAATCTTCATAATATTTGAGACATAGAGAGTGTTATTTCAATACTGTCAGAGTTGTAGTTCAAGAGTAAATGAATGATAAAGTTTCCTCCTCCAGCCCCTTTTACCTAGTGTAAGCCAACTCCCTTCAGATGTGGAATCTGGTTGCTAGACCAGACAGATAACATCAGGGGACAACCTTCTTCCTTTGAGAACAGTGAAAACCCTGCCCCTCTTGACAAGTTTTTCAGCTTTTTCCCTTATCTTAACCCTTTGAGTTCCAGAGGGGTAAAGCCATGCATTACAAAGCAATGTGTTGTGTACCCCTCTGGCACTCAAATAGTTAACTGAAGATTGTCCCTCTCTGCAGTCTACCTGGGCACCTCCCTTCTGCTCTGGCTGAGCAGTGTTACATAAGTAAAAGGGGCGGGAGGAGGATACTTTGTCATTCAAGTACTGTTGAACTACAACTCTGACAGAATTGAAATAACAGTCTCCAAGGTCCAAATACTATGATGATTAATTAGAGCTGCTTTTATTATGAAACATTGCAGGTGGATTGCCACAGATAGATTGTTTTATACATAAAGCTGAATGAGCCATATTGAGGAAGATAAAGAGGAGCAATTCTAGGTGAAACAAACCATACCAAAAGGGTTAAATACAAATTATCTTCATATTCATTGTTTTAAATAGAGCATTTAAATTAATGGAAGTTTACATTTGCTCCTATATAATGTAGTTGGTTTGTTCCAGAATTTTTCCTCTTTATCTTCCAGTATAATGCCCAGTAAAATTAAAGTCAAGAGTTTTTTTTTTTTTGCTCTGTGGAAAAAGCTGCAATAAAGTTTCTCATGTATACAATCCCTTAAATGGACAATTTTGGTACTTTTCTATTAATTATCATACACTATGGACAACTGTCAAGTGATATCTTTATTGAAGGCCTTACGGTTACATCTAAAAAGAGATAATATTATATGGAGTTATATTCAAAGTCTGGTCTGAGAATAGGTGTAAACTCAGCTACGGAGTGCAGTGACATTAAGAGATGATAAAGTAACCATTTGGTTGCCTTACTAGTTATTACACATTGTAATGCATTACTAAGCCCTCTTCAGGGCTGAATTTAACAGTTGAGCTACTCAAACTATTTTGAAGAGGAAGCGTTGTCACAAAGTTATGGGCCAACCCAGGATTTTTAGACAGAGGTTTACAAAAATTAAAGCCGTATATAATAACAATTCTTGAGAACTTAAAGGGATAGTAATACTTAAAATGTAAAAAAAATATGTTGTTGGGTTTATCCCCTGAGTAAAACAAGGATACTCCCACTGCTGAAAGGTGTTTTATTCAAAAGTTATTACAGCTCAAATTTGAATTTTTTAGGTGCAATATCACAGTAGCCTAAAATTTTACAGTGGCGCTGTTGCTACACCATCCTATGGACAGCCCTAGAGACACAACTCAAAAGAGGAGCAATTCTGGAGCAAGTCAGTGGCACCACAGGGAAACAAATAAAATGTCCTAAGATTGATTGAATGCTACAAGATTACTTGGATGCTGCAGAGGTCTCCAGCTCATTGCTATACAATAATTGTAAAGTCCAATTTAAATAAATGGGAATTTTTTAATATCTCCTAAGATGCAGTTGGTTTGCCCCAGAGTCGCTCCTCTTTCTTTTTGTTCAGGCCCTTAGTTTGTGTTTTGTGTGATTCTGCATCCATTAGTGCTATTCGTACATTGACAAGGGATAGGTAACATGCAGTTGCTGTAACTAATCATTGGATGACCCTAGTGCAAATACTTTTGGGCCCTCAAAAATGTGCTCCGAGAGGTGTGTTTATAACTTATTGGGCCCTAAGGCAGATGGTCCCCCATAGCATGCACGGTTTGTTCAGCGGCTCCAAACTTTCACAGCAAATGTACTATCATGAATAGCATATTAATTTTAACATTATGTCCATAAAAGGCCATGCACTCCCCCTGTATATTAACTGCAATGTGTCTTCCATTATCACTCAGGCACTTTTTAATTCAAAACAGCAAAATGCACCAGCGCTGGCCCAAAAGACATGCATGTATAAAAAAAATGCTTTATTGTGTACAAAGTTTAAAAATACCTTGTAGCCATATGCAACTTGTTACACGCAAACAAGATCAACGCGTTTCACATTTACAATGCTTACTCAAAACACATCATTGATCTTGTTTGCGTGTAACATTTGCTGAGCTGTATCCCACTCCTGGAGTCTATCCTTTACCTGATACGAGTCACAGATAGCTACAAGGCATTTTAATGTTTGTACACAATAAAGCATATTTGTTTTTATATGTCTGCCCCAGTGTTGGTGCATTTTGCTCTTTGGATTATATTCATCACAACTGTACCCTGTGTACTCCCTTTAGTTACTCCTCTGGAACAAAGCACTTTTCCTCTACCTTTGATGAACTATAATTCCCATCATCCGCAGGAATTCTCAGTCCAACAACTTCTGCAGGTCCTCCACCCCAGCATAGATACACACAATACTAACAATTAAAGGGAAAAAACAAACAAACGATAGGGTAAATGATTGGCCAGAGGGGGTTTCTAGGCTACTGGAAACACTCTTTCAGTTTGCCTTTGAATGTGATGTGACATTCAGTATCACGGTTCCATAGGTTGTAAGCTCCCAAAATCAGGCACCTGTATCACCTTTAGGGGCATATTTCTCAAGTTCAATGTGGAGGAATTTTGGGGCTAAACAATTGGACACTATTTCTCAAATTTAAAAAAAAATCCCTTAGTTTACAACTGGAATCAGTCATTGACAAATATGGTGCAATTGTCCTTATTTGCTCCAAGTGTCACTAAATATTTCACCTAGAGCAATTTGTTGAACATATTGGTAATTGTCATTTTATTTAGTCCCTTGAGGACGAGAGGGGTGCTCAATGCATTAATTCTGCACCTGCCTGCTCCCAACTGGCCCATAAAGGGTTAATTCTGCTTCTACTTGCATGTGACCTATATCTATGACTGTTGTACTAAACTGCTGTATTGCTTCTTCCCCTACAGCCTTAAATTCAAGCAGTATATTGATATAATATAAAATGTCCTCTGAAGCAAAATAATAATAGCCGATAATAAAATTAAAAATAAGAGGTAATAATAGAAGCGCAGCACTTTGCTGAGATTTCACAACTTGTCCAATGAAAGACAGAAAGCATGAAGTGAAGTTTAGACAAGCTCCTGTATCTTAAGATTTGTCTGTTGCTTTAATGTATCAGAAAGATGGAGAGAGAGAGAGAGAGAAAGAGAGAAAAATAGAAAGAGCAGGCAAGAGAGAGAGAGAGAGATGAAATTGAGACATGGAAGAATTTATAGCCCAGAAAATTCCATTCTGCTATCTGATTCAAAAAGTCCAGTCCCCCCAGCTTCGGAAAATCTATTTTCCACATTTTAATACCCTGCAGAACAGTCCTCATAACTCATCCGAGTGTGTTAAGCACAGTTTTATTAGATCTGAAACAAATTTTGGTGGGGAGATACTATAGGTCATTAACCATGGAGTAATTTTATCCTTGTTTCCCTAATGATGCCATAATGGCGAGCGAATTTCTTAACTAAAGACCAAAGAACATTTTGAAGGTCAGTTTCATCTGTGAGCTCCTTCATGCGCTTCTCGGAGAAGATTGGAAAACTCGCAGATTTTTTGAAGAGTCATTAATAATGTGGAAGCTGAAAGCGTTCTCTTATTTGCCTTCTTGCTTTTTACCTTTTAATTTTATACCGCTTTATTCCTTTTTTTTTTTTTTAACTCCCTTTCCATAGTTGCCCTCCTGATGTTGGAGACGAAATGGACCATTATTGCTGCTGGTCCCCTGGCTCTTCGGCTTTTGAGTCTTTTCAAGGATTACATACATGTTTTTTGTGAGCGTAATGTGTATCACTCAACATAAAGTACAACATGTGTTACATGGATTATTAACCTCTCACATGCTAGAGATATCTACAGCATCAAAGGGATTAATAGGCATCAGCTAGGCATGTCATTTGGCATACTTTTTCCACTGCTAATATTTTACTATTTTGCTATAATTGCTCACAGACGTCTGCTGTCATGTAAGATATTTGGCAGGCTAAGATCTTGATTGTCCCGGTGTCTGACTTTTGTTTTACGCATGTATATTGCTTTTACTAAAGAAAACTGGTCATAAATAAAAAACATAGTAATGTGTATATATATATATATATATATATATATATATATATATATATATATATATATATCCTTTATAATAATTCACTAAAACGTGTGTAACGCCGCAGTCATGCACAGTAGGGACTGCTGCGCGTGCTGCAGTCATGCGCAGTAGAGACTGCCCGCGCCACAGCTGATACAGAGTCTGTATCAGCCGCGGTGCGAGCAATCTCTACTGCGCATGACTGCCCTGCAATATATATATATATATATATATATATATATATATATATATATATATATACACACACACACATATGAAACTATACAAACATACATACGTATATATAGATATATATGTGTGTGTATATATATATATCTATATATATATATATATATATATATATATATATATATATATATATATAAATAAATTTACAAATGTGTGTGTGTATAGATTTTGAGATATCTATAATATATATATATATATATATATATATATATATATACATACATATGTCTAACTATTTTTGTCTGTATATTTAAATCTCAATTAATTTATCGATCCATCTAGGTAACTTTTATTTTTTTTTTCTTGTAGGGAATCTAGTATATTTTAAAGGGCAAATGATTGCATAATATAAGATTTCTGCTTTTATGGGAGCTGACTGAACCCTTACAACATCAGAACAGTTACTTTGTAATTCGCTAGGTACCACCCTGTTGCCCAAATGTTACTGAAATTGTGAATTGCACCTAGTCATCCTATAATATATGATTTTAAAAAGTATATATCATCTCTAATGCCAGTAATGACAAGTAGCCTCCCGCTGAAGGAGGAGTTTGCCTATGATCATGCTTTAGGCTACATTGTACAACATAGATCCAAATAATAAGTTTTATGGTTGCCACCAGACTACCATGAAGTGAAGTCTAGGCATGTGCATAGAAAAACTGCAGTCTCTCTGAAGTAATTCTGTACTTTCTCATTGGTGAGTGAGTAAGCACAAACCCATTGATAAATCTGCAAATGTTAACATACCAGGATTATGACATGTCTGCCATTTGCTGGCTGGTAAATCAATCTCAAAGTTCTATGCCTGGTGAGATGGACTACAGTACATACTCGTGACTTCATGGCATCATTACAACATGAGTGTAGTCACATTCTATATGTTACGGCATTCAAGGGACTGATGGATTCCTTGACCAGTGGCACCAACGATATGTGCTACTGCAATATACCTCAGTAAGGAGTGCTATGTGTCCTTGCATTAATCACAGGGTATTGTGTGTGCGCATGCAATTTTTGCCATCTACTGCATATCTATTCATGTGTACTCTTAAGGTCATATCTGCAGGAGATATCAGGCGATGTTACGTGTGACTTTGCATGGACCAGAGATGTTTCCTGATACACTGAATTACTGACATAAACAAACAAACAAGTAATCAAACAAACAAATGCACCACTGCTGGGGGATGCTTTGCTCTAAACCTATTATATCTTAAACTGTTGTTTTATTATATTATATTATACCAGGTTTTATTGCCACCTGGTATCCAGACAGATTACTTGCTAACTGGGCAGTTGTTCTATAGCATTCTATGGGAAAGGTGAGTCACTGGCTATAGCTCTTCATAGAATGATAGTAGAAACTCCACCTCTTTGTGATTTTGAACTGTTATGTAGTTTGAATAAAGCATTTCTCAGCAGTGAGACTGACCTTTTTTTTGAAATGAAGAAAAATACATACATATAATATATTCTTGCTTCATATTAATTAGTGGAAGGAAGAAGTTACAGAGTACAATGGTACTTTTTGAGGTCTCGTCATATACTATCAATTTGTTTAATATAATGTATATGCTTTAACCCCTTGGTTGTTAGAGAGATCTCCACTGCATTGCTTTGCAATGATTTGGAGATCTCTGTAGCATCCAAATGGTTAAATAATAGCATATAAAGGAGTAAAAAACTGGCGCAGGAACAATGCGATTGCTCTGGCCACACCCACAATTCTGTGGGTGTGACTAGCACAGCTGATGCACCTCTCAAAATTTGGAGCTCTAGGGAGTTGCCTACTCTGCCTTTTGGAATATCCGGCCCTGAGAAGTGCAATATATTGTGAAGCAATGCATTACGCACTCCTCTGGTCTTTAATGGTTTAACCCCTTAAGGACCCATGATGTGCCAGGACTGTCAAGGTGAACTTGCCATAAGGACCCATGATTGTTCTGGCATGTCAAGGAATTCAGGGCTCCAGCGCGGCTGCACGCTGTTTGAGGAGCCCTGAACAAGATCCAAAAAAAAAAAAAAGGTCTGTGGTCCTTAAGTTCCGGCCACATGCGTGCCGGTCCTTAAGGGGTTAATAATCCTTCTCCTATGGAGCATATGATTTCTTGTGGAAGACACTTCACAATCCTTCCTCAGGACAGTGGTTCTCAGCCAGGGTGCCATAGCACGTTGGAGCACCATGGACTTCCACTTAGAGTGCCCCATTTTTTTCTATATGACACTGAAAAAACTTTGAATCCTGGGTTTGAAATGTATATTTATGGAATTTGTTATGTACAGTATGCATTTTTTTAATTTAGACCAAACAATATATATTTATGTATTTGTTCTTTTTATTATGTCCTTGACAAATGACATATAATATGTTATATTTGGGGTGCCTAAATTCCAGATTTTGTGAACCGCAATGTGTGGGCAAATGTATCCATATTTTTCAGTGGTTCTAGAAATGGACCAAATGATAAACTTCCCAGCAGATTCAGAAGCTGAAATGTTTCTACCAAACTAATAAGCATACAGTTGTCCAGTGCGTATGACTGTCAACATGTACAATAATTTGAAGAAATGTCCTGTTTAGCATAGGTGGAATAATGAAATAGCGACACATTCTGTATTTTAATATAAGCTATTTGATCCAGCCTTATAAAATAAAAGGCCAGAATGTTTTCCGATGCAGTCATGCGCAGTAGAGACTGCCCGAATGCACAGAATGCTGGGAGTACACTGCTGAGAGCACACTGCTGGGAGCAATCTGTGCATTCGCACAGTCTCTACTGAGCATGACTGCATCTCATGTTCCGCCAGTGAGGTGGCGGCAGTACTCAGAGCAGGACTGGCCTCTTTACCTCACTTGACCTTGGCCCGTGTACATGGACTTTTATACTAGTAGGTATATATTCAGTAAGCTAAAGAGATGCAATTCTGAACACACCAAATGCATCATGGGGGTAAAATAAAAATATCCAAAAAAAATAATTGATTAAAATGGAAGTAGAATGCTAGTGCAGACCAAAATGCTGGATACCTCTCTAGCATTAAAGGAGTTAAAAGCCCCATTAACTAAACAGGGATATGTATTTTTCCCTATGTTGCAGGTTTGCATACTTAAGCACTGTTAGCACAAAATGCGTCAGGCAGTGTCTGAATCCAGTTTTTTTGTCCATATGCTCGAATGATTTAACTGTAAATGAGTTAAAATTTCTGATTTTATTTCTTGGATTGGAGCAGAGTTACTTTCTTATATATCTATGTGCAGTTGGTTTGCTGTAGAATTGTACCTCTCTGTTTTAAATAGTTTATATTAACACCATGTATTCTGTGACTAATTCCTTATTCCTCAAGGGTTTTAATCAGCAAGCTAATGTGGAGGAATTCTGGGATACACCAATTGCACCATTGGGGGACAAATATTTCCTTTTATTTTAATGGAGCTTTTAACCATTTGAGAGCCAGAGAAGTATGCAACACATTGCTCTGCAATTTGTCACATACACCTCTGGCAGTCAAAGGGTTAACATCTTCCATGCTAATGAGGGCTCCAACACATTGTGAATCAATGCATTGGAGAGCTCTATAACACTGAACAGTTTGAGAGCTCCATTTAAGTAAAAGGAAAAGTGGGGGATTTTCCTATATCTCTACTGTGCAGTGTTTATGCTCCGTAAGTGCTCTGCATTAGGTTGCTGTACACACAGATGAAAGCAGGTGCATTTCTGAAGCAATCCAGTTGCACCATAAGGGATACAGGAGGATTCTTCAAAGTTCCTTTGATTTAAATGGGGCTTTTAATCCCATGAAAAGTAGAAAGGTCTCCATTCAAGAGGTTCAAAGGTCCATTTATATCAATGTGCATCTTTTGTCACCTATGGTGCAATAGGTTTGCCGCATAAGGGCACCTGTACTCTTTTGTGCATAAGGCCCTAAGTGTTCTGTGTGCTGACAGTGGTAGAGTTGCTATAAAATATCAGCGAGCTCTGAAATATTTGCCTAATGATCTACATTTCACAAAAGTCATTCTCCAAACACTAATGAGCTATGAGTACTCATCTCAGTCTCGCTGTCATCCTTAGATATTGATGTACAATTCAGCATCAGAATTTAACTCTTGAGTTTTATTCCTACTGAATGTTATTGATATTCCTCTGACAATTTTGCAAGAATAACTTGGCTCTGTTAAATGTAAAATCGTGCAGAACACATCAAGCTAATGTACTAAAGAAGAACTAGAGTAGTTCTGTACTGAAGCAACTGCATCATAGAGGAGAAATAACAAATCTATTAATTTAAATGGGGCTTTTGCCCCCTTGATTGCTAATCAGGTGCTCAGCACATTGCTTTGCAATATGTTGGGGATTTCAGTTGGTGAATAGCACCATTTAAATCAATGGGAATCCCCCCCATGGTACTGTTTGTTTAGCCAAAACGACTCATTCTCTACATAGTAAATCAGCCCCACTCAGTTCTGCTGATATATGATATATGGGATGCTATTCAGAACCACAGGTTATTTTTGAATTTCCATATTTTCTTCCACCTCCTACTTTGGGCTCAGTTCCATTTTCTTATCTATTACTTTCTATACAACTTGACTTAACAGCTAGCTTTTGATGTGAAGTGGTAAATTGTATATAAGTACTGATGAAATCGTTTTTTCAGTGGCCATTATTGTTGAGTTGATATAAACATGACCTCCCTAGATCTATCTTCAACCCCTATCACAATAAAAATGCTTCCCTGGACATCCCCAAGCAAGCTGGCCTTCACATACTTCCTTAGAGGTGTGGGTCTAATATTACTCTATAGGTCAAGGGGAACATTAAGTAGAGTTTATGCAGTGCATTTCAAAACACTCTAGTGCAGTGGTTCTCCAGCCCCCTCCTGAGAGTCCCCTAAGAGGCCATGTCTTCAGGATTTCCCTGCAGGTGAGTTAATCAGAGGCTCGGTCATTTGGTTAACCCATCTGTACAAAAACAGGAAAATCCAAAAGACATGGCCTGTTAGGCACTCCTGAGGAGAGGGTTGGGAAACATTGCTCTAGTCATGGTTAAATATATATTGATCTTAAGTTTACCCTCCTACACACACACACACACACACACACACAAACAGAAAAAAATATATAACATAAGCTTCCTTTTATCTTTCAGTATTTATTAACAATATCACTCAAGGATGACTCAAGGGAGAACTGGGGCTGGAGGATGTTTGTGTGTCTAAAAGTAGAGAAGAACTTTACATATACACAACAATTTTGCACTTACAGGGTCCTTTCTTGGGTATTAGAGTTTTTGAGACCCCCTTTGAATGAACTGTGTCCAGATTCATATTTATACTCTTTGCCTCTCTGTCCTGTCCACTCATCTATTTCCCTCTGATGCTCTCCTTTCCTTGGTCTAAGCCCTTCTACTCCCAGCTTTCCTCTTGCTGAATTGCTACCAAAAGTAGTGTTGTGGGCAGAGTCCAGAACTAAATGGATCGGAGCATAGGTCTGAATTCTTACAGGGGGCATGGGGACCCACTACTATCACTGTCAACAGGATCTGAAAATTTCACAATGTGTATGATGAGTTAATTGGTTCACTTCTTTGGGGATAATTACCATACTTGCTATCATTTTTCCCTGAGAATGTGAGTACTTTTTTAAAATTTGGACTCATAAATTCTGGGACATGCTTTTAAGAAATACACTTTCTTCCTCTGGTCAAGGAATACTTCTCGAACTGAGTAAAACTACTTCATGAAAGGAAGAGATAGAGAGTTGGGGTGTGACTGCACTAGTTATGATAAAGGTGAAATAAACTCTCCAGACTGATATACACTCTACAATTCCTGTGTTATTCTATGGAGCCCCTTTTTAAAGTTGCAAAGCCTATTGTACATAACTCAGGGGTAGTCAATCTTTGGACCACCAGCTGTTGAAATCAGCCAACTGGTGGTGATGGTGGGAGTTGTAGTCTCTAACAGCTGGAGGTCCAATAATTGACTGCATTGGCATAGGATCTATGGAATAATTGGAACTGGAAAGTTTCTATCACATTTATTACACCACAGTACTCCCCCACAGGTCTCTCAAGAGTGTGTTCAAAAATTGCTTGTCTAAATACAAAAGGCATCATCAAATAGCAGTACCAAATACCAAAGCACAGGTTCACACCAAGCTTCTTGTCCCTGATCCTGCAAGAGCTGAATTGCTTTTAGATGTTCAGGTCATAGCAACAAATTCAAATGATCTGCTGCCTCTTTGGATCTAACAGTACCAATTCTAGGAGGAAGAAGAAGCTCAAGTGGAATCTGTACACAGAGACTGTACGTTTATAATGATGCTACTCTTATAGGTGCAATTAGCAGTGATTAAGATACAGCTTTAACACACACACACACACACACTGTGATTAACTATTGGAAGACACAGCTTTAACACACCTACAGTAATTAACTTTTAAAATACTGAGCTTTAACACACACATTCACACACATGGGCATGCACACACACACACACACACACACACACACACACACACACACACACACACACACACACACACACACACACACACACACACACACACACATATAGTGATTAACTATTAGAAGACACTGCTTTAACACATACAGACACATACAGTAATTAACTATTAAAATAATGAGCTTTAACAAACACACACATTCACACACATGCGCATGCACAGACACACTCACGCATGTATGCATGCACACACACATCCCTATATATAAATAGATATATTTTTCTGTTAATTGCTCTTTAACTTTACCTCACTTTAATCTTACGAGAGTCAGAGGAAGGTCCAACACATTGTGGGGCAATGCACTCAAGGGGACTGATGTGCTAAGAAGAACTGGAGAAATTCTGGAGAAAAACAACTGTATCGTAGCAGACAAATGACAATTCCCCAAGTTCCCTTTAATTTACAGGGGACTTCTTTTGGATGCTAGACAGGCATTCAATACGTAGTGAAGCAATGAGTAGGAAGCTTCTCTAGCATTCAAGGGATTAAAAGCCTCATTTAAATTAATAGGAATGTTATTTATCTTCTGTGGTGAAGATGATCTAGCCCAGAATTTTTCCCATTCTTAGTACATCAGCCTCAATGGGTTAACAAGACGATTGTGTGTTGCAAATGTGTCATATTCCTGTTTCCTGCAAGCCCATATTTCCCTATTTAAGATTTGCTAGCCTAGAAAGTGCTGTATATAACTCTACATGTGTTCACGTCTTTGGTCTCTGTCTGCGGTAGGGTGGCTTTTGTAGAAGTAAAAGGGAGGAGGGGAGGAGGGAGTTCGTGTGCCCAGTGTGGCGACACTCTCTGCTCCCAGATGTGATGCCAGCGATAATTTCAATTTTATGCCTTTGTTATGGCTTTAATCACTTTCTTTATGCGTTTTGTTCCAGCGATCAGGGAGAGACACCTGATAGGCAAAAAGAATATCAGGGGAACAATTTTTATTTGGAATGTGGTGAGAAGTCTAATTAGAATCTGAATTCTGCTGAGCCTTGAAATGGTGGGTACTTTATCCTGATCGCCTTAGATATTGTTTGGAGTCAATCATTTGTCTTAGAGCGTTATGCTGCGAAGGCTCTCTAGTCACATTGCTCTTCTTAAAGGGAGGTAGAAGAGCTACTGGTGTGTTTGTGTGTGTGGGGGTGATGGAAAGAAGGGAGGGGGTACTCCCTATGCTTGTACAGACGGTTTTACCATTGGGAAACAGAAGATGTAACTCTTTGAGTGTCAGATGTGTATGCAAAGCATTGCAGAACAATGCACTGCCCACCCCTCTGGCACTTAAAGGGCTGACTCTTGGGGAGTTGAGAGCTCAAGGGTAGAAACCATTTTTTTCCTCTTTGCATTACTTTTGTTTAAAAACTGCAATTTGAGTTTCTTTGGTAATTTATTGCTTCTGAAAACTGAATGTATCCTCATAATCATCGATTTCCATTTAACAACGCCTGTGTCAGTGCAGATCCTTTGTCTGTTTTTTTGGTTTTTGTTATCTAATGAGGAGCTGGTTACAGAATCCAGCATGTTTGATACAGTGGAGACACATTTGTGCTCTGGAATATTCCGGATTCTGGTGTAAGTACTCAACAATCCCATACAAGCTGTAGGGAACCAAATGCAATTTGATATGCTTAACACTTTGAGGTCCAGAAGTGCTCATAATTGCCCACATTTTAAAGAATTCCAGCCACACTTTTTTCCTATACCGTCACATAACAGAGTGCCAGTAGTGTTCCAATGTACCATATAGTATGACATCAGCAGAAAAACCTTGTACAAGAAACTTAAAATTGTATTTCTACTGCAGAACAGACATTATCCATGTCTAAATATTATATACAATCATATAAATAAGCAATATTAACATTAGGACATTCATAATGTATTATCAGATTTAAGGCAACACAGGGACTCTGCGGTTGAAATTTTAACCCCTTAAGGACCAGCAGTCCAGGGAAGTTACCTTCCTTTAAGGACTGCTTTGATATCTTCCAATGCACCAGAACACATGTCCTGTTACATGTACCGGCAACCCACATTAGGGTCTGAGAGAGACCTTGTTTTTGCTTACATAGTTCCCGGAGGTGCTATGACCATCACCAGACCTTAAGGCAACAATCACGTGATGGTCAAAACAATTCTTCCTTAAGAGGTTAAAACAAGGGACCAAAGCATTCAAGGACAGGGAGCCAAATGCTGGGACTATCCCTTGAAATTTGGGGCAGCTTGTGGATATGTGAATTATGTAACATATGGCTGACACTGAAAGGGTTGAGCTACTAACTCTGAGAATGAGTTTTTAGCATACAAGATAATTCACTGGACTGGAATTGTGAAGATCAGAGCACCAGCTTACTGGGCCTTACAGAGCTATTTCTGCTGTAACATCTGGGGGGAGATGCACTAAGGTGTCATAGGAAGGCAATAAAGTTGAGATGACCTCTCCAGTTCCTATGTTATGCTATGAAGTCAATGCACTAACATTTCTCCAGCTTTGGAAATCTTAGTGCATAGACTTTATAGAATAACATAGGAACTGGAGAAGTGATATCACTAGAGATGTTATCTCTGCATTATCACATCTTTATCACACCTTAGTGCACAACCCCCTGGTATGTATTAGTAGCCTACTGTTAACTGATAAAACAGCCATATAGGATCATATGTACAAAGAAAAGTGCAGTATAAGGAGACAAATTCCCAAAGTTCCCATTGATTTAAATGTACCTTTGAAACCCCTATATGACAGAGATGACTCCATTACTTTGCAAAGCAATATGTTGTAAATCTCTGTAGCACTGAAGGGGTTAACTTTTGAGTGTCATATGGGCATGCAGTGCAGTGCTTTGCAATTCTTTGCGTACACCTCTGGCCTTTCAAGGGCCCATTTAAATCAAAGGGAGTTTTTATTTGCTCCCTACAGTGCAAATGGTTTGCTCAAGAATTGGCCAACTTATGATTGTGCATATGGACGTGTGTTAATTTATAGTGAACAAAAGCAGGAATTGCCTAATGCACTAATGTATTTTTTAATTATTGTGGACACCATGAGAGGTCAGTTGATATGGAATTCATTGTGTTGAAGCCCACAACTGCTGCAGAACTGATTGTGAAGCAAATCAGTCAATTACTGCTCCAATTCCCAAAGTGCTGTTCCTAGCTGGGAAATATACCTGGGAACTTTTTCTTCTAGAGTCCTTGGAGTGGTCTCATGTGGTGCCGGTGGGAGGTTACAAATGAAGCAAATCATGCCACAAAGGGGTGGGGCTTAATTAATGATGTGGCGGTGCTTAACGGGCTGTATAATAAAGTGGGCAGGAAGTGGGTGGGAAATGGGAGGAACAGGGTAGGAATGTGCAGAATTGGCTGAGTGAATTTCATAAGAATCTTCCCACCACTGTAGACTCAGCCTCTGTCCCCAGAGACCCAGTAATTCACTGCAAAAATTAGAGTCTCGGACAAATCCGGAGAGTTCCCAGGTATGCTGGGAACACTAGGGCATTCTCAGACATGTAAGAAGCAGATCAACAGATACAGGAGCATGAAGCGAGGGTAATGGTATGGAGGAGGGGACTCCTAGGCATGGAATGGTAGGAAGTGTGTAGAAGTTGGCCTCCTAAGAACCAGAGAAACTGATGCACTAAGAGGAACTGGAGCAAATACTGAGTAAGCCAACTGCACCATAGGGGACAAATAACATTTCTGCTTAATTTATGTGGCACTTTTTACCCTTGAATGCTAGTGAAGTCTTCAGCACAATGCTGTGTAGTGCCTTGAAGTCCTCTCTAGCATTCAAAGGATTTAAAACCCCATTTAAATTAATGGCAACATTGGGAATTTGTATTACTTTTCCCATAATATAAATGGGGGTTTTAACCTTGTAGATGACAGAGAGGACTTCAGTACTTTGCAAAGTGGAAAAGTCTTTAGCATTCAAGGCAAGTGTAATCAGCTACAGGACGTTTAGCTGTTGGTTATGGCAATTCCCATCATCTCCAATCAGTCAAGGGCTGGTCAGGGATAATGGGAGTTGTAGTCTACAACAAATTTGGACCAGAAACTGAATACTCCTGAATCAAGGGGTTAAACACCATTTAAAACAATGGTAACTTTCATTTTTCTGCTGCTGTGCAGTTGTTTTGCCATATAATTTCTCCAGTTCTTCTTAGTGCATCAACCACCCTAAATAAGTACATTTCTGGGGCAGATCTGGAGGTTCCTGCCATACACATACCTAGGACTCCAGTTTTCAGACTGAAAGGTTTCTAGGGACACAGGCTGATTCTGCAGATTGTGAGATCAGTGGTAATCCACCTACATTCTGAACACTTGTGCTCAGTTCTGATCACTCATGCATACTTTCCTGCCTATTTCCTGCCGCCAGTTTTCCCTGACACAAGTGTACAGTGACAACACTAGAAAGGACAAGTGGGCTATGGGCCCATGAGACGTGGGGAGCCCAGAAGTTCCTGCAAAGGTTCCTTATGTTCGAAGACCCATGTGTCATCCTCCCTTACGAATCAATATCAGCAGCTTCCAGCCTGCAGCAACACCGTACAGTGTTGCTGCAGGCTGGAAGCTGCTGATATTGATTCGGAGGGGAGGACCTTCTGGGCTCCCCATGTCTCATGGGCCCATAGCCCCACTTGTCCTTTCTAGTGTTGTCACTGTACACTTGTGTCAGAGAAAACTGGCGGCAGCAGTCCTGGCACATGCACCGATTGTGGCAACACAGCGAAGGGATGTAATAACGTCCTGAAATGCGTTGGAATACTGATCACATCATCACAAGGCAAGCATATCAACCGGAGTTTCCATCATCCAGGAGAAGCCATAACAGACCGGCCAAACAATGACAGATGGAAGGAGGCGGTTGGTTGCGAGCATTCGACTTCTGATGTGCACATTACAGGAATTGGTCAAGAAAGCAGACTAGAAAAAGGGGGGAAACAGTTCATACAGCTTATCTGGATTATAGCCTTGTGCGTTGCTACATGTTGCAAGCAGTAATTGCAAAATTGTAACTTACTGTCCCGGAGCACACTGATGTTACTGACCCACTCTGTTAGGTCTGCTACATTCATGCAATAGTCCGGGTTCAGGACGAATTTCTTTTTGCATATTATGTTTTATATCTATTTGTAGGCAGTGTTCATTCTCAGTATGTTTTTTATATATGCATTTGATCTTATTGGTGAACAATAGTGTTGAGCGAGCACCCCGATGCTCGGGTGCTCGGGTGCTCTGACCGAGCACCCCCTGAGGCTCGAGTGCTCGGCCGAGCACCCGAGCCCCATTGAAATGAATGGGGCGACACCAGGCACCCCCTGCTCTGATGAGGGGAGGGTGCCTGGTCAATGCCCCCTTCATCTCCGCTATGCCCCCTTCATCTCCGAATGCCCCCTTCATCTCCGCAATGTCCCCCTTCATCTCCGCTATGCCCCTCTTCCACAATGTGCCCCTTCATCTCCGCTATGCCCCTCTTCCACAATGTGCCCCTTCATCTCCGCTATGCCCCTCTTCCACAATGTCCCCCTTCATCTCCTCTATGGCATAGAGGAGATGAAGGGGGACATTGTGGAAGAGGGGCATAGCGGAGATGAAGGGGCACATTGTGGAAGAGGGGCATAGCGGAGATGAAGGGGGACATTGTGGAAGACGGGCATAGCGGAGATGAAGGGGGACATTGTGGAAGAGGGGCATAGAGTCTATGCCCCTCTTCCACAATGTCCCCCTTCATCTCCGCAATGCCCCCTTCATCTCCGCAATGCCCCCGTACCTCCAGTCCCTGGTGGTCCAGCGGAGCGTTTTCGGATCTGTGCCTCTTCCGGCACAGATCCCCGCCACCCGAACATGGCGGGAGAGCACATGGCGGTACTCGACGAGTACCGCCATGTGCCGAGCAGAGCGATGCTCGAGCCGATCCGAGCATCGGCCGAGCACGCTCGCTCATCACTAGTGAACAATATTAGTAGTTACCTGAGTTTTTAACCTGAGTTTCAATAAATTGAGTACCTTTTTAACAAGTCTGTTGGTGGGATGCTATGTATTCAGGGTGCCTATATTGTGATTACACATTGATACATATTTATCCTATGATAACCACAGATCACCCACCAATACTACACTTAGATTTGGTGATTTTATTTGTTTTTATTTTGCATATTCCTACGCTTGGAGCGCTTGATAACCTTGGCTCGAAGAATTTTATCCACACCTGGGGATCCTGGTGACTATACTTGATAGCAGCCCGGATAAGGAATTACTTTCTTCTCACTCTCCATTTCTGACTGTCTCATTCAAGATCCATACTGACTCATCATCATCATTCATTATCATCAATATACAAGGAAGGTTTGGACTCACATGAACTGATCATCATAACAATAATATTTATTTCATCTCATGTCATTTCATTTCATCTAGTTCTGTACTAACATTGTTTCCACTAATTCATTTTTGCCATTATCTTATATATTAGATCATTGGAGTATTGTTATGTATGTCTGATGTCTATTCACCAAAAGGTTATGCTTTGAGGATCTTTTATATATGATTGATATACTGTGTAATCATTATTGTACTTGCATATTTATACATGGGTTTCAGTTTTCTGTGCTGGTGAATCAAGTCCATTTCATTTTTTATCTCCTCTGGCCCTTTCTATTAGATATATTTATTATTATCATTTTAGGATTATTCATAAATACCATAAAAATCTATATCAAATAGGATCACTTTTTAACCCACTGGTGAGCGCTGTAAACTCCACTGCTTTTTAAGTTTCAGAATAACTCTGACCCAGAAGAGAATCTTGTGAATTCTTTCTTCTAGAAGAAAATTAGTTTCCTCCAGAGAACCAAAAATGAGACTCAGGAACATTTGTCGCTAGAGAAAGATAAAGATCGGATTTATGGTGTATATGCCATCCTAAATCCTGAAGACAGGAGAAAACCTTGTTGAGATGTAGAAGAAGAATCTAGATAACCAGTCATCTAGATACATAATTAAAGTGTTTCTCTCTTATGGAGTGAAGTTGCTACTACTACCAGAATTTTTGTAAAAATCATAAGACAAGACCTATATAGAGAGGATTCTTCATGCATCTGGAATTGTAATTCTTAAAAACATTTAGCCCAGATGAAAGGGAACATAGGGATATGCATCTTGAAAATCCATTGTAACCATAAAATCATCAGGAGATAGAATGTTCACCATGTATTTCACTGTCTCCATTCTGAAATGGACACACTGCATGAAACCATTATGGAAACGATAATCGAAGATGGCTCTGAAGCCTCCCGAGGACTTTGGTACAATTAAGGGAATAGGTTCCGTTCTGGAATTCCATTGAAGGAGTTGTAGTTAGCACTTTTTCTCTTAAATGGATGATGTTTCAAAATAAGTGCAGCTCAGATTATTCTGTATAGTTTTTGGCCCATGTAGAGCATAATTATCATTCTTTACAATGTGTAGTTCCAGAGTAATTGAATCATAAAGTGTCCCCCCTTCCTCTCCTTTTACCTATGTAAAGCTGCACAGCAGGAATGTCTGGATGGATTGCAGCAAGGGACAATCTTCTGTTAGCTAGCAGCAATGGAAAAAGGCATAGGTTGTGGAGCTAATCCAGACTTATTCAAGTTCTGCTTCACAAAGACAGTCTAGAATATTTTGACTATGTCTTGACTTAAAGTCTTTTACAGAGTCTTTTTCTTTCTGACTCTGATGGACTTTTTTTTTTTGCATCCTAAGGATGGCCTGTTTCACTTGCTTCGACCACATGTTGTGGGTTCACAGCAACAGCTTCTAAATGCGAATGCCACATGTGGAATCAACTCCAGACCATCAGAACCTTTATTTGCTTAACTGATGAAGAAATCATGAAGGAATACCCCACATCTGTCCATGAAACAGCTTCTGAGTCAATTGTTCAATTACTTTTGGTCCCTTGAAAAAGAGGGGGCTACATATTAAAAAGCTGTAATTCCTAAACCCTTCCTCCAATTTGGATGCAAATACCCTCAAATTAAAGCTGCGAGACTGCACTTTAAGACCATGTTTATTATTTAACTGTAACTTGAATTTATTTTGGTAAACAGCAAACTTGTGTCAGTGTCCAAATATTTCACGACCTAACTGGATATTCATCTTTAAAGAGTATGTTAAACATGGTGTTAAGATTTAACCCTTTGAGTGACAGAGAGGTATCTAATGCATTTTAATGCAATACACTGGATACCTTTCTGGCACTCAAAGGTTTAACCGCCGAAACTGCCTTTATTTTGATGTAAATGGCACATTTCTTTATACATACATTATGACACAGTTCTTATTTGAACCACAACCAATTCTATGCCAGTTGTCTAAAAAGTCAACTGATTAGAGTTAGTACTTGGTGAAAATGTCACTACATGTTTATATACATACTAGTGTAAAAGCCCGTGTACACGGGCCAAGGTCTGGGTAATGTTAAGCGGCCTCTACCTCACTGCTTCATGTGATGCAATCATGCACAGTAGAGACTACACGAACGCTGACAGTTTCTACTGTGCACGATGGCTTCTGACAAACATCCTAGTGAATTATTATATAGGATATCCTTAGGTCACTTTGCAAGACTGTTACAGACACTTTCTTAATTACACCAGTTTTAAACATCCTCTTATGTTTCTATTGCTCTAGTAGAACATGATTTTTAAATACATTTCTGCTTCATATTTCTAGTTCTTATATTTTTAAGCTCCAACATCTGTCTAAATTTTTGATCCGTATTAGCAAAACCTTTAGAAAACAAACAGTAACATGCCTCAAATATATTTTTATTGATTAACCCTTTAAAGACCAGTGGGGTGTGAGACACATAGGCTAAACATTCTCTGTGCTAGACATCTTTTTTATGCAGAAAAGTGAAGTTAAAAAGAAGTAATGCCATTACCATTGATATAAATGGGGCTCTTAACCCTTTTTGTGTCAGCAATGCATTGCATACCCTCTGGCACTCAAAGGATTAACCACTTCAATGTCAGGCTGGCCTTCAATCCATTGCTTCACAGTGGTTTGTTGGCCACTCTAGCAATCAGATGGTTTAAAAAAAGCCCTAGCTAAATCAATAGGAATGTGTATGTGTTCCCCTAAGGTGCAGATGGTCTGACCTACAATTACTCAATTTTCTCTTAAGCATGTAGCTCATAGAATGTTAAAGAGATAGCAACGTTTCACATAAACAGCAGCTCCAATTAATCTTCATAGTATTTGGGCCATGAGAGTTTTATTTCAAAACTGTCAAAGCCATAGTTCAAATGTAATTGAATGATAAAGTTTCCCCCTCCTGCCCCTTTTACCTAGTGTAAGCCAGCTCCCCTCTGATGTGAAATCTGGTCTCTTGACCAGACAGTCTTCTTACTGTGAGCATAAGGAAAGCCCTGCCCCCCCTTGATAGGTTTATCAGGTTTTTCCCTTATGCTCACTGAAGATTGACCCTCTCTGCGATCCATCCAGACAGTCTTGCTGCTCAGAGGTGAGCAGTGTTACATCAGTAAAAGGGGTGGGAGGGACTTTATCATTCAATTACTCTTGAACTACAACAGTATTGAAATAACACTCTCCATAGCTCAAATACTATTGAAGCAGCTTTTATTGTGAAACATTGCTATCCATTTAACCATTTAAATCTTTAAGGAGTAGAGGGGAGTGCTTTGAGATGCATTGCAAGGCTCAATGGTCCTTAAAGGATTAATGACCCGAGGAGTAGTACATAGCAAAACAAAGTATTACACACACACCTGTTTGGTTCTTAACCCTTTGAGTGCCAGATGGTTATACAATTACTTTGCAAACCCTGTGGCACTCAGATGGTTAAAATATTAAAATAGAACAAATTTGTATCAATTTTAAACATATGAATCAGCTTCTAAAAGGACTACATGACCAAGTAAGAATCGAATTAAGTAGATAAGACCCAGAATCTTCAAGTCTGTTTCTAATCTCATGGAACCTCAACATTGCATTTTTATTGCGTTTTTCCTTGTGTTCATCAGGGTGAAATGTCGTATATACATGCAACATTACTTTTCTCTAGCCCTTACCTACAGCCATCTGTGTCTGAAATTGGTTCAAAGCACTTATAAGAGGGGAGAAATGCATTCGCATTATAGGCTTCCTAAACTCATGTGGTCATGCACTGAATATATAATACAATCATACTTTTTATATTCTGTTCATTATTGTACCCTTGGATGCTAGAAAGGTCTCCAATGCATTGCTTAGCAAACTCATAATGTGTTGGATAGCTCTACGGTATCCAAGGGATGAAAAGATGAAACAGAAATGTTTGTGAGTTTCTAGATGAATGAATGAATTTGTTTTTTTTTATAGAGCTCTTTACAACTTAAGTGTTTATACAATACTGAGTTACACAAGTGCTTTACAGCGTGAAACAATGGGAGTGTGGTCCCTGCTTTAGACCTTACAATCTAAGGTGAGTAAGGGAGCAATACAGAGTACACAATGGTTAAGTGTGGAATACAATGCTGGAATTCTGGCCAAGATAGGCTTAGATATAATTATAAGTGCCTTGGATACATGAAGAGTGGCAGTGATGTCTGGAGTGCTGGAATTCATTGAGGAGATGTGATTTTATGGGATTTGAAGACAGAGAGGAGTTCATAGGCTTGGAGTTAAAACATTGCACAGATAAGGAGCAATGAAGGAAATGGGTTTGTTATGAGAGAGAGAGAGAGCTGCAGCTGAGTAGATATTATCCTTGACTGATTGTAAGGGGCAAAATGGGGTGTAGTGGGAGAACAAGGTGGAAATATAGATGGGGGTAGAGGAGAGAAGGGGCTTCAATGAGAGAAGCAGGCTTTTGTATAATATAAAAGTTTAATGGACAACCAATGCATAGAATACAGGAGTAGGAGGGTGGCAGAAATAAACCTAGGTGAGGTAGCTCATGTTGCAGGATTTGGTATGTGTTGAAGTGAGTGGAGCAGAGGGGCAAGAAAACAAATGGGAAGAAAATGACAGCAGTCCATGTGGGAAAGGATAAATACTTGTATAAGAGCTTTAGTTATGGAACAGAGTAAAGGAGAGATGCTTGCTATGTAATGTCCGAAAATATGAGATGAGAATGAGAGAGTAATTATCACACCTAGGCAATGTGCTTCAGTGATTGGATTTATAGTGTATTTATAGTGGTCTCATTTACTGTGACCTGGAAGGTCACTAGTGGCCCTGGTCAAGGTGAGATGAGGATTATCTCATAGGAAGACTTCTGGATAGAATTCTTCACAAGTCATCTAGATAGAAGTCTTCCTATCAACAGTTTTCACGTTGCTTTTTGGCAGTGAAACAGAGATTATATGGTTTATTTTGTGAAAGTACTTCCCAAAATGGAAAGCATAATGCATAAAGACTAAAGACTTGGGTGCCATTTGATTTCATCTGTCAGGTGTCTATGATTTCTGTCAGTTTACTGCTGTCTCTCTCTCACCCTCTCTCTCTCTCCTTCTCTGTGTATGCATGTGTTTTTGTTTGTAGGTGTTTGTATCTTATTCTGTGATGCATGGGAATTGAACTACAACAGCTGAAAAGGCATATGTTCCTAACTCATGTTTTAGTCTGTGCAGGTGTTCCACAAAGAGTCTGGAATATTTGTGACATTGCAACACTGTATCTTTATATTTTGGGAACAGAACCAAGCTTCAGAAGTTGCAATGAGGTTGTATAGTTTTTCACTTCAAAAAAAAGGAGGAGATTTTATGAACTGAAGACTACAAATCCCATAATGCATTTACTCCATTCTGCCCTACTGCCACTCCTGGGTATATCTGGCACCAACAAAGAATCACCCATATATATATATGTATATATATATATATATATATATATATATATATATATATATATATAAATTGTGATCCCTTCACCAATCACACCAAATAGATATCTACTTGCAAAGATAATGGGTGGAGTCAATGCATATGTGTTGTCCAGAGTATAAAATAGGCGGGATTAAAACCTGTTCCAACAACATTATGCTGTCTCTCAGTTACGGTGTCAGGCTGTTCCTCTCATCTCATCTCAAGGATGGCCACATATATATCCAACAATGAAAAGCACATAGAAGGCGCCAATTGTGCCTTATTACTCAAAATTTATTAAATATATAATTTGAAAACAATCATGCACTCTCTTGGTTAACTGGTCAGAGGTGACATACACAGCTCTCCAACAAAGCAGGCAAGCAGTAATACCAAGCCCGTCTCTGCCTATGCTCTCTCAGACTGAAAAAATTCCTCTCGTACCAACAGGATTATTAAAAAATGTTATTCATATAAAATATAATATAAAAATTATCTAGCATTTTGTAACAATATTGCTTTAGCAAGATCATATAACTGATTTAGTCTCTGTGACAAGGAATTTATGTGACATTATTCATACAATACGCATATTTTGGGCTCTTTGGGTGCCAGACGGGTACTCAGCGCATTGCAAAATGATACTTTGTGCACCCCTCTGGTGGTTGGAGGGTTAACCCATACATTCCATATACTTAGCCATAATTGGCTGCAATCACAAACTTTCTGCACACTAAATTTGCTACTCACACATCAAAAATGGAAATAAGTCTTGTACCATCTGGGCAGCTACAAAGATACTCCACTACTGGAGTCTAAGGAATAATGTTCACAGACAATAGTGATAAGAGATTCACTTCAAGTGGAATTTAAATCTTAAATTAATTTACAGGAATGTATAACCTGTCATGTATTTTGTATTCAGCCTTCATTAAAAAAATGCCTGAAGAAGAGACCCAAGTTGCTTGAAATCTTGCATTGTAAAACTACTCAGCCAATAAAGGAATCACTTTTACTCTACAGGTCTTGTTCAATTTTTATGACACTACATTTTTAGATAATAAGCAAAAATAAAAATGTTCTTGAGAATGGAACTTGGCTAGGGTGGTGTGCTGCACACAAAAAATGCTGGTGTATTTTGGATAAGTGGTTGAAATTGTATTTGAAATTGGTGTATTGCTTTTGATTGCTGTATTCTAATTGGTGGCCTTCTGCTATACAGAGCAGAAGAAGAGTGAATACTTGGAGTATGGGAATCTTGTAGCAGTGAGGTAAGTGCCAGGAATTATACAAGAGAGAGATTTTAAACACAGGAGATTAAACAGGGTAACAAACAATAACTGAATAACTTAATACTTGCAAATCATATATTTGTTCATTGGCCTGCTATTTTTAACTTATAATAACTAGGAGTGGGAGGAAAGTGTGAAAAATTTCCTGCATGACGTTTCACGAAATCATGCCGATTTTTCGCTTTTCCCGTGAAAAATTTCACCTTTCCGCTTATGCAAAAAATTCCTCCTTTTCACCTATTTTAAAAAATTTTCTGCCTATGTTAACACATTTTTCATCTACTTTAACACATTTTTTGCCTTTATTTCCTATAGGTACTACATTTCCCACTGTAATATTATTTCTTCTGAGGGCTGAAGTTTAGAAATAAGTGGCTGAAAGTCAAAGTTATGAGTCTTACAGCAATATATAGCTTGAAAAATGTGTTAGCATGCAGAATGCATTTGTCCTTTGCCCACAACACTAACTTCCTGCTTAAGTGACACTGGCACATATTCATGATGAAATCAAGTAATAAAATTAAATAAAGTACAACCTACCATGTGGCAGATGAGTTTTGTAGTGAGGGTGTTGGGGGACTGGCATGGTGTGATTTGTGTATGTATATTGTTTTTACCATTGTCATACGCTATCCTCCTTCTCAGATTATCGACACACATTAGTTATCGGTCTTAGCGGTGGTCCCAAGTGGGGTAGATGGTGGCAACCCTTCTTCACATATGTCCTCCACCTCCTCATCTGTGCTGCTGTTAATATATTTTTCCTGGCTTTGTCTGTCATGTGTGGTTTCTGCTACTACTACTACTGGAGCTAGATGTTAATGTTATTCTACTGCCACTACTACTAGGTGTCAAAGGTGCAGCACTTACAGCAGCAGCACCAGAGGTACTCATCATATCTAACACTGTGGATGTTAACCTGTATTGCTGTTGCTGGGTACTCAAAACAGGTGTGTGTGGCTGAGTGGGACTTGGACTTTGAAGAGGTGATGATGCTGATGATGACTGATAGGGTGACTGTGTGCTTTTTGACATCTGTGCTTGTCCAGGGTCAGACTTTCCTTTGCCTTTATAGACAGGCACAGTGCTCCTCAAAAGTGGTGGAAGATTCAGCCTTTGACTTTAGACTTTCTGCTAACATTATAACCCTAGCCCTGTCATCGTCCTCACTCTCAACTTAATATGTATCTGTATAAGTGAAGGATGCTGGAGTGATATATTCTAGATCTGCATCATCATCAGTCATCGTTAGGTCATCCTCAGCAGCATCAACATCACCTGACAGTAGTTGCCCACAACTACCCGTATATTCCTGTTAGCTTTTGGAGGTCTCAGACAATTTCTTTTTACTTTTACTGTAACAAACTTGCTACTACATTGAGGACAGGTGATTTGCTGCTTGGTTGTCTCACTGTCTGATGCAGCAGGCAGTTCAGCTGCAACAGCTTTCTCTGTTATGCTATTGCCAGCATCATCAACACTTGAATGTGACTTGTTGTCGTCTTCAGTGTTCTTCTTATATTGTTCTTTATTTCTGCTGGCACTGGTGGTGCTGGAACTAGTTTTGCTGGGACCTTGACAAACCGCATCATCCCTTGGAGTAGAGGGATCATCATTATTGATTGCACACACTGCAGTAACCATTGCTACGTCAGTTTTTGAACTATTACCTTACTCTCACGTCCCTGCACTGCTCCACCCCTCCCCCTTCCCCTTGTGCGTTTGTTGGATGTTACGCAACTACACTGTTTTTTTTTACTGTACTGTACACAACACAACTGATGGAGCTGTATGATTCCTTGCCTAAGCCCAGTCAGCTGTCTGTCACTGTCATCTAAGATATTTAGTTTTTATTCTTTTTTATTTTATTTATTTATTTATTTATTTATTTTTTAAGTTGTCCACCCTGTTGTCTTATCACAGTCTGTCCAAAAAAATATTATAACTGAAAAACAAAGTCAACAACATCTTTCCCCAGACCTCCCCTCCCAGCAAAGAGACAATAACAGCAAGATCAGCAAGCAAATAGGTCCCTAGCTGCCTGTGCCTTGCCAGTCAGTGACATGGAATTTTGGAGTATTTGGGGGTCAACCTCCTTCCTCCCTTCTTATCACCTAGAGTGCCCCCAGACTCCCCTAATACAGAGGCACTATTTTATGAATCTGCACTTTCAATTTTCCCACATTATGTGGCTCCTACTCTTGTACTCTGATTGGCTAAATTAACAAATTAAACACTGAATGAAAATAGCTTCAGGTCTCATGAAACAGAATCTTTTGTGTGAATACTAATAGAAGTTGTTGCTCATCCCTTCTTCTGACCATCATAATACTGCAAACAGCTGATAGTGATCTGTTTTCTTGCCATAAATATGGGCCTTGTTTCCAGAAGTGGAGGAATTCTAGAGCAAACCAACTTTACCACAAAGGAAAAATAAGAGCTCTTTTAACAACTTTAATGCTAGAAAGGTCCCCAACACATTGCAAAGCATTCATGGGGTTAAAAGCCCTATTTAAATCAACAGGAATATATTATGTCTCCCCTATGGTGCAGTTGGTTCGCACAATAATTTTTCAACTTTTCTCTTGAACATAAGACCCAAATTTGAATATAATCGATAAGTTAGACCAGATGGAAAGATAACAATTATAACAATGCTCATAAATGGAAGGATATATAGAACATAGTTAGTGACGAAGGAAATTCACAAGAGAATCAATTAGCTCTACAAAGACGTTAAAAAAATATTGCCATATCTCACACTGAATAGCATCTGCCTCTGTGCATTTGTTAATTTTATATATTATTTACATGCACAACTCTCTAACTCCATGCCTTCATTTATTTATTTTTTCTCTTTTTTTATTGTTGCTTCACTTATACTTTCCTGTATGAACTAGCCCATCCCCTATCCATCCACATGCCCTTTTCTAATCCAAATTCTTCATTTATGCTGCCTTTCCCATCTTGTGTTGTTTCACCTTCTCTCCTTTACTTGTTTAAAGTCTTCTCCAACCCGCTCAACATCCTAACCCCCTAGCACTGTAGCTTCCTTTCTGCTAAGATGCAATCCATCTAGACTATAATGATTGGCCCCAAAGGATAAGACAGCCCAGTGCTCTAGGAGGAATCTCCCATTGTCTTTCTGATGTAGCTTGTGGCACAGGTAGTATTTAATAAAATACAGCCTTAGATGTCCTTTGCTTAAGCTTATAACATAAATCCCTTAAATCTTTTTTAACGGACCTACATTTCTCACTGACTTTGTCATTGGTACCAACATGTACCATGACAGCCAGGTCATACCCAGCCCCTCCTAACAATGTATCAATCTGTCACATGTTGATTCTGGGCACTGGGAGACAGAAAAATGTATGTCTTCCTAATAATGGAATCCCCTACCACTACGATTTGTCTAGGTCTACATGAATACCAGATCCCATCAGTCTGTTCTCCCAGCTGTTAGAGAGAACAATCCCCTCCAGCAAAGACCTTCCTGAGCCTACACCCCTAGCATCATAACTCAATGCAGCCAATCTGCTAGGGGAGTGTCCTCCCTATTCATCTGCCCCCCTTGCTATGTCAGTAATGGTTTGATAGGCAAAGCAAACCTACTATAGGCTCACCAGATTATTGACTGAGTAAAAGTAGTTTTCAAAAATATTTTGGGAGGTTGTGGTTGTAATTTGTGGTTGTAATGGATCATATAGGGTGATCAAAACAATTGTTTGTGCAGAACTTACTTTATTAATTATTGTACATATAGTAATTTTTGAGTAGGAAAATGTGTTTTTCAATGAATTAATTTTCGGTGCAGATTTTGAATGACTCAGACCGCAGATCTGTCACAAGTCAAACTTATTTTTATTTTTCCATTGATGTAATGCTGTGAATGTTTAGTAAAAATCCCACTCCACACAATACATGTCTGTGGAAGTCACTGTCCTGATCTGGCATGACTCCACCAATCAAATCTCAGACAGCTGCCCCAATCACATGCCAGACTCTTCAGCTCTTGAGAATCACGTACCCTACCTTTGTTCTACTTAACTTATCCCAAATCTAAACATAGCAGCTGTCCAAAAATTTCAACCATGATTATTATTTTATCATTTAAACATTTAATTACAAAATGTTGCTAGTTTATATATAGCATTTTAATGATGTTTTAACTAATTTAAAAAAAAAAAAATATTTCCTTTATAAAGATTATCTTTAAATATATGCTATTTCCATTTACTGTAAGAAATATGACTTTACTTTGGTCTTATTTCTATTTAATTTCTCAGTTCTTCTGTGAAACCTTAATGGAGATGTTGGTCCGCATTCAATAAGAAGCATACTTCCATGAATATTGTAAGCAGGGCTCTTAGTACTTTAGTGTCTCTAAATCAGGGATGGGTGAAAAGATTCTCTCTAGCTGTTCAGAACTACGTTTCGGATCACGTTAGCAGTAGTTGGTGGGAATTATAATTTTGAACAGCTGGAGAGCGTTAGGTTATCCACCAGCACTCAACATGAATACTCTCACAAGTCTTTGAATATTTTGCAAAATATTGGTACTTAATAAATTAATAATTACATAATAACAACAATAATGTTATTTGAGCCTATTCTTTTGTCAACATTTTTGAATCTCTCCTTTCATGCCAAGCTGCAAACTCAAACCTTTGCCAAAAAACCTGTGTTATTTTACCAAATATCATTCTTTCTTACAGAACACTAATCCTTTAAAGGGGAACTACCACCTCAACACAATGTACTCTCCAAGTCTTTGTCTTCCTAGCGTTAATAGCAATCCATAGTTAGTTTTCTCCAAAAAAGCGTTGTAAGAGCACAATCTTTATGCTAAATCTCTAGCTCATGGTGTCTTGCCTCTTGAATCCGTTCTGTGCATGACTGCTACAGAGCCACTTGGCTCCATTGTACCTCCCTTCATCTTGCTCATCACTCGTACGTCATTGTCCTCTGCACCACGTGACCTGCTTCGCTCCTGGCATCATGCGTGGTCAGGTCATTTCAGCCTAGTGGAAACAGACCGGTGGTTTATATATATATATAGTGAGTGCTTCACATGCACCCACTCCCACTAGGCTGAAACAACCTGACCGCGCTTGATGCCAGGAGCACGACAGGTCACGTCATGCTGAGGACAATGACGTATGAGTGATGGGCAAGACGGAGGGAGGTACAATGGAGCTGAATGGCTCCATGGTGGTCATGCACAGAACGGATTAAAGGGGCAAGACGTCATCAGGTAGAGATTTAGTATAAAGATTGTGCTCTTACAACTTTTTTTGGAGAAAACTAAGTATGGATTGCTAATAAAGCTAGGAAGACAAAGACTTAGAGATTACATTGTGTTGGGGTGGTAGTTCCCCTTTAAACAGGTTATACACCCTTCTGACCCTTAACCCTTTGAGTGCAAGAGGGGTACACAATGCATTGCTTTGCAATGAATTACGTACCCCTCTGGCATTCAAAAGGTTAAATGGTTAAACATCAATATGTTTAATCGAATCACAGTACTCGCCAAGTATGAATGAATGAATGAATTATTGAATGAATGAGTATATTTATATAGAACCACAAGCGTACGCAGTGCTTTACACTGTCAGAGTATAAACAATACAGGGTTACAAATGCTTTACAAAGTGAAACAATGGAGGTGGGATCCTTGATCAAAAGCTTACAGTATTGTTAATAAGGGGTTATACAGGCAAGCAAGTGTAATAAATCTTTAAATGTGATCTTATGAAACATGTTTTTTGCCAGTTATCAACCCAACAGATGACAGTCACATGACCCCATGGGTTGAGCTCTACTGAATGCCAGAATGTCAAGTACTGAAGAAACCTCCAAAATAGACTAGCTGGGTTCTGAAGGGAATGGCATGGAGGAGACATCAGATGTGGTCAGTATCCATTATTAAATGGGTATACAGATTACCCATTCTCATTATCCAAGTGCCGGATATGTAACTAGGATTACAGATAAGATATAATTAGTATTCAATTAACAGTTCAATAGCTAGGAATGTGGATAAGCTATGACCATACCTGGGAACTCTCCGGATTTGCCCCGGAGACTCCGGTTCTGACAGAATTTTACCGGGTCTCCGGGGCAGAGGCTGATTCCTCCGGATGTGGCAGAGTTTCTATTGAAAGTCTGCCACATCCGCTTTTTCTCCCGCTGATCCTCAGTCCCCAGCCTTCTGTGTGACACCTTTAACCCTCTGAGTGCCAGAGTGGTAAGGAATGCATTGCTTTGCAATGCATTCCGTACCACTCTGGCACTCAAAGGGTTAATCCCCCCCTCACTCGCGGCAAGCCCCGCCCCTTTTTGACGCGATTAGCGTCATTTTTGTCACCCCCCTGGTGAACAGAGGACTACCCTCCGGGTAGCCCTCAACTGGAAGTTCCCAGGTATGGCTATGACCAGTGTCTGGATGCATTGCCAATAATAGTATATATTTTCATTTTGATTCAAAAATGGCAGTCTCAGTCCCTACTGAATGAACATCCTACCAGTGTTGATAAAGATACATACAAGGCAAACCACCAGAATCTGGCAAACAATTATGGGAATTCTAAACTTTATAAAGGAACCCATTGTTGGCTGTGAATCTTAACAGACCATGCATCCCAAATTACCAAAGCTCCCACCACCAATTTCTCAATTTAATCAACTCTTCATTTTAATTATTTCTCAGATACATTCCTGGAGTAAAACATTAAATATAGAATAGATAATTATCCTTTATAAAGTGGTAGAATGTGTCGCTCACTGTGAGCCGTAACCGCACATGCGCAGTAGAGAGTCTCTACTGTGCATGTGTGGTTTTGCACACAAAGAGCTTCTCTGTGAGCCATCTTGAGCTCCCCGCTAAGGATCAGCGCATTTGCTGAGTCTCTACTGCGCATGACTGCAGTCATGCGCAGTAGAGACTCACTGAATGCGCTGCCCCGCTCCGGATGGCTTATGTCCTGTCTCTGCTCCTGGCTATGGGGCAGCAGCCGGGGCAGCTGGGTGCACTTTAGCCCATGTATACGGGCTTTCATATTAGTATTAATAATAATCACACAACAGCTGAGAGCCCTAAGACCTCTAAGTGGCTCTTAACATTGGTGAAGCCATCCACCCCTTTCTGGAATTTATACTGAAAGGGCTATCTGCTGAATAGTAATACCAGCAGTTAGAGGCTGTGTCAATCCAACCTCCGATGTGGCACAAAAATAAGCAACCAAATTCAGAATGCAGAAGTTCCTAACAGACAGATTAGCTTTTTCTTCGGCACCCAGGAATGGGATTGAACTCAGGAGATGTTTTGTGTTATAGTGGACAAAATTGCGATACTCTGTGAAACATTGGTCAGTATTAAGTTTGAAGTGAAGTAAGTTGATATGACTAGAATGAGGTCAACTTGCACAATTTACTCTACAAAAATGTTGCTATGTTTGCTTTTGTGATTAGTGTTTAAGATTACCATTATCTGTAAGATTAACAATCCATGGTCTTTTCATTTAATCACAGAAACATGTTGATACTGCACTATGAATGAGGATGTACTACCGTGTATTTCTTTTGATCTTGTCTTCATTATTGAGAGCACCAAGCTGTGCTATCTCATTGACCAGGCATTAAGATCTGCTGCAGGCCTTGTGACGTATCATGCTAAGTAGATTGCTTTCCATGGAATAAACCAAATAATATTGTAATTAACATAAGCTCTTCTCTTTGTATCGCTTTAGATTATTAAAATTCCTGATCAGTGACACAAAGTAACTGTTTAAAAATGTAGCATAATTTTTACTTAAAGATGCCAAGTTTTTACAAATTTTAGCAGTTTTACTATCAGAGTGCAGACTATTAAATGTGCTGCTCATTTGCATGGTTAGCATACCGTTACAAGAAATAATATGCATAAAGACTGTCATAACTTGACTATATAACAGGACTTTCTTTATGAAAACCTCTCTTTTGTGATTAAACAGGAGGTTCTACTGCAGTATAATTTGTCTCATTTCAGAGTTGAGTACCCTGTCCCCATCTATTGTTAATCTCATTGTAATCTCTCTTATTATATGAGCAACTCATTATTTGACTACGGATGGTTGAATACCGAACAAAACATTGGTGAAACTCAGCTGACCATAAACCATTTTCACCCCATCCTTCTTTCACCCCCTCCTCCCTCTATTATAAAATATCCTGGATTATTGGTAGGATAACTCCTTAACTGTAGACAAGACAGACTACTAACTTAAAGGGGAACAATATATACATATACAATATGTTCTATATTATCCTAACAAACATGGAAAATATAACTGAGTAGTCTGTTTTTTTCTCATATATAAAGGATGTCAGTGGTTTATTGCTTCTTTTGCAAAATGTGATGTGTGTTTATTTACCCCTGGATTATTCCCAATGTGTCTTGGAAATGTCTATAGCATCCGAGGGGTTAATATATATATATATATATATATATATATATATATATATAATTGAAAAGTCTCCGTAGGGCACTCCTCATATATTGATTTAATTATATATATACCTCCCAACATTTCAAATGGCCAAAGAGGGACACTTGTGTTTTAGGTGGTGTTTCTAGGGGCGTAGCTGGTGGGAGGAGAATTTTTAGGTTACTTTGTTGCCTATTGACACCTCTTTGTGTAACTGAATAAATGATTTAGAGCAAGACCAAAGTATTTTATTTACACAGATTCAATTACAAACACATATACTGAAAATTAACTAAACATTTATGTGAATTTCATTGCTGTGGAGCAATGTGATAGACTAATATATACACCACTCACACTGATGTCCTAAAAAGAGGGACAACAGGGTAGAAAAGAGGGACAGGGGGATTTGGGTCTCAAAGAGGGACTGTCCCTCCTAAAGAGGGACACTTGGGAGGTATGTATATATATATATATATATATATATATATATATATATATATATATTTATATTTATATATATATATATATATATATATATATATATATATATATATATATATATAGTACTGTGCAAACATCCTAGGCAGGTGTGAAAAAATGCTGTAATGTAGGAATGCTTTAAAAATACACATGTTAATAGTTTATTTTTTTATCAATTAACACAATGTATAGTGAGTGAACAGAAGAAAAATCTAAATCAAACACTATTTGGTGTGACCACCCTTTGTCTTCAAAACAGAATCAATTCTTTTAGGTACACTTGCATACATTTTGTTAAGGAACATTGATATATCCCTTTGGATGCTAGAGAGAAACGACATTGTGAAGCTTTGCATTGCTGATGTCTTCAAGAGGTTAAATGGATCTTTTACTTATACTACAGAGGCCTTTAACAATTTGAGGAGATCCTGCAAGTATTCAAGGACTTAAAAGCCCTAATTTAAATAAACTGGAATTTGTATCAGTCCACTAAGGAGGCTGAAGTAATATAAAGAACTTGAGTCATTCTGGAGCAAAACAACAATGGTGACAAACAGTGGTGTAAATACAGTGGTACACATGGTGCAGCTCCAGTGTCCTAGAGGAACCTCCACTTTTAAATCATGGGCTGCTCATGCAGATCACAAGATCTCTCCTCACTGGCCAATAGAGGTTTGAAATGTGATGGAGCTGAGGTACATGCCTCGTCTGGTACAAACTTCTATATCACCTCTTCCATAGGGTCCTCAAACGATCAGATAATGCTGGGCTATGATGTCATATCCAAGTGCTTTGTATCATTAAGCTGCAAGATTGCACTGATATAGCGGACGTCTGCAACAAATGCTATACCACTAGGGATAAGGAAGCCTTTTTTGCAGGAAAGGTAGGCAAACAGGATGGGGGCCTCTGGAGTCCTGTCTCCCCCTCTGCCCGCAGTCAATTGAAGCTATAGGAGATAAAAAAGGGATGGCGAAGGAGGAGAGATTGTAGGATAAAATACAAGAGGGAGAAGGACGAGAGGGGAAAGATGGGGAGAAGGGGAGAGAGAAGGGAGTCTGATGGAGACCCAAATATAGGGTAACATTTAGGATCATTAAGTTTAGTTGTAGCCTTCCTATTCCTTTCTTCCTATTTTGGGGAAAATCATCCACATTTACTTGTTTCACACTCAGAGCTCCCTGTATCCACACTGGCCATTTGACCAAAGGATTCAGTTTATTCCTTTCTGTAAAAATGGGACAGTTGGTAACTCAAGGAGAGGCCCCCAGCGAACGTCCAGGTAGGTCCATGCATTAAAATGCTCCTAAGAAAGGGGAAAACTAGGGGAAAAAACAGGAGACTTGAGAAGAGAGAAAGTGGATCAAGAAAACTATATGATGCCAGATGACAGCACTGTATTACAAAGCACAAGTGTCCCTGCCCTGGTAAATAGGTTCTGAAGCTTTATATTTCTGTTTGGCACCAGCTCAAATTCAGACGTTCCCAGTGACTTAGCACATTTGAATCAGAGGCACCTGCTGTAGTGTTGAGCGAGCGTGCTCGGCCGATGCTCGGATCGGCTCGAGCATCGCTCTGCTCGGCACATGGCGGTACTCGTCGAGTACCGCCATGTGCTCGCCCGCCATGTTCGGGTGGCGGGGATCTGTGCCGGAAGAGGCACAGATCTGAAGACGCTCCGCTGGACCACCAGGGACTGGAGGTACGGGGGCATTGCGGAGATGAAGGGGGCATTGCGGAGATGAAGGGGGACATTGTGGAAGAGGGGCATAGACTCTATGCCCCTCTTCCACAATGTCCCCCTTCATCTCCGCTATGCCCCTCTTCCACAATGTCCCCCTTCATCTCCGCTATGCCCCTCTTCCACCATGTCCCCCTTCATCTCCGCTATGCCCCTCTTCCACAATGTCCCCCTTCATCTCCTCTATGCCATAGAGGAGATGAAGGGGGACATTGTGGAAGAGGGGCATAGCGGAGATGAAGGGGGACATTGTGGAAGAGGGGCATAGCGGAGATGAAGGGGGACATTGCGGAGATGAAGGGGGCATTCAGAGATGAAGGGGGCATAGCGGAGATGAAGGGGGGCATTGACCAGGCACCCTCCCCTCATCAGAGCAGGGGGTGCCTGGTGTAATGCTCGTGTCGCCCCATTCATTTGAATGGGGCTCGGGTGCTCGGCCGAGCACTCGAGCCTCAGGGGGTGCTCGGTCAGAGCACCCGAGCACCCGAGCATCGGGGTGCTCGCTCAACACTAACCTGCTCCAAACAGAAATGTAAATCTTCAAGGGATAGTAATAGTTTTTTTTTACCATGTGCCAATATTATAGATATTAAAAAAGAAATATAATAACGTACCTCCTGTCTCTCAAACTATAAAGATTTGAAGCCTCTAAAGTTTTCCCCTTCTGGCCCCTTTCATAGAAGTCAACGTTCTGTAGGACAGAAGCAGATCCTGGTAATTTGACTGGCCGGCGGCTCTTCAGGAGAGCCAAGATAGCAAGATCTAAAAAGAAATACTTCTCTGGAATGGTATACATAGTGTGCCACCAGGGGCAGGAGGGGGTAACTTTAGAGGCTTCGATCTCTCAAACTATAAAGGTTCGAGAGACAGGAGGTACATTATTATATTTCTTTTTTTATATCTACATTATTGGCATATGGTAAAAAAACTATTACTGTCCCTTTCAGAAACTTTTTACTATAGCAGAGACACATGCATTGGAACTAGGTGCACTGTGTGTGTGTGTGTGTGTATATGGGTCTCAGAATTTGCACCAGGGCCAAGCACGGTCTATTTACAGCCCTGGGAACAAACTAAAATGTATAAATTTCCCATTGATTTAAATAGGAATTTAACCCCTTGAATGATAGAGAGGACATCAATGCGCATACCTGGGAACTTTTTGGTGTGGACTCCCCAGAGAGGGGAGTCCCGTGGTGTCACTGGGGGAGAAAAATGGTGCAATTGCATAAAAAAGGGGCAGGGCATAATCGTCAGTGCGGACAGAGCTGATAATGGTAATAATGGTCTATGAGTAAGCTCTAAAGCGTGAAACGCGTTATACCAGTATTGGGGTCTGGCGGAACTATGTATGTTAAATGTCGTATCTCTGTCTTGCTATATGTTGTGCAATTTTAAGGAGCAGTAATAAAGCTGGAAGTTTTAAAGAATGATCTTTGGTGGTGCCATTAATCTTTTATTTTGTTCGTGATTTACCGGGAAAGGAGATCCTGAGATATTTGTGCACCCGAATGTAAAGTGGCAGTGGTGAGTCCTGTGAACATTTTTTCAAACTGTTGTTGTCGCACTTCAATATATTGATACATTGCAGCACCCATGTCTCTATTGTCTCTATTGCAGAGCTGATAATATTAAACAAAATTATACTGAATAAGAGGATAAGAGCCCGGAGAGTGGGAGGAACGCGCTGGAAGGAGCAGATATGGACAGAGTTTAATTAGAAACTCCCCACATCCGGAGAAACAGCCTCTGCCCCAGAGACCCGGTAATTAACAGCCAAAACCGGAGTCTACGGGACAAATCTGGAGAGTTCCCACCTATGTCAATGCATTGCAAAGCCATGTGCTGGTGGCCTCTCTAGCATTCAAAGATTTAAAAACCCGACTCTTTGTGTGCCAGAGGGGTGCGTTGGATACCCCTCTGGCACAAAAAAAGGTTAAATCAAATAGGGTTTTAATTAGTCCACTATGGTACAGTTTGCCACCTTATTACTCCCGTTCCTTACAGTACATCAAGCTTAATAATGTGCAATTGGTTTCCCCAGAATTGCTAAGCCTTTGTCTTTAACCATTTGAATGCAAAAGATGTATCCAACTCATTACATTGTAATGCATTGGATACCTCTCCGCCACTCAAAGATATAAACATATGCCCCAGTATCCTGTGATGTTTTCCTATTTACATCGCTGCTTTCTTTCTTCTGTTTTATAGGGTATAAAAATCACAAAAAAACATTAATCCCTTTGAGAAGAGGGGTTAAAAAGAAAAGCGAGCTGGAAGCAAGATGACACAATGATAGATTACCTGTAACTCTACCTGACACTGAAATTAGGATTTTTAATGATAGGATGACTCTCTCTGGATGTGAAATTCAAATGCTCTCCAAAGCCTCCCAACGACCATCACTCCTTACATGCAGCCCTACAAGCTACACACAGGTACTTTGTCTCTGTCACCACTGAAAGGACATTGTTATTACGAACAACTCTCTGTATTAACCAGTCTCCTACCTAATAGACAACACTTTTCGTTCTGCACCGTTACCCACTGTGGGCTGAAAGGCACACAGCTCTCCCTCTCCCCACTATTTCCCTCAGGGCTAAGAGAAAACAGCATTTAAAAATAGTCAAAATTGTAAGAAAAAAAAGCACCATTATTTTCAAATGAACATTATATGAAGATGGAAATCGCAGGGGTTATATTTTGCTTTTGACGTGAGATTACAAGTATTCCAGTTAATATATTTCATATTAACCCTTTGTGTGCCAGAGGGGGGTATGCAACGCATTGCAAAACAATGTGCTGCGTTCCCGACTGGCACTCAAAGGGTTAAACCCTGGAATAGTAGAAACCTTCCCAGTTAATGCATTGGAGATGTCTCTGGCATCCAAAAGGTTAAACATGCTGACTGCTGTGAACACAGATTACTTTTATAAACCACAAAGCAATTAAATTTTTTAACCCTTTTAGTGTCAGAGAGGTATCCGATGCAATGCTTTGCAATGTGTTAGATACCTTTCTGGCATTCAAAGGTTGATCCAACTGATGCTCTGCCAGCAATTTATTATGGACTAGTGTGAAAGCCCGTGTGCACGGGCCTTGGAGCAGTGAGGTAACGGCAGTACACAGAGTTGAACCAACCTGTTAACATTAACTGCACCTGCTCTGCGTACTGCTGTTACCTCACTGCTCCACGCGATTGCGCTGCCTCACTCACGCAATGCAATCATACGCAGAAGAGACTGATTGAACGCGGGCACTGCGCATGACTGCATCGTGACAAACTTTCTGGCCTTTTATTATATAGGATAAGAAAACAAATTAGCTAATAATAAGAACCCACTTACCTTACTTTGGCCAGAAACCCTAATGGCCCTTAATAATGTTTCTCTTTTGTCTTTGTTCAGTAGATAACATCCTCAGTCAGTCCTGAATGCCCTGTCCATGGAAGCAGATAAGACATCAGAGCCCACCAGCAGATATTGTTGCTACTTCCAGCACTATCACTACATTCCCTGTGACTCAGAGGCCACCTGCAGCACTAGATATTGTTGCACTTGGCATAACCAGCAGATAGTGCTGCCACCACTGGTGGTGGTTCTCCTGATGATGCGAGTGTTGGAACCAGTACTGACATGTTGAGAGCTTTCCGGGCTTGTACAAGTCAGGAATATGTTAGTTGGTGATCATATTTTTGCTTTTTCTGAAGTTCCTTCTGCTGAATTGTCTGATTCCCAGTCCTGCCATCATAATGATATGTTAGGTCATGATCAGGCAGGTGTGTTCATCATGCTGGGTACTGGTATGAGTTTATAGTTGTAGTGGAAGTATCAGCAATTATATGGAACAACTGGATGTTCCACTTCCTATGGCTAGTCCTTAGAGGCAAGGACTGTGCAATCATCCCCAACTACAATGTGCACCTCGGTGACAAGGTTTTGAAGAACGGGGACGAGGGTCACAACTTCGCACATCTGCCTTAATAAAACACATGCAGCATAACCAACCTGAGGTTTATGTGGAACACATGAAGTCATTCCCCTAGACAAAATTAAAGTGCTGCTGTTACTCTGTCTTCTGTCTGCCCCCATTGTCAAGTGCAAAGAGGCACCCCAAAAAATCTAACAAAAATGAAACGCAACCCTAAAGCAGTCAGCTCTTTGCAGCGGCACTGCCACAGACAAATTTGTCTCAATGCATTGCACATTGTATTGTACAATGACCAGACATGACAATGCACAACGCAGGGGGTAAGTATGCTGAACACCCGGTAGAATATGCCAAGTTCATGTCAGGCAGGGTCAATTGTTTTTATTGAGTGGTAATGAGTCATTGGAACTGTCAGGCACCCACTGCCCCAAAACCCCAGTAAGTTCTTGCTTTTTGTGGGAAGGACAAGGGACGCAGTGACTTATCACCTTGAGTGCCATGGAGGTATCGAACACATTGCACCGCAATGCATTCAATACCACTCTGGCATTCAAAGGGTTATAACCTCTGATTTCTTGAGGGATATTTTAACTTTTTCAACATTGTCTTGGGGGAGGGTTTAACCTTGATTTCTCAGGGGATGGTTTAACATTGTTAACAATGTCAATTACAAACAATATGCCAAGGTGTGTTATCACTGCACAATCCCTTCTTGTCCCCAAAGAAAAGATTCAAACACCCATGGATTTAGGTGAGGTGCAGAAGAAGAAGGATTACTGTGAATGGTCAAGTTATTCATCCAGATGCACCTGGAGTGGTAGTGGCTTGTGCTCCTGCTGCTTCAGCAGCAAAAATAATATGAAGGAAACAACCTGTGCTAACCACTGCTGATGCTGATTCCATCACCAAAGTCTGTGGAGATGATGATCCCAGTCTCACTCCCACCACCATCACCACTGCAAACCATGCCCATGGAGGATAAAATGTTAGCCCTATTCTGTGATACGAATTTTGAAGTTTAGATGACCCTGCAGCAGAGACTTTGATAGCAAACACAATAATGTCAATGGTGTTTGCTTACCTGGCTTAAGTAGGCTTACAACATTTTTTTTTCAGCAAGGCAGGTCTACAAAAAATTATTGTAGGGCTAGCATTGATAAAGTCCTGCAAATATTTTTTTGCTAGGCTTGCCTTGCTGTAAGCCACAATTTTTCAAGGCTTCCCTGATGTGGGTATTATTTACATTTTTCTTTCAAGGATTGTTTTGTTATAGTGATGGAAACATATGTTAATGCTTGCCTTTTCATAGGCCTGCTAACAGTTTTGTCAAGGCTTACCTTGCTATATTCGGCTTGTATTTCTCTAAATACTATTTTTGCAAAGACTGACCAATTATCATGGTGCCCGTGATTGTTGCCTTTGTGTGCCAGTGTCACGGTTTGTTATGACTCTCAGACACAAGTTTTAGGTAAAAATCAATTTTATTGAAGTAATAAATTGATAACGTAGGATGGCAAATACATATATACAGATACATACAGAATATAACAAGACAGAGTGCAGACTCTACCGGTCCTGTCAATATACCGGACAGGACAGTCTGAAGAAACAGAATGTTAGGCTCTACCGGCCTTGCCAATGCCGGGTAAGGCAACCTGCAGATGGAATAGCATAACGGTTCTTCCGGCCTTACCAAATTACCGGGCAAGGCAGCCTCAACAGCTTCGCAATGTAGGCTCTACCGGCCCTGCCACTACCGGGTAAGGCAACCTCAGATGGAATATGACAATAAGGTTCTACCGGCCTTACCAATACCGGGCAGGGCAGCCCAGAGATAATAGCAGCAGTCAGATGGTAATGGCAAATTGACAGGATCGTAAGCAACCCAGTGTACATACACTGAGACCAACAGGGATTAGTAAAGTCGCAAGACTTTGGAGCAAACCAGCGTCCGCACGCTGGGACCAACACAGGATTGTATAGCCGCTAGGCTTTGGAGCAAACCAGTGACCGCACACTGGTGTAACAAACGTGTTAGTATAGCCGCAAGGCTTGGAGCAAGCCAGCGTCCGCACGCTGGGACCAACTCAGGATAGTATAGCCGATAGGCTTTGGAGCAAACCAGCGTCCGCACGCTGGAACCAACACAAGACTGTATAGCCGATAGGCTCTGGAGCAACCCAGTGACCGCACACTGGTGTAACAAGCGAGTGTGTATAGCCGCAAGGCTTAGGAGCAAACCAGCGTACGCACGCTGGAACCAACACAGGATTGTACAGCCGATAGGCTCTGGAGCAAACCAGTGACCGCACACTGGAGTAACTAACAATGTCGCTGACGCGACCGAGCAAGAGGTCGCCAGGATACAGGAGACAGGCGATGTGATGACAGGAACCAGCAACGATCAGTCAGGTCAGGAAACAGCAGAGTTGAAGAACCGCAGGAACTGCAACACCAGAGACTAGGCCGGAACCAGGACTGGAACCACTCAGCAGGCAGGAAACACTGGAACAGTAGCGAACAGGTACTCAGGGACACATGAGATCAGGAACTCAGGAACACTGGAACAGAGGCCCAGCTATCACTAGCATAATGATAGCAGGAAGGTCAGAAACAACACGAAAGGGCACCCAAAGGGTGCCCAATCCAGGTTTAAATAGGCAATGAAAGGCGGGCTATCTGCAGACAGCCAATAGCAGCCCCCTACTGGTGACAGACAAGGAACTGCAGCAATCACGGGCACCGTGATAGTCAGTTACCTGTAGGGGGCTCTCCATTGGCTGTCTGTGTTCAGCCCGCCCTGCATTGCCTATTTAGACTGAGCCTGGGCACCCTTTGGTTGCCCTTTCATGTTGTCTCTATGCTGCTCGAATCTCCATTGTGTTCCTGAGCTTCCTGGGCCCCTGGTTATGTTCCTGCTACCTGAGATCATCAAGTTCCTGAGTTACCTGTCCATTGATTCCTGTTTCCGTTCCTGATCCGGTTGAAGTCGCCGTTGTGTCGCTGCTTCCTGCTGCCAGTCCCCGCTGCCGTTCCTGATCCGGTTGACCGTCTGAGTGCTGGTTCCTGTTTCCATCTGCTGAGATCCTGATCCAGTATCACCTGTGGTCATTCCATCTGCTGAGCTCCTGATCCAGTATTGCCTGTGGTCGTTCCATCTGCTGAGCTCCTGATCCAGTATCGCCTGTAGTCGGCTGTCCTCCCTAGTCGCCTTGGCGACATTTCTACTCCTTGCTGGTAGCTCCAGTACGTGGGTACTGGTTCACTCCACAGCCACCCGGCTGATATTGCACCTGTAGAGTTTTGTGCTCCCGGTACGCGGGTACTGGTTTGCTTACATTCACCGGCTGCTGTGCACAGGAAGAGAGACGGTTTGCCCAGTACGCGTGTACTGGTTTGCTCCACCATATACCGGCTGCCGTTGCACCGGTACAGTTATATTACAGTACGTGGATACTGGTTTGCTCCACAGCCACCCGGCTGTCATTGCACCGATAGAGATTTGTATTTCAGTACGTGGGTACTGGTTTGCTCCACAGCCACCTGGCTGCTGTTGCACTTTGTGTATTGCATCCCCAGTACGCGGGTACTGGTTTGCTCCACAGCCACCCGGCTGTCATTGCACAGATAAAGATTGGTATTCCAGTACGTGGGTACTGGTTTGCTCCACAGCCACCCGGCTGCTTTGCACATTGTATATTGTGTCCCCAGTACGCGGGTACTGGTTTGCTTCATAGCCATCCAGCTGCTGTTGCACCTATCGAGTTTTGTGCTCCCGGTATGCGGGTACTGGTCTGCTTACATTCCACTGGTTGCTGGGCACCAGAAGAGAGACGGTTTCCCCAGTACGCGTGTACTGGTTTGCTCCACCACCTACCGTCTGACGCTGCACCGGTACAGTTTATGATTACAGTACGTGGCTACTAGCTCGCTCCTATTCTCCGGCTGCTGGTGCACCGGATGAGAGATTGGCCTCCCAGTACGCGGGTACTGGTTCGCTCCACTACATCCAAGTACTATTGTACCGTTTTAGCGATATTGTGTCCCCAGTACGCAGGTACTGGTTCTCTATATGCTATCTCTGCTGTCAAAGTCCTAGGCAGCTCTGTTGGTTGCCCAGTACGCGGGTACTGGTGGTCTCCTGTAAATTCCTTGGCTTGACACTTTAACTCCTTAGCCTCTGCATGTCATCCTTGTGACTGTTGTACCACCTAGCCAGTCACTGAGGCTTTAGTGGTTGCCTTGCCGGTATATTGGTAAGGCCGGTAGAACCCATTCCTCGCTGTACCATCTTGGGTTGCCTTACCCGGTATTGACAAGGCCGGTAGAGCCTTTATACTTGCTGTCTGCCTATAGGCTGCCTTGCCCGGTATATTGGCAGGGCCGGTAGAGCCTATATATTCCTTGTACCAGCTTCCAGGCTGCCTTGCCTGGTATATTGGCAAGGCCGGTAGAGCCTATTCCTTGTACCAGTTTCCTGGCTGCCTTGCCCGGTATATTGGCAGGGCCGGTAGAGCCTCATCGCTATTACCATTGCTTGTTTCCTGTCATTGCAATATATATGTATGAACGTGTATGTTACCCTGTGGGGTTTTCTTAAAATTTTCAATAAAGTTGTGTTTTTACCTAACTTGACGTCTGAGAGTCTTAACAAACCGTGACACCAATGTGTAATCCACAGTTCCAATTTTTAGAATGGTTTACTTATCCTGTAAACCAGCTGTAAAAAAAATCTGTAGTGGTTAATCCTTCTGTAAATGCCTTTCTTAAGATAATATAGAAACACAGAATTTGACGGCAGATAAGAACCATTTGACCCATCTAGTCTGCCCATTCTTCCTACTGTAAAAACCTCAAGCCTTATTTGGTCATTGGACTTGTCTTATGTTCAGAACAGCCTTAAGCCATCCCATGAATGCCTAAATTCAGTCACTGTATTTACTTCTACCCCTTCTGCTGGTAGACTATTCCACTTATCTATTATCCTCCCAGTGAAGTAAAACTTTTTTACATTACATCTAAACCTCTGTCCCGCTAGTCTTAGACTATGGCTTCTTGTCATAACATGTTAACTCCCGTGAAATGTACTTCCCTATAGCACGTTGTTGAATCCCTTCATGTATTTTAATGTTTCTATCAAATCCTCTCTCTCTTTTCTCTCCTCCAACTTATACATGTTCACATCCTTTAGTCTAACCTGATATTTCTTTTCCTGTAAAATATTCAGCATTTTACTAGCCCTTCTCTGAATTCTCTCTTTAATATCTATATCCTTCTGGAGATGGGGTCTCCAGTACTATACATAGTGCTGTAGGTCAGGTTTAATCAGAGAGGTTACAGGAGGCATAATCTTTTTTCCAAAAAAAAAAAGGCTTACTTAGTAAGTTGCTCTTCGGGGGTACACCTGTCCTTCTCCTTTCACCAATATGCGGCTGTAGGCCTGTTAATTTTTAAAAAAGCATACTAGCTGTGTATGTCACATAATTGTGACTGGTCTGTATAGATATCTGAATCAAAACGCATAACACTTTTACTCTTGATAGTGTAATTTGAAAATTATATTAATGAACATAGATGGAGATGACGTTAAATTATGACAACAACATCATTCAACAGCAAAAAGATAAAAAGGTTGCATATAAATGATGAGTAGCAAAGAATACTAGACTAATTGCATGCAGTGACATGTATAATTCCAATATAACCATTGTTATTTGGCAATCATTCATCAATGATTTTATCACTGATTCCAACTGTAGTAGATGGTAGCATGTACGACATCTGTGCAAATCCCTCCTCTTCCTCCTCAGTGTTTCTATATGTGATGCATGGTGCTCTGTCTTGTGTGCCTTTTTTCCACTTCTGATACGTGATACTCAGATGGTATTAGATGGTGGTTAATTTTTTAAAAAAGAATGTCTACCAACACTGCTGCTAGATAGCTATGTTCTACTCTCTTTAGTGATATAAACAACAGCACTGTAAACCCACTTTGAATGTTTGCTTTCTGGTGGGCAACTAAAGGTTTCCACTGCAGTACTCACCAGTGCTGGCTACCCTCCCTGTTTCGTTTGTAGTACACAAGAGGGTCATCATTTTGGTTATCCTTTAGGTAAGCAGTAACAAACTCATATGCAGTGGGGCCACTGCTTGGAGCTGGGCGGTGTTCATATGGATCAAATACCAGTCCATATTCTGGGATTAAGTCCCATAGAGATATGCCATTGTCCCCACCACCTCAAAAGGCTTCAGCAGCTCATGTAAGTCACACATTAGCTGTCATTGAGCAGATGACAAGGAAGTCCCTAAGTTTTAAGCTGGTGGTGGGGCAGGTGGTTATGTCCTTGTATTTAATGCATTGCAAGTAATGTAGGACCAGCTAAAATGTTCACAGATTTTCTGGATGATATTTAGCATTTCTATGAGGGTGTTGTATTCTAAACGGAGGGTGTTATACTTAAGACATGGGCAAAGCAAGGGTACATGCACCATACCTGCTATTCTCAAGGACACTATTATATTGAACATAATGTCAGCAGGCACAAAACCAGCTTTCAAGTAGTGGGGTACAAGTCATTTGTTTATTACCTGCTGTATCTTTTTTGGAGATCTTAGTGAATAGGCTCCATTGAATAACATAGGAACTGGAAAAGTGATAAACTAGAAAAGTCATTTCCACTTTATCACCACTTAGTGAATCTCCCCCCTGATCTTTACTGCTACTTCCAGAGCCAGAGGCAACATTGGCAGTGACCTGCTGCTGATAAGAAAAATATCTAATGAGCAGTGGCAATCATATAGTCTGTACTCTGACTTCTTTCCACATACCTGTTATCAGGTTAACTTTTTGCCGCATGATGTTTTCGGCCCAATGTCCATCTGCTTTTACAACTCTGGAACATTTGTTCCTAAAAAAACTGTGGTTTGGGATAAACCAGCCTTTTTCTTTCAGCTACTTTTTGGGCCAAATCAACATTGTTCTCACTCTTTACTTTATCTGGAGCAATATATTTTAAATCAACATAATTATAATCATTAATAATTAGGTCAACAACAACATCATCATCCACGTCCTCCACATCCCCACAACTTACTTATTCTTGTAGGTTTCTAATGTCTGGAATACTTTTTTTTTCACTTTTCCCCTAAGGGGGGACTTTATAGAAAATTGACCACTAAGTTGTGGTTGAGTATTACTGTCACTATCTTACACAGTACTAAGTTTCACTTCCAATCCTGGAACCTTTCATATCATTTTTTCAAATGTACTCCTCATAAGGGGGAAGATTATCATCAACACTTTCAGCACAATCTGCAGCAACCATGACCACAGACAGTTTCTGTAGTACAGATTTCCATGTACTCCTCCTACTCCTTTCCCCGTACCCCTGCCCTTAGCATGTTTGATAGACATAATGATAGTAGTGTTGATTTTCACACAGTGGTTAGAGTGTGAAGTGATGTTTTGTCTGAAAATAATGTATTATCTATGTCTCTGTCTGTCACTGTTACTCTCAGCTGCAGCTCCTGTGAAGAATCTCCTGCTTTTCTCTGTCAGTGTCATTCTCTCAAGTGTCAAAAGTATCCAATGAATTGCTTCACAATTCTTTAAATCAACTGGAATTTGGGGAATTTGTACAGCGCTGCTTAATATGTTGGCACTATATAAATAAAGAATAATAATAATATGGTGCAACTGGTTTTCTCCAGAATTGTACCACTATTCTTAATGCATCAGCCACAGTACATGTATGACTAATTCCATAGACTTCTTGTACCAAAATTCATCAAAGGTGATCTGTCTAAGTGCACAAGGTAGTAGTCACATTTCTGAGTGCTTCAACAATGTGAGGATTGCATTTGGTATTCACTCATTCATCAATGAATGAGTGGCAAACAAATCTGTGGTTTTCATTCATTGATTTCTGGCTTGCGGAACCCATATTAACCTTTGTGGCAGTCATATACAAACACATTCTCTCTATGAATGCACAAGTGCTGTTGTTATCAGGGCACTTACTATAATTTTTCATCAAATTTTTGTATGCAAGGAAGGTTATTCATTGACAAATATCTGAAGGTCTTTGTCAGTTGATAGGTTCACCAAAAGACCCAAGGGCGGGTCTTAAGCAGCCTAATTTCACCACTAATTTAAGGGAAAAAGGCACCATTACAGCCCCATACTCAGACCTGGATGTACATCCCAAGTGACCCTATGCAAGGCACTCTAGGTTCCCTTTGATTTGCCTATGGTTACACCCCTGTACTCTCATGACCCTGCCAACAGTCCCATCCACTGTTTCCTGGAGTAGCAAATGCCCTTAGTTTATAAAAAGCAAGAAATAAAAAGCTTTAACCGCTTGGTTGATAGAGACATTTCCAACGCATTTCTCAGCAATCAATTGAAGATCTCTCTAGCATTCAAGGGGTTAAATAATAACATGAAAAGAGGTATATTACTGATGCAGGGACATTGAGATTTCTCTGGCCACAACCTCATTTAGAATGTGGGTGTGGCCAGCAAAGCTGAGGCACCCATCAAAATTTGGAGCTCTAGACAGAAGCCTATTTGGAAATCCGGCCCTGCCCATACTGACAACAAAACATGGGGATTTAAACATGTGACCTGAAACTTTAGCCCCCTCAAACTGAAACTAGCAATGACCCTAGTGATTACAAATGAACAGCAGCATGTGGCATACACTGCCATGGCTGCCCTCTGATAAATGTCAGCCTTAGGGCCTTTTGGTCAAAATAAAAGTAGATTAATTCTAGGGAAAACGAAATACAAACCCCCAAAACTGTAGCTGGTTTAAATGAGCATTTTAACCTTTGAATGCTAGAGGTCTATAACATATTGCAATGCAATACTTGGAGACCTCTCTTACATTCGAGGTGTATAAAAACCCCATTTAAACCAATAGGAGGTTTTATTTGTCTCCTATGATGCATTTGGTTTACCCCAGAATTGCTCATCATTTAGAACGTGAAGAGTGTTATTTCAATACTGTCAGAGTTGTAGTTCAAGAGTAAATGAACGATAAAGTATCCCCCTCCTGTCTGTGTTGCTTTTTTTTTCACTCCTCCCGATGAAGTTGTTTGATACTATGGAACAAGTTGAGGATTTTTTAAATAAACACTTTAATAATAAATTTTATTCTATTCCATTTGACTGGTCTGCTATAAGTGTTTTTGGATTTCCATTGATCCACGTCTGGGGATATATCCTGAATGGTGTTTAGATGCCTGATTGAATGATTCTTTAGCAGAGAGAATCAGCATCTAAAATCCCTGCCAGCTCCTACACCGGTTACCATACAAGGACCGGTGATATAGATCAACTCCGCCTCTGAATGGAGGTTCCAGAAGGATAGAGCGATGCAACACGTTATCTGTGTGGAGGCAGTTTGACTATCCTCCACAAGCTCATGTAGTCATTGGGTTAATTTCAATGACATATTCTAAATGTGAATACAATACAAAATATGTCTGCATATCCAAAGAGAAAAACTGGGATCTCTTATTTTACATGTTTCTACTTTATCATTCAATTACTCTTGAAATACAACTCTGACAGTACTGAAATAACGCTCTGCATGGCCCAAATACTATGAAAATTAATCAAAGGAACATTACTATCCCTTTAACTGTCATCCAGATGCTGTGTTGGCTGGTCGTTAAGGGGTTAAGACTGTGTCATGTTCATGGAGGTGGGCAATGCATTGCATGTCCACCTCCATGAACATGACACAGTCTAAACCCCTTAATGACCAGCCAACACAGCATCTGATTCGTATCAGTTTACAAAAAAATGCTAACAACTGTTCTGTCTGCCTCTATGGACATGACTTCCAGGACTGGATGTTAGTTTTCCTTTTAACCCGTTGAATGCCAGAGCAACGCAATGCGTAAACACACCTCTGGCAGTCAAAGGGTTAATCTTGGCCTGTTTGAGGCCCTTAAGGACTGTAATTTGACATCCCTCATACAGACTTTGCTTTCATGTGTGTCCAAAAAATCAGTTTTCCCCTGATTCACACAGTAGGTTACAGGGGTGAGCTTGTATTTGAGAATGTTTCAGTCTATTTATTTTAGAACCTCCTACTAAGACTCAGCGTTTATAATGAAAATGAGATAGCGGTGTAGATTCATAAAACAGAGGATGCAGTGATGGTGTCAGCTGATGCTCGGAATCTGGCAGCACTGTGCGCTGGCATTGGCTCATTTTGCGTTACTTTTGGCTCAAGGATCTGTTGATACTAAATAAAACAGGAATGCAGAAGAAAAATATTTGTTTCACACTTTTAGACCTTTATTTCATCTAATTGCTTCTTTGTATGAGTGCCCTCTGACCTCCGATCTTGATACACTCAATCGACCTGATTCAGATGGCATGTTTTACACAATATTGCAGATTGGCGTGACCAACAAGCTTAGAGCTTCCCATACTCACTAAAATAACCGAGAAGCCAAAATAACTGGACATAAAAATCACAGCCAAAGCATTCATGCACTCCCTTAGTTTCCCAAGCCAGACATAACCTTCCCCTCTGTATTACAAAACAGTACAGTACAGCTTCTGCCTATGTTCCACGCACAGATCTGCTGTCTGTGTTCATGGCATCAGAGGCTCTGTGAACACTATACCAGCTTTTCCCATATCTCCTGGCCAACAGAACCTAATCTAAGGGGTGTGCCAGAATGAATACCTTTGGAAAAGGAAGCCACAATCTATGGAGTGGTTTAATTGATGACTATAATTCTGGAGCAGGGAGCATATAAAGATGAATAATAATGATTTTAGTAGAGAATTTGATGTAGCTGTGTTGGAAATGTCAGCAGAAAATTCATGCCTGAGAGCTAAAAACGGGAAATAATTGCACATATATCAATAGAGGAAGAGGATTATATGATTTAAAGGTATAACACATTGGGGAATTATGTATATTCACAAAAATCAAGCAATTTTGGGAGCAAACCTACTGCACAATATGTATAAAATTGACTTCTTGTATATTAGGCAGGGCTTCATACATTGTAAAGCAATATGTTTAGGTCCTCTGTAACATCAAAGGGGTTAAAATTAGGTGTGTGTGGAAGTTTACACTGTGGGTAGAAATTCAGCAGAAAATAAGGCCTTCCACATACAGTGGGAACTTCCATGAAATGGTCCTTTCCAACAGCCTCTTTTGTGTGACTGGAAGGAGTGACTGAATGAGTGTGCATGAGTGTGATCTGTATACCTACCAAGTATCCCTCTTTAGAAGGGACAGTGCCTCTTTTAGACCCAAATACCTCTGTCCCTCTTTCCCACCCTAATGTCCCTCTTTTTAGGAAATCCAACTGTGTTGTGTGTATATAAGCAGGGGCAGATTGTAGGGGAATATCAGCCTGGGCATTTTTTTTTTAAAGCAGCCCACTAGCTGCACCAACGTCCCTATCGACGCCCCCTTATGGTCCCTGTGCAGCATGGGAGAACAAGCACCAGGATATTATGTCATATCATGGCGCTCTGCATTAACCCTTTGAGTGCCAGAGGGGTATGCAACGCATAGCGTACCCCTCTGGCACTCAAAGGGTTAATAAGGAACGCAAAGGCTGTCACAGAGAGTACAGGTGGCAACACAGACCTCTCCTTCAAAATATCATGGGACGGTGAGGTGAGATCCTCTGATCTCCCCCACCGGCCCATGATCTAGCGGCCCACCGGGGGATGCCCGATCCCCCGATAGGACAATCTGCCTATGTATATAAGTGTATCACATTATTTCCTCATCAATAAAACTCACATTAATGTTTGTATAAACGTCAATATATGTGTTTATAATTTAGTGTGTGTAAGTAAAATACTTTGGTCTTCTTGTAAGTAATTTATTAGGTCACACAAGGAGGTGTCAAAAGATCATGAAATAGCCTAAAAATTCTATGTAATTCCCCGCCCACCAGCCCCACCCCCATCAACACCCCCTAAAACACGTGTCCCTCTTTGGCAATTTGAAATGTTGGGAGGTATGGATTTGTGTGCAAGATGATGTATATGTGATGATGTATGTATACATGCACAAATAGTGTATGAATTTTGAAACATGCTACAGTAATGGAAGAAAGTGGCGTGGAATGGGAACACAGAGCTGGAATTTTCCACACTGGTTTTACCTTTTGCATGTAAATCTTACCTGCATTCTGCCCGTTGGCACCTCAAAAAGGACAAACATACACCCATATTTATAAACTCAAAACTGGTGTTATTTTGGAGAAACCAACTGAACCACAGGCGACAAATAAAAATTCCTATTACATTAAATTGTCCTTGTAACCAATTGAATGCTATAGAGGTCTTCAATGCATTCTTTGCAATGTGCTGGAGACTTCTCTGGCATTCAAATGGTTAAAACGCTCTATTCACGTTCATGGGAATTTAGGAATTTTTATGTGACCCCTGTCATGTTGTTGATTTACTCTAGATCAGGGGCGGATTGAAGGGGAATACCAGCCTGGGCATTTTTTTTAAAGCAGCCCACTAGCTGTACCAACGTCCCTATCGACGCCCCCTTGTGGTCCCTGTGCAGCATGGGAGAGCAGGCGCCAGGATATTGTCATATCCTGGCGCTCTGCATTAACCCTTTGAGTGCCAGAGGGGTATGCAATGCATTGCGTACCCCTCTGGCACTCAAAGGGTTAATCCTTTGGATCAGAGTTGGACAACTTGATGACTCCTGGCGGCTCAGGACTACAATTCCCAACAACCCCAGACAGCGATTGATGAGAACTGGAGTCTTGAAAATCTGGAGGGCCTCAGGCTGCTCACTTTCGCTTATCAACAATCTGCACTGAATGAGTTAAAATGCAATTCAGATTTTTTTTTTTTTCCCAGTGGAAAATTAATTTTCTTGATTTTATCATATATAACATATCATTCACTCATTGATTTTTTTGAGGGGAATCTATTTAGTGATATTAGCTTTAATAGTCATAATGAATGTAAGCTATACTTGGGAAATATGAAATCGATATTAAACACAGCATTGAAACACAACCAATTAAAGGTAAGGAACTAAAAAAAAAAGAACGCTAATGACCAAAAGAACAAAGTGTTTGTGGAATTAACTCCCTGAGGACCATAGGTGGTGGTGTTCAATGCATCGCTAAACAATGCATTGCATCCCCCCCAGATCTCAAGGGGTTAAAAGGTATCCTATTGTAGGTTATAAAAATAATAACATAGAAACATGTGTCCATCAAGCTCAACCTTTGCCATATCACCTTTGTTCATACCTGGGAACTCTTAGGGCAGTGATTCCCAACCAGGGTTGGGCATCAATTTAGGGTGAGCCATGTTTTTTATGAAGACTGACAAAAATGTGAATATTGTCTTTTAAAGACTTAGTAATGCACATATTTAAGTTGATGCAGTATTGTAGATGTTAAAAAATAAAGTGTCTGGAGAAAGTCCCATCTTTCAGACCTTTATGGTTTGAGAGATATTCACCGCTAAAGTTCCCCCTTCCTCCCCTTTCTCAGACGTCAGCTCTCTACTAACAGCAGGAGATCCCGGTCCTTGGACCAGCTGGCGGCTCTTCAGCAGAGCAGAAGAAGATATAGTTAAAAAGAAATACTTCATTGGAACAGTCTACAAAGGGTGCCTGGTTTGCAAGCACAATTTGTAGGCCTTTCAAATGAAGTAGTTCTTTTTAAAAATTGCTATTTCGGCTCTGCTGAAGAGCCTCCTCGAGTCAGTCAACACGAATCTCCTTCTGTCAGCTTTACAGCTGACATCAGGGAGGAGGGAACTTTAGCAGCGAATATCTTTCAAACCATAAAGGTTTGAGAGATGGGACTTTCTCCAGATTCTTTATTTTTTTAACATCTACAATACTGCATCAACTAAAATACGAGCATTACTAACCCTTTAAATACAGAAATTGTTATGCACAATATGTATTTTTATTACTATGATTGTGAGACCTAATATAATCTGTATGTTTATGAATTGAATCCTTTATTATGCCCTAGATAAATTACATTAAACATGTTAGGGGTGCCCCAAAATTTCCACATTGCATAGGGGTGCCTTGAGCAAAAGAGAGGTTGTGAACCACTGTGTTAGGGTTTGATCTGCACCAATTGACAGCTTATTTGACCTCTACATTCAGAGGCGTAACTAGAAGCCACCGGGCCCTGGTGCAAGAATTGCCATGCCCCCCCCAACCACATTGGCCCCCTCATCCACATTGCCCCTTCCACAATGCCCCCTCCATCTCCACACTGCCCCTTCCACAATGCCCCCTTCATCTCCACAATGCCCCTTCCACAATGTCCCCTTCATCTCCACAATGCCCCATTCTTCACATTGCCCCTTCATCTGCACATTTCCCCTACCTCCAGTCCCTGGTGGTCTAGCGGAGTGTGTTTACAGATCTGTGCCTCCTTCGGCACAGAACTCTGTAACCGGAGCTCCCGCGTGCCGCTCTAGCAGTGCAGAGGCTGGGAGATGATGTCATCTCCCAGCGCTCTGTATTACTAGAGCGGCACGCCGAGTGGGAGATCAGCTGAGGACTGCTGTGGGCGAGGGGGTCGCAGGGGGCGGCCGGGCCCCTTGAGTGACGGGCCCGGTCACAGGTGTGACCGCTGCGATCCCTATTGCTACGCCACTGTCTACATTGGTGTAATTTCTATCAGAAAGGCAGAAGTCCTGCTTGTCTTGTGTGTGTTACAGTAGCAGGACAAGTTGTTGATTATTAATGGTTGCTTGAGTATTGACTGTCTCACCCTGGTTTGAAGCAAGTAGGGACAAATGTCCCATTATATATGTTTTGGGGAACTTTAATTTTTCAAAGATCTCAGGGTTAGCTCATTTTGAAAGTTTCCAGGTATGTCCTTGTTGATCCAGAGGAAGGAAAAACACTGCCCTCAAACTAAGGAAGCCATTTCAATTATGCCGCAAGCAGGCCAAAGTCTCCTTCCTGAATTCTAAAGACAGTCACTGTAAATATTAATGGGCATGTGGCAAATTCAAAGACTGCAACAATTATCTGCATTTGATATATCTGTAGTAAAAAGGCAAAGAAACTAAAAACTTATGGAAGTAATTTCCAATTACATAAAAAAAGGCTCCTTCCTGACTCCAAAAGGCAGTCGATATATACCTGTATTAAATTATTAATGGGGATGTAGCAAATTCATAGACAGCAATAATTATCTGAATTTGATATACGTGATAAGAAAATACCTGGGGTTTATTATGCACTAAGGTGTGATAAATAGATGATAAAGAGGAAATAACTTATCCCGTGATATCACTTCTCCAATTCCTATGTTATTCTATGCAGCCTATGTACTAAGATTTCTCCAACTTTGGAAGTTACATGTAGAGTAATTAAGAGAGGGAAAGGAAGACAGAAAGTAATAGAGATGGATGGGAAAAGAGTGGGTGGGGAAAATTGGGAAGGAGAGGTTTAACATTTTTTTGCTTTTTTTTATCTCAAATTTACAGATTCCTGAATTTTCAGATTTATACAGTTTCCTGGATTTAAAGAGCTCCCGCTGAAGGGCGAGTTTTGTTCAAATCTCCCCAAATGTACAATAGACAATACAGGATATGATTGAACAGATCAGAACAAAGACACTTTCCCAGCTTCACCCATTACTCTGCAGAAGTACTTAAGAAGAGGATCAGATTGAAAAAATTGAAGTGACCAGCTACAGACTTCTTATATATAATTAACCCTGTTTATACATCAGAGGGATATGGAAGGCATTGTCATAGAATGCATTCCACGTTGCAGTACCTGTCAAAGGGTTAAATTGATAAATAGACAGTTTATCTTTAAGGAAGCGATGGGCAAGCTTTGGCTCTTCAACTATTGTTGGACTGCAAAACCAATATCGTAAGTAAAACATTGGGGTGAATTTACAAATATGATTCTCCACAAATATGGAGGGTGGAATGTATTTTCTAGACTTGTGCCTGTCTATCATGAATTTACTAAACTACATACACAGAAAAGTCTTCCCTTAACACCATGGGGGTTATGCAGTAAAGAGTGATAAATAGGTGATAAAGTGGAGATAACTTATCCACTGATATCACTTCTTCAGTTCCTATGTTATTCTATGGAGCCTATGCAATCCATAGAATAACATAGGAATTGGAGAAGTGATATCACTGGAGAAGTTATTTAAACTTTATCACCTCTTTATCACTCCTTAGTGAATCTTCCCCATGTCTACCTTGGGGAGGACAATGGGCAGTCTGTGTATGTTCTTTTTCTCTACACAATATTTAACTCTTTGAGTGACAAAGCGGTATCCAGAGCATAGCTAATCAATGCCTTGGATACCTATCTGGCACTCAGCAGGTTAATGAAGTATTAAATAAGGTACTGACAAACTTATGCAACTTTATGCCAGTTTTCTGCATATGCTATGTGGCAGGTGTAAGGGGCTTTCTGGTCTTAATGACAGGGGAATACGTCCACTAGTATGTACTACAGTGTTCTTGCACCCTAGGGCATACCCTGAAGTACAGCCGCTTGTATTGGAGCACTGGCCAAGTCATACATTTACCCAATTGGCTGGATATGAACTGTACTCTGCCTCAACTAATACAGTGATTCAAGTAACATAATTTTGTATTACTATAAAATAATTAGACCACACAGTATATTAATCTTTTAACCCTTTGATTGGCAAAGAGGTATTCAATGCATTGCAACCCCATGTGTTTGATATCTCTATGCACTCAATTGGTTAATGAAAGAGAAGCAATGCATTGTGGGTATCTCTAGCATTGAAGGGTTTAAATCATTATAGAATATATTATTTGGAAAGTGATGCTAGAAATGAGTATATATTGCAAAAAAAAACCTAAAAAAAAAAAAAAACATCTCAAGAGGAGACAAATTCACGGTTATGCTCCTGGCTGGATTCCGCTAGCAGTTGTTATGGGTTTAGTCACTTTTGAGACCAAGTAAACAGATATTGAGTCTTGCATGGCAGTAGAGGACATTGCTTTGAGTAAACTCATGCTGACAAACTCACAGCTGGCCCCCACAAGGTACTAATGGAAGAGAGCTCACACTGAGAGTGCGGTCGCTGTCACGGACTGGATACTACCATAAAGTAGTTCCATCAGGAAAAGACCTACTTGCCTTAGACAGGCCACTGCTGTTAGAAGGTCATACTGCCATAAACTTGTCTTTTCCAAAACAGGCAATAATCAAATTATTAAGTTACATGCATATCATGGTATATAGTTGCACTATTTTGATTGGGAATTTGCAATAGCTTACACAGGAATAAAAAAAATGGGAGAAAACCAGTGGATAAAAGAAATGTAGGAAAAAAATAACTTAAATATTCAAAGTAGAAAGTGATATTACAGAAAACTGCAGGCAGCATGCTTGAGTGCATTCAAATTTATTCAAACTCTGTGTTTGACATTGATGAATGCAACAGCTTTTTCTACAATATGTAGAATGCATTGGGCATTAAAGGTCTGCAGTATCCGTTTTCATTCTGCTTATAGTTGAGGCATATATACAAACAGTTATCTTCGGCACCCCTAAAATATATTTTCCCCCAACAAAAAAATCTCTGCCTTCATACTAACATAACTGTATTTATTTTCAATGCTATTATAAAATATGAAAATATAGTTTGCAGGCTTTCTAGAAGGATGATAAAAATTGGATGGAAAGACACCAGTTCTAAGCCGATATCTTTATTGTGTTATCATAACGGGAATAGATGCTTTACGCATTCAATTGCTGCTCCATGGCTTTCATTTTCTACAAGCTCAAGAAGACCAATTCTGTATATTGCTATCTGCAAATCCTTATGGTTTATTGGCATTTGTAGGATGCTTAATAATAATATTAATCCAGGGCAGAGTGAACTTGTGACCATATAAAATGAAGAATGCTTGTAACCCCTTGGATGCTAGAGGGAGGAATTCCCTAGCACGGGCATCCGTGAGGTAGTAAGAGGGGGATAAAGAGGGGGATAAACATAGGGACAAGGTGGTCTGGTCTGGAGGGCATATTATGGCTTGGTACCCCATCCCCAGAAAAATGTCTATGAATACCCATGATCCCTAACATCCAAGGGGTTAAAGTACACATTTAGCGGATGACTAAATATGAGTCATGATAAAATCAGTTCAAAGGACTATTTTTATGCACTGTGCCTGCCTAATGCCTATGTACTATGGCTTTTGTGTAAAAAAGATGCCAATTTTATGCCACTTCCAGGACTGCAAAGTATGGATGTATATGGGAGTTTCTATGTACACATGTGGGTCATAGTTATAAAAGTGGAGTTATTCTACAGTACACCCACTGCACCATAGGGGACAAATAACAGTTCCTAAATTCCCATGCATTTGAATAGAGATCTATAACCTCCTGAGTGCCGAAGAGGTCTCCATCGTGAAGCAATGCATTGGAGACCTCGCTAGCATTCAAGGGGTTAAAAGTCAAATTTAATTTAACATTTGTTTTTATTTGTAACCTATGGTGCAGGTGGTTTACTCCAAAATAACTCCAGTTGGCTTTTATAAATATGGCGTTTTTGTATAAAAGCAAAGTGGAGCAATTTTGGGTTAAACAGTAGTAATATTTCCAAATAACTTAAGCGTCGATCATGCTTCAACATTTTTCTACCATGCAGAGCTGTATTACAGTGTCATACGGTGACTAGTTCATGTGTTATTAAATCATAAAGTGTCCTCCTCCCGCCTCTTCACATACGTAATGATGCTCTCCTCAAAGCAGCAAGACCGTCCAGATGGATCATGACGAGGAACAATGGGGCAGATTTATAAAACAAAGTGTTCTTGTTCATTTTTGTGAACGGATCCTTAAAATGTCCTTATTATGAGTGTCGGTATTTAAAATGTATTACAGGTACATTTATAAATGCTGTGACCATAAGAACAGGTCAGACATGGCCTTAAATATTTGGTAAAAATTCTGTAGATAAATTGTCGCAAATAGCAACATTTCTTTATAAATTTGCTGAGCCACTTTTTACAAACTTCTTTATACCATTTTGTTTAATTATGTTTTATTGAAGAAATAACTGAGACATACAAAGGAAAACATAGCGCTTACAAAGCAAACAAACAAAAGACATTACAATAAAAGGGTAATGATTCAAAAGCAAGTGACTTGGAAAAAAGAGGCAGGTATGACCCACTATAGACGTCGAACTATCCAAAACACACATAGGTAGACAGAAGTAAAATAAAAAAAAAAAAGAAGAATACAGAAGAATATCCTACAGTGGAATAGGGCAGTGAGAAACATGGAGGTTCCTTATACCATTTTATAAAAAAAGTACTACACAGCATTTCGTCCTCCTAAAGGGTCTGTAATATTTTTTTATCTATCAATTACAATTTTACAGCCATTTTAACTCCACTTTTATCTGTCTCCCCCATATATTACAAGAGCCCATTTTTTTTCCGTTAGCAACAGTGCCAACTGATGTCCAAAGAGGAAATTGTGTTTATAATGCACTCTGCATGGGATGTTGAGTCATAGACTATGTATTTCTACAGTGCATGTCGGGAACAGATCATTTGGTGACCACCACTGAAATGAGCAGTTTAACCCTTTGAATACCAGACGGGTATGCAAAATACCTGTGAACTCTCCATATCTGCCCAGGTCACTGGGGACAGAGGCTGATCCTCTGGCTGTGGTGAGTTTCCTGGATAACTCTGCCCACTTATAAACCTTTCTTCCTACTTCCCACCCTGTCCCACCCACTTTCCACCCATTCTTATATTAAACCAAAACTTTCCTCCTTTCAGTACGGTTAAAGGGACAGTAATGTCCCACAAAAATGCTTAGAGTTTTGTAGAGGTTAAAAAAATAAACAATATGACACAAATCCTATCTCTCAAACCGCTATAGTTTGAGAGATATCCTTTGCTAACGTTCCCCTTCTCCTTATGTCAGTTGTAAAGCTGACAGAAGAAGATCCGTGTCGGCCGACACGAGGAGGCTCTTCAGCAGAGCAGCAATAGTGCAATTTAAAAAGAAATACTTCTTTGGAACAGTCTAAAAAGTGTGTGCTTGCAAACCAGGCACACTTTGTAGATCATCCAAAAAAGTATTTCTTTTTAAATCACGCTATTGCGGCTCTGCTGAAGAGCTGCTTGTCGGTCCCTGGACTAGGAGCTCCTGCTGTCAGCTTACAGCTGACATCAGGAGAAGGGCAGGGAGAGGGGAACTTTAACGGAGGATATCTCTCAAACCATAGCGGTTTGAGAGACAGGATTTGTTTCATATTGTTTATTTTTTAACCTCTACAAAACTCTAAGCATTTTTTATGGGATATTACTGTCCCTTTAAGCCCTGCCAACCACAGCAAGCTCTGCAACTTTATGACGCAAATCACGTAATTTAGACATGCCCATTCCTAGCCCATGAGCCCTCTCTGGGGGCAGAAAAGAAGAATGTTTCTAGGTATGGCAATGCTTTGCTTTGCAATGTGTTTCATACCATTCTCTGGCACACAAAATGTTGACCCTTTTAGTGACAGAAGAGTATGCACCCTCCAAAAAAAACAACAATCTTATTTTTACTGTAATGAACATATAGATAGATATATAATAATAATAACTAGTATTTATATAGCGCCTTTCTCCCAGGGGAACTCAAAGCGCTTTCAGCGCACGCTCTAGGAATTAACCAAATTGGCAGCTGAAATAATAGATGTTATTATCACCCAATCAATGGTACTCATTTATCAACCTTGGAAGGATGAAGGGCTGAGTTGACCCTGCTGGGATTTGAACCTGCAACCTTGCAGTTGGAATAGGCTCCATAGTCAGGGACATTACCACCGAGCTATCTCACCAGCTCTTAGACAGACAGACAAGACAAGACAAGACAAGACAAGACAAGACAAGACAAGACAAGACAAGACAAGACAAGACAAGACAAGACAAGACAAGACAAGACAAGACAAGACAAGACAAGACAAGACAAGACAAGACAAGACAAAACAGACAGACAGCTAGATATATATTCCATGTACTTCTGGCTTATCAAATCATGTGTTGGGGCGGGGCTTAATGGTCTGTGTAATAAAGTGAGCAGGAAGTGGGAAGAACAGGGTGAGAAGAAGAAGAAGTTGGCAGGAAGTAGGAGGAACAGGCTGGGAAGGAGAAGAAGTGGGCAGAGTTTCATAAGAAACTTCCCACCACCCGCGAATCTGCCTCTGTTCCTGGGGACCCGGTAACTCACTGCAAAAATGGAAGATTCTTGGGCAACTCCAGAGAGTTCCTAGTGGTGAGCTGCTTTCGAGAATGAATACATGTTTCTTGCTGATTAGGAAAATCCAGCTGCCTCTGTGTTCTGTTATTAATCTACGTAAATGTATTATCTCAGAATTTATTGTAATTATAATTCATCATAATAAACATTTAGAAGATGTTATTACACCTTCTTTCTTATCAGTCTGTGAAATAGTCACACACGTTGTATTGGGTTCGGAAGTGTGATGCACATTGTGTGATTTTTCTGCCACAAGTATGAAGGGTTCCAAATTAACCCCATGCTGTGCTACTATCCATCCACACAGCATACAGAAGGAATGGAGTTAGCCTCACTGAGACTGATGTACTAAGAAGAATTCTGTGTGAAACCAACTTTGCAATAGAGGAAAAATAAACATCCCCATTAACAAAGACCTCTCTAGCATTCATGGAGTTAAAGCTTAAAAATTAGATAATGGGTGTTTGGGTAAATTTTTCCCTTATGGTTTAGCTGGTTTGCACTAGTATTGTTGTACTTTTTCCTTAGTACATCAGTTCACGAAGGCTACTAAATCCCCTGAACCAAAAATACAGTAAGTTTTTCTGTATCTACATGTTAACCTTTTTGAGTACCAGAGGGGTACACAACACATTGCAAAGCAATGCACTGTGTAGCCCTCTGGTTCTCAAAGGGTTAATCCAGAATTCTATCCACACACAAACTCTGGATGTTAGGTTAGACATAACCAAGCCCAGTATCCTAACTCCTACATTGGCAAGTTCTAGATCTAGAAGTTTCTGGGTTGATAGCATCACTGGCTTTCTGTAGCCTGATGTATTCATGGGGAAGTGTACTCACTAGACTGGTAGGGAGCTGTCTGCTCTGTAATACTAGATTAAGGTCAGATGTGAAAAATGTAGACTTGTAGGACCGTTAGGCCTTTTTGATGCTAGGTACAGAAAAGTTAAAGGGATAGTAATACTTCATTATTACTATCCCCCGTGTTGTAGCCCTTAACATTCTGAATTCAATGATACCAGCAGCATCTCACAAACTTTTATGGTTTGAGAGATATCCGCTTTCAAAGTTCCCTCTCCCCTGACATCAGCATTTTGTCCGACAGCAGGGAATCCGGTCCGGGACCGGCGGCAGCTCTTCAGCAGTGCTGAGATCTCGTTATAGAAACAGAAATCCTTCACTAAAATGGTCTTCTACATGTACTTGCAAACCAAACACACATAAAAGACCATTTAGTGAAGGATTTCTGTTTCTATAACGCTATCTCAGGACTCCTGCAGATCCGCCACTTGCTCACTGACCGGATTCCCCTGCTCTCAGCTAGAACGGTGAAGTCAGTGGAAAAGCCAAAAAGAGGGAACTTTGAAAGTGAATATCTCTCAAGCCATAAAGGTTTGAGAGATGCCGCTGGTATAGTTGAATTCAGAATTTTAAGGGCTACAACATGGGAGATAGTAATAATGAAGTATTACTATCCCTTTAAAGTAGAGCTTTCATTCATATTAAAGTGCCCCCAAATCATTATTCACATAGTGGTACGCATATTATTACTTGCATTATCCTGAATAAATCCCGCATTGTTGAGAAATCCAACTTGTTCAGAGATACATCTTGCTGTACAGGCATCTGTGCTCTGTCAGTCCCTTCCTGTTCCATTCAGTACAATGCAAGTCCTCCTCACCAATCCTAGAGGAGACCGGGACGGGCAGCGCAGACTCACAGGTGCCTGTTTGGCAAGATTTCTGCGCTGATTCCTGCTGGACAGTCTACTAACAAGTTGGATTTCTCAGTAGTGCCGGACTTATTCAGGATAATATAAGTATTGATATGCCTATCACTATGTGAATAATGATTTGGGGGCACTTTAATCTGAATTAAAGTTCTTTTTTAAACCAAGAGCACATCAGGCAACAGCACAGTGATTTATTGAAGGGTTCTAAAGAATGCCTTGTCCTCTGTTTACAAAGAGTGAATTCTAATGTTATCCTCAGGATTGTAGTTGCAGATGAAAATAGGCTTTAAAAGAGAAACAACACTGCCTAATAACAACCAATCATTTACCTTTCTATGGTAAGAAAATCCCAGTGGCCCCATGAATGTTGTACTTGAACCTTTATTCAAGAGAAAATATTTTCAATCAGTCCTGGATGTCATGTCCATGGTGGCGGCAGACAAGATAGTTGATGGTAGTTTTTCAAACTGAAGCAAGTATGAGTCTGCCTAACACTTTAAAATTTGAGTGCCAGAGAGGGGTATCCAATGCATTGCAAAGGGTTAAGGGCCAGATGGGGGCACAAAGCATTGACAGTCAATGAGTTGTGCAACCCTCTAGTCCTAAAAGAGATAAGATTACTATGTGCAGTGAACAGAGCTCGGGGTCCTATGGTTCTTGACATGACATCCAGGACTGATTGAAAATGCCATCTCTCCATCTAAAGAGCAAGTGAAAAATCCATAGAGGTCATTAGAATTTTCTGGCCTGAATAAGTTAAAGGGATAGTAATGTTTCACAAAAACAGCAGCTCCGATTAATCTTCATAGCACTTGGGCCATGGAGAGTGTTATTTCAATACTGTCAGACAGAGTTGTAGTTCAAGAGCAATTGAATGATAAAGTATACCCCTCCCTCCCTTTTACCTACATGGAAACATAGAATTTAACGACAGATAAGAACCATTCAGTCCATACAGTCTGCCCATTTTCCTACTGTAAAAACCTCAATCCTTATTTGGTCCTTGGTTTTCTCTTATGTTCAGGACAATGTTATGCTTATCCCATGCATGCTTAAATTCTATCACTGTATTAACTTCTACCACTTCTGCTTGTTGGCTATTCCACTTATCTACTACCCTCTCAGTTAAGTAAAACTTTCTTACATTACATCTAAACCTCTGTCCCTCTAGTTTTAGACTATGGCCTCTTTGAAATGTACTTCCCTCCTGTACTTTATTGAATCCCTTGTATTTGGATTTGTCTATCATATCCCCTCTCTCTTCTCTCCTCCAAGCTATACATGTTCAGATGTATAACCCGGTACCTAGTGTAAGCCACCTTCCCTTAGATGTGGAATCTTGTCAATTGACCGGACAGATCACAGCAAGGGACAATCTTTTTACTGTGAACAGAAGAAAATACTGCCCTCCTTGACAGGTTTTTCATGTTTTTCCTGAAGATTGTCCCTCACTGCGATCCATCAGTACAGTCTTGCTGCTCTGAGGTGCGCAGTGTTACATCAATAATTCAATTACTCTTGAACTACAACTCTGACAGTATTGAAATAACACTCTCTGTCGGCGCTTCGGTAGATCCGTCCAGGGTGTCTCCAGGCAACCACGTCGCCGTCTCTTGTGTCCCTCACATCGCACCGTTGTGACGTCATAGGCTTCCTGTATTTACTGCAGCTCTTCTGGTGCTCAGTTGATCTTTGAGTCCCATTTTTGCCTTTCTGCATATTTCTGCTCATCCCGATCTTCCGTGTATGACCCTGGCTAGTTTCCTGGACACCTCTCTGTTGCTGCCTGCCCCAAGCTCTGCTTTGGACTCTGACCCTGCATGCTAGTTGTCTCTTCTCTGCTGCCTCTATTGGAGTGATCTGCTCCCTGAGGACCCCCAGCTCCCTGTGCATACTATCCTGCCCAGCATCTCATCTGCTGTACCTACTACCTCTATTGGAGTGATCTGCTCCCTTTGGACTTCCAGCTCCCTGGGCATAGTCTCCTGCCCAGCATCTCATCTGCTGTACCTGCTGCCTCTATTGGAGTGATCTGCTCCCTGCGGTCTCCCAGCTCCCTGTGCTTACTCTCCTTCCCAGCATCTCATCTGCTGTACCTGCTGCCTCTATTGGAGTGCTCTGCTCCCTGTGGACTCTCTGATCCCGGTGGACTCTCAGATCCCTGCGGACTCTCGGGTACCCTTGCTTATTCCTCATATATGTATATAGTCTTCATTACATGTGTATAATCTGGGGTAGGCCTGGGTCTCACATTTCCTGTATTCGGGTATCCTACCTTTGCCTTGGCTGGGGTTATTCCTCACCATCTAAACTAAGTAGTGCTGCTTGCGCATACTCGCTGTGGCCCTCTCTGCACCGAGTGGGGTTACTCGCAGCACACATACCATCCTCTTGTAGGGTGGGCCCCTGACACTCTCCATGGCCCAAAAACTATGAAGATTAATTGAAGCTGCTTTTATTGTGGAACATTACTATCCCTTTTAGACAGGGTTAGTACTCCTTTAAGGGTATGTTCACTTGGATAACAAATGGGTCATTGGAACTCAGCAACATCTTTTAATTGCTCATATGCCCCCTTGCATTCTTCCTTCAAGGGGCAAAAATTATGTTGACTAGCACAAGGAACATTAACCATACATCATTCTCCGACTAATGTGATAGATGCAAAGTGCATTGCAATAATCCATTCTCCCATGTGAAGTGTGCATGGCAGCACCATAAACTCCCATGCAGATGTTACATTCTGTGACTTGCCTGAGTGCACTGACAAGCACAAGAAAGTGGAGCATGCTTCATTCACCTACCACATGCATGGAGATAATTATCCATGTGAATAGTAACATAAGATGATATGCAAACGGAGGCCTGGATTACAATGCAGCTGATACATTTAGCAAAGGTTTTATCTACAAATGTTTCCATAGACTTTAATGGGAATTAAAAACAGAGAATACACTTAGCAACTGCAATGTAATCTTCTTCTAACACAGCAACTGTATTACAAAACCACCTGTCAGAAACTAGCCTAAGAGGAAACCTAGCTATTTTTCATTAAATAAATCTTTTTTGAGAAAGTAACCCTTATATTTTAGAGGTAGAGTGTGGCACACTATGCTAATTCCTTGCACAGTGTGCTAATTGGTGCCTTTCAAGGATGAACGTATCCAGGGCAGGATTTCCCAATAGGCAGAGCAGGCAACTACCTAGAGCTCCAATTCAGAGGGGTGCCTCAGCAGATCTGGCCACACCCATATTTAGAATTGTGGGTGTGGCCAGAGAATTTGCAATGTCTCTGTACCAGTTTTATACTGCTTTTACAGGCTTTATTTAACACAAATGTTAGAGAGATCTCCAATGTATTGCTTCAAAACATAATGTACATCGCTCTAGCACTGAAAGGGGCAGATTCCCTAAGTGGGGAGGATCACTAAGCGGTGATAAAGAGGTGATAAAGTGGAGATGACTTCTCCAGTTTATCTCTTCTCCAGTCCCTATGTTACTCTATGGAGCCTATGCACTAAGATCTCCAGAGCTGAAGAAACTGTAGTGCATAGGCTCTATAGAATAACATGGGAATTGGAGAAATGATAAACTGGAGAAGACATCTCCACTTTATCATCTCTTTATCACTGCTTAGTGAATCTTCCCCTGGGTTTTAAAGCTTTTTTCACTTGCTTGTTATAGGCCAAGGGTATTTTTTGTGCCATGAAACAGTGGATAGGAATGGGGGTGGGGTCATATGAGGAGTGTGGGTGTGGCCATGGGTGGAGCTAAGGGAGGCCTAGAGTGCCTTTCCTAGGGGTGCCAGGGATGTATATCCAGCCCTGAATGTATAATTTGCTATGCTATTAGAAATGTCTCCAGTATGTGCGCTCTCAAACAAAGAAAAAGTTGTGTCATGCACCCAGTACTTGGCCACTGGAAAGAACTGTATCAGCCAAGTCTTGTATATATAAAATATATTTTTATTGTACTTCATTTAAACATATAAATGTCTGAAGCAGGAAATGTAGGGGTATGACTTGGTTTTATTCATTTCACGCATCATCAGTTAATCACAGACAAAAGTTGACACATTACAACCCGTAGTATATAAAAAGAATAGGAGTGGGGAAACAATCTTAACACTGATGAAGTGCCAGGACTATCATGGGTGGTTGTGTGTTAAGGAACGGTGATTGTCCCGGCACGTCATGGAATTCTGGGATGGCAGCTTGACGTGCCCAGAATGCATCAGTCGAGAAAAAGAAGTGCAGTGGTCCTCAAGGGCTACTCACCCCTGGGCCACGTGGTCCTTAAGGAGTTAAACATTAATCATTAACCCTTTGCATGTCAGAGGGGTATCCAAAGCATTGCTTAGCACCTCTGGCACTCAAATGGTTCAGAAGAACCAGAGAAAGTAGGCAGAAACTAGCCATGACTTATCACTGAGCAGAAAACTGACTTATAAACCCTACCACTGACAATACTGCATAGTAATATCCAGTGGTCCATGGATTAAAAATGGATGTTACCCTCTTTGAGTGGCAAACATGTATCAAATGTCTTACAATGGAATGAGTTGGATACCTTTCTTGCACTCAGTAAAATGGAGACCACAAGCTATTTCCTCTAATATTTCATTTTAGAAACAATTTATATTTTTATGTTTACATATATTTATATGGGGGCTAGGCCATAATTAATTCATATCATAGTGCATTGTAACACTCACCCACCACAAAAACAAATTAGTATAAAGTGCCTCACTGTGCCAGTAACAAATAAAGGTTAATTTCCCAAAATCTATATATACTTCAAACAAGTGGCTAATATAACCTATAGGCATGTTTAATTATCATTAACCCTTTGAGTGAAAGGGGGGTACTGAATGTACTGCACTCAAAGGGTTAAAACCGACTAACCTTATTGTAGGGTGACAGTGTCACTCTAAATATAGCTATTAATATGTTGATTTACATCTGCAGCTGAATGTATTGAGTCCATTTGAAGTCTACATTACATGGGCCACAAAAAGCAGTCTCATGGAGAACCTCATTGCAAAAGGAACTCCTCAGCCACACCCACAAAGCTCTCTAGCAGATGATGCATATTGTAGTACCTGACTTCAACCTGGTAAGCCTTCTTGTTAAAGGGATAGTAACAATGTGTAAAAAATATATATATATATGATAGGGTTTATCCTCCTTAGTAAAACAAGGGTACACCCACTGCTGAGAGGTGTTTTATTAAAAAGTTATTGCAGCTCAAACGTGAATTTTTTTAGGTGCAATATCTCAATGGTCTGACATTTTACAGTGGCGCTCTTGCTACACCATCCTGTGGATGCTCTGATTAATTTATCATAAGTTTTCATAGGATGGTATAGCAACAGCACCACTACAAACTTCAGGCCATTGATATATTGCGCCTAAAAAAATGTCACATTTGAGCTGCAATAACGTTTGAAGAAAATATGTCTCAGCAGTGGGAGTACCCTTATTTTACTTAGGAGGATAAACCCTATGATATACATTTTCTTACATATTAAGTGTTACTATGCCTTTAAAAATGAACAGCCACATGCCATTTCCCTTTACATAATGATAGAGATATATAGAGCGGGGACTGTCAAACTGTGTTCTGTGGAACCCCAGGAAAAAATGTCAGTAATGATGGACAGCAGAACAAGGCTGTGGAAACAGATAGGGCCTTGTGTATGAAACTGGAGCTAATCTGCAGTTAACATTTCTACCATAGGGGAACAAAGAAAAATGCTCATTGGCATACATGGGGATTTTAACTCCTTTGAATGCTAGAGATGTATTGAATGCATTATGAACAATGTGTTAGAGACCTTCCTAGCATTCAAGGGATAAAAAACCCCATTTAGATAAAACATAGTTTTAGGAATGTTTGTTCCTATGGTGCAGCTGGTTTGCTCCAGAATTACTCCAGTTTTATAAATTAGGACCTTATTGGGCCATATGTTCAAAAGAAAAGAGGAAGAGTTCTGGGGCAAACCATTTGCACTATAAGGGAGAACTAAAAATTCCCATTGATTTAAATGGGGATTGTAACCCTTTGAATGCTACAGAGTTATTCAATGCATTGCTTAGCAAGTTTTGGGAATTTTTAGTTCTACATTATAGCGCAAGTGCTTCACCCCAGAACTCCTCCTCTTTTCTTATGAACATATGGCCCTTAGTGTTTGCTAGCTCCAGGACTATGTGAACGCATGGACAATTGTAATATTTCAATTTTGTTTTCTGTTATATTGCTTTTGTAACAAGAATTTAATCCTTGAATAAAGATTCGGAGGCTCTTAAATCAGGAAAGTCTCTTATGGAAATTCCACTTCACAAGGCTCTATGATTGGTCCATCCTGCAGACTTCACTATACACAAAGTCCAATCACTCTCGTAGATCAAACAGATAATCAGAGGGGTTCACTATGGAAATGTTGCCTTTTATTTGGTAACCAAGAAAACAGCTCATTCATAATGTCATATGGTTCAAAAGAGTGACATCAGAATGAAGCCTGCATGAAAAAGGCGAGATTCTGATATCACAGGCTTAAGTGGGCGCGATGTATAGTTCAAAGCCCTGTGTCTGTCCTTTTCATTCATTTCCTGACTTCCTGTCTCTCCCTATTGGTGCTTCTCCCCTTGCTGAGCAGGACACAAGGTGAAGGGTTGTAAACGTATCCCCTAAATCAGTGCAATTTAGAATACCAGTAAGTGTAAACCAAGAGCGTTTGCAAATTATTTAGTCCAACTTATTTTAGACTATGTGGTGCTAGGAGTGTGATCATTAGTTCCCTTAGTTTCACTTTGTACATGCAGTCTCCCCGTACTGAGCAGGGCACAATAATTTCCAATTATTCAAATGTGGTTTTTGACCCCTTGAAGCCTAGAGCGGTCTCCAATGCATTGAGAAGCAATGTATTGGAGACCTCTCTGGCACTGAAATAGTTAAAAATGACCATTTAAATCAATTTTAATTTTTATGTGTTCCCTCTAATGTCTCCTCTTCCTTTGGGCATGTGACTTTAAATTAAAGGGATAGTGATACTTTAATATTACTATTCCCCATATTGTAGCCATTTCAGAAAGAATTGAATTGCCCCCAGGTCCATCTCTCAAACATTTCTGGTTTGAGAGATAACAGAACACAAAGTTTACCCTCCCTCCCCCTTCCCTGAGGTCAGTGTTGTACTAACTGCAGGGATATCCGGTCTTATTTTCATCAGGCCGTAAGCCTGTCGTACGACAGACTTCCCCTGCAGTCAGTACAACTCTGACTTCAGAGAAGGGGGAGGGAAGGGGGTAACTTTGCCTTTGGTTATCTCTCAAACCATAAAGGTTTGAGAGATGAACCTGGGGCAATTTAATTCTTTCTGAAATAGCTACAATATGGGGAATAGTAATATTAAAGTATTACTATACCTTTAATGAGACCAGATCACCATTTTAATTCAGAACACCAAGGGAATTTTCATTCCACAGGAACTAGTGCATCACTGCATTGTTTATTTTTCATTACTGTTCACGTTAACCATTTGATTACTAGGGGTATGCAACGCATTGCACTTAAAGGGTAAAAATGGAGATCAGAGGCATAACTAGAGGCCACTGGGCCCTGGTGCAAAAATTGCCATGGGCCTCCCCTGACCACTTTGCCCCCCCATTGGCCACCTCCCCATTGACCCCCCCATTGGTCACCTCCACATTGCCTCCAGATTGCCCCCACATTACCCCCAGTCTCTACATTGCCTCCACATTGCCCCCTATCTCCACATTGCTCCCAATCTCCACCTCCACATTGCCCATTTTGACCCCCCAGTGTCCATCTCCTTCCTCCCTGGTGGTCCAGTTGCGTGGCAGGAAAGGTCTGTGCCTCCTTCTGCACAGACCTCTATACAGATGGAGCTCCTGTGCAGGCCTTTCTTCAGTAATGCAGAGCGCTGGGAGATGATGTCATCTCTGAAACTCTGCATTACTAGAGAGCCAATGAGGGAAATTGTGCCGAAGAAGGCACAGACCTCAGCTTTCTTCTTGTGGGCGCTGGGCAGGGGGGTCGCAGGGGGCAGCCGGGCCCCTGCGACCCCTATTGTTACTCCACTGGAGATCTCGTACCTTAACCCCTTGAATGTAAGAGGGGTATCCAATGCATTGCAAAGCAATGCATTGGATACCCCTATGGCATTCAACGGGTTAAATGTGCGTCTCAAAAAAATAAAATTAAAGTGACAAAATGTCTCATCAGTTCCTTAAATAACTAGAATTAAAATGTTATATAGAAAAAACATAGGACACAGGGAAAATGCTGTCCTAATTCAGTGAATATGAGTAATTCCTCTATTCAAAATGTGGAAGCATTTAGTTCTTTTCCACAAATCAATATAATCGATCCATGAAACACTTGCTATTTTATTATTTTTAAATTAAATCTCCAGAGTAATGACATTTGTTTGTTCAATGAGGAATATTTATGTTTTTATTTATTGCATGATAAAGAAAACGTCTAATCTTTACCATTTCACGTCTCTCCTTAGATCTATGTTTTTTTATCTGTTGCACAAGGGAACACTGCTTAACCCTCTGAGTGCTAGAGGTGCATGCAATGCATTTCATGGCTCCCTGGCACTCAAAGGGTTAAAACATAGTTTATATACAACTTATATATTTATAGTAGGGTCTGTTGTGTTTAACTGTGATTTAATTTGATGTTATATATCATTTTTTTATACTTGATTGCATACCTCCCAAGTGTCCCTCTTTAGGTGGGTAGTGGGTGGAACTGGTGAGGAGTGGGAAACGTGGGTGGAGCAGTGGGTGGAGTTACTCAGCAAACTCATCTAGCCAGAGAATCAACCTTGTTTCATGCAGGTGGAATTAACTCTAAGGGCGAGATGTTCAAAAAGTCGTCATAAAGAAAAACTTGTTGGATCATGAGTTGGTGGTAAAAGAAGGACGATATTTTCAGAAGTAAATCCGTCACATCTGAAAATTCATCTAAAGAATTAAAAATGACGGTAAGAAGATCTTAAAAATTGTCTTTCAATTTGTCTTTGAAACGAACATTTTCAAAGAAACAAAGACTTTTTTTGTCTTTGAAACAAATTTTTCTTCTCCAAGTTTAGACCATTTTTATTATGTCGGGAAAAAATTACGTTAATCAGACAAAAAAATGACATTCGAACGAATATTTTTTTCTGAAAATACCTTACATTATGACAGAAGACTAAGCCACACACACTTTTAAGACGTTTTTTTCCCTTTGACGGAGATGGCGGAATTGGATGCAAAAAATGACAGAAACATGTGTGAGAATTGACGGATCATGGTGTAAGAACTTTTTTATTCTCATTACAGACAATTTCAGTTACCACCACTTTCTGAACATCTCGTCCTGTCGCCAGGGACAGATAATAATAAAAAAATGTATACTGAATGAAGTCTGGAGGAAGTCTGTTTTTGTTGTTTCATATTTGTTTCACTATGTTGAGGATCTTCACGCTGGTCTTTGTCTCATTTTATCACAGCATGTAACAGTAGGAGGGAGTTTGGCAATTGACTAATAGCCCATTTTTGTCTCTTGTATTGGTTACTTTATCTAGATTTGAAGAGGATATCTTGGTCTGGCAATTTGCTGCGGACCTAAAGGGAAACTACCATGACCAATCCTGGGAACTTCTTCTCCCTGAACCCCCGGAAAGGTCTCATGTGCTGCAGGGGATGTCAGTGACAAGATTTGTGACATAAAGGGGGTGGGGCTTAAATTGATGGGTGGGTATTGCTCACCTATGGTCATAAAGTGGGTGGGAAGTATGCAGAAAAAGGTGGGAAGGTGGAGAAGTGGGAAGGAAGTGGGAGGAACAGGATGGGAAGGAGAAAAAAAAATCACCACAACTAGAGAACCAGCTTCTGTCCCAGGAGACCTAGTAATTTAGTCTGGAAACTAGAGTCTCTGGGGCAGATCCGGAGAGTTACCAGGAATGACCATAGCAGAGCCTGTGGACCGCTGCATCCCTTGCTGGTCACATGTGAGATACTGAACTGTAATATTCTGAAGTCTAACAGTTCTGTCTTTGAAGCCCAACTAGGGCCATAGGTTCAAAAGAAAAGTGGAGGAGTTTTGAGGCAAACCATTTTCACTACAGTGGAGAGGTAATAATTCCTAAACATTGCATTGATTTGAATGGGAATTTTAACCCCTTGAATGTTAGAGATGTCTCCAATGCATTGCTTTGCAATACATTGGCAACCCCTCTAGCATTCAAGGGGTTAAATCCCCATTTAAATTTATGAATCTTTTTTAGTACTCCCTTATAGTGCAAATGGTTTGCCCCGAACGACTCCATTTTTGTTTTGAACATACGGCCCTATATAAGGTATATAGAGGATACGAGAGCAACCTCACAAAGTTCGTGCCTGAGAATAACAAAATTCTGGGTTTCTTTCCAACCCAATATCAGCCGATGTGTGTGTGTGTATGTACCGCATATGTGTGTGTGGGGGGCAGTTTCCTGACTTCCCCCTCATACAGCTGAAAGGAGCCATTTTGAGGATGCACAGCTATTTACAAAATTTTCTCCGACAGGATCAGACAAGTAAAACATGATAATTTACATTTGAAGGTTGGAGGGGTCTCCAACGCATTTCTTTGGTATGTTTTGGAGACTTCTCTTGTATTCAAGGGGAAAAAAAACTAATTAGAATAATTACATCATCTGGAATATTTGGTCCCAATGATATAGTTGCTTTGCTCCGAATTGCTTCTTTTTTGGTTTTGTAAGTATGGCCTAAAGTGAAGTAATACTCAGTCAAGCAGTAATGCAGAAAGCATTGGTTAACAGGCCATGAAGAAATCACTCACCCTGCTTAAGAGACTGAGATGCAGGTTCTGGGCATCCTACTACTTGTAAGTCTGAAGATACAAATGATGAACTGCACTTAAAAGGCAGCAGGCAGCTTTAAAAACAGGGCAAGGACATGCAGAAATAAAGTAAGGAACTGCTAGATCTGACTAATTTCAGATGGCATGGCACGCTTAACCCTTTAAGTGCCAGAGGAGTATGCAACGCATTGCTTTGCAAAGCGTTGCAACCCCTCTGGCACTCAAAGGGTTAATACTTGACCCTACTTGAAGAAAAAAGATGGGCATTTCTTGAGCAATCCGACTGCACCATACAAGAGAAAGAGAACTGCCCATTGATTAACATGGGGCTTTTAACCCTTTGAGTGCCAGAGAGGTATCCAATGCTGCCCATTGATTAACATGGGGCTTTTAAACCTTTGAGTGCCACAGAGATATCCAACGTTGCAATGCGTTGGATGCCTCTCTGACACTCAAAGGGTTAACCACTTTATTGCTAGTCAGGACTCCAATGAATCCTATCTAGAATTCAAAGGGTTAAAATCCCCATTTAGCTCAAAGAAAATTTGGGGAATTTTGGTTTGTCTCCTATGGTGCAGTTGGTTTGCACCAGAATTGCTCATCTTTTGCTTTCTGCATAAGGTCCTCAGCATGCAAGCCAGGTAAAATGCTTCAGATCCAGAGTTGCCTGACCCTGGCACGTCAATGGTCGCGAAGGGGTTAAGCAGGTAGGGACTAGCTTTATAATAGATATGTTACCTCTGAAATGTAGCCCTTTATAAAGAAATCCTTTATTGTAGGAGAGTGACGGCAGGTTAGTGCAGTCTGAGCCATCAGTCCCTTCTGGTTAACATGTGGCACACTGCAGTGCTTCTCAATGGAGACCTGGAATGATAGCACAGGTGCACAGACTGCCTGGCTTCCGGTCTCCTAAATTAAAGGATTTCTTTATAATGGGCTACAATTCAGAGGTAACATATATATTATAAAGCTAGTCACTACCTACTTAATTATTGCAGGGTGACTTTATAGTGGGTGAAAGTTCTGCTTTAAGATTAGTTAGATATTACATTGCTGTGGCTATATTCCTAAATGGTTTAGCAGAACATCCTTTGTTTAGTTCAAGGTAATGTTATTTTCTGAGTACCATAGCTGGGAACTTTCCGGATTTGCCCTGGAGACTCTGTTTTTGGTTTCTAATTACGGGTCTCCAGGGAAGACGCTCACTCTCCGGACGTGGGGAGTTTTTAATAAAACTCTGTCCGTTCTGTGTCATCCCAGTCAGTTCCTCCCACTCCCCTCACATTTCTCCTCCTTCCCCAGCCTATTCCTCAATTTTTTGTATATTTATGAAGCTCCACCCCCACTCACAATTAAGACCTGCACCTTTTTTGACACAATTTGAGTCATTTATCTCCCCCAGCTGCACCAGAGGACTTCCCTCTGGGAATTCCACAAAGCAAAGCTCCCAGGAATGCCAACTACTTAAAAACAAGATTAACTGTTCTAAGGTTATTATGAGGATTAAGTATAAAATGTAGCATTTTAAATTAGTATGACAATATTCAGACTAGCTGGGTGAACTGGGCTCTTTTCTATTTTGAAGTTATATGTTTAATTATAACATAATAACAGAAACCTAGATATTGACAGCAGATAAGAATCAACTGATCCATCAGTCCATCCATTTTCCTATCTAATAAAACACACAGTTTTGAATACTTCTTGGAATAGACTTATGACTATCCTAGAGATTTTTGAATTTGTGAGGAGGCTGTTGCATTAGTCTATCACCGTTTCTTAAAGTAATACTTGCTTTACTTCTGAATTTTCACCCACTAGCTTTAGATCAAGATCTGTTGCCTCCTGATCTATATTAAATGCTTCAGTTTAATAGAAAATTATGTTTTGGGGACTTAGATATTACATACCTTAATATAATATTGAATTACGCTCCATAACATGCTTAGAATTATTTTTGTGTTTCAGGTATTATAGAGATCTTCCTGAGGATTGCAGAGGATGAAATGAGTGAAAAGGTTAAAAAATGGAGAATGATGTGTGCTCTCCATTCACTCTACTACTATTACTCTACAACTTCATAGCAAACTGCAATTCTCTGTGCACGTGACTTGTTGATGTCAACTCAATGGTCCTCACTGGCACCTGACATCTCAAGAGGTAAATCAATTATTGTGTATGACATGATTGTTCTCAAGTGGTGGTAGGAATCGTCTTAACTCCAGCAGGACTTGATGAACTTTTCTTTGTCCTCAGAAAGTCACCTCAGTTGTGCAGTCTGCAGAGTTGTAGGACAAGATTATTCATACCTGTACTAGGATGAGGTACAAGACCCAAATCACAGATTAGAGCACTAGGAGATGTAGATACCAATAAAAGAGATTTTTTTATTGAGAATCCAGTAGTCTTAAAAATAACGTGGTGACACTGTATTATCTGAGCACACGCAGATATAGTATTTCTCATTTAGCCTGCATTACACAAAGGACTTATATAGCCCTGCTCATTCCCCCTAGGTGTCTGTCACCCGTATTATTTTTAAAGTCAAAGAACTGGAAAAAGAAAATAATATTGGGTCCAGAGTCTACATATTTAAAAAAAACATGGAAAGGGTCCCTGGGACCTTACTACTCCTCATGTATGTGTGTCAGTGTTTATAGTAATAAAAAAAACATACTCATCTCAATGTTGGGGTCTGTGTGATATCCTTGGCTTCCTGGTCCTCACATCCATTAACCTAAAGAAAGTAAAAAAAACAAATCCTTAAAATCCCAATGATATTAGTAAATTGGAACTACTAAAATAAGCAAAAAAAACTAAATAACAAAACAAAACAACATGCTCTCTTTTCTCCTGCCTTGGAAGTTTCATAGGATAATGTAAAAGAAATAAACAGGGAATGGCTGATATACTACCAATCCCTGTTAAAAAAAATCCTTTTCTTCCATTGGCTATAAGATGAAGTTAAACAGGGCACTAAACATAAACTCCCATCCAATAACAAATGAGAAGAATGGGTCACATATTCACCCCTTCCTCATTTGTGATTGGCTGGGAGGGAAGGATTGGCATAACCTCGCCTTCCAGTCAATGAGTGTGAAGGAAAAAAATGAACACTGATTGGTTGTATATAAGTCAGCTGCAATTGTCTGTTTTACAGTGTCATGTGCAATGGCCCAGGCTAGACTAGGAAGCATTTTTCTCTTTTATTATTTTGCTATACGTAGTAAGTGTTAGTGTGATTTTAATATTTTAATGTTTTTTTTGTTTGCTTGCTCTCCCCTAGTGAGAGCAGAGGAAAATGTCCTAAAGCCCTTCCTAGGGCATTTTTTAATATTGATATGGGTGTTCTGGTCTCCATATAAATCTTTTTTTTCTTCCTGTCTTGATGGGATCATGGCACCCCTTTCTTGGACAGTAAATAAATCAGTATGGGTCTTCCTGATTGTATGCTGATTTACGTTTTGGTTTTTATTTTTTAAGAATTAATATGGGGTATATGTACATCATATTAAATGTATGTAGTTATAAATTGAATATAATAACATTGGGTGCAAATACCCCATATATTTGTCATTTGCGTCATTAAGTGAGGGTCCAAAAATGCCCTCCTTTCAAAGAAAAATATAAATTGGGACCTCAAGACCCCATATTATTTTTTTACCTTATCCATCTTCACCTGATCAAAACAGAGAGATCAGTGGATGTTATCTCTTCAGATTTACTTAATTCTGTTTTTACCTTAATTAAAACCAAGGCTTTATTTTTCATAGAATTAACCCCTTCATTGCCAGCAAATGATCCACATTAATTGCAATACATTCCAAGCCAATACAGCAATAGAGGGGTTAATAATGGGCCAGGTTATGCTAGTGGGAGGAGGCATGAGAGTGTTTCTGTTTTTTTAAATTAACCCCTTCATTGATATCAATTTTTCAGAGCATTACTAGCAGAATGTCTGTTTGCCCTGCTTTCTTGGATTGTTTCTCATGCATCCTGAATTGCCAAATTTGGTATACATAGTGACCAAAATGTTATGGCTTGAGTCAGAAAAAAAGCAAAAAATTGTATTATGTTTATGTGTAATAAGAGTAATTAAGTCATTATCCTACAGTATATCTGTGATCAAGAGGCTGGACTAAAAGATTATCTATTTATCTGTTTATCTCTGTCAAGACAAGAGGGGCTGGTGAAATGAATGGATACATAGGCTAACAGATTACATAGGTAGACAGACAGATACACACAGATTGAGATTATCCAATCTCTTGATAAAAAAGATATACTGTAGAATATTGGTTTAATCACTCCTTCCAGCAACAAAAATATTGCTATGATACATGGTGATTGCACATGAACGCCTTTTGCCAGCAGATGTAAATCCAATAATAAAAAAAATCTCCCATTTTTCCTGAGCCGTTTTAGCTATAAACATCTTTACACAGTTCCATTGTTTCAGTTTAGGAAACTAATGTTGAATGGCCAATGCTCAGCTTGGTAATTGTTAAAGGAAAGCAGCCAGTTTCCAAATTTTCTTCACGCTTGTTAGAGGAGAAAAACACTAGATTTAGTGGGCTTTTGGGTCTTCATTCAAGGACCGGTGCTTCATACTTTAGACAAGTGAGAAGTAAAACGGCAGTATGACTGTTCAGTCTCCTGAGCCGCATATAGATAATCAGGGGCCTTAACTTGAGACTTCATCGAATACCAACGAACTTGAACGAGTTTGTAACTGGCTGGATGTTAGAAATGCATTTTGCATTCTAGACAGCAGAACAGTAGAGCATAAGAGGCCAAAAAAATGTAATTTTTTTTTTTTATTTATTTTGAGAAGTGGGGAGGATTTTTTTTTTTTTTTTTTTTTTTAAACGTTTTAGTTTGATGAAGTGTGCAGAGCTGTGCTGGGAAGAAAGGGAGGGAGATGGGGAGTGTTGGGGTGTATTGAAAGACTTTCTCACTCTCCCTCTCTTTAGATCATCGTCATGGTGTAAACAAACAAGCTAAACTCCCTGAGATTTACAGTGCCCGGCGTCCGTGACTTCCTCTGCCGCGCTGTGAGATATTTCTGTACAGGCAGCCTAAGCACTTTCCATTTTATACCTCACCGGCTTTATAGCATCTTAAGGATTTCTCTATATGCCTGGCTTCACTCCCAGGGAAAAAAATCTAGCTTGTAAATAAATACTAAGGGCCTTATGCAAAAAGCTTAAGAGGTGCAATTCTGGGGCAAACCAACTGTACCAGGAAGGGAGGGGGGAGTATAAAAAATAACCATTGATTTAAATGAGGCTTTTAACCCTTGAATGCTAGAGAGGTATCCAACGCATTGCAAAGGGGTTAGAAGCCCCATTTAAATCAGTATGAATTTAAGGATTTTTTTTTATTTGTGCCCTTTATTGCAGATGGTATTGTCCAGATTTACTCTGCTGTCTGTACAAGGCCTACTGTGTTCTGATCGACAAAAACAAGCCATGTTTGGTAGTTTGATGTGGAATCTATTTTTAACCCATTGAGTGCCAGAGCGGTATCCAACGCATTGCCGCGCAATGCGCTGAATACCTCTCTGGCACTCAAAGGGTTAAGAAGACTTCTTGCACAGTTCCGTCACTGCCTTGAAATGTTTGGAGTTACCGGGCTATATGGACAAAGCTGAGCGTGAAACAAGCTACACCATGGAGAACTGACTAGCCATCAAAGGCATCTTTTAACCTTTGATTGCTAGGCAATATGCTGGAAAACGCTGAATCACTCAAAAGGTCATATGCCCCATTTAAATCATTGGGAATGCTTATCTGTTCACTGTGTTGCATTTGGTTTGAAGCAGAATTGTTCCACATTTTCATATATATATATATATGTTATCAATTAGTATTATTATGTTTCATTATATTACTATTCTATTATATTACTATTTTATCATCATTATTATTATTATTATTATTATTAATGACATATTTTTATTATTATTATCATTATTATATTTTATTTATAAAGCAACAACATATTCCTTAGAGCTGTACGGAGACTACACAAACAAAACTCTGTAACACGCACGTACAAATCCAAATATGGGGGGAGCTTACAATCTAGTATATCGGTCTCAGTATTATATTCTGCAAGCAGGGTTGCCAGATCATCTGTTTAGAACTGGACACATGAAAATATGCCAGCTGTATGGATATGTGGGAACCACTGATACCCCTCTTCCCCCCGCAGACATTTTTCATATGTATTTTCAGATTTAAAGCAAGCCATCTGGCAACCCTATTTGCTCAAAAGGTAGAGAAATTTACAGACCTTTATTTGGTGAAAATGATAATTTAGAAATATCTTCACACTGTTTCAAATTATGCTAGTAATGCAATGTTGGGCAACCTGAGGCCCTCTAGCTGTGGAGGACTACAATTCCCAACTGCTGGCTGGGGATGATAAGAATTGTAGTCCTCTACAGCTGGAGAGTATCAGTTTTCCCAAAACTGCAGTACTGAAGCAGCATATCAACAGCTTTGGTAACCTTTGATATATTCATTATATTCAATCTTTATGGCCAAGGGCAGTGTGCAACTTATTGCAAAGCAATGGTTTTCACACCCCTCTGGTCATTAAAGTGGACATTTCACCCTAAGAAAGCTTAATTTATTTTATAGAGGATTAAAAACTGCCTATATTTTGTACTAGAAGTTTTTCTGTAGTACAAATTGTTTTTGAGAAATGTACCTGTATATTATGGTGGCACCGTGTGGCATTTTATACTAATTTTCTTGTTCTCTGCAATGCCAAAGTTATCTCTTGTTGTGCTATTAGAAATGGCCCAATGTGTGGGCTCTGTTTAGATTAATTCATAACACAGCGTGTGATAATAATTGCCAGCACAAAAATAAATTAGCATAAATTTCCACACTGTGCCACCAAAATATACAGGTATATTTCTCAAAGCTATATTACCAATAGCTAGAACAGGAAGTTTTTACTTGTCTTAAAATTGATTATACTTAGGATGATAAGTCCATTTTAAAGGTTTAACTTTCAATGAAAAAACAGAGCAATAAAACCAAATTGCATGTATGTATGTGCAATCAAATCTGTACCATGTACTTGATCACTGATAAATATAGAGAGCAGTGGTGTATTAACCCTTTGAATGCCAGAGGGTATGCAACAATTTTTCCCCTCTGGCACTCAAAGGGTTACGAGAATGGATCAAATCCCCCGGCAAAACAAATGCATCAAAGGAAACAAATGAAATATGTCCATTGATTTAATTAGGGCTTTTAAGCTCTTGAATGTTAGAGATGACCCCTCTTGCATTCAAGGGGTTAAAAGTTGCATTCAAATCAATAGAAATTTTGCAAATGCTTATTTACCCACAACAGTGCAGTTGGTTTGCTCCAATTCGTCTTAGTACATATGCCTCACTGTGCATAGCTTTTCATAATCTACTGATGTAGATACAGAGCACAGAAGCCTTCACATCTTTGACGATCTCCAGAATTTATTTGGGGTTTTCTTAATCTTTAATATGCATTCTGAAGCAAAGAACAAGATTCCTGATTTACTCCTCTAACCATAGCTGGGAACTCTCTGGTTTTGCCCTGGAGACTCCGGTTCAGCAGAGTCTGATTCTCCAGATGTGGGGAGTTTCTGATGAAACTCTGTCCATTTGGGCTCCATCGCACCCTGTTCCTCTCACTCACCGCCCTCTTATCCTCCTTCACCAGTCTATTCTAACTTTTTTTTTTGCCACGCCCCCATTTGAGAGTAAGCCCCACCCCTTTTATTATGCACATCGCATAATTTCTCTCCCCTCAGCGGCACCACAGGGCTCCAATCTGGGGAGCCCAGAACAAGAAATTCCCAGGTATGCCTCTAACTAAACTCTAAGAGGCTGATGTAATTGGGGCAAAATCAACTATACCGTAGGGAGAAAATAAAATTGTGATTGATTTATAAAGGAATAATAACCCTTTATTTTGACTTTATAAGTTCTGCAAGTATATAATAAGCATATTCAGATTGCGTACACTTATTTTTTTATTCATCTTCACTTTTATTTTAAACACTTATGTTCTTCAAAATGAGTTGCCTGATCTGCTTTCAGAGAGCTTTCTGTTAGGGAACATAAAAGCAAGTCTAGTGATATAAAAAGATACACTGTAAACAAGATATCACACAGAGAGTGCAGAACTTCAGGGATATTGTAACACTAGATACAAAGCCTGTATACACGGGCTGATCCTTAGCAGGGAGCTCCGGATGGCTCACAACCTGTCTGTGCTCCCGGCCCCTGGGCAGCAGTGGAGGCACTGGGTGACAGTTCGCTGCTGCCCCAGAGTCGGGAGCACAGACAGGCTGTCAGCCTTCTGGAGCTCTCCGCTCCGGAATCAGCCCGTTCTGCGAGTCCCTACTGCTCATGTGTGGTTACGCACACAGTGAGCGACGCATTCTAGGACTTTATGTTGTAGGATTATATTATATCCTGCTTTGATAGCCAGAAAATTCTCTGAAAACTGAAATCCAGGTAGCTCGCTGTCAGAGATTTAAAAATGTAAAAACAATAGGTCAAGATGGGAAAAAAATGTATAGGCAATTTCTCTGGCTATATTATCAGCTAAAAGAATATGTAAAGTCAAAATAAGAGGTTACTATTCTTTTAACCAGCTAAATGATACAGAGGTCTCCAATGTGTTGTTTTGCAATGCATTGGAGTCCTCTCTAGTATTAACCCTTTGAGTGCCATAGGGGTACGCAAAGCATTGCTTTGCAATGCGTTGCGTACCCCTCTGGCACTCAAAGGGTTAAAGGGATAAAACTAATAATTTAAATCCATGGGAATTAGGGAAATGCTTATCTCTCACCTATGGAGTAGTTGGCTTATTCCAGAATTGCTTAACTTCAAACAGTCGTCTTTTAGAATATGTAACGATTTTGTGCTTCGCTTTCACCTTTACCACTGTCTACTTATAAATTCATTCCTAAGCCATCTTTTTTATTTTAATTATTCAATGCCATTTGTTCGGAAATCGCCTTCTATACCGTTCATTCTCTTGACCCATTTTGTGCCCCCATATCTGTCTATGCTAATAGGTCTCCCACCTCTTTCACACCCCACTACCTTTCTTAGCAGCATGAAACAGCTGTGCAGAGAGAACACATAAATCCATCCCATTTCCTCAACTAGAAAACCATTATGGCTATTCGTTGTTTCCAATTTCAACAAACTTTCATTCTATAATCTTGGCAATTAATCCTTATTTCAATGTGCCCAATGAAAATAAGGTCAAGGCAACTTGTATCTCTTGTTTTTGTTTTTAATGGTAACAAACGATTCATGCAAATGAAGGTTCCTCATCTGTATGGTTGAAATTAGTAAATAAAACATAATCATTCTCATCAGTGCTGGAGTATATGGCTGAATGGTAGAGTTCACAGATGGCAGCCTTCAGTTTTTTTCTCTGGAATTTTTTTGGGAAAAAAACACATTTTTTTTTGGAAATTCATGCAGATAGAAAATCCATTAAAATCCCACCTTTTTGCTAAGGCCAATAAAATTCCCAGGGCAATTTCTGCCTATGCTCTATAGCAGCAAGAACTCCAGGGCAATGCTATAACCCCCCCCCCACCACCACCACCACCACATTTCCTACCATATTATTATGTCTATCTGTGTAATATCTCATACTCTCATTCTCAGTTGAGTTTCAGATCTGGTAAGATTACCATCCTTTCTGACTGTCACTGTAACCTCTCAGTCATAAAGATTTTTTATTACATTTTATTCTTTCTCTTCATTATTTCTTCACACCCACATTCCCCACACCCCTCCTTTCCAGTGAACAAGTGGCTGCTACCAGTATTCCTTACATCAAGTAACTCCAGCTCCCTCTCTTTGTCTGTCTACCTACAATAATGTAGAAGAAGCTGAATTTTTCACAGGGATTCCCATGGATTTCAGGAAGTGCCACTTTTTGAATGTTTCACTTTGGTTGCAAACATTTTCTCCCATCTGTAGTGCAGTTATTGGCCACAAACTAGAGCAGTGGTAGGCATACAGGTTACCTGCAAGGGCCACATCTGGTGTCCTCAAGTATATTGAAGTTGCATACATTATAGTTAAAATTCTTAAACAGGTTTAATCCATGAATGCAAGAGAAGTCTCCAATGCATTGAATGGCAATGTGTAAGAGACCTTTCTAATGCACATGGGGGGTTATGCACTAAGTTGTGATAAAGAGGTGATGACACAGAGATACCTTCTCCAGTGATATCATTTCTCCAATGTTGTAATTTTTTGTTTAGTCGTCTCACTTTTCTTTACTTTCTATTTGTGAAAAAAGCAGCCACGTGTAGGTGTTGCTCACCTAGAACAAACTCACTCCTCCATACACAAGATGGGATGGCACTCATTGGCAAAAACTTCATATCGCTTCATATAAGTATTTCTAGGCAATGTTTCGTGATAATCCCTTTTTCAAGTCAAACACTGACAACATATGTGATTGTAACAGGCAAAATGTATATTTATACATCTCAAGAAAATTGTTCCTTAACTGTAGAACATATGATACATGCAGCCAATCCACATGTAAGACAGAAATTGGATTTGTTTTGCCCCATAACATTAACTTTCCAAAGTCGGTCAGTGAAGTAAATATGCAGATTTAGAGCCGGAAATCAGAAAACAAAACCAGGAGTCAAAGTAATTGGAGAGGAATCAATGTAAGTCCAAGGGACATCAGACAAGCCGTGTCAAATTTACATTGGTCAGCAAGGTACACAGGGAGAGACAGAGCTGGAACCAGTAAACAAAGCCAAGAGTTGAAATCACAGAGTAGGAATCATTCAATACAACGTCATAGGAAGCTTGTGAAACAGGCACCATCCTGAAAGTGAGGCAGGGAGAAAAGTAAGCCATAACCAGAATCAGAATAACAGAGGAGGTGGTTAGGCCAGGTAAGAGTGACAGAAGGACAGGGTATACTGGTAGCTTTCACCACATTCCAATGTTTACATACCATTTGTCCAATATTATTAGACAATGTACAGTAGGTGGACACGGAAATATGATAAGCTTTGTCTACACATGGTGCCCTAGGTACCAATAAGGATGCCCTCTTCATACATTTTTTTAAAATCTTTTTTATTGTTTCCCAGACAGACATTGCAAAAAACATATACAATCAATAATCATATCTAGAATAAATCTTAATTACTAATAAACATAACACAATGGCTGACAATAGCACACATGTTCTTATTCTATCCATAGTATACTTAGATTGTAATCCTAAAAGGAAGAGGACTCACTAAACACTTTATAGCTATACTACTATTATGTAAACTTGGACGCCCAGTGCCTATTGACTCAGTCAATTTGGTAAATTCAGGTCCATAAGGACCATCTCTTATCAAAATAAGCAAAATTACCCACTTGGAAAGATACTCCTTTCTCCATTCTGTATTGAAACCAAACCTAATTACAGATTTGAAAACATGTTGGAACTTCTTGTTGCAACCACATTCTTGATAAAACTATTTTAGTTGCCAACAATATTTAAATTATTTGGTATCTTTTATAGAAGGGAAAATTATGAATTTCAAAATGAAGCAAAGCAAGTTCAAATGATTTTCAATTTGGATAATTCCTGAAACATTCTATCCCACTTTGGTTTAATTCTAGAACAATCCCACCATATATGTTTTGAAGTACTCTCCTGAAGTTTGCATCTCCAACACTAGATGTCTCAGGGTTTATCTTGTTCATAACCTTCAGAATGCGATGCTATTGGTGTAAACTTTAGTAATGTAATTTGATGATATTTAAAAAATGTGTTGACCTCCTAACATCCTCCAAGGATCTATACCACTGATCTATATGAATAACACCTCCAGTTATCTTTTGTCACGGTTTTAATGAACACTCAGACAATTGGGTAGGTTAAAAAGCTTTATTAGACAATATAAAGCGCAACAAGGCCCCTCACGGGTCCAGACTTTACAACAACAGTAAGCAAGTTTAACACAGGACAGGGCATACAAATAGCAGTACAATACTGGAGGCTTTACCGGCCTTACCGAATACGGGGTAAGGCAGCCTGAAGGCAAATGCAAGAAGGACTTGGGAGGCTCTACCGGCCTTACCGAATACCGGGTAAGGCAGCCTGTATCTGGTGCAACAAGGAACTGAGGAGGCTCTACCGGCCTTACCGAATACCGGGTAAGGCAGCCTGTATCTGGTGCAACAATGAACTGAGGAGGCTCTACCGGCCTTACCGAATACCAGGTAAGGCAGTCTGTATCTGATGCCACAAGGAACTGAGGAGGCTCTACCGGCCTTACTGAATACCGGGTAAGGCAGCCTGTAATCTGGTGCAACAAGGACTTGAGCGGCTCTACCGTGATACTGGCAGATAGGAAGTAATAGGCTGGCAACGTAACCGCTAGTGACTGGATAGCACTGACCGGGTGTACGGAACGGAGGCCACAGAGAATCACAGGCTGGGCATATAATGGATAGGCAACGTTAAGCGCTTAGTGACTGGATAGCACTGACTGGTGTACGTATTGGAGGCCACAGAGAAGCACAGGCTGGGCGTATAATGGATAGGCAACGTTAACCGCTTAGTGACTGGATAGCACTGACTGGTGTACGTACTGGAGTCCACAGAGAAGCACAGGCTGGGCGTATAATGGATAGGCAATGTTAACCGCTTAGTGACTGGACAGTACAGACTGAATGTATGTAGTGGAGGCCACACTGATACACAGGTGTAGAGTACTCGGGGCAACAAATTTGACAATAGCGGGAGCAGCACAAACAGCGTAAGTCAGACAATGCCTGGAAGTCAGCCACAGCCAGAATCGGTACACAAAGGGCAGTAGTCAGCCAAAGCCTGGATCGGTACACAGAGAGCGGTCATCAGCCCAAGCCTGAATCAGTACACAGGAGCAGTAGTCAGCCAAAGCCTGAATCGGTACATAAGAGCGGTAGTCAGCCAAAGCCTGGATCGGTACACAAGAGCGGTAGTCAGCCAAAGCCTGGACCGGTACACAGAGAGAGGTAGTCAGCCAAAGCCAGAATCGGTACACAGGAGCAGCACAGGAACGAGGTCAGACGAAAACCGGATCAAACACGGAACAGGAGCGCAGGAAAACATAAGGTCAGAGACACCACGAAAGGGCACCGGCCCAATGACAGGAGGGCATATATAAAGGCTAGCCCTGGGAGGGGCTAGCCAGCTAGCACCAATAAGAGGCAGCCAAGCACAAACCCGGAAATAAGAATGTCGACATAGAATCACGGGCACCGTGATATCTTTCCCTCATTTGTCCAAGCTTTGGATTTATTTTCTTTCTCAATGTAGTTAACCATATTATAGCATTTACTAATTACTTTACAGTCAAAATCATTATCAAATAACTTAATAATCTCTTTATGTAATAAATTCTTCTTCTCATCTAATAAATGATGTTTTAAATAATCTTTAACTCTAAGATAACTTTAACTCTAAGATATGTAAAGATCTCTCCAGATGGAAGATGAAATTCTCTCTGTATTTGTGAGAATGCTTAGATCTTATTGCCATTATTTCCACTATTCTGAAGGGGGTATTCCTTAACCAATTTTTCAAGTTAAGATTTTCTACATTACTGTCCAGGATATTGGCTGAGCGATACGCTGTTATATTAACACTCAGATTATTATTTTTTTAAATCTAACCCAGCTAATCATAAGACCCTTAATATGTTGAATATCTATTATCCTCATTAAGTCTTTGTACGTTTTATAATTAATCCACAGTAAGTGAGATAAATCCTTGATCCCCAGCATATCCGCTTCTATCTTGTACCAAGATTCCACTTGTGGTGCAAATTCTTGCCACTTTTGAATATGAAACAGATTATTTGCTTCATAACATTTTATTATATTTGGGACAGCAAGACCACCCTTTTTAACGTTCTTCATAATATGTACTTTTGAAATTCTAGGTTTCCTATGACCCCATATGTATAACATGACTAATCTTTGAACTTGTCTAAGTTTCATCAGTGAAATACCAAAGGGACGACTGTGAATAAATAGGCCCATTTTGGAAACATAAGATATGATAACATTCACTCTTCAAAGCCAAGATATTTCAATATTTTTCTATTCTCTTAACAATTAGTTTTCCTTAATAACAAATCAAAATTATTCACCGTCATAGCTCCAACTTGTGGAGTGAGATATATATACCAAGATATATAAATCCATAAGGGGTCCAATCAAAAGGATAATCCTCCATTAATTTAACGCTACTCTATAAATTTAAGCTCCTAAAGCATGGACCTCAAAGTGTCAGCGGTGTAACCCCATGTTACATACCTGTACTTCTTCTAATCTAATCCCAGGATGTAGCAGAATCTGTATCTATTCTCCATACTTCATGTCACTGAGATTGGGGTAAAGGATTCAAGGATTCTAAGGGTGAAATGACCAGAATGCTAAGAGAGTATTCTAAGACAAAGAACAGACCTGCGCTCCTCCATACCAATGAGTGAATGTGTGCCCTGACTTAGGCATATATAATAAAAATGTGTATATATTTGTCCTAACCGAGGTATATATACTAAACTATTAAAGACTGAGAATTTAGTCCATCATTTGGTCAAAGAATGTAAGCCTGCCAACCCCGTCAAGGTATCTCAAGTTCTGGCAAGTACCTACTAATACACCTTTAATTCCTATCTAACATTAAAATAAATTAAAATTCTAAATATGAAGCAGCAGGTATAGATGTTATAAAGAAACGTGTACCTAAATATGTAACACAGTGTATGCAATTAAAAACAAAAGAACACAATACTAACTTAAAAGGTGTAAGAGAGGACTTGCCTGGTATAAAACTTCCTTGGCCTGCAGGATGTGGACACTGGCAAAAGAGGACTGTGGGTCCTTCAATCCCACTTATTAGCCAGTGTTTACCACCCCCACGGGCCAAATAAGGAATAGCCATTTTGAACAGACAAGGTGTTTAAATATAAAGCAAGCCAAATAATATGCCTTTAAGGACCTTTAAGAAAGAAAGAAATTTGAAATATCATTATATGTGTTTTTATTAGTGAAAACAGGTGAATAGCAGCTTGAATGAGCAAAGGAGAATTGTGAAATCAAAAGCAGAAACAGAAAAAGCCCACAGTGCTAATCACCATAATAAATACATATAGTGAATAAATGAAAAAGTGTTAAATAACTGGCATCTAGATAGCAGCAAGGAATGGAAGGGTTCTCCAATCCCCCCTAAGAAACACTGGGCCGAAACCCAAAGTGCACATACAAGACAAAGAACAGATCAGCCTGCTTCTGATAGGGAACAAGACTAAGATGTTTTCCCTTGAGCTAAACCAGGGTATCTAATTGTAAAGTATCCACTGAATTACTGAAATTAATGCACATTGTATTTGAGTGCAATTACTTTCGCTTTGTTATCTTTGCAACTGTTAAACAAAAACTACATCCAATTACTGGTGTTGGCCCCAGTGGTTTGTATTGCCTTAACAAACCACATTTGTAAAACAATACTCTTGCTTTGAAGAACAAACCTTAAAACGTACAGTGATGATGAGAGGGTAATTTCCTTGATAAAAGGAAAAAAAAACCTTATGGAAATAACTATCAAAGACCAATGAACCATCAATTGACAGCATGAGACATACAAAACATCTTACTAAATACATCCTTATGTTTATAAACTGTTAAGTAGGTCATTGTACTCAGAATTCATCGCACTACATGTAGAGAAACCTATGGTGCAAGTACTACATTAGGAGCAGCTGTCACTAGCAACTATAGGTGAGTTAAACATCCGTAATTCATTTTATCAGATTGATCCGGAGGACCCTGATAAAATTTTGAATCCACACAAATCAGTTCAGAATGAATTGCGTATTGAGTGGTAGGGATAGGTTTTGGGGGAGAAAGGAACAAGTGGAGCATATAAAGCACGAGCAAGAGAAGGTGGTAGGAACAGTAGCTCTGCAGAACTATGGACACAGAGTGGGCAGAAGCACTGGAGAACATGGCAGACAGAAGGGGTGGAACATGACAGGCAGAGGGGGTGGGAAGAAGGGAGAGAAAGGGAGAAGGATCGCAGGAATATGGAAGACAGAAAGGGGATAGATGGAGGGATGACAGATAAGGTGCAGGAGAAGAAGAGAGATGGAGACTCAGAATGGAAGAGACAAAGGGGAAGAGTGGGGGAGAGAGGGGAAGAACTATCCAACAGTCCTGCTTGCTTACTAACCTACAAAAGAAGCTCTGCTGCCTTGTTCAGCTGTGTGACCTGGACAAGATGCTGTTTGACTACACTTGAACTTGAGATATTTTTTCCCTTGATGTCACATACTCACTTTTCCTTCATTTTGGTTAAAACAGCAAAGGAAACAATGGACCTGTTTAGCAAAAAATGTTTTGTGTCTGGTACACTGGCAAGTTTCATACAAATTCATGTAAAATAAAATCACTTTGCTCATCCCTACTAGCAACAGTCATTCATATGCAGCCAGGTACATCTTCTCTCAACTGTGTCACCTAACAGGCAAGATGGATGCACTTGACCTACAGTTCCTCAATGCCGTCAGCCACATTGGAGATTTTTCAATGAGACTAAAACTAGACATAACCAATCTCTATGATTACTCCAAGATATCAGACATTATCCGATGGAAATGAGAATTGCGCCAGTAACTGAGACATAAGCTGGTAGTGTTTCTCCTCCGTAAAAACAATAATCTCAGTGACATAGCTATAAATGGACTGTAACCCTCCCAGTTTGAACAAAGGCCTGTCAACCCAGATATCCATAACAGTAATTATTGAGTGGGCAGTCATCATGTCAACATCAGGCCCTACCAAAAAAAAGTGTCCTGGCTACTTTACTGGTTCATCTGTTAATTCCTCCTGTGCCATGCAAGTTCTGTATAGTAATTTCCTAAAATGTATACTTCTAGAATTCTTTAAAGGGATAGTAATATGAAAAGTGTAGAAAAATATATAGTAGTACTTATTCCCCTGAGAAAAATAAGGGAACACCCACTACTGTAATGTGTTTTATTCAAAAGTTATTACAGCCCAAACTTGAATTTTTAGGTGCAGTATGACAATGGCCTGAAATTGCACAATGGCTCTGTTGCTACACTATCCTATGGAGATGTCTGGTCAACTGACCAAAGCTGCCCATGGGATTATGTAGCAACAGCACCACTGCACAATTTCAGGGCACTGTGATACTGTACCTAAAACATTATATTTTGAGCTGTAATAACTTTTGAATAAAACACCTTTGAGACATGAAAGTTCCCTGGTTTTACTCAGGGGGATAAAGCCTACAACATACATGTTTTTAAATATTAAGTATTACTATCCCTTTTATGATGTCACCAGACAAATACGGTAGAATTATATGTCTAAACATTTATTGAGATTCCACATGTTAAAATTGTTTCACTATTATTTTCTATTTGTTCATTTTATATATATATATATATATATATATATATATATATATATATATATATATATAGCTAAGTATGATGGCACATTTACATTGCTTTGACACATGGATCTTGAATTACTCCAGTGTACTTTGGATGATCTGAGGCTGATTTACTAAGAAAAGTGGGGTAAGTGTGAAGTAAATCAACTGCACCATAGAGGAAAATAAAATGGCCCATTGATTTAATTAGGGTTTTTAATTCCTTGAGTGCTAGTGGGGTATTCTACATATTGATTCACAATGCATTCAGGGGTTACATTTCCTATTTGAAGGGACTCAATCACCTAAAAACGGCTTTGGTAATTGTGAAAGATATTTCGGAATCACCCTGATTTTATATTAGCTATTTTGTGTTTATAAAACTTCTGATGTTTATGCTAATTAAGGCATGTTGTGCACTTACTTCCTGTCTGAGCCCTACATTACCTCCCCATTAAAGGGACACTAATGTCCCATAAAAAAATGTTCTTGTTTTGTAGCATTTAAACAAATAAATTATATTACACAAATCCGATCTCTCGAGTCTTTTTATAGTTTGAGAAATATTCTCAAGTAAAGTTCCTCTTCCCTCACCTTCTCCTGACTTCAGCATCTAGCTGACAGCAGGAGATTCCGGTCCTGGACTAGCAGGTGGCTCTTCAGCAGAGCCGAAATTACGACACTGGAAAATAATTACTTAATTGGAAAGGTCTACATAGTGTGCCTGGTTTGCAAGCATACTTTGTAGACAGCTCCAATGAAGTAATTATTTTCCAATATCGCTATTTCGGCTCTGCTGAAGAGCCTCCTCGTGTCGGCCGACATGGACCTCCTTCTGTCAGCTTTACAGCTGACATCAGGAGAAGGGAAATTTTACATGCGAATATCTCTCAAACCATAAAGGTTTGAGAGATAGGACTTGTGCCATATAATTTATTTTTGTAAACACTACAAAACAAAGGTTTTTTTAATGGGACATTACTGTCCCTTTAACAGACACTGCTCAGCAATGAACTCCCCATTTTCTCTAGTGATTCAGTGAGTGGGAATATAATGTAGGGCTCAGACAGGAAGTGCCAACACAATGTGCTTAACCTCTTAAGGACTCATGACATGCTATGACCAGCATGGTAAAACCTCCGTTAAGGACCCATGATGATCCTGGCATGTCATGGAATTCAGGGGTCCCCGCGTGGCTACACGCCATTCGGGGACCCCTGAATCCACTGGACAAATAAAAAAAATGCCCAGTGGTCCTTAACTGCCGTCTGCGTGGCTGGTCCTTCAGGCGTTAATTAGTATGTTATATAAATCTCAATAAATAAAAAAATAGTTTTCTAAATACAAAATGGTTAATACAACAAAGAGGTGATTCTGTTGTGGTTTTTAGGTACATGGGTCCTGATTTTTTGGAAATTATTTGTGGTGCCTTTGGTTTACTCCAGAATGACTTCAGTTCCACTTAGTATATCAGCCTCACTGTCTTCCAGTATTTATGACTTGAGTTGTATGCACTCTAATAAAAATACTTTCTATAAAACTCCCAACATAGTTTGCGGATCCCTCCTACTTGTTTCTCCACCTTGTTTAAAGGCTTTCCAACAGCACATTAAAAACACTAGCTTGCTTGTAAAACAATTCTATTCCTCACTTCATAAATTACTCTTGGGGTCCTAAATTCCTTCTATGTGAGCTGCAAATCAGGTTTACAAGATGGACTGTGTTAAAATCTCTAGCAAAATCCCATTTCATGTAGAGTGCATTGAGTCTTCATCCTCGCCACACACAGCTGACAATGAGGTGGAAGTACTAAGAATGTAAAGCAATCCTGGGGCAAACCATCATAGGGAGCAAATAAAAATGTCATTTGATTAAATGGATGTTTTAAAGGCACAGTATCACTTAACACTGGTGAGATAGCTCAAATAGTTGAAGTGGACCTATCACCTTAAATTGTCTTTTCATATTCGAAAACTTAATTTAAAACTGCCTATTCTTCATGTTAATCAAAATTCCAACAGATGTATAGTTTAGGATATATTCATATTTTTATTTCTGAGAAAAGTGAAAGTGAAATTTTCCTGTTACTGTTCAGAGCTTCATTAGCATAATAAATGTCCCAAAGGGGTATCCAATACATTACAAAAGCACTGGATACCCTCTGGCACTCAAAGTGTTAAAAAAATACTAGCCACCCCCTGTCATGGAGCAGACTGTACCACACATGGATGTTAAACCTTTCAGTGTCAGAGGGGTACGCAATACATTGCAAAGCACTAGTGTAGCACAGTTCAGTTGTAAGCTCTGTGGTATCATTAGTGTAGCACAGTTCAGTTGTAAGCTCTTTGGTATCATTAGTGTAGAACAGTTCAGCTGTAAGCTCTGTGGTATCATTAGTGTAGCACAGTTCAGTTGTAAGCTCTGTAGTATCATTAGTGTAGCACAGTTCAGTTGTAAGCTCTTTGGTATCATTAGTGTAGAACAGTTCAGCTGTAAGCTCTGTGGTATCATTAGTGTAGCACAGTTCAGTTGTAAGCTCTTTGGTATCATTAGTGTAGAATAGTTCAGTTGTAAGCTCTGCGGTATCATTAGTGTAGCACAGTTCAGTTGTAAGCTCTGCAGTATCATTAGGGTAGCACAGTTCAGTTGTAAGCTCTGTGGTATCATTATTGTAGAACAGTTCAGTGCAATGCATTGCGTACCCCTCTGACACTCAGAGAGTTAATATATAACTGTGCAGAACTTACACTTAAAACACTGGAAAAGTGGCGCAATTCTGGAACAAACCAGCTGCGGTAATAATATTATATATACTATAATAATATAATAATTATAATAATAATAAGTCCCAGTTATTTAAATGGGACTTTTAACCCCTTGCATTCTAGAGAGGTATCCAATACATTGCTTCACAATGCTTTAGAGACCTCTCCAACATGCAAGGGGTTAAAACTCCTATATTCATCAAATGACATTTTTAAGAATTAGTATTTGTTCCCTGTGTTATATTGGTTTGCTCCAGAATTACACCGTTTCTAAGTATATCAGCCCTAGGACTGGTTTTAGGTTTTACAGGGCCACATCTGAAATAAGTTCTGGGGCTGTTTGTGTGTGTGTGTGTGTGTTTGTGTGTGTGTTTGTGTGTGTGTGTGTGTGTGTGTGGTGTGATTTTAGAAACAATACAAATAATAAAAATAACAAAGTTAAAATTGAAATTGAGCTACACTAGTGATACCACAGAACTTATAGTCAATACAGAGCTACACTAGCAATACCACAGAGCTTAACATTTAAATGTAGCTACAATAATAATGCACAAATCTTACAACTGATATGGTGCTACACTAGTGATACCATAGAGTATACAGTTGAAATGGAGATACACTAGTGATACCACAGAGCTTACAATTAAAATGGTGCTAAAGTAGTGATTCCACAGAGTGGACAGCTGAAATAGTATTACTGTAATGATACCACAGTAGCCATCAAACCACACATACTGACAGCCAACCTTGTCTCATCTGCACTAGAGCCACACATGTTGACTCCCAGCTTTGTCCCACTGGCCCCAGCTTTTTTTCCACTGCACTGGAATCCATAGAACCACACAAACTAACTCCAAGCCTTTTCTTAACTGCACTGGTACGCACAGAACCACACATACTGACCCCCAGCCTTGTCCCATTGCACACAGAGTCACCCATATTGACCCTCAAACTTGTCTCAACTTAGATGGTAGCCAGAGAACCACACATACAAATCCCTCCAGCCTTGATCCACTGAACTGGTAGCCATATCACCACACATACTAACCCCCATCTTTGACCTACTGACCCCCAGCCTTGGCCCACTTCACTGGAAGCCATGGATCCACACATATTGGCACCAAGCCTTTTCTCAAGTGCTGTGGTAGTCTGACAGCCACACATACTAACCCCCATCTTTGTCTCACAGTATCCATGCCACCCATCTGCTGCTCTACCATCCTCAGCTGCCCTGACAAGGTACAGCTCTCAGGGATTATGCTAAGGTGCCAACACCATGAGAGATGAATGACAAGAGCTGCACTAAAGCAGCTGGGGAGAGTTTAATGTCATGCTGCCTCTGCATTGCCTAACAGGAGTAATGCCCCACCACTCCCATCAGTCAATCCAAACGCAGCTGTGTTTAAGCCCATCCCAGCTGCTTTAGTGCAGGTCTTTTCTGTAGTCCATGATCCATCCACATTACAGTCATCTCTGTACCACACCTCAGCCAGGCAAGGTCCAGATCAGCATGTTTGGGAGGCTCTCAGATGTAGAGTGGGGCTATTGACACTGTGAGGCTGAGTACACTTATCAGCCACAGTCATTTTAGAATTTACTGTGTGTTGTAAATAACTCCATTTTTATCTGTGGTCCTTCAGCACATAAGCCAAAACAGGCACAACTGCAGATACAGGACACTGTAACTGTAAGCCAGTAGTAGCATGCAGGCGCTCCGGGAAATCCATTCCCTTTCCCAACACACTCAGCACTATACTATACACGTGCATATTAAACATTACCCCTCCAGCTAGGATTGCCATCTTTTCTTCAAAAAAATACCGGCCATGGCATTCCCTCCATAGACTTAATATTGGACAGAGGACAATTTTTTACCGGCCTGCCGGTAAAATACCGGATGGGTGGCAACCCTACCTCCAGCACTCAAAGGGTTAACCAACTGGGTTATCTCATCCATGTTGAGGTTATGCAGTTTATAAGTGTTAAAAATGTTTATTATTTTTTCAAAAATTTTCCATTTACGTCTACTGCGAAAAAAATTGTTAGGTAAAACCCTTGATAAAGTGTTTAGCTGAAATTAAATCCAGGCCTAAGTTTCATATGCACAAAGATACAGTGAAACAATGCTGGAGCAAGCCAAATGCACCACAGGGTTGGGGTGGGGGATATAATGGAGTTTTAACCCCTTAACCTCTTAACGCCATGTGACGTACTATGACCGTCATGGTCCTTGAAATACTGAAGGACTGATGATGGTCATAGTACGTCACGTACATTTTACTTACAGCGCTCTACCGGGAGCGCTGTAAGTAAAAATAGGGCCTGAAATTGACCGCTCCAAGATCGGAGCGATCTCTATCAGGTCCAAAAGTGAAACGTCATGTGTACCGGCGTGTCGGCGTGCATCAATGCGGTCCTTATGGGACGGAAACGTCCCAGGACCACCGGTCGTTAAGGGGTTAAATGGTAGCTAGAGAGCAGTATATGTTTATGTTTACATGGTGTATGTGGTTAATGTAGGTGGATTCACTGGGGCATATGTATCAAGATAAAGTGGACCAATTCGTAATATGTTGGAGGCCGTTCTATGGGGATTTTATGGTGCAGTTGGTTTTCTGCACAATTTATCCAGTCCTTCTTAGTCCACACTTCTCAACACATACAGTAAAAATGTATCGTTACGTTATCACTTCTCAATGAGCTGGACACCTTTATAACATCCAAGTGTTAAAATCCCCAGTTATATTAATGAGAAATTGGAGAAGTGTTATTTTTGCCCTATGCTGTATTTGGTTTACCCCAGAATTGTTCAATAAATGACCAGAGCTGGATTTACATCTCAGGAGCCTGTAGGCACAGAACTGTGAAGCGCCCCCCCCCCAACTCCAACTCCACTGGACACCTCCACAATGCTCATCAGCTCCATATTGCCCCCCATCAGCTCCATATTGCCCCTCACCTTGCCCCCATCAGCTCCAACTTGCCCCCATCATCTCCATATTGCCCATCACATTGCCCCCATCATCTCCATATTGCCCCCATCAGCTCCATCTTGCCCCCCATCATCTCCATATTGCCCCTCACTTTGCCCCCATCATCTCAAAAATGCCCCTAACATTGCCCCATCATCTCCATCATCTGATGAAGCTCCAGCACGGTCTCCTATTCAGGAATGCAGAGCACTGGGAGATGATGTCATCTCCCAGCGCTCTGCATTTCCTAAAGATGCGACGAGGGAGCTCACCACCTACAGGACTGTTCCAAGGAGGCACAGACATGTCCTGCTGCCGGGGAGGTAGGAAATAGGGAACGGGGGGAGCAGCGCCAGCGCCAGCGAGTTGGCTACTTTTTTTTTTTTTAAATTAAAATAAAAAAAAAGATTAAAAAAAAAAAATCCCAATGGCAGGCGCCCCTCGGTGGCGTGCGCCTGTAGGCAGGTTCCTACTTTGCCTAATGGCAAATCCGGCCCTGTAAATGACATCTACAAAGAGATCGTCCTTGCATAATCAATGTCCCGTTAATGTTGATTGTCTTTTTGAGGGTTGAGTCATCACATTCTTTGCAAAAGTTTGTGAGCTACTAAAGTAAAGTTTGTGTGAGTGCTATTATGGGATAGGAATTCAGAGGTTTCAGTCTTAGGGGGATCATGATGAGCAATCATCTTAACTCTACCACAACTTTAAAGATTCTGTATGTTATGAACAGCATTTGTTTTAGGAATATTTGTAGTTCCTGGATTTATTGATTGGCCTGGAGCAATAAATATGATATAAAACTCAGATGAACAACTGTAGTGGTCCCCCAAAATGTTAGATCTCCCTAAAATTATAGTCCTAAAACATGGAAAAGTGATCCCTGAAATCAAACCTCCAAAAAGAATCAAAGCTGGAAATGGGGCCTATGAAAAATAGAAGTAAATGTTTCTTGTATAGTACCTATATCTCACAGCCTGTGAGGCCCACTTACACATTTAATAGGTGAAACTGCTTCTTCAGTTGAGTTTCAGAAAACAGAGAAACATAGAATTTGATGGCAGATAAGAACCATTCGGCCCATCTAGTCTGCCCATTTTCCTACTGTAAAAACCTCAAACCCTATTTGGTCCTTGGTCTTCTCTTAAGTTAAGGACATCCTTATGTCTATCCCATGTCTGCTTAAATTCTGTAACTTTATTAAATTCTGCTGGTAGGCTGTTCCACTTATCTACTACATTCTCAGTGAAATAAACCTTTCTTACATTATATCTAAACCTGTGTCCCTCTAGTTTTAGGCTATAGCCTCTTGACTAACATTTTACTCCATTGAAATGTACTTTCCTCCTGTGCTTCGTTGAATCCCTTTATATATTTGAATGTTTCTATCATATCCCCTCTTCTCTCCTCCAAGCTATACATGTTCAGATCCTTTAATCTATCCTGATATTTCAGTTTCATCTGCAAAATGTGTAAATGGGGTTATTTGGCTTTGCAGACAGTAGGACTGATATATCCACTACACATGAATAATATAATCCCACCTTACCTGTTTGTTGCAAAAAACAATGGCTGCCTGTGCTTGATACAAACAAGAATTCATATCAAAATAATCCAGAACCCTATAAAGCATATTATCTTGCATCACTGAGTTTAAAAACAAGTAGAGAAAGTATAGATATAAATGGATGTAATGGTTGAAGGGATGAATAGATAGAGGGACCCCAAGGATGGTTGGCAACAATAAAAGCACTTCCCTAAGATGCCTGTAGGGTTATTTTGTTGTACTTCTTGGATGGAAGCCTCCGTACCTCTCCCTGGAGCCAATATTCGGGGGTCCCTACAATCTCTCATCATTTTCTTAATGTCGATGCCTGCTTTCCGCACTCAGATATTAAGTATTCAAACCTCATTTACATCCTTATTTTTCAATTTGCTGCCACAGTAGTTTAATTTATTCGATATAATTTCTTTTTCTGAGGGGACATTAATCATTGCCCTGTGCTTTTTGGCGCCTGTGGGATATGTGTGTGTTTTTTTTAAATCAATAAAATAAAGCAACTCCCCCCCCACCCCCTTGCCACAGGAGAAAAATATCATTTCTCACTCTCTTTTTTTCCTTGTTCCTTTTGTAAACCTCACAGATTAACTTGTAATTTTTATTTCTGATATTATGCACCAGCTGTTTAATATGGGATATCATTGAGGCTGATGTGCTAAGGAGAATGGAACAATTCTGGGGAAAATCAACTGCAACATAGGATGCAAATAAAAATTCCTGATAATGTAAATAGGGCATTTCACCCCTTAAATGATGGACAGGCCTTCAGTGCCTTGCTTTGCAATATGTTGGAGATCTCTCTCACATTCAAAGGGATGAAAGCCCTGTTTAAAGCCAAGTTGGGGTGTTTTTGTATCCCCTACCGTGAAGTTGATTTGCTCCAGAATTGCTCCAGTAGTTCTTAATACATCTGCCTCAATGTTTGATTGAATCCTGAAAGTGCCAAATCTTCAATGTATTTTATTGTAATAATATATTCAGGAGATCATGTTTCAAAATGGGTATTTGTCAGAACTGAAGAAGTGTAGAAGTGTGTCTGTGTATATATGTGTGTGTTTTGCAAATACATCTACCTCTAAAGATAAATAAATGCATCCTGGGAGCCTATGTCACTTTAGGCCTCTGGTTGCTAGAGACTAGAGATGGACAATATTTTTCACCCCATAAGAGAGAAGTGTGACAAAAAAATGCACTTTTAACCTTAGGTGGGAACGCCCATAAAAAGTGCTGTTTTTTGCTTTTTTTACACTGCTATCCCAACTGCACTGGTAGACATAGAATCGCACATACTGACCCACAGCCTTGTCTTATGTTTGCCATAGTGACCCCCAGCCTTGTCCCACTGCATGATGGGCAATGGGAGGCCCACCAGCTGCTGCCGGACTGCAACTCCTATCATTCCTGCCAGATGGGAGTTGTAGTCTGGAAGCAGCTGGTGGATTTCGCATTGCCTACTATCTCAGACTTGTCCCATAGTTGTCATAGAGAAACACACATACTGACCTCCCAGGAGTCCCGGTATTGTATCATTGCACTGGTAGCCATAGAACCACACACACATCGAGTCTGTATTGATGCAGAAATTCTTGTGCATAAGCAAAAAAATAGCAAACTTCTCACATGAAATTTATTGGGGCTCAGGAAAAAGGTTTTCACAAAAAAAAGAGGGAAATCATGTTTTTCCATGAAATTTCCTGCAAGAACAAAAATCAGACTTTTCTCCCATCTGTACTAGAGACATCTGCATTGTGGTGCATCAATGAATTTCGGTGAACCTTGGAACCTTGATTTCCACAGCCAAATGTCAACATATCCAAAAGACAGAATTCGCAAAATAATACATGTGGGGCTTAAAGCGGAACTACCACCTCAACTAAAGTTGCCCTGCAATACGTAGGCAGGTGGCGACTAGCTTAATAATCATTATTTTACCACTCAAAAGTGCCCCCACATAAAGTTACCCTTAAGCTTCCGAGACTGATGGCAAGGTTACTGCAGCCTGTGTGCCTGCGCTGTCAGTCTTTTCCAGAGCCATTCAGTCCAGTGCAATGCCTGCGAAGGATGATGGGGACTGACAGCACAAGCGTGCATTCAAGATGTCCATGTGATGCCTGGCTTCCTGTCTCGGAATCTTAAGGATAACTTTATTCGGGGGCATTTTTGAGAGGTAAAATAATGATTATTAAGCTAGTTGACACTTTCCTAAGTATTGCAAGGCGACTTTAGTTGAGGTGGTAGTTCCGCTTTAATGGGAGTGAGTAGGACTGGATTGAGAAAAGGCAATGTTTTAATGAAAACAGGATGAACGTGGAGTGAAGTGGGAAAAATGGGTGGGGTAGTGGGGGCTGTCCCCAAGGCCTGGAGAATCAACCCATGTCCTGGAGACCCGGTATTTAATTTCAAAAATCAGCATCTCTGAAGCAGATCCACAGAGATCCCAGGTATGCAGATCTGGATAGATCCCAGGTATATTAATTATCTAAGATACTGTAAGATATGGATGCATATCAGATTTGCATATTAGACCATATACACCAGGACAAAAGTGGAACAAATCATCTGTGCCATAGGGAACAAATAAAATGTCTTTGATTTAAATGGGGCTTTTAAGAGTTGAATTCTAGAGAGGTCTCTAGTGTATTATATTGGAGTAGGGTGATGGCTTGAATACTATTATCCTGTAAGCGATCACAAAACCATCAAATGTGATGAAATACGTGCAAAATGTATTATGAATGTTTCAGCCCCTGTGTTGTGCCTTTATCAGGACAAACGGAACTCCAGAATAAATGATCTTATATACAAACATACACAGTAGAACTTGCCAAAAAGTTCCAGTGAAATGTGATGTCATCAAGGGATTTATGCTGTCATCTGCATTCAGATGTTAACATCATATGCATATCCATGGCTTTTCATTGCTGTGTAACCAAGTACCCGTTAAGATATATGTAAAATATTATATAAAATTGCCATACTCTGATAGCAAGTTAAAGAAGTAACTCATCCTAATAATCCCCCAGCTACCTTACTATGGCCAGAAAATCCTAATGGCCTCTATGTGTTTTATATATATCACCAAGATACCGTTCTTACTGTTCTACTAACTAAATACATATGTAACTATTTGAACACTACCGATAAATGCTACTTTGAGCTTTCCAGGAATCGGTATATTACATTTTTATATGTATTTTGGGATCATGTTGGCTCCTACTCTTTTAGATGATAGTTGAATTAGGGAAGGTATAAATACCTCCCTTCTTTTCCTTACAATCAGAGGTGTAACTAGAAGCCACCGGGCCCTGGTGCAAGAATTGCCATGGCCCCCCCCGACCACATTGGCCCCCTCATCCACATTGCCCCTTCCACAATGCCCCCTTCATCTCATCTCCACATTGCCCCTTCCACAATGCCCCCTTCATCTCCACATTGCCCCTTCCACAACGCCCCCTTCATCTCCACAATGCCCCCCTCATCTCCACATTGCCCCTTTCACAGTGCCCCCTTCATCTCCACAATGCCCCTTCCACAATATCCCCTTCATCTCCACATTGCCCCTTCCACAATGCCCCCTTCATCGCCACAATGCCCCGTTCTTCTCCACAATGCCCCCTTCATCTCCACAATGCCCCGTTCTTCTCCACAATGCCCCCTTCATCTCCACAATGCCCCGTTCTTCTCCACAATGCCCCCTTCATCTCCACAATGCCCCTTCCACAATGTCCCCATCATCTCCACATTTCCCCTTTATCTCCACATTGCCCCTACCTCCAGTCCCTGGTGGTCTAGCGGCGTGGTTTGACAGATATGTGCCTCCTTCGGCACAGATCTCTTGAACTGGAGCTCCCACGCGCCGCTCTAGTAATGCAGAGGCTGGGAGATGATGTCATCTCCCAGCGCTCTGTATTACTAGAGCGGCGTGCCAAGTGGGAGATCAGCTAAGTGACTGCTGCGGGCGAGGGGGTCGCAGGCGGTGGCCGGGCCCCTGGAGTGACGGGCCCGTTCTCAGGTGCGACCGCTGCGACCCCTATTGTTACGCCACTGCTTACAAGGGTTTTGTGCACAGAAGCGGTAAGGTGGTATCACTTCTTTTTAATTGCAATATACTATACGTGTTCACAGATTTGAGGCACATAGGGATTTACCTAAAGCTGGAGTGCATTGATAGCGCAGGCAAGCTTATCATGGTTATGGCCGGAAACATGTAATTAAACCTCATTGTTTATTATCTACGGTAAGTCCCAAGTTATTTATTTGTAAAGATCAGGATTTGAAGCACAGACCTTCTTTTTGTTTACTTTGTATATGTAGCCAAGATACAGTAGCTTTTGCTGCTCCCCTGAATATACACATATGTAACTAATTGAACACTACTGATAAATGCTATTTTGAGCTTACCATGATCCAGAATATTATATTTTTCCATGTATTTTAACCTTGAACATTTATTCAAGAGTTAAATAAGCCCCGAGTGTCATGTCCATGGAAGCGGATATGACAGTTGCTGGCAGTGCTTTAAATTCAAGTAAGCCCAGTGCATGAGCCTATGTAACCTTTTAAGAACCTGAGAGGTGCAAAATTAATTGTGAAGGAATGCAATGCACACCCCTCTTGTCCTTATAAGGTTAAGATTGAAATATTTAGTGGGTGGAGTTTAGGTCCTGTGGTGTTGCTAGCAACTGCCGTGTCTGTCTCCATTTAATCTCTTGAACAAAAGCAGAAGGGCAATATTTATAGGGGCCACTAGAATGTCCTGGTCATAGCTTGGATTTGTGCTTAAGAACCTCCTAGCCAATCAGCTTCTAGCTGGGATGACTAAATCTGTTAGAAGCTGATTGGCTCAGAGGTGCGTAAGCACAATTCTCAGCCAATGGTAGGCTAGAAACCATTTTGGACTGAGACTGGCTGTATAAAAGCCAGTCTCTGTTCAAGTTTTTTCACAGAGACTCTCAGGCAACGGCCTGAAATGTGTCAAGGAGGGGGATTTTTGGCCTGTAATCCTGCTGACACCACTATCAACAGCAGCAGAGGCGGCAGCATCATTTAACACTTGAACTGCCTAAGCAAATACATTCTTCGACTTGAAAAACGTATATATTTTCTTTGGGGACTAACGGGAAGGGGGATAACGAAATATGCTAGAAGCTGAGAGCTGGGAGATGCCTAAGCAAATACATTCTTATATTTTCATTGGCTACTAACATATATTATTACGCAATATATACTGGGTATTCGTTTCTCTCTCTTCATGACTTCCCAGGCAGACTTGATGATGTTGAGATCAGGGATCTGTGGGGGTCATACCATCACTTCCAGGACTCCTTTTTTTTTATTTACGCTGAAGATAGTTCTTAAAGTGATAGTAATTTTTCACAAAAACAGCAGCTACAATTAATCTTCCTAGTATTTGAGCCATGGAGAGTGTTATTTAATTACTGTGAGCATTGTAGTTCAAGAGTAATTGAATGATAAAGTTCCCCCCTCCCGCCCCTTTTACCTAGTGTAAGGCTCTTCAGATTTGGAATTCAGTCCATAGACCAGACAGCTCACATCAAGGGTCAATATTCTTACTGTGAGAACAATGAAAACCCTGCCCCCCTTGACAGGTTTCTCAGCTTTTTCCATTATCGTAATTTAAGATTGTCCCTCTCTGCAATTTACCTGGACACTCCCTGCTGCTCTAAGCTGAGCAGTGTTACATCAGTAGAAGGGGTGGGAGGGGGATACTTTATCATTCAATTACTCTTAAACTACAACTCTGACAGAATTGAAATAACACTCTCCAAGGCCCAAATACTATGAAGATTAATTAGAGCTGCTTTAATTATGAAACATTACTATCTCTTTAATGACTTTAGCAATATGTTAGGGGTCGTTGTCGTGCTGCAGAATAAATTTGGGGCCAATCAGATGCCTCCCTTTTGGTACTGTGTGATGGATAAGTATCTGCCTGTACTTATCATCATTGACAGACCATTAATTCTGACCAAATACCCAACTCCATTTGCAGAAATGCAGCCCCAAAGGAACCTCTACCTGTTGCCTGCAGACACTCATTCTTGTACCTCTCTCCAGCCTTCAGTGAATAAACTGCCTTCTTCTACAGCCAAATATCTCAGATTTTGTCTCATCAGTCCATGCTGCCATTCTTACTTTACAGCATTTTTTCACATCTGCCTAGAACTTTTGCACAGTAGTGTATATTTTTAAAACAAATTTAATGTTGACTTTCTTTTTACCAGGACATCTTTTGGACACAGCAGACAGAAGATGAAGAGAAAGAAGAAGAAGAAGGAAGATAGAAGATGACAGAAGAAGGCAAATAGTAGCTGACCAGGGTGCTGAAGACCCCGCTGGACATCAGGATTACAGGTCAGTATTTATTTTGAGGCAATGTTTTATAACTTAGTCGAATTAACCTGGCGAGTGTCAGTGGGTATGCAACACTGTGCAATGCATTGAATACCCACTGGCACTCATAGTGTTAATTCTACTAACATTTGACACGTTTTTGAGTACTTTGAATGCATTGAAATGGGACTTAGGGCTCCATATCAATACATCCACTGGTCACTTAGGTTTTTTTTGTTTTGTTTTTTTTAAACTTTTTTTGCCTTTCAGTTCCTGTCTCTGCGGATTTAAACATGTGTTAGGGGACTCTACGCCACAAAAAACTGGGTGTAGATTTTCACCCATTAAAGTGTGTCCCTTAATGCATGTTCCCGTCTAACACATGGAACTGAATGGGAATGGGAGTCTGGTTTTAGCAGGTTCCAGTGGGTGCAAACATTAGAGCCTGACGTGCATTTTTTCAGCTGATATTTTTTCATAGCACAGGTAATTGAATGGCTTACCGAGCTTGAAAAAATGCCAGCAGTGTTTTTTTTTTTTGTTTTTTTTTTTGCATCGGGGTAAATTGAATCAAGGCCACTTTCTGATTTCATTCAGGCTGGAGAAAATCATTTTTCTTAACAGAGATATGTTGTCAGTAAAGTTGCTTCCTTCAGTCTATTGATGAACAGCACATGTATACTTCCCATACCTTAAAAGAATATTAACACCTCTTAATAATATACACCTACTTGTCTTAACCCTTTGAGTGCCAGAGGGGTACACAACACATTATAAAACAAAGTTGCATGGTCCTCTGGCACTCAAAGGGTTAATCTAGGTGGGGAATCATAATGGCAATTATGAAACATCTCTTAGTGAATTGGTTCTCCAAAACGAATCTCTAATTAGCATTTGATATCATGTTCACCGAGGTCTCAAGGATCATTCCACTGTAGACTTCTTTAATTAAATATTAGTTTTGGAGACCCAACCCACACAGAACTGATTCATAATGGCTGACTTGAGCAGTGTGCAAAAACATTGCTCTGCAATGCCCTGCCTACCACTTTGACCACAAGGTATAAATGTAAATGGGGGGTTTATTAACAGTGTGACTCTGATACTCAAAGGGTTAATCCCTTAAGTTGTGGATATATATATATATATATATATATATATATATATATATTACTCTGTGAAACACACAAATTCAATTTACATTTTAACCCTTTGAGTGCAAGAGAGGTATTGAATGCACTGCAGAGCAATACACTGGGTACCTTTCTGGGTCTCAGAGGGTTAACATTAGTGAAGACGTTTACATAGATCCAATAATCATTACACGGAATAATAGTCAATATACTTTGAAATAGTCTTCCATGTTTAATGATTTTACTGTGTGTCTAAAAGGTAAGCAAGTCACAGAATAAGTGAGAACCAAACAGGTTACTGTGGCTGCCTTAGACATGTATGTAATGAATGCGCAAGCTGAAGATTGTGTCAGCTGACTCTTTTTTACCAGACCAGTTTGTTATTAAGATGTTTTAATACTGACGAGCCCAGAAATTAATTGATAATATACAGAGGAGAACTTTACGTTTTGCTCCATAAATTGTTTGGAATGGAAAGAATGAGCAAAGGACACTCACAGTATTGGTTGTAAAAGGAAATTGCATTATATAGCAGAGTGCTAGAGTTTTCCTCATTTATAGAGGATCTATGACGTGAATGTTTGTTCTTTTAAACCTGTCACATTCCCTGCATTAACTGAAATGTTTTAGCATGTCAATGTGGAAAGCATCTACACCAGTCTGTATAAGAAACCATCCATTACCATAAAAAGCAATAATGCCTTAAATCAACCTACACTATCCGGGGGTGTCCAACACATTGCTTTACAAAGCAATGTGTTGAACACCCCTCTGGTGCTCAAATTGTTAAAGAAATTACTAAGATTATTGTCCATATTTTTAAAAAAAGTGGTATAGTTATGGTGCAAAGCAATTACCCTCATAAAATCTGAATATGCACATTAATTTAAATGGGTCTTTTAACCGCTTACATGCTAGAGAGGTTTCCAACATAATACTTTGCAATGCCCTTGTGGAGCACTTTAGTATTTAACCCTTTGAGTGCCAGAGGGGTATGCAACACATTGCTTTGTAAAGCAATGTGTTGGACACCCCCGGATAGTGGAAGATTTTAATCTCCCTTGTAATGCAATTGGTTTGCCGTAGAATTACTTCACATTTTTTTTTCAAAAATACAACACATATCTCAGAATACACAACCTTATACATTTTCACTAAAAGTGAGATTCATGCAGTCCCCCCCATTTAACCCATTCAGTGCCAGAGAGGTATGCAATGTTTCAACCTGTCTGGCAAACACAAGGTTAATCCTATATAATAATTTGCTAAGTTGTGTGTAACGCCCGACATGCGCAGTAGACACTGCTGCGCGTGCAGCAGTCATGCGCAGTAGAGACTGCCTGCGCCGCGGCTGATACAGAGCTGGGCGCTCCGAAGGAGCGTCCAGCTCTGCATCAGCCGAGGCGCGGGCAGTCTCCACTGTGCGTGACTGCCCCGCGACCGGCTGCCAGAGGCACCGTGGCCCGTGTAGCGGGCTGTTCAACTAGTAAACTCATAAAAAACTAAAATAATCACTCCCCCCCTAAAAAAAAAAAATATATATATATATATATATATACACATATATATATCTATATATATATCTATCTATATATATATATTTATATATATATACATATATATATATATATATATATATATATATATATATATATATATATAACCTCACTGGTACACATTAATATGAAAAATGTACAGTAATGTGCAAAAGTTTTAGGCAGGTGTGAAAAAATGCTGTAAAGTAAGAGTGCTTTCAAAAATAGACAACTTAATAGTTTACATTTATCAATGAAGAAAAATCTAAATCAACTCAATATTTGGTGTGACCACTGTTTGCCTTCAAAACAGCATAAATTCTTCCAAGCACACTTGCACAAAGTCAGGGATTTTGTAGGCATGTAGTCAGGTGTATGATTAATATGTAGGTTGAAATACAATCATTAACTGAAACAGGAACAACTGTGGGAGAGAAATAAAACTAGGTGAGGAACAGCCAAACTCAGCTAACAAGGTGAAGTTGCTAAAGACAGTTTAATGTCAAAAGTAATACACCACTGTATGACTGAGCCCAGCAACAAGGCACAAGGTATTTTTTAAAGGGTTTTATTAAAAAATTCTGGAACAGTACAATATAATACAAAATATCCAGAAATAGTATAAAATATATAGAGAATTAACAAATAGAGAATTCATACATTTGCTGTTATCGAGAAGCGCGTATAGCCTTATGACACAATAGTATGCAATAGGCCCAGATCATACAGAGTGTGGTATGAACTAACATAAGTAATAACCTGATCCAGGTGGGCAAAACCCTCTGTGTCATTGTAACAAGACATCCTCCACTTGTGGCGATAAGAGTGAAAATACAGCTAAAGGGGAAGAAGAGGTAAACAAAGAATACTGAAACAGGAAATAAATACAAAGAGATAGTAACTAAGAGAGAGAAAGAAAGAAAGTGTGCACAGTGTCCACATGCACAGGCAGTGCGGACAAGGGGGAAAACCGACTGGAGGGGAGAAGAAGGGATCCCGCATGCAAAGTCCGCTCCATACTATCACATCACCAACTCCTGGAGAACCGGGGGATAAAGTAAAAGTGCTAGCTAAATATCATGCAATTGTGGTACAGTCCATCAGTCATTGCAGGGGACTATCAAACTGGCAGCTCGTGAACAACTTAACAACTAAAAATGGTCAAACTTCTGAAATATCAGAAAGTACTTACGTAAATCCTTTCCATGTCCAGGAACATGGTACCTGATTGCATGGAAATATGTTGCAAGAAAAATATTTCCAACAGGGAGCCTCAACGACAAAAGATGCATATCAAGCGAGGGCCAAGCCCAAAAGACACAATCCAGGAGAATCAGGATTCAGCCGTAGCTTCCCAAAATATCTTACGAGGAGACCAGGTCTCCTCAAAGGATACCAGTGTTCCCATGGATAAAGCATGCAGCCACTCCATTTTGTACATCCTATGTACCTCAGTCAGCCAAACCTGAATCGACGGGGAAGATATAGATTTCCAATGCCTCGGGATCATGTGCTTAGCATGATGCAGCAAGAACTGTAGTAGATTCTTAGATGTAGAGGGCATCTGTGGGGGGCAGGCACAATGAGAAGCAAACAAAGCAAGGGGTCTATGTAACGGTTTGTTTTGACACTCAGACCAGTAGGTAAAATAAAACAATCTTTTATTGAAAGAAAATAAATACAAATGATCGCCCTCTACAGTTGACAGCAACAATTGCAAGTGAATACACAGTACACATAGATTCACTATAATGGATAGAAGGCACCCAACATAGGTACAGAAAATAGGGAACTGGCCCCTAAAGGGTAAATGAGAACAATTTGTCAGTCTCAGCTGTGGGTTTTGGCACGCCCGTATGGTGTAGTGATAAACTGAGCAAATGTGCACAGCACAGAGTTCATGTAATGATGGGTAGTAGATGTTCAGTGACCAACGTGAGCTATAGCAGAACAGTGACTCAAAATAGCCCCCGTGGGCATTCGCCAAGAGACCACTGAGACTGCAAGTGCAAGAGTATGTAGCCCCCACGGGCGTGATCGAGACTAGCCTGAAATGCAAAGCTGGCGTTTTAGCCCCCACGGGCGTATAACCGGAAACCACCGTGAGCACAACACGAGCCAATAGCCCCCACGGGCGTTTACCTTCTTGGAGCCTAACCTTGCCACCAATAGCTGCACCGGATACCTCCGGTATTAACCGTGAGACCGAGAGCCAAAGACGCCCAACCGGACCAACAGGATAGACTACTCTCAAGTAGCGGCCAACTCAGCAGCAGTAGACTTACAAGGTAACGGCTCTGTAATCAGAAAGGAGGTCCAGCAAGAGAGAAGCGGCACTGCAAGGGTTAAAAGGTACGTTTGAATCTCCCAGGCTCGGTATGGTAACTTAGCTCTGCAGCGTATAGAGGCTCGGTACAAGGAGTACAGCTTATGCAAGTCAGCGAGGAACTCTGAGGGATGGATTACACAGGAGTGTAATGGTCACACTAGTTCGGCACAGCAACGCAGGATTCAGAACAGGCCAAGCAGGTTGCTGGAACAGGCCGCGATGATCTCGAAGCAGGAAGTCAGCCAGCTGGGTCGTAGCACGTAGAAGTCTCTCAGACAAGCCGGGTCGTAGCACGTAGAGGGTTCTCAGACAAGCCGGGTCGTTGCACGTAGAGGATTCTCAGACAAGCCGGGTCATACACGATCAGGAACAGTGGAGCGTAGTCAGGACAGGCCAAAGTCGGTACACAGGAATCCGGATACAGGAACACAGCAACAGCAAGTCTGGCTCAGAAACACCATGAAAGGGCATCTGACAGATGTAAGAGTCAGGTATAAAAAGGTCACCAAGGGGCGGGCCAAAGCAACTGAACAAATCACAGTCTGCCACAGATGAGAGTGACAGGATAATCACAGGCACTGTGATAGTCTAGCACCAAAGTAAGAGAGAGTATGGAATTAACGCAGGAAATGTCCCTTTCGCAGTATCCCTGGATCATCGGGCAGGTCCACCATATATGGTACAAAGAGCCTTCGGCCTCCAGGCACCTCCAGCAAAGGGGTGAGACCATGGGGTAAAATCTGTGGAGATGAACTGGAGTATAATACCATCTAGTAAAAAGCTTGTAGCTGGATTCCTTCATCAGGGTATTAGGTGTGCATCTGAGAGCCTCACGCAGAATATTAAACCAGCGGGTAAGAGAATACGAAACCTCTAAAGCAGCCTCCCAGTCCAGGACAAAGGAGGGTTTAGCAGATGTTTGACGATGGAGGAGAGGAAAGCGGTATAACTTTGTTAGAGGTTAACTCTCTGACTATATATCCTCTCGCCATCAGTGAGCATAAATAATGTTTTACCTGTTGCTATCCCCACATATGCAAAGCTGGGAGAGAGTTAGCAACAGACAAGGTTTCAAATGATGGAATGCCCGTGGGTGTCAATAGAGATTGAAGGTATGTATCCCTGAAGGCCAGGCTGAAATTGCCCACTATAGACAGCAGAGGCGAAGGGTAAGGAGTGGCTGTAACTGAATAATTAAACGAGTCCCACATCCTCAACAAATGCCAGAGAACAGGGTGCAGGGAGAATGCAGTTGGCCGATCCGCCTGATTCAACCACAACAAGTTATCAAGGACGGTAGGAGGAAATTGGAGGCTCAAAGCCTGGACCCAGTCCTTCTCGGGATGCGAAACAAGATCAAAGAGAAGTGAGACTACAGTAACCATATAATAATAAGCTATATTGGGAAGAGCAACCCTCCCTTTATCAACCGGAAGATATAAGTGGATAGCAGGGGATCTTGGCTTCTTATAGGCCCAGACAAAGGCATTAATGGATGAATGCAATTTCGCTATCTGGGTCCGAGAGAAGGACAGTGGTAAGGTCTTAAAAAGATACAAAATTTTCCGTAGTGTGATCGTTGTTTTTTTTTTTGAGTATCAAAATAAGCTTTATTGATGTTCAACAAGGATACAGTGAATATACATCAAAATCAAATAATTGGAAATGGTCACAAAAATAGCACATCCGTTAAATGTGGAAACTGGATTACATGAATAAATATGTAGAGAGGAGGAAAGGAGGGGAGTAACCCCAAAATCACTGTCTTGCAACTGAGCCATAGAAATAAAAGATGATGTATGCGTAACACCTTGAATATGGCATAGTGTAGGGAAACGACAGAATATCAGGAAGATCTAGTGCACCATGGGACGGAAAGGGCAGACACTCGTAATCAGGGGCATATTCTGTACAGGTAGAGATGTCGTTGTTTCACGTAGTGTTGCGAGGGGAAAGGGAGAAGGAAAAGTGGAAGGGAAAAAAAAGGGCTCGATTCTCATTAACTGCTACTGATCACTCTCTCTCAATGGTGGACCCCCAACGAAGGTGAGTAGAACATAAAACAAACCTGCACTAATAACCACAGATAAATCCCCATTATAGCCAACCATAAGCTGACCATAACTGGAGGAGTGAGCAAATGGAAGAGTGGTCACGGTGTGCTATATGTTGGGACCTTAGAACTCTTAGCGGGCCACCTCGACCAAGTTGTTCCAAATTCGTCCATCATATTTGTGTAAGGTGCGTGACATTGTTCCATAAGTCGATAACCATCAACCTTTGTGAGCCATTGTTGTCTTGTGGGGAGGGTAGGTTGCCTCCATTTTAGCGGGATTAGAGCTCTAGCACCGGTAAGTAAAGTGGGTATTAAACTCTAACCAACCCTATTTATCCGATAGGAGAGGTGATCTTTAAAGGAGAATAAACACAACCACAGACCCAAAATCAGATTGGAGTTCAGAGCGGTGTTAATAACCTGGATGACGTCCTCCCAAAAGGGTACAATAAGTGGACAGGTCTACCATATATGTAATTTTGTGCCCTCTTGCTCTAGGCATCTCCGCAAGTGGAATAAGCTGAAGAAGGATAGATAGCTGCTAGTTGTGTAGGGTCTCTGTACCACCTGGTGATAATTTTGTAATTCAGTTCTCTGGATCTCGTATCCATGTGATAAATAAATATATATTTACAGATTTTCGCCAACTGGGGGAAGTCAAGGGTGTCTTCCAAATCAGTTTCCCATTTGAGGAGAAAAGAGGGTTTGAGGCGAGGAGGGCAACCCCAAAACAAAGAGTAAACAAATGAGAGGGGACGGAAGGTAAGGGGAGGTGAGGAGAACCTGCTCTCATAAACAGTGAGATCTCTACATGTAACACCTAGGCGAGCTAGTGAACTATACCAGTGATGAATTTGATGGTATATCCACCAGGGCACCGGTCGTCCTCCTATTAACACTTGTAGTTTATCTCTCGTATGAATACCCTGGGGGGTGGAGATAGAGCCAAGCGAGGTAACGTTCTCTGTTCTCCAAATGTTGAATGAGTGTGAATGGATACCAGGTGAGAAGCCTGGCGAATTAATAAAGGACTGCAAAGGGGAAGGAACTGGAGCAAGGGCATGTTTAAGGTTATATGAGTGCCATTGCTGTAATAGATGACCCAGAACGATGTGTGAAAGGCATGACGGAGGGCACCAGGACTTCGGGATCCAAAAGAGTTGGGCAGTGTAGTAAGGCCCGATCACATGCAACAATGTGCGGGTCCAGTGTTTCGTAGACTGAGGTGTAAAATCAAAGATTTTTGCTAAAGTCGATGCCTTGTAATAACTGTGGACATCGGGCAACCCCAATCCGCCGCTGGGAATGTCCGAGGACAGTAGCCGATGATGAAGCCTAGGCTTCTTGTGATTCTATACAGACTTGGGTATCAAAGCCTGGAGGGTATCAAGATGCTTCTTAGGTTTGGCTACAAGCAGAGCTTTAATTACATAAAGGAGTTTGGGCAGAATCATCATCTTGATCGTATTTACCCTACCAAACCAAGAGAGGTATAACGAGTGCCACACGGACAAGTAACTAGAAGTGGTGTCAATTAACGGAAAGAGGTTCAGGTTAGGAAGGCAGGATAGATCTTTAGACAACAAAATCCCCAAATATCTAATGGTGGATTCGGCCAATTGAAAGGCATAATAGGCTTTAAGCAACTGCAAGGTATCAGGTTCAACAATAAGGTTCAAAATCTCTGACTTGGAATAATTGATCCTGGCATTAGATACAGCAGAGTATTCCTCCAGAAGCTCTATCAAATGGGGTAGAGATATTTCTGGGTGTGAGATAAATAGCAGGACATCATCCTCAAATGCCGCCAGCTTAAACGTAGTACCCCCAGATTGTAAACCTGTGATGTTCTCTGACTGCCTGATGTGAGCTAGCAGAGGTTCCAAGGTAAGTATAGAAATGAGTGGGGATAAAGGACACCCCTGTCTTGTGCCGCATAAAATATCAAATGACGCAGAGAGTGTACTGTTAACCAAGACTCTGGCTGAAGGATTGGATTATAGGCTGACAATCGCCGTTAGCATCCAGTCTCCCAGGCCTGAATGTGACAGGTTTTCTTTGAGATAAATCCAATCCACCCTGTCAAATGCCTTCTCAGCATCCATGGAAAGGAGAATTGTAGGAGTGTGAGATCAGCATGCTAAGTCTATGAGATTCACTGCAACGGCTGTGTTGTGACAAGCTTCCCTCTTCAGAACAAAGCCAGCCTGGTCTGGGTGGACGAGATATGGAAGATAGAGTCTAAGTCTGGCCGCTAAAATTTTTGCAGATATCTTGACATCAACGTTGAAACGCGAAACTGGCCTGTAGTTGCTACACAGTGATGGGTCTTTATAGGGTTTGAGGGTGACTACTATGTGTGATTTGAGAGCCTGCTTAGGAAAATTCTTCCCCCGTAGAATAGAGTTAAAGTCGCCACAAAGATGGTGAAGGAGCTGGAATTCGAAGGTTTTGTAATACATTAAAGAGAATCCATCAGGTTCAGGACTCTTACCTGCAGCCATGGACTTGATGGCCTTACATATCTCCTCCTCAGAGATGAAAGACTCCATAGAGACGCTCTGTGTGGGGAAGAGAGACGGGACACCAGATCAATGCAGTCAAGTTTGGATGCTTTGTTTCCTCGTATCGGGTAATATAGAAGAATCATTTCCTGTTTGATAAAGAGTTTCATAGAACAATTTAAATGCTTCAGATATCTCAGGATAGGTATGAAGGGCACGCCCCTCCTTCGAGGTGATTTTTGAGACCCCCAATTTCTTTCGCTTCTGCTTAATCAACCGTGCTAAAGTCTTACAACATTTTTTATCCAAAACAAAATGTCTGAACTTGTACCACATATGAGTCCTTCCTACATCTGCCCTTAACAAAACATTCAGGGTCTCCCTGGTGGAAACCAGAGCAGACATAGTGTCTGGGTTGGAGGACTGCTTATGCTTGGAATTTATGACAACATTTGTGGGACCAGATCTTAATGAGGTGTCCTCTAAGAACCACCTTGTGCACCTCCCATATGGTCGGGTGGGGAACCTCATCGGAAGCGTTTAGTGTAAAGTAATCACCAATATGGGTTGCTAGTGTTTTGCGCATATCAGCGTCTAGCAGAAGACTTTCGCTCAACCTCCATAACCTGGGGGAGACATGATCTCCGAGAATAGACAGAGTCATAGTGACCATAGCGTGATCAGACCATGATATCAGTATAATCTCTGCAGAAACCAAATGTGCAAGGAGAAATTGGGATGTAAAGAGATAGTCGATGTGGCTGTAGGACAAATGGGGGTGTGAATAGAGCGTGAAGTCCTTCATGCTAGGGTTAAGGGTGTGTCATGCGTCTATCATACGTATGTCCACTAGCAGTTTCCTAACCTGTCTAAGGTGGGAGAGTTTAAGAGATGATTTACCCATGGAGCAGTCACAGGGGTCTAACTCCATGTTTAAGTCACCACCCAGAATAATCCGTCCGTCAACTACAGAGTCCAGTTGTGTTAGCAGTTTAGTAAGATAGCTAATTTGATTCGTGTTAGGCCCATAGACATTTATAATAGTCAGACGTTTGGTATGTAAGAGGCCTGAAAGAATTAGTTATCTGCCCTCAGGATCAGCCTGCATATCCAGCAGTGACCAAGGGACATCCGCTATGATGAGAACCCCTACCCCTTGCTTCTTGACAGGGGTGGAAGCAAAGTATGAGGTGGGATATTTGTTATTATGAAATTTCGGGGAGGATAAAGAAGAGAACTGAGTTTCTTGGATAGGGGCAACATCCACATGGAGTCTGTCTAGATCCCTAGATCTTTTTTCGGGTGTGTTCAAACCCTTGGTATTAATTGTGACTATTCTAAAGTTAGCCATAATTTACCTGCGGACATATATGGTTCGATGGGAGAACACCATGAGAGGGAGGACAACAGCAAGAAAAAAAAAAAGGGGGAAGGGAGGAACTCAGGAGAGGGGTAGGGGAAGAAATTATAGAGGACCAGATTGTCATCTTGAGATCACTTAAAGGGAGTTGGGTGATACCATAGCAGCAAAGGTAGAAATGATAAGTAAGATCTATGGTGAGTGCCACTGGGTCTAGGGGGCATGTGGGGGATTCCTTAGTTTTTACTTAAGGGGAAGAGTGTTCCAAGCCATGTCAGTAGCTATGGAAAGTGGGAGATGATAGAGATACAACTTTGAGAAGCAAGGGAGACAGTGGAGAAGGGATTCAGAATAGTATAACTGGAGGGATGTAGAGGGAGAATCCCCAGAGAAAAGTACGTAATGTGAAGAATTCACGGTACACATTTATTAATAATGAACCACTTACACTTAAAGCAATGAGCAATGAAACATGTAAACAGCAACCGACAAAAAGTCATTTTAGAATATATCGGTAAGGAGTCAGGACCTGATCTGCTGGGGTAGAGAGTGTTGAAAACAATGACGTCAGAAGGTCAGCAGCTCACAGGTATCGATCAATTAGCTGTGGTAAGTGGCTCATCCGCCATAGCCGCCATAGCCTCAGTGCTATTTGTCCTGTCTCCTACCAGAGGATCTGGGGAAAGAAAGTCTGGCATGAAAAAAGGCTGATCCTGCTGGTCTGCAGCTTGTACGTCAGTGGTGTTGCAGGTCAAAGCGGGCTCAGTAGCGCTAGCAGGCCTCACTGTTAAGTAGTTTGAAACAAGGTTCTTCTGGCCATTTTTCTCTCTTTGTTTCACCCTCATCAATCCCAAGGGTCTGATCTTGATCCAGGGTCTGTGAAGTCGCATAAACACCCACTTACACTCTATTAAAGTTGGGCTCAGAACAGAGCTCACAGTCTATGCATCAATCTCCATAGACCGTCAGGGCACGCCCCCGTATCGTGATCATTTTAATTAGATTCACCCTCCCAAACCAAGAGACCAATAGCTTATTCCATCTCTGGAGGTCATCTAGAAGGGCATGGAAGAGATATCATAATTCAAGGACACTATTTGGTGCAAATCAGAGGCCAAGAAAATACCAAGATACTTAATCTTGTCGGGGGGCCATCAAAATGTAAATTTACTTTTTAGGAACCGACAAGATGACTGGAGTAAATTGATATTTAGAATTTCTGATTTGTGTGTATTTACTTTAAAACTGGAAATAATAAATTCCTCAAATAGATCCATCAAAGCCAGCAGGGACACTTGGGGATTCGAAAGAAAGAGCAGAACGTCATCATCAAAAGCTGATAACTTGGTCCCCCCCCCCCCCCCAAATACAGAAGTCCGGAGATATCAGGGTGCAAACAAATTGAATTGAGTATTGGCTCCAAGGACAGAATAAAAATCAATGGAGACAGGGGGCAACCCGAGCGCATTCCATTCAAAATGGAAAAGAGAGACAAAAGTGAACCATTGATTGGCACAAGGTAGTTATACTGTATTAGCAAGGTCTCTCCCAGGCAGAAATTTCAAAGCAGACAGGGGTTTCCAGATGTGCTGTCTAAGCTCTGTTGAAGACGCATAAAGAAACAGACAATGTTGAGGATCTTAGATGCAGTGGTTGGCCAAGGAAACTTAGTGCAGCAGATGAAAGACACATAATGCTTACCACCCTTCGCAATTGGAGGATGTCCAGCAGTGCCATCAGCTCAGAAATAAATAACCACAGGAAAGCGGCACAAAAATACAGTTATTCAAGTCAAAAATAGCCTGGAGTACTCTGGGACTAAAAAACAACATACCATACAAGAAAAAGGAGTAGAGGTCACTCCATATAAAAGTTAGTCCATCTAATGAGGTGCACAACCCATATACAAATGTATAAATATTTATTCACAATTGTATCCAAAAATACATCAAATGAACATGTCTTCTACTACATATGCTGCTATATATATTTGTTCCTATGCTTTAGTATATGTGCATAGTTTCACTTTAAGTGTCTACCCCTCAGATGCATGTTTGGTTTGATGGATCAGCTCAGAAATAGCAGAAAACAGTGGGACCCTGATACACTCATCTAATGATTGGCCCCAAATTGATTGTGCAACATGACAATGACCTCAAACATATAACCAAAGTCATTAAGAACTATCTTCAGTGTAAATAAGAACAAGTAGTACTGGAAGTGATGGTATGGCCCCCACAGAGCTCTGATCTCAACATCATCGAGTCTGTCTGGGATTTCATGAAGAAAGAGAAGCAAGTGAGGCTTCCTAAATCCACAGAAGAGCTGTTGTTTGTTCTCCAACATGTTTGGAACAACCTACTTGCCGAGTTCCTTAAAAAACCTGTGTGCAAATGTACCTAGAACAACTGATGCTGTTTTGAAGACAAAGGGTGGTCACATGATATACTGATTTGATTTAGATTTTTTTTCTGTTCACTTACTATGCATTTTGTTAATTGATGAATATAAACTATTAACATGTCTATTTTTGAAAGCATTCTTACTAGTGATGATCGAGCACCCCGATGCTCGGGTGTTCGGGTGCTCTGGCCGAGCGCCCCCGGAGGCTCGAGTGCTCGGCCGAGCACCCGAGCCCCATTGAAGTCAATGGGAGGACTCGAGCATTACACCAGGCACCCCCTGCTCTGATGAGGGGAGGGTGCCTGGTTCATAGGAAAAGGTCAGAAAATGATGGAAACACCACAGAAATGGTTCAGGGACAGCATAGGGAGGATGTCTGGATGCATCTTGGACTCCAACGTCGCTGCTGGGAACGATGTTTCGCCCGTAGTACGCCATTTTTACAGACTGACCGTAAAACACACAAAAAGGAAGATAAAAACGATTGTAGGCGAAAAATTGTTACCAAACAGTATTTGCTGTATATTTACTTGTATATCATCTGCAAATTCTGCAAAAAATTTCATCGATTTTTCGGAACTGGGGCCATGATTAAGAGGGAAACGTGCGCAGCGTAAAGCAGGTGTTCAACGTGGTTATGGCCCGGGTAAGGTACAGCATTCAGGAACGGAGGCCGCAGCTACCACAGGTTTTACAACATGTCCGTTTGCCCTTGTTAAGTCCAAAATTTATAGTCGGAACAGTGGGGTCTGATCCATTGAGTAAAAGTGACGAAGTGACTTAGTGGATGAAGCCAAGAACTACCTTCTGCTCTGTCGAACACCCCAGCCCTATTTAATTCAATGGGAGGACCTGAGGCACTCCGATACAACCTGTATATCACGAAATGGAGGGCCTCATTCACATTGTGGTACAATAGTTCAGGTAGTGGTCCAACACTCATAAAGCCTATGCACGAAGTGAAAGGGCTGCCAAAAATTAGACTGAAATGTCACTCCAATACACCCTTTATTACACATAAAGGAGGGCATCATACACAGCCTTGAAAAATTAGGATTAATGGCCTGCTGGTGACCATCTAAAACATTATGGGTGAGGGTCTGCTGCGGAGCTGACCATCCTAAACATTATATGAGAAGGCCCGCTAGTGAGCTGACGCTATAAAACATTATATGAGAGGGCCCGCTAGAGAGCTGACCCAATAAAACATTATATGAGAAGGCCCGCTGGTGAGCTGACCTATACAAAAATTGTCAAACAGGGCCCGCTGGTGAGCTGGCCCTATATAAAAATTATATCACAGGGCCCGCTGGTGAGCTGGCCCTATATAAAAATTATATCACAGGGTATATGGAAGAGGAGGAGGAGGATGAGAAGATTAAGAGTCAACCATATACCCGTTTTTTGGGTGGAAGGGGTGAATGGGAATACAGAGTATTCCCATCATTGTAAATAACATATCTAAAGTGACTTTATGTTCACCCAGGGCTTTCCTCCAGTGGAGTGGAGAAGTCAGGGGAAATCCAGGCCTTGTTCATTTTTATAAGTGTCAACCTATCAGCATTTTCGGTGGAAAGGCGGATACGCTTATCTGTTATGATGCCACCAGCAGCACTAAATACCCACTCAGACAGAACGCTGGCGGCAGGGCAGGCCAGCACCTCCAAGGCGTAGAGTGCCAGTTCATACCACGTGTCCAGCTTGGACACCCAGTAGTTGTAAGGCACAGAGGGATCATTGAGGACGCTGACACGGTCTGCTACGTACTCCTTCACCATCTTCCAAAACTTTTCCCTCCTTGTGACACTAGGCTGCGCATCAGGGTGAGGGTGCTGGCGGGGTGTCATGAAGGTGTCCCACGCCTTGGAGAGTGTTGCCCTGCCTTTGTCGGAACTGCTGTGTGCTCCCCTTTTCTCCCCTTCTCGGTTGGCCAAGGTAGCACGTACTCTGCCGCCAGCGTTGTCAGATGGAAAATTTTGGAGCAATTTTTCGACAAGAACCTTCTGGTATTGCACCATTTTGCTTGTCCTCTCCACCGGAGGAATGAGAGATGAGAAATTCTCTTTGTAGCGGGGGTCCAGAAGGGTGAACACCCAGTAATCCGTGTTGTCTAAAATGCGTATAACGCGTGGGTCACGGGAAAGGCAGCCTAACATAAAGTCAGCCATGTGTGCCAGAGTACCAACAGGCAAGATTTCGCTGTCCTCACCAGGAGGATGACTCTCAATCTCCTCATCCTCTTCCTCCTCTTCTGCCCACCCATGCTGAAGAGATGGAAATAAAGTTCCATGGCTACCCTCTGTAGCGGAGGCAACCGTGTCTTCCTCCTCCTCCTCCGCCTCCTCCAATTGTCGCTGAGAAGACGAAGTGAGGGTGCTCTGGCTATCACCTTGTGTAAGCTCTTCCTCCCCCATTTCCACCTCTTCCACATGCAAAGCGTCGGTTTTAATTGTGAGCAGCGAGCGTTTCAGTAGACACAGAAGTGGGATGGTTACACTGATAATAGCGTTATCGCCGCTCACCATCTGTGTCGATTCCTCAAAATTGCGTAAAACCTCACAGAGGTCTGACATCCATTCCCACTCCTCACTTCTGATTAGATGAAGTTGAACGGAGAGGCAACGACCGTGTAACAGCTGGTACTCCACTACTGCCCTCTGCTGCTCACAAAGCCGGGCCAACATGTGGAAGGTGGAGTTCCAGCGCGTGCTCACGTCACACAGCAGCCGGTGAGCTGGCAATTGTAAGCGCTGCTGCAGCTTCAACAGGCCGGCTGAAGCTGTAGATGACTTACGGAAATGTGCACACACGCGGCGCACCTTGGTCAAGAGATCATGCAAATTGGGGTAGGTTTTTAGAAATCGCTGAACCACTAAATTAAATACATGCGCTAGGCATGGTACGTGTGTGAGCTTGCCGAGCTCCAAAGCCGCCACCAAGTTCCGCCCATTATCACACACAACCATGCCTGGTTGCAGGTTGAGTGGCGAGAGCCACTGCTCGGTCTGGTGACTAATCCCCTGCAACAGCTCTGAGGCCATGTGCTGTTTGTCCCCAAGGCAGATCAGCTTCAGCACGGCCTGTTGACGCTTCCCCACTGCAGTGCTACACTGCTTCCAGCTACCGGCTGATGGGTGAGTGGCTCTGCGCACAGAGAATTCGGAGGTGGAAATGGAGGAGGAGGAGGAGGAGCCAATAACGTAGGTGCTGGCGGAAACCCTGATGGAGGTAGGGCCCGCAATCCTCGGCGTGGGTAGCACCTGTGCTATCCCAGGGTCCGAGTCGCTCCCAGCCTCCACGACATTCACCCAGTGTGCCGTCAGGGAAATGTAGCGTCCCTGGCCACAAGCACTTGTCCATGTGTCAGTCGTTAAGTGGACCTTCCCAGTAACTGCGTTGGTCAGGGCACGGGTGATGTTAAGGGACACATGGTGGTGTAAGGCGGGGACGGCACACCGGGAAAAGTAGTGGCGGCTGGGGACTGCGTACCGAGGGACAGCTGCTGCCATCAGGCTGCGGAAGGACTCAGTCTCCACAAGCCTAAATGGCAGCATTTCGATGGCCAGTAATTTGGAAAGGTGTGAGGTTAGTGCTATGGCCTGTGGGTGGGTGGCTGGGTATTTTCGCTTGCGCTCAAATGCCTGGGGTAACAACATTTGGACGCTGCGCTGGGACAGGGAAGTGGATGTGGTCGCTGATGGTGCTTCAGATGGTACAGGTGCAGGGCGGGAGGTATGCGAGCCTGCGCCTTCGACAGCCGATTGGCCGGCACCGAAAACAGGGGAAGAGGAGGTAGTGGTGTGGCCTGCAGACACAGATTGGCGATCCGGGCGTTCCTCCCACTTATTACGGTGCTTGGATGCCATGTGTCGGATCATGCTGGTGGTGGTGAGGTTTCTAGTGTTCATGCCTCGGCTCATTCTGGTGTGGCACAGGTTGCAAACTACAATTTTTTTGTCGTCCGCACTTTCCTTAAAAAAACGCCATACCGCGGAACACCTACCCCTTGGCAAGGGAGATTTACGCAAGGGGGTGCTCTGTGGAACATTTGCGGGCCGGTTTGGTGCGGTCCGCCTTCTTTCTTTAGCCACACCACTGCCTCTTCCAGCCTGTTGCGGTGCTGCAGATGGCTCACCCTCAGGACTGCTGTCATCGCTCGGCTCTACACCTTCCCAGGTGGGGTCAGTCACCTCATCGTCCACCAAGTCCTCCTCCACTTCCTCACTCTGATCATCCTCCTCATTTCTTGATCCCACCACATCCTCAGTCATTGACAACTGTGTATCATCCTCCTCATCAAGGTCTTGAGACAGTAATTGTGGTTGATTTGATGGCAACTGTGTCTCATCATCATCATCCACTTCCTTTGACCTTAAATGCCGTTCCCCTCTGTCATCTTCTTGTGATTGGGTACCCTCTAGAGGTTGTGAATCAGGGCACAAGATCTCATGTTCCTCTGCAAGCGTGCTTGGAGAGAGGTTCAAATCAAGGATTGGTGATGAGACGAGCTCCTCACTATATCCCAGTGTGGGATCACTTCTTTGGCCAGACCCTCTATGGTGGGAGGAAGGATGATCAGGGTGAGGATTATGTTGACCAGACTCTTGGCTAGTGAGAGTGGACTTGGTGGAAGACAGGGTGGTGCTTAACCGACTGGAAGCAGTATCAGCTGAAATCCAACCGACCACCTGTTCGCAGTGGTCTGACCTCGAGAGTGATGTCCTGCGACGCCCTGTAAACTGAGACATGAAGCTAGGTATGGTGGATGTCTTTCTGTCTTGTGCTCTGGCACCAGGCACAGTTTCTACGCGTCCTGACCCGCGCCCTGAACTATCAGGATCACGTCCACTTCCCCCTCCCTTTTTACCCGCCTTCTTCATATTAAACGGAATATATGCTGGTAATCTGCGGCTAGGCACACGAAACAGAATGTGACGCTAATCTGCGGCTAGGCACAGTGAACGGAATATGTGACGTTAATTTGTGAATTTGCACACTAAACAATATGTGACGTTAATTTGTGAATTTGCACACTAAACAATATGTGACGCTAATCTGCGGCTAGGCACACTAAACATTATGTGACGTTAATCTGCGGCTAGGCACACTAAACAATATGTGACGCTAATCTGCGGCTAGGCACACGAAACAGAATGTGACGCTAATCTGCGGCTAGGCACAGTGAACGGAATATGTGACGTTAATTTGTGAATTTGCACACTAAACAATATGTGACGCTAATCTGCGGCTAGGCACACTAAACAATATGTGACGTTAATCTGCGGCTAGGCACACTAAACAATATGTGACGCTAATCTGCGGCTAGGCTCACGAAACAGAATGTGACGCTAATCTGCGGCTAGGCACAGTGAACGGAATATGTGACGTTAATTTGTGAATTTGCACACTAAACAATATGTGACGTTAATTTGTGAATTTGCACACTAAACAATATGTGACGCTAATCTGCGGCTAGGCACACGAAACAGAATGTGACGCTAATCTGCGGCTAGGCACAGTGAACGGAATATGTGACGTTAATTTGTGAATTTGCACACTAAACAATATGTGACGTTAATTTGTGAATTTGCACACTAAACAATATGTGACGCTAATCTGCGGCTAGGCACACTAAACAATATGTGACGTTAATCTGCGGCTAGGCACACTAAACAATATGTGACGCTAATCTGCGGCTAGGCACACGAAACAGAATGTGACGCTAATCTGCGGCTAGGCACAGTGAATGGAATATGTGACGTTAATTTGTGAATTTGCACACTAAACAATATGTGACGCTAATCTGCGGCTAGGCACACGAAACAGAATGTGACGCTAATCTGCGGCTAGGCACAGTGAACGGAATATGTGACGTTAATTTGTGAATTTGCACACTAAACAGAATGTGACAATAATCTATGGCTAGGCACACGTTTAAAATGGCCCTTTTTGTTGCTGCGTTGTAAAATATTTGTCCCTGTGCACCTAGTACAATGTCACCTTACTAATATCCCCCCCACAAAAAAAAATGAAATTGTGCCCCCCCAAACAAAATATAAATGCTGCCCCCACACACAACAGTCCTAAAAAGGACTTTTGGGTCTTGAAAGAGTACCAACACTTTTATTCTCCCTACACTGACTTTCCCTGCCTGATCGCATCTCTCCCTGGCTGAGAATGAGCCGAACTCGCGAGTCGGGTGCTATACAGCACCCGATCACGGGTTCTGGCCAGCCAATCAGTGTAATGCCAGCAGCCAACATGGCTGCTGGCATTACACTGATGTCAGAGTCTCCCCGCACGTTTATTGGCTGCGCAGCAGCCGCGAAACGTGCGGGGAGGAGACCCGAACATGGCGGGCGAGCACATGCGGTACTCGTACGAGTACCGCCATGTGCAGAGCAGAGCGATGCTCGAGCCGAACCGAGCTTCGGCCGAGCATGCTCGCTCATCACTAATTCTTACTTTAAAACATTTTTTCACACCTGTCCAAAACTTTTGCACAGTACTGTAGGTAATATAAGGATTATCTAGCTGAATTCAAATCTTAATAGTGGAAGATTTCCTTTTTTTGTCATTTTCTAGTAGCAATACTGCAAAATGAAATATAATACAATATTAACTTTTGAAGGAAGCTTCTCACGGAAGTTTGAATAACCTTTTTAAGGGGATAATTGAATTGTCAACCTATGACATACATATAATGAGAAATTTAAGGTACTCTGATTACAAATTATAAATCTAAAACTTATATATTTGTATATTTCAATGTGTGTCAAAATTATAAGAAGGCCTACTTGCATCAACATCATTTATCTGTTCTCTATGAGTTTCACACTTCTTGTCTTAATTGGTGTGCTTGTGCAGAGGAGACTTGCCTGTTATATCAGAGATGTTATGTGCACATAAATGTTTCTTCTCTGTAATGGCACAAAAGAGTTAAACACATATAGCTTTGAGTGAGGCAAAACCATAAAACAAGCAATTTATGGTTTGTTCTCAGTAAGACCATATTTGGATGCTAGAATCATGCTAGTGATACCTCTGGTAGGGATGGGCAAAAAGTAAAACAAATTTCCCATCCGACTTTTTTGAAAAAAACAACAATTTTTTGGAGAAGTTTTGCCCATAAACACTACATAAAATGTTCTCAGTTTTTCACCATTTCCAGTTAAATTTCTGCCAGAACTGAATGCAATATTTCCCACCACAATATCTCAGGGCTGCAGTGAAGAACTAAATAGCTGAAAGTCAAAGTTTTGAGTCCTACAGCAACATATGCCTTGAAAAAATTGTTAGCAGGCAGGGTGCCTTTGTCCTTTGCCCACAACACGGACTTTCAGCACTGACACATATTCCAGCAGGTTGCAACAAAGTCTCTGTTTTCAACAAAATGAAAGGGAAGCATGTCAAGAGAATAAAATAAAAAGGTACAACCTACAATGTTGCAGATATGTATGTAGTGGTGGTGGTTGTGGACTAGCATGGTATGACTGATGTGTGTATGCATACACATATAGAATCTCACATGTTTGTTTGTGTCAAATGTAAGCTATCCCAATTTTCAGATAATTGATACACATTACTTATTGGTCATAGCAGTGGTCACAAGTATAGTAGATGGTAGCAACCCTTCACATCCCTCTTCCTCCTCATCTGTACTGCTGTTAATACATTTGCCCTGGCTTTCTCTGTCATGTGTGGTTTCTGCTATCTGATACTCAGATGGTATCAGATGTTGGTTCATTTTTAAGAATGTTAGTCTACCAACATTGTTGCTTTATAGTCGCATCCTACGGTCATTCACAATGTAACCAGTTGCACTGAAAACCCGGTCAGCGTTTGCTGGAGGGCAACTAAGGGTTTCCACTGCAGTATGTATCAATGCTGGCAACACACAGTTTTGTTTGCAGTAGTCCATGTGGTCATTGTTTCTGTCTTAACAGGAACTATCCTGCAAGTATGCATATACCATTTCACCTGTAGTGGGACCACTCCTAGGAGCTACATGGTGTTCCTGTGTGTCAGTTACCAATCCATATTCAGGGAGCAAGTTCCAAAGACATGTGCTACCACCAGTGCCACCACCACCACCAAGGCTGAATATTTGCTTCCCCTGATGAGACCCATGGATTGACCTGTGATCAGAACAGAATGTCCGGGTTGATTATGTAGCTGCTCCTGCTGCTGCTGATGATGATCTAAATGCATTGTTGCCTTCTTTTTCACTATGCTGTCTAGAAGTTTTTTGGGCCCTAATTTTCTCCCTCTCATCCTCAACAATGCAACCCTTCACTCGATCAATAAGCATATCACTATATTCCTTGATAGAATCCGATTCCTCAGAGCAATGCTGTTGATCATCATGACTCCTTCTTGTGACAAACTGCTGATGATGACGCTTTGGAAGACATTCTGAAATTTTGTGTTTGAAGGGGGGGGTCCAGCAAAGTGGCATGAATGTATTCCTCATTGTTTTTAATGGACACTATGAGAGGATCTTGTTCAAAGCACGCTGAAATGTCTTTGACCAGCTGGTGCATTTCTGTGTTGGCATTATGGTAAGATTCCTCGTGCACCTCATTTTTTTCTGCAATAAATATAACAGTTGTGTAATTTCACTAATTCCTGCCCCTAAGTGACTCACCAGCATGGTTGCCTCCTCAAAGGGTTTCAGCAGGTCACATACATTGTGCATCAGTTACCATTGGCCAGGTGACAGAGGTTCTCTCCAAAGCTTTCCAGTTTTGCATGGTGTACTCTCTAGTGGCCTTATTCTGCTCGTACAAATCCTATAGCATGTACAATGTAGAATGCCACCTGGTAGGTCTGAGGAGGAGGAAGTGACCACTATCAACATGAAAGGGCCTGCATGCCCTGGTTCCCCAGACCCAATGATGGCCAGTCCCCCTACATCACCCCTGGGGATCTTGGGGAAATTTGTGTCATAGGCAGAAGAAGAAGAGGGTAGTAGCAAGATCAGCAGAGGTCAACTGCCTGTACCTGCTGCAATTTCTGTGCCTGCTAGGGTGTCTTGGGATTCTCAGGAGGGGGGGGGAGGAGGAGTGATGCCAAGTTTGACAACAGGGGAACCTAAGTCGCACTTCCCATCTCCAAGCAGTCCCGCCACTACTAGTACTAAGAAAGTCCAGCTTCTACAGACACAGAGCTCCCTGTGTGCGAAACCAGACATGCACAGTAGAGACTCTTTACTGCACATGTGCGGTTACGGCTCACAGTGAGCAACGCATTCTACCACTTTATGTAATAGGATTGTGTTTTTAAACACTTGAATGTTAGAAAAGTCTCCAGTGAAGTCCAAAACAGTCAACTGGAGGCATTTATAGAATTCGATGCAATATAACCCCATTTAAATCAATAAATATTTTGGGAAGTTTTATTTGTTCCCCTATGTTGCAGCTGGTTTGTCCCAGAATTACTCCAGTTTTCTTTTGCGCATAGGATACATAGCTTGATCAACTGGGTTGCCAAAACTTATAGCATGATCAAGTGGGTTACTTCTACTTTTAGCATGAACTGGTTACTACAATTTACACTGTTATCAAGTGGGTTACTATACTTTATATTGTAATAAATTTGGGACTGCTGGAGGAGTCTCTCTCTCTCTTTCTATAGATTCAGTCTAAGATGTTTCATTTATCTATCCTCAGAAGCAAGGTTCTCTACAATTCCATAATGCCCTTATTCAGTTTTAGGTAGTACCCAAGTACTATAACGGTAAAAAAATATATATGGGCGAGTTCTTTAAAATGGATCATTGGAAGGATGTATGTATCAGTGTAGAAACTCATGAAGATAACATCTAGTGTTGGCAGTGAGCTCAGTGAAATTTGATACAATATTATATAGCAAACGTGATAACCATATGTATTCAAGCAGCCAGTTCATAACACCACATACCAATGAAATAATTATTACTTTATATTTCACTTTCAAATTCTACATGACGAAAGAATCAAATAAGAAAAAACAATTACATTGGCCTTAGATTAATGAGCTGTTTAATTGATAACAATTAATAGTCCAATTAGCAGAATTTAAGTTAATTACCTTTTATGCAATTTTCACATTGAATAATAATTATTAAATAAACATAAATAGGTAAAATGAGAAGAAGACAGCATGTACATTCAAATTAAAAACCCTCAATGAACAACTGATAATGAATTGTGATATTAGTCCACATCTAAAGGGTTTTATTAGAACAGGAATTGTAAACATGATCCCTCATATTCCGTTAACAATGCAGGTTTTAAAGGCAAAATATGCTTGATGATCATATCATTATTGTGTAGCCTGTATGTGTAATATGTTTCTCACCAAAAATTGCTCATTTGCCCTTAATGCGTACACAGATTAGGGCATCCATTTTACCATTACAGCTACATCAAGTGAGCCAGGTGTTAGTGCATCACATTAACCTATTTGTACTGTTATTAGCTTGGACTAAAAGTAACAATGAGTAGTGATTATTTTAGCATCTACTTACATAAAATGTATGTGCAGGTGTAACAAACCATGCTCAAAGTTAAAGGGATAGTAATGTTTCATAATAAGATCAGCTCTAATTAATCATCATAGTATTTGGACCTTGGAGAGTGTTATTTCAATTCTGTGAGAGTTGTAGTTCAAGAGTAATTCAATGACAAATTATCCCCCTCCCACCCCTTTTACTGATGTAACACTGTTCAGCCAGAGCAGAAGGGAGGTGCCCAGGTAGAAAAACTTGTCAAGGGGGGCAGGGTTTTCATTGTTCTCATAGGAAGAAGATTGTCCCCTGCTGTTATCTGTTTGGTCTTACAACCAGATTCCACATCTGAGAAGTGATAGCTTATACTAGGTAAAAGGGGCGGGAGGGAAAACTTTATTGTTTAATTATTCTTGAACGCTCACAGTATTGAAATAACACTCTCTATGGCTCAAATACTATAAAGATTAATTGGAGCTGCTGTTTTTGTGAAACATTTCTATCCCTTTAACTCATTTGAGATGATTACAAGAACAAAATTGATGCCCCCAGTAAGGATAGGAAAAAAGTCAAATTTTTCTTATTTTCATGATTTTCACAGAAAATGTCCTACAAAGAAAATATGTGGGATCCTAGCCTTTTCACTAACAGGAGTGCAAACTTTTCCATTCTATGGTTATGAGAATGATATAAAAACCCGAAAGTTCTCTCCATGTTGACTAGTAGTAGACACAGACAGAGGTGACTGAGAAAAAAGTAAGAGAGAGATAACTTTTGAGTACTGTTGTTGCTTACTGAGCAATATGAGTAAAATGAGTTCAAAGGATGCTGATATGTAGACATCTACAAGCAGCAGAAGTAGTAGTACTAGCAGTGGCTGCCCACTCAGTCCAGCAGGTAGTGTTCCCACCTTTACAACATTCCCATGGACAGATAATTTTTTTAAAAAGGGGAATGTTAGAGGCCCCTGTGTGTGTAGGAGCAACACAGCACATCTGCATGAGTTTGCTACTGCTCTGCCTACACCCCATGTCATACTTATTACCAAATGGAGGTGGTGATGACTCTGAGGGTGGTGAAGTGTAATAACTTTTTGGTTCAACTCAATAAAGAGAGAGAGTGAGAGATATTAGATGGGAATGGGTATTATTTTTTTGCCAATTAACTTCTTGTTGCTAAGTCATCTGAGTCTAGACATCATATGTCACAGCAGGATCATTAGTTGGTGTGTCCACCCTAACAAAGGGTGTTTAGTAGTGGTGGTGGGAGCTGCTGTGATGGTGATATTGGACTGTTGGTGGTGGATATGGCTCCTTCTCATAGTACTATTGCTGAGGCAGCACCACCACCACCACCACAAGACACTGTAGGTTCATTCCGTAAGATGGTGTGCAGTGAACAAAATCAATGAAAGGATATATTTATTTATATGGCGCCTCAAGTGTAAAGTTACAGTTTAAGGATTTATACAATACAGGTGCTGTGATCTGATCTCTCTCCCGTGCAGCCGCCGGCTCGCATATGCATAGACCCGGTTCTCGGCCATCTGTTTACCAGTGCACTGAAGTCATACGTCACAACGACAGGCCCTGCCTCCCTATTATCAGCGCTCTCTTGTCGGGCTAGCGCGTGTAATAAAGTTTGGTTTGTATTCACACTCTTACTGTTTTTTGCCTACGTTCTGCCTAACCCAGACCCTTGGCTTGTCTTCCGTTTATGCATCTGTGCTGCCTCCCTCTGACCTCGGTCCGGTTTCTCCATTTTGCTCCTTTTCCACCTACCCTGACTGTCGGCCTGCCCCCTGACCAGTCTTTTGGATCATCCTTGTCGGCTTCTCTGATTTTTCGGCTCCTTTTTGTGGTACTGGCCTGCCAGGTTGTTTAAGCATCTTCTGTATAGATCAGTCAGCTGCCTGCTATGTTTTGTGCAGTATAATTCAGCACGAATATAGAAAACAGATAACAAGGAGCGCTAGAGGTATAGAGATCCCCCAATAGTCACAATCGAAATGCTTATGGGGAAATTATGTTAATATATTATTGTCAAACCAATACTTTACCGTTCAAATACACCAATCCAAATTCTTACTTAATTAAAATCTAAGGATAACAATGGTAAATAATAAATATTAATGGCCAATACATCCAATCTCTGGAAAAACAATATCTTATTGGATATAAGACATTGAATCTTCAAATCAGTCACCTGTTAGTAGTCCGTCAATAAGAATGAATGGATATGATGATGTAACAATATCTATCTCCGATAATGGTCTTGTGCCATCAGATAATTCCACAGCTTAAAAATAAGAATAAGCACAAACAGACTGAAATATTGCAACTAAGTGTAGTATTTAATTACACCAACAGACTAAATACATAATAAAAAAGAGCTGTAGACACAAAAAGAGCACAGAGAAGAATGTCGCTGACTGATTGTAAGGAGCAGGATGGGGTATAGCAGGAGATCAGAGTAGAAATGTTAGAAGAGCTTTTGCACTCTGTATGGATTGCAATGTATGAAGTTGAGAGGCAGGAAGACAAGAGAGAAGAGTGTTGCAGTAGTTAATGCGGACAGGTTGAGAGCTTGTGGAAGAGTTTTAGTTTCTTGAGGAACAGAGGAAGGGACAGATTTTTGCTATGTTACACAAGAGAAAGCAGCAGAATATGGTAATAGGATTAATATGAGGAGAGAGAGAAAACGTGTCAATTATCACCCCTATGCACTGGTCTTCTGATACTGGATTTATGGTAGGACTATTTACTGTCACATGAAAGGGCACTACTGAGTCGTCCCTAGGTGGGAAGATGATTGGCTCAGTTTTAGAAGTGTTCAGTTTGAGGTGCCTATGAGCCTTCTAGCCTGAGATAGCTAAGAGGCAATCTGTAACTTCAGATTGAATATCAGGAGTCAACCAAGGTGCAGATAAATAAAGCTGGGTGTCACCTGCATAGAGGTGATATTTGAATATGAATGAGTTAATAATGTTATTGTGTATAAGGAGAACAGAATTGTTCCTAGAACAGAACCTTAAAGAACACCAACATAGAGGTGGACATGAAAGGATGAAGAGGTGGCAATGAAAACACGGAAGGATAAGTTAGATAGATAAGAGGACAGCCAGTTCATTGCTAAGTTATGGATGTCTGAGGAGTGAAGAATTTGGAGGAGGAGAGCATGACTGACTGTGTGAAAAGCAACTGAGAGATGAAACAGGATAATTGTTGAGTAGTGACTAGTGATGAGCGAGCACCCCAATGCTCGGGTGTTCGGGTGCTCTGACCGAGCACCCCCTGAGGCTCGAGTGCTCGGCCGAACACCCGAGCCCCATTGAAGTCAATGGGAGGACTCGAGCATTACACCAGGCACCCCCTGCTCTGATGAGGGGAGGGTGCCTGGTCCATAGGAAAAGGGCAGAAAATGATGGAAACACCACAGAAATGGTTCAGGGACAGCATAGGGAGGATGTCTGGATGCATCTTGGACTCCAACATCGCTGCTGGGAACGATCTTTCGCCCGTAGTATGCCATTTTTACAGACTGACCATAAAACACACAAAAAGGAAAATAAAAACGACTTTAGGCGAAAAATTGTTACCAAACAATATTTGCTGTATATTTACTTGTATATCATCTGCAAATTATCCCAAAAATTTCCTTGATTTTCGGAAGTGAGGCCATGATTAAGAGGGAAACGTGCGCAGAGGCAAATTCTCCCAAAAATGTCCTTGATTTTCAGAACTGAGGCCATGATTAAGAGGGAAACGTGCACAGAGGCAAATTCTCCCAAAAATTTCCTTGATTTTATTGAACTGAGGCCATGATTAAGAGGGAAACGTGCGCTGAGCCGACCATCTAAAACATTATGGGTGAGGGTCTGCTGCAGAGCTGACCATCCTAAACATTATATGCGAAGGCCCGCTAGTGAGCTGACGCTATAAAACATTATATGAGAGGGCCCGCTAGAGAGCTGACCCAATAAAACATTATATGAGAAGGCCCGCTGGTGAGCTGACCTATATAAAAATTGGCAAACAGGGCCCGCTGGTGAGCTGGCCCTATATAAAAATTATATCACAGGGCCCGCTGGTGAGCTGGCCCTATATAAAAATTATAGCACAGGGCATATGGAAGAGGAGGAGGAGGATGAGAAGATTAAGAGTCAACCATATACCCGTTTTTTGGGTGGAAGGGGTGAATGGGAATACAGAGTATTCACATCATTGTAAATAACATATATAAAGTGAGTTTATGTTCCCCCGGGGCTTTCCTCCAGTGGAGTGGAGAAGTCAGGGGAAATCCAGGCCTTGTTCATTTTTATAAGTGTCAACCTATCAGCATTGTCGGTGGAAAGGCGGATACGCTTATCTGTTATGATGCCACCAGCAGCACTAAATACCCGCTCAGACAGAACGCTGGCGGCAGGGCAGGCCAGCACCTCCAAGGCGTAGAGTGCCAGTTCATACCACGTGTCCAGCTTGGACACCCAGTAGTTGTAAGGCACAGAGGGATCATTGAGGACGCTGACACGGTCTGCTACGTACTCCTTCACCATCTTCCAAAACTTTTCCCTCCTTGTGACACTAGGCTGCGCATCAGGGTGAGGGTGCTGGCGGGGTGTCATGAAGGTGTCCCACGCCTTGGAGAGTGTTGCCCTGCCTTTGTCGGAACTGCTGTGTGCTCCCCTTTTCTCCCCTTCTCGGTTGGCCAAGGTAGCACGTACTCTGCCGCCAGCGTTGTCAGATGGAAAATTTTGGAGCAATTTTTCGACAAGAACCTTCTGGTATTGCAACATTTTGCTTGTCCTCTCCACCGGAGGAATGAGAGATGAGAAATTCTCTTTGTAGCGGGGGTCCAGAAGGGTGAACACCCAGTAATCCGTGTTGTCTAAAATGCGTACAACGCGTGGGTCACGGGAAAGGCAGCCTAACATAAAGTCAGCCATGTGTGCCAGAGTACCAACAGTCAAGATTTCGCTGTCCTCACCAGGAGGATGACTCTCAATATCCTCATCCTCTTCCTCCTCTTCTGCCCACCCACGCTGAAGAGATGGAACTAAAGTTCCATGGCTACCCTCTGTAGCGGAGGCAACCGTGTCTTCCTCCTCCTCCTCCTCCTCCTCCTCCGCCTCCTCCAATTGTCGCTGAGAAGACGAAGTGAGGGTGCTCTGGCTATCACCTTGTGTAAGCTCTTCCTCCCCCATTTCCACCTCTTCCACATGCAAAGCGTCGGTTTTAATTGTGAGCAGCGAGCGTTTCAGTAGACACAGAAGTGGGATGGTTACACTGATAATAGCGTTATCGCCGCTCACCATCTGTGTCGATTCCTCAAAATTGCGTAAAACCTCGCAGAGGTCTGACATCCATTCCCACTCCTCACTTCTGATTACAGGAAGTTGAACGGAGAGGCGACGACCGTGTAACAGCTGGTACTCCACTACTGCCCTCTGCTGCTCACAAAGCCGGGCCAACATGTGGAAGGTGGAGTTCCAGCGCGTGCTCACGTCACACAGCAGCCGGTGAGCTGGCAATTGTAAGCGCTGCTGCAGCTTCAACAGGCCGGCTGAAGCTGTTGATGACTTACGGAAATGTGCACACACGCGGCGCACCTTGGTCAAGAGATCATGCACATTGGGGTAGGTTTTTAGAAATCGCTGCACCACTAAATTAAATACATGCGCTAGGCATGGTACGTGTGTGAGCTTGCCGAGCTCCAAAGCCGCCACCAAGTTACGCCCATTATCACACACAACCATGCCTGCTTGCAGGTTGAGTGGCGAGAGCCACTGCTCGGTCTGGTGACTAATCCCCTGCAACAGCTCTGAGGCCGTGTGCTGTTTGTCCCCAAGGCAGATCAGCTTCAGCACGGCCTGTTGACGCTTCCCCACTGCAGTGCTACACTGCTTCCAGCTACTGGCTGATGGGGGAGTGGCGCTGTGTGTAGAGAATTCGGAGGTGGAAACGGAGGAGGAGGAGCCAATAACGTAGGTGCTGGTGGAAACCCTGATGGAGGTAGGGCCCGCAATCCTCGGCGTGGGTAGCACCCGTGCCATCCCAGGGTCCGAGTCGCTCCCAGCCTCCACGACATTCACCCAGTGTGCCGTCAGGGAAATGTAGCGTCCCTGGCCACAAGCACTTGTCCATGTGTCAGTCGTTAAGTGGACCTTCCCAGTAACTGCGTTGGTCAGGGCACGGGTGATGTTACGGGACACATGGTGGTGTAATGCGGGGATGGCACACCGGGAAAAGTAGTGGCGGCTGGGGACCGCGTACCGAGGGACAGCTGCTGCCATCAGGCTGCGGAAGGACTCAGTGTCCACAAGCCTAAATGGCAGCATTTCGATGGCCAGTAATTTTGAAAGGTGTGAGGTTAGTGCTATGGCCTGTGGGTGGGTGGCTGGGTACTTTCTCTTGCGCTCAAATGCCTGGGGTAACGACATTTGGACGCTGTGCTGGGACAGGGAAGTGGATGTGGTCGCTGATGGTGCTTCAGATGCTACAGGTGCAGGGCGGGAGGTATGCGGGCCTGCACCTTCGACAGGCGATTGGCCGGCACCGAAAACAGGGGAAGAGGAGGCAGTGGTGTGGCCTGCAGACACAGATGGGCGATCCAGGCGTTCCTCCCACTTACTACGGTGCTTGGATGCCATGTGTCGGATCATGCTGGTGGTGGTGAGGTTTCTAGTGTTCATGCCTCGGCTCATTCTGGTGTGGCACAGGTTGCAAACTACAATTCTTTTGTCGTCCGCACTTTCCTTAAAAAAACGCCATACCGCGGAACACCTACCCTTTGGCAAGGGAGATTTACGCAAGGGGGTGCTCCGTGGAACATTTGCGGGCCGGTTTGGTGCGGTCCGCCTTCTTTCTGTAGCCACACCACTGCCTCTTCCAGCCTGTTGCGGTGCTGCAGATGGCTCACCCTCAGGACTGCTGTCATCGCTCGGCTCTACACCTTCCCAGGTGGGGTCAGTCACCTCATCGTCCACCAAGTCCTCCTCCACTTCCTCACTCTGATCATCCTCCTCAAGTCTTGATCCCACCACATACTCAGTCATTGACAACTGTATAACATTCTCCTCAACAAGGTCTTGAGACGGAAATAGTGGTTGATTTAATGGCAACTGTGTCTCATCATCATCATCATCATCCACTACTTCCTTTGACCTTAAATGCCGTTCACATCTGTCATCTTCTTGTGATTGGGTAGCCTCTAGAGGTTGTGAATCAGGGCACAAGATGTCATGTTCCTCTGCAAGCGTGCTTGGAGAGAGGGTCAAATGAAGGATTGGTGATGAGACGAGCTCCTCACTATATCCCAGTGTGGGATCACTTCTTTGACCAGACCGTGTATGGTGGGAGGAAGGATGATCAGAGTGAGGATTATGTTGACCAGACTCTTGGCTACTGAGAGTGGACTTGGTGGAAGACAGGGTGGTGCTTAACCGACTGGAAGCAGTATCAGCTGTCATCCAACCGACCACCTGTTCGCAGTGGTCGGACCTCGAGAGTGATGTCCTGCGACGCCCTGTAAAATTACACATGAAGCTAGGTATGGTGGATGTCTTTCTTTCTTGTGCTCTGGCACCAGGCACAGTTTCTCCGCGTCCTGACCCGCGCCCTGAACTTTCAGGATCACGTCCACTTCCCCATCCCTTTTTACCCGCCTTCTTCATCTTACACAGAATATGTGACTTTAATATTTGAGTTTGAAAACTTAACAGTATTTCTTATTATTCTGCAACTCTGCACAGTACACAGAATAGGCTGCTAAACGGCGGTGAAACACACTGAATGGAATATGTGACTTTAATATTTGAGTTTGAAAACTTAACAGTATTTCTTATTATTCTGCAACTGTACAGAGTACACAGAATAGGCTGCTAAACGGCGGTGAAACACACTGAATGGAATATGTGACTTTAATATTTGAGTTTGAAAACTTAACAGTATTTCTTATTATTCTGCAACTGTACAGAGTACACAGAATAGGCTGCTAAACGGCGGTGAAACACACTGAATGGAATATGTGACTTTAATATTTGAGTTTGAAAACTTAACAGTATTTCTTATTATTCTGCAACTCTGCAGAGTACACAGAATAGGCTGCTAAACGGCGGTGAAACACACTGAATGGAATATGTGACTTTAATATTTGAGTTTGAAAACTTAACAGTATTTCTTATTATTCTGCAACTCTGCACAGTACACAGAATAGGCTGCTAAACGGCGGTGAAACACACTGAATGGAATATGTGACTTTAATATTTGAGTTTGAAAACTTAACAGTATTTCTTATTATTCTGCAACTCTGCAGAGTACACAGAATAGGCTGCTAAACGGCGGTGAAACACACTGAATGGAATATGTGACTTTAATATTTGAGTTTGAAAACTTAACAGTATTTCTTATTATTCTGCAACTGTACAGAGTACACAGAATAGGCTGCTAAACGGCGGTGAAACACACTGAATGGAATATGTGACTTTAATATTTGAGTTTGAAAACTTAACAGTATTTCTTATTATTCTGCAACTCTGCAGAGTACACAGAATAGGCTGCTAAACGGCGGTGAAACACACTGAATGGAATATGTGACTTTAATATTTGAGTTTGAAAACTTAACAGTATTTCTTATTATTCTGCAACTGTACAGAGTACACAGAATAGGCTGCTAAACGGCGGTGAAACACACTGAATGGAATATGTGACTTTAATATTTGAGTTTGAAAACTTAACAGTATTTCTTATTATTCTGCAACTGTACAGAGTACACAGAATAGGCTGCTAAACGGCGGTGAAACACACTGAATGGAATATGTGACTTTAATATTTGAGTTTGAAAACTTAACAGTATTTCTTATTATTCTGCAACTCTGCACAGTACACAAAATAGGCTGCTAAACGGCGGTGAAACACACTGAATGGAATATGTGACTTTGATATTTTAGTTTGAAGACTTAACAGTATTTCTTCCTATTCTGCAACTCTGCACAGTACACAGAATAGGCTGCTAAACTGCGGCGAAGCACACTGAATGGAATATGTGACTTTGATATTTTAGTTTGAAGACTTAACAGTATTTCTTCCTATTCTGCAACTCTGCACAGTACACAGAATGTGCTGCTAAACTGCGGCGAAGCACACTGAATGGAATATGTGACTTTGATATTTTAGTTTGAAGACTTAACAGTATTTCTTCCTATTCTGCAACTCTGCACATTACTCAGAATGTGCTGCTAAACTGCGGCGACGCACACTGAATGGAATATGTGACTTTGATGTTTTAGTTTGAAGACTTAACAGAATGTGCTCTAATCTGCAACTTTGCACACTAAACAGAATGTGCTCTAATCTGCAACTTTGCACACTAAACAGAATGTGCTCTAATCTGCAACTTTGCACACTAAACAGAATGTGCTCTAATCTGCAACTGTGCACACTAAACAGAATGTGCTCTAATCTGCAACTTTTCACACTAAACAGAATATTTTTTTTTTTTTTTTTTTTGTTTTTTTCCCCCCACACAAAATAACCTGCTGCCCCCACACACAGTAGTCCTAAAAAGGACTTTTGGTTCTTTTTTTTCACAATTTTTTTTTTCCTCCCTACACTGCCTTTCCCTTCCTATCCTCAGCTCTCCCTGGCTCAGACTGAGCCGAACTCGATGGTCAGGTGCTATACAGCACCCGACCACGGGTTCTGGCCAGCCAATCAGTGTAATGCCAGCAGCCAACATGGCTGCTGGCATTACACCGATGTCAGAGCCTCCCTGCACGTTTATTGGCTGCGCAGCAGCCGCAAAACGTGCGGGGAGGAGACCCGAACATGGCGGGCGAGCACATGCGGTACTCGTACGAGTACCGCCATGTGCCGAGCAGAGCGATGCTCGAGCCGATCCGAGCATCGGCCGAGCATGCTCGCTCAACACTAGTAGTGACCTTGTTACAGCAGTTTCTATGATGTGAGCAGTGTGAAAGTCGCTGTGAAGATCTAGCAGATTATGTGTGATAAGGAAGTCAAACAGGTGGGAGTGGTCTAGGCATTCCAAGAGCTAGGAATTCCAATCCCAGTACCACCAGCAGATAGTGAATCTGCAGATTTCCGAATATGGCAATTTGTCTCCATGCGTTGCACATGGGAATGACAACACTTGGCAATGCTGTGAAGACCACTAGAATTCAGAAGTTAAGGAAGCATCTGCATAGCAGGGAGGTTGAATTATCTTTATTGAGCATGGATGACCAGGGATCAAAATTTCCACTCACCACTAGCCAATGGCGAGTGAAAATTTAGCCCTGGTGAGTAGAAATTCAGCCCTGTTGAGTATGCTATTGCTTGCAGTGGCGAGTAACTTTTCAGGTCTGGCTAGTAGCAAAGGACTTCATATTTTAAGCCCTGGATGACTAAAGGGAAGTGTCCTCCAGCACTTGTGTCCTCCAGCATTTTGTGGAATGGATGCCACAGTAATTGACAGTATCTGATGTTTGGGGGAATGGTTTAACAAGGTCATCCTAAGCCTCAGAGTGACTGATCTATGAAATGCATAATGAGAGCACACGTACCAAGTGTGATCTCAGTCCTTCTCCCTCTTAACAACCTTTTTTGCACACTGTGCACATTCCAGATGTTGATAACTGCACAGTCCCTTCCTGCCCCCAAACAAAAACATTCATACATTCATGATTTAAGGGGAGGTGGAAGAGGGGAAGAATAATGGTGACTGAACTCCTTCTGCCCGGATACATCAGAAGTGGTTGTGGCTTGTTGTGGTGCTGCTGCCTCAGCAGCACTAAGATTATTAGGGACCACCACCAACATCTCTCCCATGTCACTACTGATGCTGCTATTTCTACTGCCGCAGTTTGTGGGGATGGTGATCCTAGTCCCACCACCACCACCAATGCTACTAACCATGGTCATGAGTCCATCTTCCTATGGTGTTATAAGGGCCTTATATGTGGATTGCTCCTAGTGAAGCCTTAACAATTGCGGAAGGTGCACTTAAGCGATCATACTCTCTACTACTGAGGTATTCAAATCTGTCCTCTATACCCCCCCCCTCCACCCAGTGCTTAAGTTTAACGACTTGAGGACCAGAAGGGTGCACATTGCTTTGCAAAGCAATTCACTGCACATCCTTTTGGTGCATACGGACTTAAAAAGTGCACAGACTGATTGGATGTTGATGAAGGTATGCCATTTGGCACCCCAGTTTTGTGGGTTTAGATGGTGAAGTAATGAGCAGTACACATTCGCTGTGTGCTTAAAATATGTATTGTTGGAATGACCTTGCCTACAAATTGTAACCTGCCAGCTGCGTTGGTACAGTTGACGTCATGCAAAACCCTTTTTAGCATTATATGTTTTTTTCTTGTATGATCTCTATTTTTGTAATTCTAGATCCTTCTCCATAACTGTAAAAAGGCAATAAAAATTGTTTTAAACAATGCACCTATAACATTAATCTTAGATATTTTCAGCAGTTTATATTCTTCCTATAATTATTTTCTTGTAGTCATAAAGAAAATATAAAGAAAATATGTTCTAATGCAATCATAAATATATATGTGTCCCATGGAAATCTATGATATAAGTTATGGTTTGAAATCACTTTCTCTATTTTTGTGCAGGGAGGAGAAAAAGCACTAAATTCCAGAACATAATCTTGTTTAACTCCTGGATGTTAGAGATGTCTCTAATGCATTGCAATGCGCTGACATCTACAGCATCTACAGTGATTGTTCTGAACATAGTATGACACTGATAATTACCCTCAGAATAGTAGGTGGTCGCCATATGAAAACACTAAATTAATGGGGAGGCTGATTGATTGCCTGGTAGGAGAATGTTTCCAAAGCTGCGTTCAGTGAACAAATAGTGCTCTTAATATGTAACTCACTTGATACAAGTAGGGATCGGAGAAAATTTTCACCCCAAAAGAGAAAAGTGTGAGAAAATTTTGACTTCTTTCCTTTGGCAGGAATTCCTGTGAAAATGGTTGTTTTTTTTTCACTTTTTTCCACAGTGGCTCCCCCAATGCACTGGTAGCCATACAACCACATATATACTGACCCCCACTGCACTGGGAGCCATAAAGCCACACATTGTGATCCCCAGTCTTGTCCCATGGTAGCATGAAGTGTGTTGGGCAAAAAGAGGCTCTTTAGCTGCTGCCAGGATATAACTCCTATTATTCCCTGCCCTCCATCAGCTGACAGAGAATAACGGGAGCTGTTGTCTGGAAACAGATGGGAGACCTCATCCCAAAACTGTCTCACTATAGTCACAGAAACACTCATACTGACCCCCACCTTGCTTTCCATCCCGCTACTAAGCTCAAACTCAGCCATTCACCCACACAAATGAACTTTCTGGATACCACAATCAGTATTAGCAAAAACTACATCCAGACATCTCAGTACAACAAACCAACAGACAAGCCTAACTATCTCAGAAATAGGTTTCCATCCCAGGCACACAAAAACATTCTATTGCTTAGCCAGGCCCTAAAGTATATCCGTATATGCTCTGAGACCTCTGACTGTGATAAACATGTTAAAAATATCAGAAGAGATTTTAGCAGTCAGTTATAATTCCAAGGTCATGGACATCCAGATTCAGAAAGCCACCAGGGTACCAAGAAGAAGAAATCTCCTGGAAAACTATTAACCACAAGAAGAGAACAGAGTGCCATTTGTAGTCACATACAACTCCCAAACCTCCGCTCTTCTTACATAAACAGCCCCCTAACTTGAAACAACTGGTGTAAAGAACTCCCTTTAGAGTGCAACAGAAAATGGTACTTCTCTCTGTCTACAAAATACATGTGGAACATGTGCACACATATGTACAACAGATAATGTGCCCATACAACATTCCCGCCAAAATCATAACATCAAGGGGAAATTCACCTGTGGATCATCTAATGTTTTCCCCATCATCATATGCGTGAAATGTCTTAACACAGGATTATATGTAGGTGAGACAGAACAAACTCGTATGAATTCTCATAGGTTAAGCATAAACAACAAAAGAGACACCAAAATGGGTCAACATTTTTTCAAAACTGGTCAGAGCATTATAGATGTCACAGACACAGAGAGAGACAGCAATATCTGGGAATATAAACTGATGACCAAGCTAAACACTTTGAACTGTGGTCTTAACCATGTCACATCATACCTCACAATAAACATATTTTGGGCCCTTTGGTTGCCAGATGGGGGCTGTAATGCATTTCAAGTAATGGGTTGCACAGGCAGCTGTGATCCAAGTTAATTCCTGATCTGGCTGTTACCTCTTTGTTAGGGGAGTCTGGAGGAAGAAGCAGTTGAACAGGGAGTATGTTTTTTGTTGTTGTTTTTGTTTTTTGTTGTTGACAGGGATAGGGATAGGGACAGTTCATTAAAAAAGTAAGGAAAAAAATTAAAATAGCTTGACTGATAGGTGACAGAGACAAGGTACCTACTGTGAGTTGTGACTGAGGCAGACTGAAACTAGAAGGGATAGAGTATTTTGTAAAGAGCAATATATCACACACAATCAGTTTAATTGTGTATTCATTATAAAAACCCACACTGTAGTTGATTAATATCCAGCAAATGTACTAGGGGTATTTGGAGGGTGAAAGGACTAGGAGTAGTGCAGGGATGTGTGAGTAAAGTGGTAGTCCAAAAACTGACTGCAACCATGGTTGCTGCAGCATGTACAATAAATTATGATGATCCTTCTCCTCCTGAGAAGTCAGTTCATCAGAGTCCCAAAAAAGTTCCACCACCACCAACAGTAATATTAATAAGGGGGATTACCTAATTACTGATGATGATGCTAATGATGATGATAATGTTAATCTAGGATTTATCCCTCCAACATCTTCCTCTTCTTCAGATACAGATGAAGTTGAGAGTGTGAGAGATGATGACCTGGCAAGAAAATTAGCTGAAAGGCTAAGTCTTCCACCACTTAAAAGGAGCACTGTGCCTATTTGTAAACTATTTGAGAAAACAACTGGAAGGTCTGACCCTGGTCAAGCAAAGATGGCAAAAATACACCATCATTCTGTCTGTCATCATCAACATTGTCACAGCTTCAAAGTCCATCCACCTGAACCCAGCCACACAAACTAGTGGTGAGAAACCAGCAGCAACACAGGTTATCAACATCCATGGCCTTATATCATGGTGCCCGTGATTGCCTGTGACTGACATTGCCCTGGAGCGACATTGTTTACTATCTAACTGTCGCTCTTGCTGAGTCTTTATTCTTATAGGGCACCATGCTGATGAGGTCATTGCTCCACCTACCCACCAGGGTTTTTAAACCTCAGCCTGTGTCATTTCCAGTGCCCTTTCGTGGTGTACCTGAGCTTACTTCTGTGTGTGGCATTACCGTTCCTGTGTATTACCTGGCTACTTCTGACTACCTGTTCTGGTTTGACTCCTGGCTCGTCTGACTACCCGTTCTGGTTCTGACTCCTGGCTCGTCTGACTCCTGCTGTTCATATTACTTAATAAAGTTTTATATTAAGTTCATTTGTACTTGTCAGTGTGTTCAATTCTTAGTCACTCCATGACACCTTAGCCATGATGAGTGACTCTGCTGGGGTTGAAAGTGCAGTTTCATCAACATCTAGTCCCAGTAGTATAGTGTCCCCACAGGAACCACTCAACCTATGAAGTCCACTTTATGGAGATACTTCACTCAGAAACCAAAAGCTAAACATATTGCTATCTGTGTTCCGTGTAAGAAGCATGGGAGTAGGGGGAAAGAAGGCTCACACATAGACATCTCCTCATTGAGGTCCTACCGGAAGCACAAATACATGTCTGAATGGGAGACACACCATTAATGTGTCAGCGGTGTCACTGTTAGCAGTGGTAGAAGTACTCCAAAAAGTTCCCAGGGCTCTGGAGTACATAATAGAAGTGACAATGTTGATTTTCCAGAGAGTGTTCAAAGATTTCAATAATTTGAAATAACACCTATAGCTCCTGATGCAGAGAAGCATGAATCCGAGCTTGTTATAGGAGATAACAAGAGTCATAGATGACACACACATGCCGCCGTGACCTCACCATCTACTCAAGTCATGTTGTTAAAGCAGTAAAGTTCCACAGTTCTTCTGCCATGTACTGCCAATTCACAATTACTGAGTTATTGGTAGGAGTCAAAAAATTCCCAAAATAATCCCAAAGTAGGTCTGTGGTAAGTTGCCAATGTGTTGGCAGTTGATATGCATCCATATTCTTTTGTTGAAAACTGAGGTTTTAAAGATCTGATGTGTTGCATTTTGCTGGCAGTTATTCTTCAAAGTGGGCTGTGCCCGAATTGTACAAGCAGGTGGTTAGTGTGGCGGGCAAATGGCTGGAAACCTCATACTGAAAGAAACCTCCCCTGATAACAGATATGTGGCCAAGTGGGCAGATTACAGACTATATGAATGTCAGTGTTCACTAGGTTTCCCTCCCCTAGTCGGCAACACTAGCTTGCAGCATCAGGACGTGGTCGGTAATCTTGCCTCTGGTACTGGCAAAGTTATTAAAGGACATCAGCCCATATCATCATTGGCACATCACTTTGTGCATGCAGGGTTTTGAAGACAATAACACAAAGCCATTTATGTGTTAAATTAACTGGAGTAGGTCAAAGATGAAAGCTGGTTTTGTGTCTGTTGATAATGGCTCCAACATAATAGCTGCCTTGGGAATAGGTGATATGAAATGTGCCCTGATTTGCCCATGTCTTAAATTTAGTTATAATCTGAAACTCTCAGAGATGCTGAATATCTCCTTCAGAATCTGTGCTCATTTTAGTCGCTCCTTCAGTGCTAGCAATGCATTATATTCCATACAAGTACATAACAACCTGCCCCATCACTAGCTGAAAATGGAGCTCCTTACCAGATGGAATTCCACTTTGTACATGCTAGAGCATTTGTACAAGCAGAATAAGGCCATTAAAGACTACACAATGTAAAACTATCATGCTTTGGAGGAAGCGTCTTTGTCACCTGGGCAATGGCAACTAATGTTTCATGTATGTGAAGTGCTGAAACCTTCTGAGGAGTCAGCATTGTTGGTTAGTCATGTTGGGGCAGGAATCAGCAAAATTCTTCCACTGATATATTTACAGAATACAGAATTGCTGACAAATCTTAAAATAATGACAACACAGACATGCACCAGCTGGTCAAGGATATGTTAGCATGCTTTGAGCAGGATCCTCTCATAGTTTCCTCATTGCTTTTAATGGACTACATTTTTACTACTTTGCTGGGCCCCCGCTTTAAACATAACATTTCTGAATTTCTGGCAAAGTACAATTGATTTGTGTAAGGCTTGATTATCATCAGCATCAATTTGAGGAATCAGGTTCTATCCAAGAATATAAAGATCCTATACAATAATTCAGTCAATAGTTTGTAACGACGCAGTCATGTGCAGTAGAGACTGCCCGTGACACAGCTGATACAGAACGGGGTGCTCCAAAGTATCAGCCGAGGAGCAGGCAGTATTTACTGTGCATGACTGCCCTGAGACCGGCTGGCACTGTATCAGCCGTGGCGCGGGCAGTCTCTACTGTGCATGACTGCCCCGCAACTGGATGGCACTGTGGCCCATGTACACGGGCTCTTCAACTAGCATGCTAATAAAACGAGTGGAGTGTTGTATTGTGGGGAATGAGAGAAAAAGAGTGTTAGGGCCAAAAAACTGGTAGAAAGCATAGTGAAAAGGAAGTCAACAAAGAGTTTATACCAGCAGTATCAGCAGCAACAACATCAAGAAGAACATCCCATTCTAACATATTTCTGAACATGTCATTGTCATCACAGAAAGCAATACATGTGTCCCAGGGGTGTAAATCTACCAATTGTGGTGGTGGTAGTGGCATCCCATCTCTATGGGACTTGCTTCCAGAGTATGGGTTGATAACTGATACACAGGAACACATGTAGCTCATAGGAGTGGTCCCACTGCATGTGGGATGCTTTCAGCATTCTTGCAGGAGAGCTATGTTCCCAGCCAAATGATAATGCATTAACTACTGTCAAATGAAACAGTGTGTGTGTGTGTGTGTGTGGCCAACACTGACACGTATTGCCATGCGAACCCTTAGTTGCATACCAGCAAGCATGGAGTTTAAGCGGATTTTCAGTGCAGCAGGTTATATTGTAAATGACCGTTGGAAAAGCGGCAGTGTTGGGAGACATATTTCTAAAAATGAACCTACATCTAATGCCTTCTGAGTATCAGATAGCAGTAGTGGACAAAACCACATGACAAGGAAATCCACAGCACATGTACTATTAACCACAACACTGTGAATGAGGAGGAGGGATTTGAATGGTTGCTGCCATCTACCACTGTTGAGACCACTGATTAATGTTAGTCTATAGACAATAATCTGAGAATAATGCAAGTTTAAATTAGACTCAAAGATGATAATGCAAATGCTGTAGAATGTGCTTAGACCTCAGGGTGGCAGGTTCTAGTTCCTGTTCAAATATCTGTCAACCCGAACTGGACCAGTGTCCTCAGCTTGCTAAGGAGGCCTTAATCCTGCAGTGGACTGACAGTGGCTGCAGTTTTATCTTTAAAAAAACCTCTCTCTCTCTTATATATATATGTATATATATATATATATATATATATATATAGGAGGGGAGGCAGCACCAGTGGGTCTTATTAAATGTATTGACTTTAATAGGCAATATAGTAAACAAAGGGTCAATGTTTTGGTCCTACAACAGGACCTTTATTGGTTGTAGGACAGAAACATTGACCTTTTGTTTACTATATTGCCTATTAAAGTCAATACAATTAACAAGACCCACTGGTGCTGCCTCTATGTATACTTGTTACTTTGAGAATTGGGCACCTGGGCGTTTTCAACATTAAGAGAGTGCACCTCCATCCCTGTCATATATATATCCTTTGTAGGGAAGCACTCATACTTAAGGGGCAAAATAATGCCTGGGGACTGAGGTATGGCTGGATATCTTGATAGGAGAAGAAACAGTAGCACTCACTTGTCTTGTATTCAAGGAAATTAAAATATTAAAAAAAATCAATGTTTTGGCTAGTCCCAGCTGGCCTTCTTCAAGACCAAGGAAGGCCAGCTCTGCCTGTCTGAAACGTTGATCTTTTTAAAACATTTTCATCTCCTTGAACACAAGACCTGAGTGCTGCTGTTTCTACATCTATCGATCTAGCTATACATATATATGCTATATATATAGCACTGACAAAGAAATGATCCGTCTATAATTTTAATGGTAGGTTTATTTGAACAGTGAGAGACAGAATAACAACAAAAAAATCCTGAAAAATGCATTTAAAAAAAGTTATAAATTGATTTGCATTTTACTGAGTGAAATAAATATTTGACCACCTATCAATCAGCAAGATTTTTGGCTCCCAGGTGTCTTTTAAATAGGTAACAAGCTATTATTAGGATCACTCTCTTAATGGGAGTGCTTCTAATCTCTTCTTGTTACCTGTATAAAAGACACCTGTCCACAGAAGCAATCAATCAATCAGATTCCAAACTCTCCACCATGGCCAAGACCAAAGAGCTGTCCAAGGATGTCAGGGACAAGATTGTAGACCTACACAAGGCTGGAATGGGCTACAAGACCATCACCAAGCAGCTTGGTGAGAAGGTGACAACAGATGGTGCGATTAATCGTAAATGGAAGAAACACAAAATAACTGTCAGTCTCCCTCGGTCTGGGACTCCATGCAAGATCTCACCTCGGGGAGTTTCAATGATCATGAGAACGGTGAGAAATCAGCCCAGAACTACACGGGAGGATCTTGTCAATGATCTCAAGGCAGCTGGGACCATAGACACCAAGAAAAGAATTGGTAACACACTATGCCATGAAGGACTGAAATCCTGCAGAGCATGCAAGGTCCCCCTGCTCAAGAAAGCACATGTACAGGCCCGTCTGACGTTTGCCAATGAACATCTGAATGATTCAGAGGCGAACTTGGTGAAAGTGTTGTGGTCAGATGAGACCATAATCAAGCTCTATGGCAACAACTCAACTCGCCGTGTTTGCAATAGGAGGAATGCTGCCTATGACCCCAAGAACACCATCCCCACTTTCAAACATGGAGGTGGAAACATTATGCTTTGGGGGTGTTTTTCTGCTAAGGGAACAGGACAACTTCACCGCATCAAAGACACGATGGATGGGGCCAAACACTGTCAATCTTGGGTGAGAACCTCCTTCCCTCAGCTAGGGCATTGAAAATGGGCCGTGGATGGGTATTCCAGCATGACAATGACCCAAAACACACGGTCAAGGCAACAAAGGAGTGGCTCAGGAAGAAGCACATTAAAGGGATAGTAATATTTGCAAATTACTAATCCCCATGTTGTAGCTTTGTTAAAAAGAAACTTATTGCCCCCAGTGTCATCTCTCAAACCCTTATGGTTTGAGAGATGATAACGCTCAAAGTTTCCCCCTCCCTCCCCCTTCCCTGACTGAACGCTGAACGCTGACTGCAGGGATATCCTTTATTACTTGCAAACCAAGCCCACGTAGAAGACCGTTTCAGTGAAAGAATTATTTTTTATAAACGCGATCTCAGCTCAGCTGCAGAACCGCCTGATACACATAAGACTGTCGTACGACAGCTTCCCCTGCAGTCAGCTTTCAGTCACGGAAGGCGGTGGGAGGGGGAACTTTGAGCGCTATCATTTCTCAAACCATAAGGGCTTGAGAGATGACACTGGGGGAAATAAGTTTCTTTTTAACAAAGCTACAAAATGGGAATTAGTAATTTGCAAGTATTACTATCCATTTAAGGTCCTGGAGTGGCCTAGCCAGTCTCCAGGCCTTAATCCCATAGAAAATCTGTGGAGGGAGCTGAAGTTTCAAGTTGCCAAACGTCAGCCTCGAAACCTTAATGACCTGTAGAGGATCTGCAAAGAGGAGTGGGTCTACAAGAAACGTCTGAGCTCTGTGATTGCCAACAAGGGTTTTGCCTCCAAGTACTAAGTCATGTTTTGCAAAGGGGTCAAATACTTATTTCACTCAATAAAATGCAAATCAATTTATAACTTTTTTGAAATGCGTTTTTCAGGATTTTTTTTGTTGTTATTCTGTTTCTCACTCTTCAAATAAACCTACCATTATAATTATAGACTGATCATTTCTTTGTCAGTGGGCAAACGTACAAAATCAGCAGGGGATCAAATAATTATTTCCCTCACCCAGGCAATAGTTCTGTAAGTGAGAGCGCTTCCCATTTGGACTATATATATATATATATATATATATACACACATACATATATATCATGCACATCTGCCACATTCAGTGGAAGTTGTAAGTTGTTTTTTTTTTAACTATCTCTTTAAAAATAAGGGTTACTTAGCAAGCAAAGCAGCAGGTTTTCAGCAACAACACAACAAGCTACTTCAGGTGCACCTAGAGAGAAGAAGGTGTCCAATTATGCTTCTCCTCTTACACCTCCTCTAAAATCATGAGTGTGGTGGAATACGAATTTTTCCCCTGAGAGCAGAAAGCAATTGTGCCTTTCATCAGTAACTGTAAAGTGTACAGTGTCCACAAGGAAATATTGTGAAATAGGGGATGGACTGGGGAGGAAAGTATCGCACCTACACATCTATTCTCATATAAAGCAGCAACAGACACAACTGCAACCAAACATTTTGACACTTTGGTCAGCATTGTAAAACCATCCCCACAGAAATCAAGTACTGCTGTCACTATGGTCTTTGTCCATCCTGCTAAGGACACTGGATGCTAAGATGACTTAATAAACATAATTCATTTTCCCTGTCACCAGCTTAGCGTATTTAGCAGGATGGAATATCTGCAGATGCTCCCTGAAACCATGCATTCGATTGCTTTCCACCACATTGCCATGTCCTCACAGTGTGCAATGGGTGTGCCAATGGAAAAACATGTTTTTTTCACAAAAATTCATGCAGGAACAAAATGGGGCTTACTACCCATCCCTACTAAGTACTAAGCTCTTCAAACACATAAATGGCTGCTTTATGTAGCTTGCACCAAGGGGTGGGCACTGTCAGCATGTATAGACACATCATAGTGTTCCATTCCTCTATGACTTTGATTTTATGTGCTAACAGGGCACAAAAGAAATTCATGCAAAATTGATGAGAAATATGATATTGTCTGTGTTGTTTTCCAGCAAGTCTGTGGAGGAAAGTGTCTTTGGACTCCACTTCCTGTTTCAAACACAGTTGAGTACAGCTTCAGATACAGGAAGTGCAAAGGAATACCCCCTCCCTCCCCCCCAAAAATATGTGTGTATGGGTGTGTGCGTTTGAGTCTTAAAATGTGTATTTTAAGAACAATATGTTTTTCCAGAATAGTGTTCCTTTATAAATACCACAACTTTATCATATCATCATGGGTAAAAGATATATGTATTTCTGTCAAAGTCAACATCTTTATTGGATATAATCTGCTTTTTATGGATTTATTGTATCATATCAAACAGCAAACCATATATTGTATAATGAAAAAAGGCATTTCAAATGCTTGGAAAGGTAATGCGTTCATTTGAATAATGGGTAAAATCAAATTAATTCTACATTAAATAGTTCTGAATAAAGGGTTTAAGTCAGCAGTTTCAAACTTGTTTTCCTTAATTACTTTCCGTGTTTAATGTCATTAAGAAGATTAAAAATTCATTAACAAGAGTACTAAAGTGGCAAATCAGTAAAAGCTATCACTCCAGGTTAAAAACTAAGCTGAGGTTGACACTTTATACACTTGCACACTACCGGCATGCTGTGGAGTGTTCATGGGGAGAGGAAATAAGGGACTTGAAATGAGAAGTATTGTGCAGCACTAGAGGAAAGAGATGGGTTTAAAACAGCTTGTAGTACAAGAGAGTGTAACCCTTGTGTATTGCATTTGCATAAGCACATTGTAAGCATTCCATAGTGGCTCCGGGTAAAACATTAGAAACATAGGCCACTTATGGTTTGCAAGTTCTAAGTTCTAACCCTTTGCATGCCAGAGTGGTATGCAAAGCATTGCTTTGAGCAGTGGTGTCCGTAGACATTTTTCCAGGGGGGGGCAAAGCCATAATATGACCCCCAGGCCAGCCCATCTAGCCCCTTTATTTATATGGAGGAGGGTAATTGTAGGGGGGGGCAAGTGCCCCCCTTGCCCCCCCCTCTGGACGCCCATGGCTTTGAGTACCACTCCGGCACTCAAAGGCTAAAGTAAATTTAGTTTTTTATTGTCATGGAACTAACAAATATTTTACAAACTCCCTTTTTTTAGTCAGAGAATGAGGATCAATCATAAAAGTGTACTACTCTGAGCCTACAAAGCATTATGTGTAGTGGAACCAATAAATGGTACATCTTTGACTAGTGTTCATTATTGTCAGCCTCTTGTATTTGGAAGCTTTTTTATTTGTTGATGGTAATGTATTAAAGAGATACTAACCTTTTATTTTGATTGTACCTATTCTGTTAGGACCAAAAAAAGATAAAAAATATAGACAGTCACTTGTGCCGGCATGCCAAACTTCCCAGTCTGGTCCTTAATCAACCCTGGGACTTCTGGTCCTTAAAGGGATAGTAATATTTAAAATGTAAAAAAATATGTTGTAGGGTTTATCCCCCTGAGTAAAACAAGAGTACTCCCACTGCTGAGAGGTCTTTCATTCAAAAGTTATTAATTTTCAAAGTTGAATTTTTTAGGTGCAATATCACAGTGGCCTGAAATTGTACAGTGGCGCTGTTGCTACACCATCCTATGGAGATTTATGGTCAACTGACCAGAGTTGTCCATAGGATTGTGTAGCAACAGCGCCACTGTACAATTTCAGGCCACTGTGATATTGCACCTAAAAAATTCAACTTTGAAAATTAATAACTTTTGAATGAAAGACCTCTCAGCAGTGGGAGTACTCTTGTTTTACTCAGGGGGATAAACCCTACAACATATTTCTTTTACATTTTAAGTATTACTATCCCTTTAAGGGGTTAAGGAGACTGTATTATGTTTCCCATATTACAAGGGAGAAGGCGCAACACAGGATTCCAAATTCTGATCTATGAAAATCAGAGTTTTTGATTGTTGGGGCCCCATCCTTTAGTGGGCTCTGGGTATCTGCCTGCTTTACCATACACAGGGCTGGATTTCGCAATAGGGAAAGTAGGCTACTCCTTAGAACGCCAAACCTTGAGGTGTCCTCATCTGTGGTGGCCACACCCACATTCGGAATTATGAGTGTGGCCAAAGCAATCTCAGTGTCCCCCCACCAATTAAAGACCAATTTTCTGTGCCAGGAAAACAGTGGGTGGGACTGGTGGTAGGGTCATGTGAGGTTTGGGGCGTGACCATGGGCTTAGCTAAGGGCTCCTAGAATACCTAAGGTAGGGGTACCTGTGATGTAAATTTGGCCCTGCTCATACATAATTTCAAAGGTCACATATAATAATAATGCAAATATGCACTGTGCATGCTATCACAGCCTGAATTATTTTTACATAGACTGCAGAGCACATAGAGGTATAGAAGATACACTCAGAGGAGCAATAGGATGGGCAATTTGAGGCACCCCAGCTGTAGCTTGGCAGCATCAGGGCAGGCTTATGTTAACCAGCCATGACCTAAGATATGGTATCATGCTTCTTATCACAAGCACCCTCTGTGACCAAACCATCAGTGTTTCTTATAGATTCCACTATTCCTTTTATACTGGGGTAATGGTTAGGGGTGGGTGAAAGGTCCCGTCATGTTCCCGAAAAAAAATCAGCGAAAACCATGTGGTTATCCGTTTTTTCGCAGGAAAATTTGCTTTAAATAAAGCAATTAAAATCTTCGACATTTTCACCCATTGCCAAAAATGTTTAGCTATTTTTCAGTGGCCACAAACTTTTCTCCCCTTTACTTACATGGTTTTTTATGCATTTTCCCTATAAAAACATGACGTTTTCCAGGAAGTGAAACACAGTACAAGTAGCTAGAGAGATCGAGAGGGTACTAGGCTGTTGTGCTGTGAGTTATTTAGCAAAATTGAGGCAGGAAAGGCTCATAGTGACTGCTATCACTATAAGAAACTGGAATACAAGTAAAAGGAGGAGCTGGGTAGACCGTCATGTGTCTAATGAGTCTGAGGAGGAGGAAGTGACCACTACCAACATTAAATAGTCTGGGTGCCCTTATTTCCCAGACCCAATGACGGCCAGTTGCCTTACATCACCCCTAGGATTTTTGGGGAAATGTGTCACTGGCTGAGGAAGAAGAAGGTAGTAGTGTGAGCAGGACAGGTCAGCTACCTTGCCTGGTGCCAGCGCTCCACCTGCCAGGTGTTTTGGGACTCTCAGGAAGAGGGGGTTGGTGATGATGCCAAGTGTGACAGCAGGGAACTCTCACACTTGCCATCCCCAAGCAGTCCCACCACTACTGCTAGTACAAAAATCCATTAGTTATAGACTCAGAGTATTAGGAGAGAGGGAGGGGGTGATAGTAGTAGTGAGGAAGACTCAGAAACTGAAATTGATGTGGTTGCTGTTTGCAATAGTAATGGTGAAGCTGCTGTTGGGACTAGCGTGATCTCAGTAGACCCTCCTGCTGCTGATGAAGTGATAGGGGAAGTAATGCAATGCAGAGAGGCCAGACAAGTGGTCAAGGGAGCCCGCAACATTCCCATTACCCTGGGAGTCCCTTCCTCCCCCCTCAATGTTGTCCAGATGGAACATGATCCTGAAGAAGGCAGAACTAGTGGCTAACAGCAATAATACCACCATCATGAGCATAGATCAGCTGCCTGTGCCTTCGGCTAGTGCTGCCAGCCTGCCTGCTTCAGCTAAACAAAAGATGGCAAGTGTGACAATAGGGGACCCTCTGTCCCATTTTTCATCACCTCCAATTGGTGAGACGTCTGCAATTGAGCAGCAGCAGCAAGGAGGGTTTGGTGGTGGTGATGATGATTGTGCGGAAGCCTTTTTATCCCAAACTGAGGAGGAATGGGAAATAGATATTGGGATGGGCATCCCAACCACCACTAGCAGTGAGATTGGCAAATTTGCAGAGTTTGCTGCTGCTGTAATTCCTGCTGTAATTTCCCACAAAAAGTGCAGTTTTTCCACTTTTCCCCACTTTTGTTGCCTAGCTCATTGCATTGAAATCAATGAGTAGAAGAATATTTCTCCACCACACGAAAGTTTTCTACAGCCATATAAAAGGCTGTCAGACTCTCACAGTATGCCATTCTGTGTTTGTGAGAGGAGAGAGCAGCATGTTTTTGATCTAGAGAAGATAGTCAAATAAAGAGGAATTGAAGCTTAGTTTAGGGGGTCAATTAGGTAGGACATTTGTTCTCTGTAGTAGGGGGGTCTGGAGGCACAATGGGGAGGAAAAGGGAGGAAGGAGGTTGACCCAAAATATCCCAAAATATGGTGTGAGTGACTGGCAAGACACAGGCAGCTGGGGTCCAAATTGCTTGCTGATTTTACTTTTATTGTCTCTGTGCTGGGGAAGTCTGAGAAAATAAGTTGTTGATTTTGTTTTTTACTTATATATATATTTGGACAAACCATGATAAGATAGAGTGGACAACTTAAAAAAAATACATAAATAATTAAACAAATAAATATATTAGACAGCTGACTGGGAGCTCTGTGACTGAGGCAGACTTGATAGACAGTAGATGACATTGAGAATTTTGTTGAGGGCCAAGGCAAGACATCACACTCCATCAGTTGTGTACTGTAGAGAGTAAAAACACACAGAGTAGTTGAGTAATATCTAGCAAAGTGGGAGGGGGAAAGGTAGAGCAGTGCCGGGACGTGGGAGTAAAGTGGTAGTACAAAAACTGACTGAAGTAATGGTTGCTGCAGCATGTGCAATAAATGATGATGATCCCTCTCCTCCCAGGGTGGATGCAGTTTGTCAAGGTCCCACCAATCACACCACGTTAGTCCCTCACCATCTTCACTACCATACACATCTGCCACATTGAATGTTGTACTTTATTTTTTTAACTCACTTGACATCATCATGAATATGTATCAGTGTCACTTAAGCAGGAAGGAAGTGTTGTGGGCAAAGGACAAATGCACTCTGCATGCTAACACATTTTTCAAGGTACATGTTGCTGTAGGACTCCCAACTTTGACTTCCAGCTACTTATTTCTCCCCTACAGCCCTCAGAAGAAGTAATATTGTGCTGGGAAATGTTGCACCATAGGGAATATAGGTGACAAATGTGTTGGAATAGGAGAAAAATATGTTAGAATTGGAGAAAAATGTGTTCGAATAGGAGAAAAATGTGTTGAATTGGAGAAAAATGTGTTAAACTTGGAGAATAATGTGTTAGAATAGGAGAAAAATGTGTTGGAATAAGTGAAAAATTTGCTGGAATAGGCGAAAAGGAGGAACATTTTGCACTGGAGAAAAGGAGAAAAGGTTCGCAAAAAAAGAGAAAAATCGCCTGTTTTTTGTGAAAAGTCATGCAGGAAATTCTTCTCACTTTTCACCCACCCCTACTGATAACATACATGAAACCCTGACACCATGACATTTATATGAACATGTTAAAGCCAAACACCCTACAAAGATCAGGCACCATAGTTGCTATACCCCCCTGACACTCCCAACAACAAGGCAACAAGAGGTGAGGCAGAAATCAAAAAGGAGGAAGAATAGAGAAACCCAGCCAGAGCCAGAAAGTTCAAAAAAACACCTGGCTCACCATCACCTTCTTGCTCTAACGTCCGGCTGCAGAAGATGTAACTTCATCTTCTGGTGATCCACCTCATTCATCTTTACCTCCGCCACCAGTTGATAACCATTCAGTAGATGTCAGGATGTGGCAGTTCATGTCCACCCATTGCACACTGTGTGGTGCGCTGACCACACATGGCAGTGTGGTGAAGGATAATCGCAAGCAGGGCATCAAGTGGCATCTGAGGAGATTTGATTCACTATCAATACATCGCCCACTACTGGGCGACGTACAAAACGGCGCAATAAACATGTCGCCTGCATGAAAAGAGCAATATCAGAATCTCACCCGCAGCAAAAGGGCGGGATTCTGATATTGCGGGCTTAAGTGTTACACATTTTAATAGTAAAGCTACTTCCACTTCCTTCCACCTGCTCACTGATGTTAACCATTTGAGTGTGAAAGGGAGCAATAAGCATACTAGAAAACTGCATCCTTGTTCCCACAAATATGTACAGTATATTGAGCTCTAAGCAATCTAAACAGTCTCCCCATGTGTTTCCTTTGGAACAAATATGGCAGCTTCCTTTTGCTACTGTCTGCAGTAATTATATATTTTTCTGTAATTTTTTTAAAGTTGTTTATAATCCGTTTCCCTTTTTTATTAGTTAAGAATGTTAAAATTATTTTTTAATGGATGACAGCTTGACTTTAAGCATGCTTCATGATTGTATTTTGAACACTGCAGTCACTTGCCTTTAGCCTCTCAGGGGGTAAAATTATGAGAAAATGTTCATGGGTATAGTTTAGAGAGAGGAAAATGTAGAAATCCAATTCTGTGCTAAAAAATGCTCAAATGACTGTTGTACTTTATGCTCTTTGTCTGGCCTAAGTACAAAGTTTATGTGCATTAAATATGCTATTTGCACTGCAGTCATTAAGGTGTGCAGTTGTTCTGGCCTGGTTTAAAGGTATCTTTTAAACAAAAGCATAAGGGCAAATTCATAGGCAGTATTAGAATTTTTCAGCCGTAGTAAGGCTCATATTAAGGCCGGGATTCATTTAACTGAGGGAAAAAGCAGCATATCAAATATGCTGCTCTTTGCTGTGATCATTGATGGATAGCTTCGTGTATTAATCAATGATTTGGCATTTTTCCTACTTTGCTTATGCTAAGCAGGGAATATTGTGTAAATTGGCCAATCAGGCAAAAAAAACATTCATACGCATAAGCGAAAATGTGTATGCGTGTGTTCTCCCCATTCATTGTAATATCGGATCAAATTGGTGGATCTGGCCATCGCTTATTAAGGAATAAGCAATGACCGATACAATCCGTAAGTTGCTGAATGGGTGAATGGTTAATGCGCAAAGAAATCCTCTGATTTTCTTGCACATTAAGCCATTCGCACCTTGATGAATCCTGGCTTTATTGTCTGTCTTTGGTTGTTTGCTGATGAGACTAATAGTTCAGTTCAGATCACTATGTAGTGAAAGCCCCTTTCCTGGGTATTATTAGTACTGATTTCATGTGGTACTTTTATGTAAATAGTTATAACTTTCATATTTCTTGAGATGCATATTTTAAATAATCTTTTGTATGTTGTATGTGCTTTTTTGCACTAATTAAAGGTTGTAGGCTTAAAGAGGCACTTTATTTTTTTTTTTTTTAGAAATGTTGGTTTTGCCATATTTGTCCAAATTCGATTGCTATTGTATGGTCCATATAGTACCCCAGCAACACTTTAGCTTAGGGTACATATATTTCTTTTATGCCCACATCATACAAGAGCAATGAACATTATTTAATTAGCCAATTTTACCTTTTTTTCTTAAGAATGAAAGTAATGTTTTTATTCAGGATTTCTCTTTGTTTTCATATTTTTTGTGGGAACAAGAATTCAATTTTCTAGTGTGCTAAATGCTCCCTCTCACTCTCAATGGTGGAAGGAAGTGGAAGTAGCTTTACTATTAAAATGTGTGATGCTTAAGCCCGCAATATCAGAATCTCGCCCTTTTGATGCGGGCGAGATTCTAATATTGCTTTTTTCATGTCAGCGACATGTTTAACCCCTTAAAGACCGGCGGTCATGGGACATTTCCGTCCCATAATGACCACATAGGGGCACTTGGACGCGCCGGTACATGTGACCTGTCGAGTGTATCGGCGCGTCATTATGGGGCCTGATAGAGATCGTTCCGATCTTGGAGCGGTCAATTTCAGGCCCTATTTTTACTTACAGCGCTCCCGGTAGAGCGCTGTAAGTTAAAAATACGTGACGTACTATGACCGTCATCGGTCCTTTAGTATTTCAAGGACCGTGACGGTCCTGGTATGTCAAGGGTCCTTAAGGGGTTAATGTGCTGTTTTGTACATTGCCCATTAGTGGGTGATATTTCAAAAGGATTCCAGGAGGTTCCATCCCGCAGAATATGCTAAGCTGGAGGCAGGGAGGGTTCATCATCATTATTAAACTGCAACTTGTCACGTGTCCTTAGTGGGGAGTGGACAAGGAACATAGTAACAGCAGCAGTACTTTCTAGTGGAATGATTTCACATTGGGGACCCTAAGCATCATGGTGTTTGGTTACACTTGTGCCAGATGTTTGATGTGAGTGCAGATGTGCCCATTGTTCCCAGTTCTTCCCTTATTTACCACACATACTGTGCACTTTGCAGTTGCTGGTGAGGCACAGTTCTGTCCTTCTCTCAAGGGAAACATTTATATTCTAACAAAACACCAATGATTTTAGAGGAGGTGCAGGTGTAGAAGCATTATTGGCCAACTACTTTTCTCCACATAAACCTGAAGTGGTGGGAGGCTAGTTGTGGTGCTCCTACTGCCTCGCTGGAGCTATCAGTGACAAGTGGAACCATGATCATCCATCACCCATATCACTGCTGTTGTTGATCCCATCTCCTTGTAGTTGCCTCACCATCCTGCTGCTTAAACAGCTCAGCAGCAAAAGCAAGAACAGCAGTTGCAAATTCCACAATCACACCTGGGCATTTGCCATTGGCCACAGGCCACAATAACACGACTGCTGGCACTAGGCCAGTAGGGCATTTTTTTCTCAGGGCATGATCTTAAAAAAAGCATAGGTCTACAAAAAAAGAAGTGGAGGGTGCGTGTTTCTAAGAAGCCCAAGTCCTATAAATCACTAATTCCTCAGGGTTTGTGATGCTAACAAGCCAAACTGATAAAAATTATATGTGATTCCTCAGGGCTTGTGACACTAACAAGCCAACGTTCTACAAATCAGGGCCTCGGGGCCTGAGCCTAAAAATTGTAAGTCCTACAAATAAATGTTTCCTTAGGGCTTGGGCCTAATACAAGTCTAAGCCCTACAACAAATCAATGTTTCCTTAGGACTTGGGCCTAACAAATCAAAGTCCTACAAATCAATGTGTCCTCAGGGCTTGGGCTTAACAAGTCTAAGTCCTGCAAATCAATGCTTCCTCATGGCTAGTGCCTAACACAAGTCCTACAGATCTATGTTTTCATGGGGATTGGGCCTCAAACAACATGTCTAAGTCCTACAAATCATCCTCCACAAAATACTCTATCCCATGAAGTATCAGTCTGCCCCAGTCACACCTTACATCAGGGGATCCCTGTCTCTGTAACAATACATACCAATATATTATTTTCTTTTATATTTTATTTATTTATTTTTTATTAACTGTCCCCTCAATCCCAGTCAACAACCCCCCCCCCACCAAAACATTCAGCTGAGACCCCTTTTTATATTATGCCTTTGGGAAATAAAATAACATTTGCTATGTGTTGTATGTAACTTCAATGTTCCCATTGAATTCAATGCAATGAGCTAGGAGAAAAAAGCAGATAAACAGCATTTTTCACAGGAACTTAATCGCCAAGTGGGAAATTCCATTATTCACTGATTTAGGCTTCATGCAAAATGTTTTGCCCATCCCTAGTAATGGTATACAACTGGTTGACAGGTCCCCTTAACAATAATGAAAATGAAAAACATAATCAAGTTGTCTGCTTGGGAACACATATTTTTGTATGTGATTCTTTTATGACCGATACACTGTTGAAGTCTGGTTTCTTATTAGCCCCAGATAAAGCAGGAAATAAGTAGAGCAACGTTGATGATTATCTGAGCAAGGTCTCTTCTTTAAGTAAATCTCCATTCTAAATCTCCATAGAAATAGTGGTATTACAAGCCTCAATCCTAAATATTCTGAAAAAAATGAGAATTAAGAGGTCTTGAGAGTGTGAAATTCAACGTGCACAGAAGTAAAAATCCAAGAGGTCTTGAAAACCTGAATTCTAAATCTAATTTAGGCAGAAGAAGATATGTAATAGTTCTGTAAACCAAATGATATGGAGGGAGCACAGGGTTCTTGAGACTGCCCTCAAAACCTATAGAGAGAAGAGTAAAACTAAGATGTTGCATAATTGATCTCTAAACCTACTCAGAAGAGAAGACTTGAGAGGTCTTGAAAATGTGCACTCTAAACATTCAGAAGAAGATAATTGAGTCATCTTGAATACTTGATCTCTAAACCTACTCAGGAACGAGACTTAAATGGTATTGAAAGCTTTCACTCTGAACATATTCAGAAGAAGCTAATTAAGTAGTCTTGAAAGCTTGATCCCTAAACATACTCAAAATGGCACTGAAAGATCATTTTGCATTCTAAAACTACTCAGAAGAGGGGACTTAAGTGGATTTGATCCCCTTAGTTCATGACTGATATTTTATCATGGCTTGCATGAAGGTTGCCTAGTAATGTTACTACTTCCAGAAAAGTTAAGAAATGAATCATAGTTAAAATAAAATAACATTAATATAGAAGTATAGAAAGGGTTGAAAGAACACTCCACAAACCATATGAACCAGTGTAATGTATATGTTACCACTTGTAAAACCCACATTAAGCCATATTCATTTTTCAAGGTAATGATTTGGTTGCATAGTTTGACAATATCAAAACACAACAAATTATGTTCTATTTAATATAATTCTGAATGGTTTACCTAAGAATGTTTAGCTTTGACTTGACAAATGTAACAAATCATATTGAATCATTTTTCAAGATTCCCATTATTCTGCATATTGTAGAATGTGAGAAATCCAGATAAGAGCAGAAAACATCACCATGATCCTACATAGACAACCCATTTCCTTCTAGTATTGGTACCAATGTGTTTTGTACACCAGTGCAGGTACACTCTGTGAAGAGCAATGATGACTCCTTGGCTGCCATTGTGGTCCAATTCATGTGCCTACAGTGTACGAGAGTAGTTGCACTCCAAGTTCCCTTGTAAGCTCTCAAATGCAATTGCAAAATGGGAATTCTTCAAAGCTTTATCATACCTCATTTTTAATTTAGGCATAAATGATACAAGATAATGCCTGATCCATCTGTAGCTCTGTTATCGGATTCTAATGACCTGTCGTTTGGGAAACACCTGCAGAAAGTAGGTAGAGAACACCAATATTTGAGATGCAGTCATCTTTTTAGAACACAACCCAACTCTGTAGAAGTTATTTAAAGTGATAATAATGTTTCACAAAAACAGCAGCTCCGATTAATCTTCATAGTATTTGAGCCATAGAGAGTGTTATTTCATTACTGTGAGCATTGTAGTTCAAGAGTAACTGAATGATAAAATTACCCCCTCCTGCTCCTTTTACCTAATGTAAGCCCCCACTCCTCAGATGTGGAATCCAGTCCATAGACTCACATCAAGTGTCAAAATTCGTACTTTGAGAACAATGAAAACCCTGCCCCCCTTGACAGGTTTTTCAGCTTTTTACCTTATCTTAATTGAAGATTGTCCCTCTCTGCAATCTACCTGGACACTCCCTGCTGCTCTATGCTGAGCAGTGTTACATCAGTTGAAGGGGTGGTAGGGGGATACTTTATCATTTAATTACTCTTGAACTACAACTCTGACAGAATTGAAATAAGATTCTCCAAGGCCCAAATACTATGATGATTAATTAGAGCTGACTTTATTATGAAACATTACTATCTCTTTAAAGGAGCAGTTATCTTTTTTTATGAAACAGATACTCCCACAACTATCAGCAGTGGGAGTACACTTATGTTACTTAACAGGAAACTTCCTACAATATATATTTTTACATAAAAACGTTTACTGCTCCTTTAAGGACCTTATCCAGGAAAACAAATAATGAGTGATTCAGTAGAAACCTTCTTCACCATAGGGAAATAAATAAAAATTCCAAAAATTTACCATTGATTTAAAGGGGACATTTATTGGGTTTTATTTGATTTTCCATTGTACAAATAAAAAAACAAAAGTCAGCATCATATGTCAACTGAAAAGGTAAACATGGCTGAAAGCAAGAAATGTCTTTCACACGGACAATGTCATATGATATATTATGAATGATAAATGTAAAAGTAGTAGAGTAAATGGGGGAAGTCGAACTCTGCTGGCGCAATGCTTTGAAGACCTTGCGAGCATTCATGGAGTTAAAAGTCCCATTAAAGGGATAGTAATACTTCGTTTTAACTTTATTTTATTTTGTAGGCATTAAAAAAACATGAAGAACGATATAAGTCTTATCTCTCAAACCTTTATGGTTTGAGAGATATTCACAAGCAAAGTTTCTCCTCCCTCCCCTTTTACCTAGTGTAAGCCATCTCTTCTCAGATGTGGAATGCAGTCCATAGATCAGACAGATAACAGCAGGGGACAATCTTCTTCCTATGAGAACAATGAAAGCCCTGCCCCCTTGACAAGTTTTTCAGGTTTTCCCTTATCTTAACTGAAGATTGTCCCTCTCTGCAGTCTACCTGGGCACCTCCCTTCTGATCTGGCTGAGCAGTGTTACATCAGTAAAAGGGGCGGGACGGGGATACTTTGTCATTGAATTATTCTTGAACTGCAACTCTGACAGAATTGAAATAACACTCTCCAAGGACCAAATACTATGATGATTAATTAGAGCTGCTTTTATTATGAAACATTACTATCCCTTTAAGATCAACGGGAATCCCCACCAAGATGCAGTTAGTTTTCTCTAGAACTGCTGTTCTTTTCTTTCTGCATCAGGCTCTTAGACTGAAGTGACACTGAGGTGTGCAGAGACCTTATCTGGCCAGAGAGAATGTGATCAGATTTAGCTGCTATTTTTAACAGGAAATACAAAGTGAACTGGCAGGGCATTAAACTAGAGTCTATTCAGACAATGCTTGGCAGCTAAACAGAAAATATAACCCTTTGAGTGCCAGAGGGATTTGTAACACATTGCCATGCAATGAGTTGTATAACCTCCTGGCACTCAAATGGTTAGGTTGATCTGAATATGTCTCTAGTTTTGAATATGTCTCTAGTTGGAGATATGTAATAGAAGATGAGGTGGGGGGCATTAACTTATTATACATTTTAATTATTTAAATAGAACCTGATCTGACACAGTTGAAATCCCTCTTTTTTCTTTTCCAATGTTTCCTGGAGAACAGGGTCATTGTTACAAAAAGGCTGTAATTTATTTTTCACAAGAGATCTAAAGGCTGCCTGGATTGTAATCTGATCTGAAACTCCTACAGCTAGCCTCATACCTCCCAATGCTGCATTCACAAACCCTTCCTTCCTAAAACAGAGTCTGGGGAGCCATTGGCTGCTTCCACCCACCTGGGTCCATTGCAGATATAATTAATACTCTCCCTCCACCTTTTTCTGCCCAATGTAATTAAATGCATCAAACATCAATAGCAGAGACAGAACCAGCAATATTAAGGGTCCATCTTAAGGATAAACATGATAGAGTTACAAGGGAGAGCAGCTTGCAAACTGTCGCTGCTTTGATGGAATAACATTTAATTATCCACCCAGTGAAAAAGATCTTCTATTGTTTAAGCTAATTTGTCCCTTTCAGAGAATTTTCCAGTCTATCCAAGAGAACAGTGGTTCATGTTTCTTTACTACTAACTCCAGGTAGTTTTTAGTGCTTTGAAAACTCACTTGGCCACATACACAAAATAAACGTGGAACAATTCTGGGTTAACCCTTTGAGTGCCAGAGGGGTATGCAACGCTTTGCTTTGCAATGCATTGCATACCCCTCTGCGAACAAAGGGTTAAACCAGCTGCCCCATAGGGGACAAATAAACTCCCCCATAGTTTTAAAAGGAACATTAAAGCCTAGAATGCTAGAGGTTTGTAGACCTCTAGCATTCAAGAGGTTAAATGTCCAGTTTAAATAAATAGGGATTTGGGATTGGGTACTTTCCTGTTATGCAGAACCATTTTCCAAACATTTTTCAAATATTTTTAAACAAAATCTTTATTATAATATTTCCCAGATACTGACAGGAATTAGTTTTGAAAATCGATGACAGGAAACAACAGATTCTGACAGGAAATAACAACAACAGGAATTAGTTTTGAAAATGGTTCCGGATAACAGGAAAGTACCTGGGATTGTTCCACTTATTTTGTGTATATGTCCCTTTGATATTGCATGACAATAATAATTGTGAGACTGTAGGCCAAATTTAATAAAACTTAATCTGAAAATCACCAGGCAGATAGATAGTGTTGAATGCACCTAATTTATTTATGCATTTCTTATCAGCTGGATTTTATTTTTTTATTTTTTATTTTTTTTAAATTTTGAAATAAAAAAAAAATCACCAAAGATGTTTGTAGATGACAGGTCCCTTTAAATCAATGGGAGTTCAGGAGGGTATTTTTAATTGAAAGCCAGAGAGTTGCAATGTACTGGCTACCTCTCTGACACTCAAAGGATTATGTAGTTTGCTCCAGAGTAGGTTCAGCCTTTTTTTAGATCATTAACCTGCAGTTTTATTTTTTAAAGTCTTATTGTCATAAGAAAAATGGTACATAGCAACAGATTATTCGTCACAACAATTAATAATGAGATTACATTTCTTTCTTGTACAATCAGTTGCTCATTAGGAATAAAACAAGCTAGCATTCAATTACATTAACAGAGTGTTTTTCAAGTAGGAGAAATCTGTTTAACCAGCAATAACATGTAATACAGTTTGCAACTGGAGTTTTTAGCCAACGATGATGGGATGTACTCTAAATCAAGAAGAACAAATGAGTTCAGGTGCCTTGGAGAAAGGCCATAAAGCACTTGCCCAGGAGCAAATACCTATGTACCGGAGATCAGTAGGGAGGGTTTCACTTATTACCATCTAGATGCTTGTAGGGGAAAACAGTAAATAAATAAACAGAAGAAGAAAGGAAAATATTACTCGAGTACCAGGGCAGCGGGAGACCAGCAGACAATCTGTTTACTATGAATTATAGCTTAATCTGTGATCATTTGGATCAGAAACGTCAAGGTTTCAAAGAGAGAGGGGAAAGTTAAGTGAGGCAAAATACTGCTGGGGACCACCAAGACCACAAATTGATAAAGTGGGAGAGTGTGTCGGTAGCAACCACATGACACTATTCTAAAAATCTAAGCATATCGAGTTTGGAGATCCATGCTGACAATGATGGGGTTGATTGGGTCTTCCAATATAGAGGGATTAGTGATTTGGCCACATTTAATAATGTTGTAATGAGTATTTTAAACCTTTTAGGGATGACTAAAAGATAGACAAACAGATGATTCATAGATTCATTATACCTTTGTGTGGATGCAGTTCTGTTTCATGGGAGGAGTGCTATGATATGGGGTTGCATCCTACAAGTATAGGTTAAGTTCAGGGATGTGGACAATTGTTTCACCTTTTTCTCGTTGTGTCTTTCCAGATATAATTCCCACCATACCTTCTGTAGATTTGTTGTTGTTCGGGTGTTGTCCAAGTTATTTTTATTGTATGTCTTGATGATGATGTTTTACTAAAGAAATTACAAATGTAACATTTTGTAATTCCAGAGATTTCTGCCTATTGCTTGGATTTTCTTGTCACATCTCTCATGGGCTCAGGGACATATGGTACAAGAGGGACAAGCTTGTTAAACTGGTTGTGGTATTTGTATGACTTTCCACTTTAGTGGACCTCAAGCAATTTCTCCTTAGACTGGACATTTGGTTTCAGGGTTACTCTCATGGGCATCTCTCACTGGAGTTAAAGCCAGGATTTGAGATAGGCTGGGAAATTTTAATGCATGGGCATACCTGGCATTCACCGGAGGCCTTCAGTCCCAGGAGGCCTCATTGTTGGCTCCCAACTCTCCCAGTTTTGCAGAAAGGAAACCTATTGAATTCTATGGTCATGGAGGAATGAGACTATTCTCGGTTCACATCGTATCAATGTGGCTGCTTTGTCCACAAGTAAGAAGAGAATAAAGGAAGGCTACCACTATACTTAAGAGGATCCAAAGTGTTTACCTATATATGGCCCTCCAATAAAGTTTCTGGCCTCAGGAGTTCTTCAGGACTACCCAGTAGAAAGAAGTTTGAAAAAAAAGTATAAATCGAGAATACCTAGCACTTTTTTTAATGAAAATATTAATCTAAAAGTCATTAAAGCTGTGCAGGGCCCATGGGTGGGAGACTGGATTGTTGGACAACAATTTCCATAATCTTCAGCTATCCAACAACTAGCTGAGGATGATGGGAGTTGTAGCCCATCAACATATGGAAAAATGAAGTTTCCCCACCACTGGTATGGAAATGTACACAAAATGTAAGTAGGACATACTCGATTGAAGATGAACCTGCCAAATTCTATAGTGTGCCCTACAATTTCTTTTAGCCCCACAGTATCATACATAAGGAAGAAATATCCAGTAGCCCATCACACTGATACCGATCAGAAATGACAGTCCAGCCCAGTGGCAAGCAGTTCTCTTTTGATCATGAGAAGCAGCTAAAACCCGTGGACTTTTCAGCCATTTTGGTGTGGCACATGAGAGCAAAGGATCAATATCTGGATTCCCCTATAACCCTCAGGGCAGTGTTTCTACTCAGGGCACACCAACAAGTTGGGTTTTCAGGATAATCCTGCTCAATCACAGGCGGATAATTAGTGGCCCGGTCAGGCAGTCATTGTGATTGGTCTTCCTTTGCTTATGTAGTGATATATTGAAAACTGAGGGTTTGCAGAGGACTAAGTACCATAGTTGAGAATCACTGGCTGAGAGAAACAAAGAACAAGAGTTATTTGCATACACAAAGTGACAGAGATGCTCAACTGAGAGGAAACCTGGCTAATAATGTAGCATGCTGTGTGACATCCTCCTACTCTGGATGTAACCGCTTATCTCACAGGTGCCATACACAAAGAAGAAATATCCTGCAGCATATACTACTGATCCTGAATGAAAATGACAATCCAGCCGTAAAGTACTGTGTAACTCTACACTGGACATGAGAAATTACAAACAATAGACATATGTATTGGGCAGAATTATCCTCAGTTGAGCATCCCTATCTCTCTCTTTGCATGTAAATAAACCTTGGACTTTGCCTCTTAAAGTGTTATAGGAGAATCCGGACAGGATCCTTTGCAGTCAGGTGTCTACAGAAACCAGCAGCACCTTGCTGATGAGGCACTTTGTGTTTGGACACTCCTATCTGCACAGGATCAGCATGCTGTTCTGCAGGATACTTCTTCTTTGTGTATGTCACCTGTGAGTTAAGAGAGAGTGCACACTGAGTAGCACAAGGTCCCACAGAACATATTACAGTATATGGCAGGCTTGTCCCCAGTTGAGCATCTCTGAATGCATCTCTGACTTTTGAATTCACACATTATTACTGGGGCAATTTAGTTTTCTTTTCTTTCTTTCTTTCTTTCTTTCTTTCTTTCTTTCTTTCTTTCTCCCCCACCTTCTCTCAGCTGATAGGGCAATATAGTGGGAAGGGGTGTTTGGACAACTGGAGACATCTTTCTCAGTTTACCTTCTTGCATGTCATCTGTGGGCCTTAGTTTTTTTTTTTGCCTAGTTCTTATCTGTCTTTTTTCTGCCCCTCTCAATTTTGGAATAATCTTTTAGTAAAGCTGACAATATTTCTCTGAGGTGTGATTTAATGCTGGTAGGGCTCTCTTGCAGTCCAATGTCTTGTAGTGATACTATTACTGGTAGGGCTTTCTTGCAGTCCAGTATCTTGTGGTGGGATTTATAAAAAAACAGAGCATGTAGGAGATATTCATCAAGACAAAGATAAAAAAAAATTATTAGGTGATTTAAATAAGGTTTTGTGATGCCCATAGGGCATATTTATCAAGGTAATGGTGAATCACCTCAGGAACAAAACAGCTGCACCATAGTTGTTCATTTGTATTGTCCCATAATTTGTTTTCACAAGATTGGATTTATATCTCAGATCCCCCTATGCAAAAACCCCTAGGTGTCCTTACCACACAATACATTAGAGACCCCTATATCTTTCAAAATGTTAAATACAGTAATAATTAATAAAGGAGAATACAAACTAAACCACCATTAAAGGCATAGTAATACTTCTTTTTATCTTTATTTTATTTTGTAGGCATTAAAAAAACATGAAGAACGATATAAGTCTTATCTCTCAAACCTTTATGGCTTGAGAGATATTCACAAGCAAAGTTCCCCTCCCACCCCTTTTACCTAGAGTAAGCCATCTCTTCTCAGATGTGGAATGCAGTCCATAGACCAGACAGATAACAGAAGGGACAATCTTCTTCCTATGAGAACAATGAAGGCCCTGCCCCCCTTGACAAGTTTTTCAGGTTTTTCCCTTATCTTAATTGAAGATTGTCCCTCTCTGCAGTCTACCTGGGCACCTCACTTCTGATCTGGCTGAACAGTTTTACATCAGTAAAAGGGGCGGGAGGGGGATCATTTGTCATTGAATTACTCTTGAACTACAACTCTAACAGAACTGAAATAACACTCTCCAAAGTCCAAATACTATGATGATTAATTAGAGCTGCTTTTATTATGAGACATTACTATCCCTTTAACCAGGAGTGAAACATCTAGGCAGAAGCAATAGCATTATTCCTCTACTCAGAATGTGAATATGTCTCTAGCAAACTTGGGGCTGGATTCCATTACAGGTGCTAATTTTATCATTGTTTTTATCTCCAGTTATCCCCATAGACTTCAATAGGAAAATGTTTGATAAAACTGGTGTTAACATTTAGCACCTGCAATAGAATCTGACCCTTGAAGCCATCCTCAAAAATTGGTGCTCTAAGCATTTGCTTACTCTGTCTACTGGGAAATCAAGTAGGTTCCATGTTTCCCTGATACTGTTTATTGACTGCTTTATTAAATTTAACCCTTTTTAACCCTTTGAGTGCCAGAGGGGTAAGCAACGCATTGCTTTGCAATGCGTTGCATACCCCTCTGGCACCCAAAGGGTTTAAAATGGTTATGATTTCCCCCTTATCTTTTTAGTAAATGACATGAAGTAGCACAAGAAAAATAACAATGTTTAATTATCTATCAGTAACTGAATCCAAAATATAATAATATTGTTTCTATTGATGCAATTAGAGTACCACTATCAGGGCTTAAAATTTGAAGTCCTTTGCTACTAGCCAGACCTGAAAAGTTACTCGCCACTGCAAGCCACAGCATACCCACCAGGGCTGAATTTCTACTCGCCATTGGCTAGTGGCGAATGGAAATTTTGAGCCCTGCCACTATTATAAAATATTGCTCCAGATTTACCCATTTTCCTCCAAAAAATAACCTTTTTACTTTATTAGCAATTTCCCCCCTTTTTACCTCTGACGAGTTTGGACAAATTCTTCTGGAAGACATTGAGAAACTGACCCCTTGATAGTTCACATTGAAGTGAAAATTACATTGTTAAATATGATGATGAACGAATGAAGTAAACAAAGTTAATTATCTGTGAGACAAAGCCATGCCCAGTGATCATTTTATAAACCAAGTCAAATGTTTAGTCTCCTTAATTACCTGGCCCACAGGGTCCACCCATTCTTAATACGCCAGGAGTGCTTGGGATTTTCTAGGATTAGCTAATACTTTAATGTTTGTGGTTTTGGACTATGCATTTAAACCTGACTTGGCGTGCAGCATGTTGTATTCCCTAGTACATAATGTATTTGCTTTCTTTTAAAACTGGTCATAAAACCTAGAAAAGAAAGATCCATGGCATGTTTCAAGAATACTTCCCAATTAGTCAATTTCCATAAAATAGTCATTAACCAATGCCCTGGTCTCAGGAACATCCATTAACATCTTACAAGAAGCAATTATCCTCCCACAATCCATTCCATTGACCTGATAGCTGTTATAGCAAATGATTAGGAGAATGAATAAAGCACAGAAACAGTCTAAGTTCCAGGAGCATCTACAGAAAAGTGATCTGATTTTTGCGAAGTGTACATCAACAGCATTTTTCACACTTTGACTGTAAGATACACATGTAAACCCTTAGCTCAGGGACAGTTCCTCATGGTACTTCAGCACAATTATCTAGAACTTAGGTGTGTAATTGGTAACATACCATCTGTTGAACTACAACTCCCATCATCTTCAGTCAGTCATCAGACAGCTGAAAATGATTGCAGTTGCAGTTCTGATACAGCTGGGGAGATAACATCTACCTTCCTATGCTCTAGAACATGACGGTGTTATAATTGTCTTAGGTTCCATAGGCAAAAAGTCATAGTCAACCATGAAACAAAATGTATTGTGGAAGAACATATATTTCAATATAAGACATATTAGCAGTACCATATAATGGACCTTTTATTTAGCCAGCAACACTTTTTAGAAGCAATGTTGCACATCCCTCTAATTCTTAAAGGGTTAAGAACAACTGTATCTTAATGGAAAACTTGTAAAGATGGAAGAGGGGGCAGACAGAGAGGTTTTGATGGGATTTGCAGAATCATCCTGTTTATTATCTACATATTTAATTTTTATAAACTCTAAAGTTGCAAAAAAGTGATATCAAATTATATCAAATGCATTTATGGATGTTATTTGTTATTTTGTTAATAATTCTCATTTTAATAGCTATTTCTTGCAGCTTTCAGAACTGATTCAGCCACTGAAGGTAACTAGAATCCAACAGTAGGTGGAGAGTTATATTTTGCCTGACCCTAGTATAAGTAGTGCTGGGAAAAGACAGCTGTTGATGGAATTATTGGAAATGTATAGTATTTTTTATGAAATAGGGAAATATGGCCTAGAGTAAGTTAATAAGAGATTGGGGAAGATGCACTAAGGTGTGATAATGTGGTGATAAACCAGGGGTAATTTCCCCAGTGATATCAGTTCTCCAGTTCCTATGGTAGTCTATGGAGCCAATGCACTAAGATTTTTAAGTGGGCGAGATCCTAGTGCATAGGCTACAAAAGAATAACATAGGAACCGGAGAAGTGATGTCACTGGAGTAGTTACATCCTCTTTATCACACCTTAGTGCATTATCCCCCTCCTCTTTAACTAGGGACAGTTATGAAAATGAATACTACAGGTCTGGTTTGTTGTTAGTCCAGCTCTGCAATTGGTTATTTCATAAGTATCTCCAATTAAATGGGAGGTCTGATCTGAGTAGTCTATGGCTGGAATGGGCAAATTTTGACCTGCTATTGGGGACTACAACTTCCAACATCGACAACTAACAAGTTGCTGGTTGGTGATGATTACCCCAATCTAGAGTGAACCATATATTTTAAAGGGCTGCACATTTCTTTCCCAAATCCAGAGAGGTTAAACTCTCCTTCCCCCGCTGCTTTTCACTATTAAACATTCATTTATTACTATAGCCAAAGTGAAGTTTGTATTTCATCTCCCCACCCCCACCTTGCCATATCCAGGAGGCGGTGAGGCCAGCGTCACAATAAATTCACGGCAGCCAGGGACAGCACACAGCCTGCTGCAATTTAAAGAAGAGTCGATTTGCATATTGAATTAAAATTAAGAGCTAATTATGCAAATAAATTATGACATTTGGCAGGAAAATTTGTTTCGAGATCATTTATTATCTTCTTTTTATAACGGTGTGTGCATTTAATGGTCAAAGACAATATTTTAAAGGAGAATTAAAGCTGGATTATTAGTCTAAAAACAATTCCACATTAATGATATGTGTTTCATTTCTGCTTGTTGCACCTGGCTAACCGATCAAGCTCTTCCCAGAGCAGCCTCAAGATGACTTGCATATAAACAGAAATATTAGGCAAGGCTGTGTCTGCTCTACTGACAAATCCCAGTCTCAGTACAGTCCTTTGTAGCACTGCTTTGAAGAACTAGTACAGGGTAACAGACTGAAGCTCCTCTTGGCATGTTTAAGGGTCCTTCATCTGCAGTTTGAATTGAATGTCTGCCCAGAAATTTTTCTTTTTGGGAGATCTGAGACCTCCTTACGAACTGCCTCCTGACACTGGCCGAACTGACAAAATATAATATATTTATATACCAGGAAGCAAGTTTTATATGGTGAGGTCTCAATGTGTGCTCTTGTATCTGAGCAGAGATTGCACAGGCCTTGTCTACTGGGTGCTTGGCAGCTTTTACTTCCTAGAGAGCCTTGGGAGGATTGCCCATCTCAGGATATGTTCTGTTACAGCTATTTAAGGTCTTTAGTTATTTACTTGGTTATTTTCATTGACTTCATACAGGAAGCAATGATTTTCCCGCATTAGCCGTATGGCTGCCTTTGCTGGCCAATCAGTTGATCGCCTGGTATAAAATATGCTAGTAAAGGTTAAGCAACATGTACCTTTCCAGGACTACCACTTCCATCAATCCCAGCCAACCAACCATTGGCTGTGGCTGGACGTTGTAGTTCTCCAACAGATTTTCCACTGATGTTCCAGTAATGGTGTGGCCAAACTGTTCCTTTAAACCAAACACGCTTGAAAAATGCATGCATAAGGGCTGCAGTGATTTTTACTGGGCTGCAGTGATTCCCATGTATCAATGCATTTTTTCATATGTGCTTGGTTTAAAAGGCTGAACTGCCAATCCTCCCTAGTATTTCCTAGTAACTGTACTTGCCCTGAGGACAATTAGATTGAGAGATATAAACTATCATTTCCAGAAATGAGCGCCACAGTCCTTAATGTCTAATTATAAAAAAATAAACACTGTAGAATGTTTCCTGCTGAGTAGACCAAGTGTACCAACAGCTAGAAGCTATTTTATTAAAACATTATTACAGCCCAATCTTGAAGTTTAACTCAAACTTCAATTTATGAAATGTCATCACCATAAACAGCAATTGCAACAGTACTACACTGTTGCTATTGCTGTCTATGGGTGGCAATAAGTTTAGAGTGTAATGACTTTTGAATGGAACATCTTCTAGCAATGAACATGTTGTTTTACTGAGCTGGAAGAAACAATTAAATATATTTTTAACAGCTGGCATTTATTGTCACTTTAATGACTGCTTTGGACAGGGTTACAGGAAGTACCCACAATTTCCAGCCATATCATACCATACCACATAACAGTACTCCTATTGACCTCAGAGGTATCCAATTCATTGCAAAGCAATGCATTGGACTCTACTCTGGCATCCAAAGGTTTAAACTCCACATTCATGAACCCTTTTGCCACCACTGATCTGCAGTGTCTTCCAGGCCTTGTTGTCACAGAAAGTGTTAACCTCACCTTTTTACTGCTTTCCATTGAAAGAGTGGAGAGTAATCCTAGCACACATACAATCAGATTTAATTTCCGTATACAGAGAGGGACATTTCTGAGATTTTGTTTTTTTCATTACTTAAAAAATCCCCCTCATCCCCTGGTTAATTTAAAAGGTTTATTTCTTGAAATGAATCCTCTTCATCAAACCTCCGATCCTTGAAAATCAGTGTAACCTGCCTGTATGGATAATGAATTGATTTGTAATGTAAATTACATAAAGCACCCCTCCCATTCAGCGTTTGTGTGTGAGTGTGTTTAATCTAAAACGTTTAAGTCTCAAAATGAGCTTCTCCATCAAAACTCTCAATTCCATTTACATTTCTTGCATACGAGTCAATTTGTGTCTGACCCAACATATAAATCACTGCCAAACACTGCTGTATCTGTAAAACTCCACTCTTGTCTTTTTCCCCCTTCCCTCCTCCCTTCCCCCATATCCACTCGATACACTGAAAAGCTAATTTCAACCTCCATTTGAACACATTAAAAATAAATAAATAAAAATATAAGAGGGTGTATCGCCTGGTGACCAATGGCAGTCAAGCTTGAAGTTACGGCGTGTTTAACCTTTTCTTTGACTGTGTGCAAAGCAAGACCTTGACGCTGATGTACTAAAAAGAATTGCAGCAATTCTGGGGCAAACCAACTGTACCATAGGGGGTATAAAACTTCAGATTGATATGAATTGGGATTTTAACCCCTTGAATGCCAGAGAGGTCTCAAAGGCATTGCAAATCATTGTGTTGGAGATGTCTCTAACATTCAAGGGGCTGAAAGTGCCATTTCAGTGTATGGGGATCTGGTGTTTTCTACATGTGGTTCAGCTAGTTTTCTTTAGAACTACTTCACTTCTTACTACTACCTGTATCTGGTTTTGTGGAGAGGCGAAAACATTGTCCTGAAAAGAAAAACTTAAAAAAATTATACTGGTACTTTTCGCCTTCTGATGGAATTCCTGTGAAAAGTTCAGTTTTTTCAGTTTTTTCCACAGATTGAAATCACTGATAATAATGTAATTCCTTCTCACATGCAGAGTTTCCCTCATGTATTTTAACAATAAAAAAGGGAGTGTCAGTTTACTGCATTATCAATATGTGCTGGAAGGAAGATATTGAGAGAGAGAGAGAGAGAGAGAGAGAGAGAGGAAGAAAGAGAGAAAGAGGTTGAAATCACGAACCCCGAAGACTTGTCCCACTGCCATTGACTAGTAGACACAGAACCATATACATTCTGACCCCACCAGCCTTGTTCCACTACACTGGTAATTTCCATAACACTGTCGCACACACTTATGTTGTCACTGAGTGCTCACAGGCTAAACATTGTAGAAGTCCAAATGATACAAAATAGCAGAGCACTCTCCTTGAATGATAAAATCAAGCTTTTATTGTTACCCCATAAAAAGTATCTTCATGTCCAACATTGCAGTCCTCTCCGGTACTTTCATCAGGGATCAACATTGCATGGCTAGTTTTTTATCATTTGGACCACTACACTGGTAGCCATAGAACCACACAAACTAAACAACCAGCAGTCTTGTCCCCTGGTAGCCATAGGACCATATATACTGATACTGACCACTTAGCCTTGCCACATTGCACAGGCAGCCATAGAACCATACATACTGACCCTCCAGATTTGTCTCACAGTAGCAATAGAACCACACATACTACTGGGTCAGCCTACAGCCTTGCCTAACTGTACTGGAAGCAATAGAAACACACATACTGACTAAAGCTTTGTCTTTCTGGTATAAATAGAACCAAGCATCCTGACCCCAGACCCGTCCCACTGCACTGGTTGCCATGATACCACACATGCTATCACCCATTCTTGTCCCCCTGCACAGGTAGCTATATAACTACACATACGAACCCCCCAGCCATTAACCCCCATACTATGGGGCATGGACCCACACATACATGCATTGTCCCACGGTAGCCACAGAACCACACATACTGACCAATATTTGTTCCATTGAGCTCATAACTATAGAACCACACTGACCTCTATGTCACAGCCTTGTCCCACTGCACTGGTGGCCATTGAACTACATATAAGAAGTCTGACGCTCTCCACCCCAGCTGTGATTTTTTTAGCATAAGTAGAAGCCGTCAAATTAAGTAAACTGGTAGATATAGAGTCACAAATGCTGAGTTATAACTTCCCCTCCCTCAGTATTGTGGTGGGAATTTTTAGGCCATAGAAAGCATAGGCAGGAAATGGCAAAGTTCTTCCAGCAAATATTTGGAGTTTATATGTGGGAATTTTTCACAGAAAAAAAGGCTAATTGCCATTCCATAAAAATTTCCATGGGAAAAAAGTGACTTCTGCCCCATCCCTATCATGTTTCACCTAGATTGTGGGAATCTGAGATAGTATCAGAACCATACCCGAGCTCTTAAAGGACCAGAGGAGGGGGATGTGCAACGCATGGAGATGCAATGCAATGCACATCTCTTTGGACCCTAATCCCCTAATGATCAGCGTTTATTAAGGATCACACTGATCTTATTCACAAGCTGGCACATGTGACTGATCATCTTCATCTCATTCCCCCCCACACAATGCCCCTCTCTCTCCCACATCTCCCTACCTTGCCTTTATTACTCACCTTGCATTACATCCCTTATTTTCTCTTCTTGTTTCCTTTCTTCTCCTCCTTTGCCCTTTATCTCTGCATTTGCCTTTCTATCGCTCCTTTTACCTTCTTTCCCTATTTTGCCCTCCTTTTCCCTTTTTGCCTTATCTCTTCCCCCAGTTGAACTATAGTTACACTATTGATAACACACAACTTACAATTGGATGACTACCCATTGATAGCAACAGAACTGTAAACTCTGTAGCATCACTAGTGTAGCTATATTTCAGTTGTAAGCTCTGAGATGTCACTCGTGTAGCTAAATTTAAATTGTAAGCTTTGTGGTATCACTTATATAGCTCCATTTTAATTGTAAGCACTGCGGTATCACTCATATAACTGCATTTCATTGGAAAGCTCTGTGGCATCACTAGTGTATCACCAATTCAATTGCAAGCTCTGTATCTCTCCTATAGTACCATTTCAATTGCAAGCACTCTAGTATCAGTAGAGTGGCAACATTTTAAGCTATATTTATCACTAGAGTGGCAACATTTCTGCTATAAATTCTGTGGAATTACTAGTGTAGCTCCATTTCAGTTGTAAGCTATGTGATGTCACCAGTACAGCTCCATTTACATTTTAAGCTCTGTGGTAACATTTGCCATACTGCACAACATTGAGGAAAGTTATAAAATTAACAAAAGGATGTGAGATGGGATGGTGTTCTGATCATGTAGAAAAACTTGATTTATTTACTCTTGTCCTTTCTTTCTGGGTTTTGCTGGCATCTCTTTTGTAAGCCTTTTTCAAGCGCCAGCACTTGGTGTTGGTGCGTGATCAAAGAGTTCCTGTTGTGATCTAGTTCCTCGAGTTCTTGTTTATTCCAGTGATTGACCCGGCTTTTCCATGACTTTGTCTTTGTCTCCTAATTTGGCTTTGATATCCTGTGTTGGTTTTGACTTCGGCTTGATTATTTGACTACTCTTCTCCCTGCTGATTGTGTACTGTTTTGCTCAACTGGTTCTGACCTCGGCTTGCCCGACTATTCTTCTGTCTCATCCCTAGTTCCATAACTGCCCACCTGTTACCGACTTGGCTTGTCAACTATTCTTTCTCCGGCTCCAGAGGTTCTCCTGTGCCCACTGTGTCGAGTACGACACTGCCGACCACCTAGTTGAGTTTGATGCTATCGACCAATTCTGTCGAGTACCTCCTCTTCGACCTCCCATCAGGTTTGAACCTTGCGAGCCCTCGAGACTACAAGTGCTGTTCCCGTTACTACAGTACAACAGAAACAACTGTACTACCAGTAGGTTACATATATTGATTCCAGACTTGGCGAGTAGCTGTTTGTGTCTAAGGTTGTCATCCTGTTATCTGGCTTTTCGGCCAGCACCTCTAACATGGCCTAGGTCACAGCAAGGCATCCTTAGAAAAGCCCCCACCAGCTAGCTACTCTGCCCAGCCTGCACTCCCTAGCCTCTGGCTCACTGAGGCCTACTGTGCAAGTGCTTCTGGTTTGTTTTCTGTTTGTACTTATTACTATCATATAGCAGTCTGTTCTCTCTTTGTGGTGATCCCACTCTGCAAAGCTTTACGCAAACAGCTTACAGTGGGTGCACTGTGTATGTGAGGTCAATACAAGGATATTTTTAGTTAGAATTTAATTCCTGATCAGTTAAGTAGGGGCCACCCCATATCATTAGAGGAAAGGAGGTTTCAGCTTCAACAGAGAAAGTGTTTTTGGTTTTTTGTTTTTTTTTACAGTAAGGTCTGTTAAATTATACAATTTCTTGCCAAAGGGTTATACTGTGTTGTAGTAGGAAAAACAGGAAGTTCTGGTAAACAGTCTAATACTCATTTATCTAAACTCAGTTTTGGAGTTTATATAATTCTAATTTGGGTTATGCTGTGGCAAAAGTTGAACTTGATGGACTTGTGTCTTTTTTCAACCTAATTTACTAAGTAACTGACAGCATGATGACAGTCTAGAATCTGAGGATTTGCCTGCTTGGTTACATGTAAGTGAATCAAATTAATCAAGACTCTGATTAACCTATGATGAAAAGACTAAGAATTTGGCATTCAAGAGTAGAGTGAGAGACAGTGATCATTAGTATATGATTTGACAGTCAATCTCTCTTTTGAGTTTACATATTCTGCAAGTAAAGTCAAATTGACACACACACACACACACACACACCTCACAATGTAATCACAATCTCCTTGGCTGATGTGTAATACAAGTTAATTCAACACCAATCCCCTCTATAGCCATACACCCACTATAACCTCTTTAAATCAGGGGTGGAAAAATATCAAAAACCTAACAGCTAGACAACTTATTTAGGAGTCAACAGAAGATGATTCAGAATGATGTACCGGATATACACACTCTGTTTCATACACTCTGGTTTCCAGTTCTGGCTGCGTTACATTGTTCTGTTCTTATAGTTAAATCCCTGAAATTGCTAGCGCTTTAGCATTAACCTTTTGAGTGCCAGATGGGTGTGCAACTCATGTGGAATGTAAAGAACTGTGAAGTCAATATGTGTAGTATGAGGGTAAATAAAAAGCTATGGCAAGATCCTCAGTTCACCAACAACAGGGAAGCAAATTTGTATGTGTGGTATCTGACAGATTCAACAGCTATCAGAGTTTAGTACATATGACAATTAGCCACATTAGCATATAAACATAACTTCAGGCATAGAAAAATGGATCATGAAGTCAGACTTCAATATTCAATTGAACCATGGGGAAAGAGATACTACAACAGTGTAAGGACAGCAAAGGCATGGAAATGTCATGGTGATGTAGGTGCGTTTGACGTGTAAACACAAGCATAGGATGGCAAAAACAGTTCAGTGTACTTCACAAGATGGATTCGGGTCCACTTCTCCACAATATCATCATAGAGCCCTTTGTTGAATAACTTCTGCTATAGAACCCACGTAAGCTTTGCTAATACATACATTCTAATCTTCTCCCTTTTAGGGCCATACGTTCAAAGTGATAACAACAAAAAAATGTAGTAAGAAAGACAAATCTAAGTAATTATATGCATGAATGACATATTTTCTATACAGTATACAACGAAAAACTAGTAATGTCCGTTGAGTACGACACAACTCCAGAATTGACAGGCAAAGGGGCGGGGCAAGGGCGTGGCTAAACTATTCTCCAGTGAATAGTGAAAAGAAAAGTTGTCATAACTAACAACAAAAAAATGTCTTGCAAAAGACAAAATTTGTACGTTAAGAAAAAAGTGGAGGGAAAGTGCAGTTCTGAATGTGAGAATTTTTGCCTTTAGTTAAGACATTTTTGTCATTAGTTAAGACTTTTTTTTAAGACAGTTTTGTTGTTAGTTAAGATATTTTTGTTGTTGGGTAAGACATTTTTTGTTGTTACATACGACAATTTCAGTCAGGACAAACAACATATTTCTGATCACAACCGACACTCTCTGAAAATATTAATGATCCCAACGACACTGCACTTTGAAAAGTTGTTACAAACGACAAAAGATATTTCACTACTTCTTTGAACACATGGCCCATAGTCACAAATCCTTGCAATAATGTACGGCTTTGTTTGCCAACGTTTAATAATATTAATGTCAAAATATAAACCCTTTTGGTCTTAAAGCTTTCTTTATGGGAGTCAAAGATGCTTTAGCAAAACAAATATGCTACTGGCCACCCTGAAGTAGAATTCTTAAAATAGTTTGAAAAAAGTATCTTATATTTTATGACATTACTCACCCAGTTGTCTCTATGCCCTCCCACACTTCATTCCTACTGTAAGATTTACATTATCCTTTGATGCTGCTTGCAGTACATTTCTATATTAGATCAGGTTTAACCCCTTAACGACCAGTGGGAAATGGATTTTCCTTAAGGACCTCTTTGATATAAGTTGGCGAGCATGCACACGTGACTTATCACTTGTCCTGGCTCACCAAATGGGGATCTGATAGTGACAGCTCTGGTCTAGGAGCAGTCAGTTTCAGACCCCGCTGGTGCTCAGAGCGCACCCGCAGGAGTGCTGTGAGCAAAAATCTTTGACATGCAAGGACCATCATCGGTCCTTTAACCGATAAGAGGTTAAAAGGCTGGCAAATATGACTTAATTCATTGAATGAATGAAAGAGGTCTCCAACACATTGTGAAGCAATATGTTGAAAAGCTCTGTAGTATCTAAGACTGGAGTGGGCAACCTGAGGCTCTTCAGCTGTTGACAACTGTAATTTCCATCATCTTCCACTAGCTGTTGGCTGGTGGGGGTTATGATAGTAGTAGTCCCTGACATCTGGAGGGCCTCAAGTTGATGTAAAATATGAGAAACGTGAAATGATAACCCTTTTCCCTGCTTATTATAACATTTTCTTTAGGCCAGGGAAGTGGGGACTGGGATACAAGGGGTGATTACAAACCCATTCCATTATAGAATTGTCTCCATTGCATTGCTTTAAACGGATAGTAATACTTTGTTTTATCTTTATTTTATTTTGTAGGCATTAAAAAAACATGAAGAACGATATAAGTCTTATCTCTCAAACCTTTATGGTTTGAGAGATATTCACAAGCAAAGTTCCCCTCCCGCCCCTTTTACTTAGTGTAAGTCATCTCTTCTCAGATGTGGAATGCAGACCATAGACCAGACAGATAACAGCAGGGGACAGTCTTCTTACAATGAAAACAATGAAAGCCCTGCCCCCCTTGACAAGTTTTTCAGGTTTTTCCCTTATCTTAATTAAAGATTGTCCTTCTCTCCAGTCTACCTGGGCACCTCCCTTCTGCTCTGGCTGAGCAGTGTTACATCAGTAAAAGGGGCGGGAGGGGGACACTTTGTCATTGAATTACTCTTGAACTATAAATCTGACAGAATTGTAATAACACTCTCCAAAGTCCAAATACTATGGTGATTAATTAGAGCTGCTTTTATTATGAAACATCACTATCCCTTTAAAATGCACTGGAGATGTCTTTAAAATACAGTGGTTTAAATAAGTTTCAAAAATATGCTTGCAACTGCTAGACATCTCTTGGGATGTAATGTTGTCAGTCAGTGTTCCCCTTCTTTAATTTGCATTTTACATTTTTTTGGTCTGGTCCTAATGTTCACTTCGGTTTGTCATTCATTAACATAAAGTGTTGGATTGGTCGGTGGACAGGAAACCACCCAAAGTGTGTGGAACATAGACTCACCTGTGCTTAATTCGCTGTCAGGAAAGGAGCATTAACCCTTTGAGTGTCACAGAGGTATCCAAAACATGGAGTTGCAGTGCCTTGTAGACCTCTCTGCTACTCAAAGTGGTTTTTATGGGCCTTATGTTCAAAAGAAAGTGGAGTAATTCTGGGACAAACCAAATGTACCCCAAGGAACAAGTAAAGAGTAAGGAAATGTCCATGGATTTATACAGGAATTTTAACCCACTGAATGCTAGGGAGGTCTTCAGTACATTGTGTAATTATAGCAACCACGGCATTAAATAGCAATTTTTATTTTTCCCCTATCTTGCATTTGGTTTGCCACAGAATTCCACCTGGAGACCAGGTGCTTAATAGTAAATGCAAGAGTGTCCCATCAGGCAAGTCAAAACTGGGCAATGATAAATGTACAGTGGTGCTGTACCTACACCATCGTTTGGGCACCTCTGGTCAGTTGACCATAAATCCCCATAGGATGGTGTAGCAACAGCACCACTGTACAATTTCAGGCCACTGTGATACTGCACCTAAAAAAAATCAAGTTTGATCTGTAATACCTTTCGAATAAAACATATTTCAGCAGTGTGAGTTCCCTTGTTTTATTCAGGGTGATAGTATTACTATCCATTTAACTAGTTAATTGCCACTTCTGGAAAACCTAACATTATAAACTTAGAAGTCCCAGCTGTACAGGTCTGTAGTGCACCAAACATATTATACAAGCTCCCAGAACAGTTGAAGCTGTCAGTGTTTTCCCTGTCCCTACTGGCCGTGTAAGTGGATGTGTTAAAGCAGCAACCAACAAGAATAATCAGCTGCATGTCTGGAGTCCATAGCTCCAGCTCTGGTGAACACTCAGAGAGGCTCAGGCTGGGGACATGTACTCTGAGAGCTGAACATTTTTAACCCTTTGAGTGCCAGAGGTGTACACCAAGGGTTAAAGCTGCTGCTAACATAAGTGGGAGTAACAATGTTTAATTAGAAAAACACAGAGCTTTTACCTATAAATTTTTCGTGTTAGCTGCTTTGGTGGTGAACCGATATCTAGGTTTTGAGTATATTTTTCTTTGACCACAGGTAGCACAGTCAATGTCTAAGTTAATTTGCCATGCTAATAGGAATACTATTAACATCCAAACTATTAGTGGTTCTCGAAGACTGGAATTGGCCACCTGTGTCTTATGACCAAATGTATTAAAATTATTACATCCTACAGTGGAAACTCACTATGGATAATACAATGTATACTGTAAAGCTGTTCTCACTGAGTGAAATAAGACTTTTCCCACTGCAGGGGGATGTTTGTTGAAAAGTTGCTGTAGACCAGACCAAACTTACATTTTCTTTTAGTTAAAATATTTGTGGCCAGATGGCACTTTTCTGTTGCCTTATGTCTGTGACCTGTCAGCTGCCCTTGACACAGTAGATCACCCACTCCAAGCCCTCCACTCTCTAGGTTTCTGTGACACTGCCCTCTCTTGGTTTTAATCATATCTCTGCAACCGCTCATTCAGTGTGTACTACTCTGGCTCCACCCCTCCCACTGTCTCAGTCTTGGGCCCCTTGCTCTTCTCAATTTACACTGCATCACTTGACAAACTAATAAACTCCTTTGGGTTTCACCATCATCTCTATGCTGATGACACTCAAATCTATCTTTCCTCCCCAGACCTCTCCCTTTCCCTCCTGTCCCAGGTATCTGACTGTCTTCCTGGATGTCCTCCCGTCAACTCAAACTTAACCTTGGCAAAACCAAACTAATTACCTTCCCTCCCTCTCCTACCAGCTCTACCGCAGATATTACCCTCACTGTCAACAACACTACCATCACACCAACCCCTACAGCATGCTGCCTGGGGGTCACATTTAACTCCGCCCTATCCTTTATTCCTCACATCCAGTCAATCTGCAAATCATGCCGCCTCCACCTCCGCAACATCTGTAGAATCTGACCCTTCCTCACCCAAGACACTACTAAAATTCTAATCCAAACACTCATTATGTCCCGTCTTGACTACTGTACCTCACTACTAACTGGCCTTCCTCTCTGCCGACTAACCCCACTACAGTCCATAATGAACTCCGCAGCATGACTAATCTGCCTCACCAACAGCTTCTCCAACATCAGTCTCCTCTGCCAATCCCTACACTGGCTCCAATTAGCACATAGAATTAAATTCAAAATTCTGGTGCTAACTAATAGAGCCCTTATTAACACTTCACCCCTACTGTCATGAGTGAGTAATAATGACACTGACAAGTACAGATACAGTAAAATCAATATCTTTATTAAAATAAGAACAGAATAAATACGAATAGCACTTCCCCAACCCATACAGGACCAGGTGTGAAGACAGTGCCTAAGCACTTCCCCAACCCTCACTAGCCAGATATGGAGACAGCACAGGATCCACCGACTGCACAGAGGCTGATACCACTCTGACTATAGTATGCAATGGTAGCAAGGATAGCAGGAGCTACTAGTGCAGGAGAAGCTGAAATGCCTAGGCAAAACAAAAGATATTCCCCTAGATCGCTAGGGTAGTGCAAGACAAAAGAGACAGGAATCCCTAGAACGCTAAGGAGAGTAGGCAATGGTGACTGAGTTCCCTAGGACGCTAGGGTAAGCCTACAGGAAATGGTGACTGAGCTCCCTAGAACGCTAGGGTAAACCTACAGGCAGTGGTGACAGAGAACCCCAGACTGCGAGGGTAGAAAAGGCAACGGTGACTGAGATCCCTAGAAAGCTAGGGTACCCCCAATGGCTCTAACCTGCAACAGGTAGAACAGGAATGCCAGAGACAACGTCTGACGCTGTAACTGTGAACCGCTTGAACCGAAGGAAACAACAGAGCACGGTAAGCGCAAGCGGAGACAGTAGGCCAAGGGTAGGAAACGATCGGATAGACAGCCAGAGCTGGGGTCAGCACGGAGCGGGTAGTCAGCAAAACCAGGAGCCAGACCGGATCAGGTAGTCAGCCAAGACAAGAGTCAGACCAGATCGGGTAGCCAGCCAAAGCCAAGAGTCAGACCAGATCGGGTAGTCAGACGGAGCCAAGGGTCAGACCAGAGCGGGTAGTCAGATGGAGCCAACGGTCGGACCGGAGCGGAAGGCAACTAGTCAGGGATCAAACATAGCCGGAGTCAAATGTAGCCTGGAGTCATACACAGAATCAGAACATCGGAATAACACAAGAGCTTAGCGCACAGGTACACCACGATAGGGCAAACGGGTATTGGCAGGCTGAGGCCTATAAAGCCTAGCATGTAGGCGGTGACTCATTCTGGCAATTACCATCAGCCTATAATAATAGTGAATGCCCCTAAACGCGACAACCAGGAAGTAATGGCAATGTTGCCTGCAGCACAGTACAGCGCCCGGAGGGCAATCACAGTCACCGAGATACCTGTATCTCATCTCTCATTTCCAAATACACTCCCACTCGCCACCTTCGTTCTGCACATGACCTTCTCCTCTCCACAGCTCTTATTACATCCTCCCACTCCTGCCTACAGCACTTCTCCCGTGCTGCACCCAAGCTCTGGAATTCCCTCCCCTGCCCCATCAGACTCTCCCCTAGTCTTCAGATATTCAGACGCTCCCTGAAAACTCACCTCTTCAGGGAAGCATATCAGCTACCTCCATAAATCCTATCACCAAGAACCAACCCTTGCCTGGACCACTGCACTCAATAGCACTTCTCTCTCCCACTCACTGACCGGCAGCTCATGTGGCAGGAGGCACTTACAGCCAATAGCACTTACACCTTCTGTGTCCAACCTACCTTCTTCTAGACTGTAAGCTCTCATGAGCAGGGCCCTCTGATCCTTCTGTTCTCCACATACGATTTGTACTATTTAATATCTCTATATTTTTTTATCCCCTATTGTAAAAGCTGCAGAATAAGTTGGCGCTATATAAATAAAGATTAATAATAATTATAATAATAATAATAAAAGTGACAAAAGCAGTCCATAGAGGGTAACAGTACCATCTGGTCTCAAAAATATTAAATACAAAAGCACACAATGAAAGTTTCTTTGTAATCATTTTTGAATAAAGAAGTTTTCCAACAGTGGAACAGTTTTCCAAATAAGCAGAATGGATCCTACTATATATAGGCTTTGAAAATTAAGGGTCTGTTTAATGCCTTTTTACAGTAGGAACAAGCAGTGGTTAAGGTGCAGTATATCATTGTATATTTTCAACAGATTTTATGGATGATGTTGTAGGGGATGCATCATATTATATAAAACATATTTGGTAGGGTTTCACTGCTGAGTATAATAAATGTTTTTTATGGTGGTGCTGTTGCTCTTGAATGGAGACTTTTTACCCCCAACAAATATTCTCCATAAATAACAGTGCCATCAGGACTGATTTTAAGCCAGGTCACACCAGATCAATGACCATGTACCTTTGTCTGTAATTCTTGTTGGCAATTTGCTCCCCAAGAATAAGGTGACTTGATACCTTTCTTTTTAGAAAATCTACCTCCCCCTTAGTGCCATCCTAATGTTGGCCATGAAAGACACTGCACATGTCAACAATCTTGCATTATAGTGACTTTTAAAGGGCTAGTAATGTTTTGCAAAAACAGCAGCTCCAATTAATCTTCATAGTATTTGGGACATGGAGAGTGTTATTTCAATAGCGTAGTTGTAGTTCAAGAGTAATTGAATGATAAAGTATCCACCCCTAGCCCCTTTTACAGATGTAACACTGCTCGCCTCAGAGAAGCAAGACTGTCCCAATGAATCGCAGAGAGGGACAATCTTCAGTGAGCATAAGGAAAAACCTGTAAGGAGGGCAGGTTTTTCCTTATTCTCACAGTAAGAAGATTGTCCCTTGCTGTGAACTGTCCGGGCAAGTAACCAGATTCCACAACTGAAGAGAGGTGGCTTACACTAGGTACAAGGGGTGGGAGGGGGATACTTTATCATTCAATTACTCTTGAACTACAACTCTGACAGTATTGAAATAACACTCTCCATGACCCAAATACTTGAAGATTAATCAGAGCTCCTTTTTTATGAAACATTACTATCTCTTTAAATCAGACATTCCACAGCTGGAAGTGTATGTCTTAAATAATACAATATATATATTTTTTTATTAAAAAAAATTGTATCTTCCCTTTAACTTTGTGCCCTACCTTACATTAACCCTTTGAGCACCAGAGGGGTAAGGAACTCATTGCAGCACAATGCATTGCTCACCTCTCTGGTACTAAAAGTGTTAATTTAAAGAGGGCATCCGTGTGAATGCACACCTTGGATTTCACAGCAGACCAAATTAGCAGCAACATCAAGTGTTCCCATCTCTTTGGCATAGTCCATATTCTTCCCATTTGGAAACGACCAATAATAATAGTAATCATAATCATAATAATAAAAATTTCCATGTGCTCAGCAAGTATAAAACTGCTTTCACTGGATGGGATTGAGAGAGCCAAGATTTCAAGGACTGACTAAAATGACCCTATTTAGGAGTCTTTATAACATTTGATTTTATTGAAACAGAATTAACTTTTTATTAAGATTAAATGTGAGTGACATTAGATGGGCTGGAGCCAGATATGGAGCTGGCATTAGCAATGAACTAGATTTCCGTAAAACCTTTCCAGCAACGATCAGTCCTGGTTTACAGGAATATATAATACACACTCTCCATATGCAGTGTTTTGTGTTAAGTGTAATTATTGTAAATTAGATTATTTCAGTTCCTAACATTAACAAACTAGGTTCCAGTCTATGCAAGGCTGTGGGCCAGAATTACATCTCAGACAATCCCGCAAAATGCACCCTAGGCTCCTTTAGCCCCTCCAATAACCCCACCCATGCCCCTCCTATGACCACACCCCATCCTCATAGCCTTAGCTTATAAGGTACAAGCACAAAACGACTTTTAACAACTTGGATTCTAGAGAAGTCTCCAATGCATTAAAGGCCTCTCTAGCATCCACATGGGATGATGTCATGTAAAGTTGTAAACAAAACTAGCCAGAATTAGTAAATAAAGTGGTAAATGCACCAACTGCATTAAATCAGAACTTGGGTGTTTCCAGCACATCTAAGGCTCCCCTCAAAATATAGTGCTCTATGCAGTTTCCTACTCTGCCTGTAATATTGACTCTTTGAATATCCTTAACCTTTAACATTAAAACACAAATTCTCTAAGACAAACTGGGTCAGTACAGGATTATACAAGCATATATCTAGACTGGACAGATTAGTATATTAATTATAAACTAATAAATGAAACAAACAAAAGAAAGAGGGGTTGGCACCACAATAGTGTTATATTGTATTAACTGTGAGAATAAAAATAAATAATGATTTCACTCACATGAAGAAGTAGTCATTGAAGGATTATTCCAAATGCTGACATCAAATGCTTGAGAAGAAGAATAAGAAACCAATGTAGTTTTAATAAATGTTTATAAATTACTTTAAAATACCCCAATATTTTGGCATAATCACAATACAATCGGCCCACTTACACATTTTGCAGTGAACAAATTGTTTTATAAAAGCTTGCAGCTAAATATGTATGCTGGAGGTCTTACAAACTTGAAATTTAAATACCCAAATGTTCAACAGAAATGCCTCCCGCTAACCCAGGGGGCTCCTGAAATTAGCCTCCTGGATGACGAGGGCTATAAACAAACATCCAGTCAACAAGACTCATTGCTGGCGTAACAACGGGCCAGATGGAGAAACATAAATATGCCGGAAAATGTGACACAAAGGGGTACAGTGGATCCCAAATACAGGGTTAGTGTTTATCATAAACAGGCAAGCAATCACCCAGCCTAAATACCACTTAAATATAAACCAACTGGAATCAGGTGGGTCCCTCACACAGAAGCCTCCTAGCAACCAAAAAACCAAGAGGCTCGACCACACACCCAACCAGGAAATGAGCTGCCATTTCATGTACCCTCATAAAGTAAAACACATAAAAAGATTATAAATATTACACAAAACAATGGTAAAATAATGAAAATGAAAAAATAAACTGATAAGTATACAAGTACAAAAAAAATATGCAATATGAAAAAATATATGTCAAAATATTCATACCCATAACATGCCCTGAATGTCAAGGTATAAGTATGTATAATGTGATCTGCTTGGCTGTGGACAAAGGTTTTATATGTGAAATAATAAAAACCAAAATAAATACACAGCAGCTATATGGCCACAATCTACTCATACCTAATTATCTACAGTAAGATCCAATGAAAATGTATGTCACTGATAAACAACAAACCATGTGCAACTGTAGGTGGGACATGATCAATCTATATACAGTACACATAAGGTTGGAACCTTGCAGATAAAACCAAAACGTAATGAACTAAAGCCCTCATATTAATATAGAATGAGATAATGATTAACTAATTATGTCAATGAAGTAGTACTAATCCAGATATAATATATACATCCGTGTGACATCACCCAGGTAATCTATCCATATAAGATTTATACTAGATTAAAGGAAAAACAATGTATGTAGACCTCTTGCTCCCTACTTTCGCTCATCTAATATTCCCACTCTCATCACTGGTCAATGACTTCAATACACCTGTGTCTAAGGTCCTCACCTCAACTTTTTGCACATGGGGCCACCTCTTGCACTTACCAAGATGGTCATTTTCCAGTCATTCTCTAATATGCTTATACAGGTTGCCAATCTATTGTCTCTTAGCATATCCTCCCTGTCCTACCCTGACTGTGTAATGCTTACATTGGAGCTTTCAGACATGTTAAAAGCCCCCATTTAAATAAATGGGAATTTTGGTTTCCTCTGAAGCAGTTGGTTTTCTCCAGAATTGGCCCACTTCAGCCTCAACAGGGGCTATGTACTAATGAATGGTGCTGCACTTGCATATCCTCTAATCTGTTTCAAATATTCTCCCACTTGTGCAGAGGAAATTGAATCCATTTCCTGCAACATGTTATAGGAGTGGCATTGAGGGATTGCACCTATTAACTAGAGATGGGTGAAAACTTTTGCCCGGAAAGAGAAAAGTGAGAAAAATGGCAGTTTTTAACCTTCTGGGGGAATTCTGGTGAAAAGTGCAGCATTTTTAGCTTTTTCTACCATGATCCTAGCCTTGTTCCACTTCACTAGAACTAGACATACTGACCTTCAGCTATGTCCCATGGTAACCCCAAGAAAACACATACTGACCCCCACAGTTTTGTTCCATTGCACACTGACCTCCAGCCTTCTTCCATTTTACCCAAAGAACCATACATTCTGACCCCCAGCCTTATACCATTGTACTGGTAGCCATAGAACCAAACATACTGACCCCAGCCTTGTCCCATGGTCGCCATAGAACCATACATACTGACCCCCGCCTTATCTCACTGCACTGGTAGCCATAGAACTAAACATACTAAACACCAGCCTTGTCCCATGATAGCTATAGAACCATACATACTGACCCCCAGCCTTATCACACTGCCTTGGTAGCCATAGAACCAGAAATACTGATCCTCAGCCTTGTCCCATGGTACCACAAAACCACACAAACTGATCCTCATCCTTGTCTCAATGCACTGGTAGCTATAGAACCATGTATAATAACCCACCAACCTTGTATGCTGAACTGGTAGCCATAGGACCAAACATGCTGAACCCAACCATCCTTGTCCTACTGCCCTTGTAGCTATAGAACTGTATATACTGATTCCACCCAGCCTTGTCCCGCTGAACTGGTAGCCATATAACTACACATTTTCAACAAAACAAAAGAGAAATATGCAGGTCAAGTTGCCAGATATCAGGCTAAGAGGTTCAGACACACCACAAGAAACATATATATATGTGTATATAACATATGCCAGCAAGCTAAATAAGGGAAGGTGTGGACTAAAATATATATATATATATATATATATATATATATATAGCAATATAAGAAACTTAATGTAAAAAAGTCAATCAATGTTCTTAAAATCAAACAATATTTGGAAAGTTCCATCTATATCTGCATATTCCGGTCTTTTTTATATAACCACACATGCTGACCCAACCCAGCCTTGTTCCACTGCTCATGTAGCCATAGAACCACAAACACTGACCTGCCAGAGCTATATACATACTGAGCTGAAACCTCCTACTGGAATCGGAAATGTCTTGGGGTTAGCGTAAAGGAGAACGTTTTGGGGGTTTCTATATGCAGGAATTTTCATGGAAAAACACTCCAAATTCCCTAGTCAGGTTGTATGCATTGGTGTGCAGTAAAGAGGCCATATGCAGTTCTACATATTCTGAAGTACAGGAGTGGGATTTTTAAGCTGAAGTATATGTGTACAAACTTTGCTGTGGTAGCAAATATACAAATAATTAAGACCTATTTTTCACATAAAAAAGTACAAAGGAACTGCTGGATTGTGTAAATCTTTATGATAGTGGATCTCATGGGGGAGGTTTTTATTTTCTTAACACACATACCTCTCCAACCACTAATCACTGCAAGACACTCAGCAAATGTCTGACAAGCCTCATCCTCCTACCTACATACCTACATATACAGCTCCTCCAACATACAGTCATACAGCCACTGTTGAATAATCCTTTAATTAACCCCTTGAGGATCAGAGGGGTATGCAACCATCTGGTTTTCAAGGGGTTAAAGAATAATTTGCTGCCCAACATACTGAACCTGATGTACTAAGATGAAATGCAGTTAATCCTGGAGTAAACCAAACTGCATCACAGTGAAGGAGTCAAAGTCCCCATTGATTTAAGTTTAATTTTGTGCCCCTCAGTTGCTAATGCTTTGTTTGGAGACGAGTCAAATACTGAAAGGGTTAGAAGCCCCATTTATATCAGTAGGAATTTTATTTGTCCCTTATGGTAATCTTGGTTCGCTCCAGAATTGCTCCAGACTTAGTTAGGGTGACCACATGTCCCGGATTGCCAGGGACAGTCCTGGATTTTAAATGTGTGCCCCTTGTCCCGGGGAGCCCTCTTCTGGGACCAGGCCCGGACTGGCCATCGGGCATACCGGGCATTTGCCCGGTGGACTGGTCCGGTGACCGAGGCTCTGTAGCAATACACAGTGCTGAGAGATGACATCATCTCCCAGCGCTCTGTATTACTGAGAACCGCGCACGGGAGCTTCAGCTCTGTACCAAAGGAGGCACAGATCTCTTCTATAGCACACCTCTAGTCTACCAGGGACTCAAGGTAGGGGATCAAGGGGTAATGTGGAGATGAAGGGGCTTTATGGGGCATTGATGAAGGGGAATTGTGGAAGGGGCAATGTGGAGATGAAGGGGCTTTATGGGGGTATTGATGAAGGTGCAATGTGGAGATGAAGGGGCAATGTGGAGATGAAGGGGGATTATGTAAGGGGCAATGTCGAGATGAAAGGGGCACTGTTTAAGGGGCGATGTGGAGATGAAAGGGGCATTGTGGAAGGGGCAATGTGGAGATGAAGGGGCATTGTGGAAGGGGCAACGTGGAGATGAATGGGGCTTTGTGGAAGGGGCATTGTGGAGATGAAGGGGGCATTGTGGAGATGAAGGGGACATTGTGGAAGAGGCATTGTGGAGATGAAGGGGGCATTGTGGAAGGGGAAATGTGGAGATGAAGGGACAATGTGGAGATGAAGGGGGCATTGTGGAAGAGGAAATGTGGAGATGAAAGGGGCATTGTTGAGATGAAGGGGGCATTGTGGAAGGGGCATTGTGGTGATGAAGGGAGCATTGTGGAAGGGGCAATGTGGAGATGAAGGGGGGCATTGTGGAAGGGGCATTGTGGAGGTGGACAGTGTGGGCAATGTGGAGGTGGGGAGGAGGATGGGGTGGGCAGTGTGGAGGTGGGCAGAGTGTGGAAGTGATTATGTGGGTGGGGGCCGGAGATTGTGGCAAGGGGGGACATAGGATTGTGTCTGGGTCAGAGGGGGGTGGGGGCATCAAAATGCACCTTCGCCTGTATATACCAAAAATCTTGCACCGGCCCTGGGTCCGGGGCCGCTCCGGACATTTAAAATAAAATAAAGAACGAACGCCCATCACCCCCCCCCCCATGGGCTGCTCAAAAAATAAAAATGGGTTGCTCAGCCTTAAATGCTCAGGCCTATTTTTTTGTCTCAGTCCGGGCCTGTCTGGTACAATACAAAGTCCTGGAATGAAGACTCCAGAGCACAGAGTTCTAAACACTAGAAGGACTGTCCATTGACTACTGCTGGGCTACACCAAAATGGCTTCCAGGCAGAGCTCTAAACACTAGAGACAGACCTGAGCCTTGATCCTGACATCAGCCGGAAGCTGCAGTGCAATTTTGTTGTAGTGTAATGCTAGCCTAAGACTTTGGGCGTGTTGTACATTTTCTTGTAGCCCATCCCAACAGACAATGGACAGTCCTCCCTCTAGTGTTTAGAACTCTGTGGGGTGCTCATCTCTCTGCAGTGTCCCTGAATGGCAGAAATGAAATGTGTTCACCCTAGTCTTAGTATATCAGTCTCAGTACTCCTGTAGAGTCTCTCTACTGATTCTCTATTCTTAGGTAGGCAAACGTAACCTTTTGAGTGCCAGAGGGGTGTGCAACTCATTGCAAAGGTGGTGGATTAATATGGAAGCTTTGACACCATATTAATTTATCTTTTTTTCCTTACGTTCTAGTCACTCAGAGTGCCTGTGTGAGCCCTTTAATTTAAGGCTTTTCTCAGGTCCAGCGGTGGGAATTCTACACATGGTTTTGAGGGGGCCGAAATAGCAGAGGAAAATGGGTGTGTTAACGTTTGTTAAAGGGTTAGTAATGGCTTAAATGAATAAAAAGTAATACTGTAGATAATGCAAAAATAAATAGATCGGTGCAAGTCCTAACTCTCAAACCTTTATGGTCTGAGAGATAGAATGTTTTAAAGTTCTCCTCTCCCTCCCCTTTCCTGACATTGGCTGTAAGCAGACAGCAGGAGATCCTGGTCCCGGGACCATCAGGTGGCTCTTCAGCACAGCCGAGATACCGAAATCTAAATAAAAATATTTCATTGGATCTCTCTACAACGTGTGCTTGCAAAAGCACACTTTGTAGAGAGTTCCAATTAAGTATTTTTTTTAGATTTCTGTATCTCAGCTCTGCTGAAGAGCCACCTCAAGTCAGTCGACACGCATCTCCTGCTGTCAACTTTACAAAGAGGAGAACTTTAAAACTTTCTATCTCTCAAACCATAAAGGTGTGAGAGACAGGACTTGCACGGACTGATTTATTTTTGTATTATCTACAGTATTACTTTTTATTCATTTAATCCATTAATATCCCTTTAACACTAACATAATACAATAGAATGGCAAATAGATTAGGTTGTCCCACTGATTTTGTATGGGCTGAATTCTAGAGGACACTATAATGATAATATTAAACTTGCTCTTATATCAAAATGTATTCTGTATCTTTCAGAGCTCTGTGTAGAGACATTTACATACCTTGAGAGAATTTAAAGAAGCAGTAAAATTTTATTATGAAAATGTATATATTACAAGAATGAATTTCCTTCTGAATAAGTCAAGAGTATTCCCACTGCTGAGAGATGCTTTATTAGAAATTTAAAACAGTTCAACCTGTCTTTTTGCATTAAACTAATAGCAGCACCTCCACTTGGTTACTACACAAGTATTTATATTCTATTCTATTATACTAGTGTAAAAAGCCCGTGTACACGGGCCAAGGTCTGGGTGATGTTAACTCTCTGAGTGCCAGAGGGGTACTCAACGCATTTCTTTGCAATGTGTTGCGTACCCCTCTGGCACTCAAAGGGTTAAGAGGCCATTACCTCACTGCTCCACGAGATGCAGTCTTGAGTCGCCTCACTCACATGATGCAGTAATGCACAGTAGAGACTGCCCAAACGCGGGAAGTCTCTACTGCGCATGACTGCATTGTGACAAACATCCTAGCGAATTATTATATAGGATGGGTAGGGTAAACCTTAAGAGAATGTGACAGTAACAGGTTCCACCTTGTCATGACAATTTTAAATGTAATAACTTTTGAATGAAGAATGTCCCAGCAGCAGGATTACCTTATTTTACCGAGCAGTTAAATCCCATACCTGGGAACTGAGGTATGTAAATGACATGATTTGCACCACAAATGAGTGTGGCTTAATAGCAAATGAGGCATGGCTTAACTGAACTTAACACAAAGTGGGCGGGAAGTGGGTGGAAAATAAGAAGAACAGGGTGGGAAGGAGGAGAAGTAGGTCGAAAGTGGGAGAAACGGTGGGAACTAGAAGTGGACAGTTTCCTTAAAAGTTTAACACCACCTGAGAATCAGCCTCTGTCTCTGGATACCTGGTAATTTACCTCAAAGACTGGTGTCTCTGTAAATCCCTACAGTATATATTTATAATATTTCATAACAAAGCTTTACTGCTTCTTTAAGATGGATTTTTTGTGCTGTTTCTCAGCAGGTTGTGGGATCAATATTCCATACCTCCCAACATTTCAAATTGCCAAAGAGGGACACTTGTGTTTTAGGGGGTGTTGCTGGCGGTGTGGCTGGTGGGTGGGTCAATATCAAGAATTTTTAGGCTATTTCATGACCTATTGAGATCTCTTTGTGTAACCTAATAATTGACTTATAACAAGACAAAAGTATTTTATTTACACAGACTCATTTATAAACACATATACTGACATTTAAACAAACGTTAATATGAGTTGTATTGCTGTGGAGCAATGTGATACACTTATATACACACCACACAATCTGATCTCTTAAAAAGAGGGACAATAGGGTGAGAAAGAGGGACAGAGGGATTTGGGTCTAAAAGAGGGACTGTCCCTCCTAAAGAGGGACACTTGGGAGGTATGATATTCCTTTGCATGCCCCACTTCCTGCTCTATCTTACTCAGCAGAGTGCACCACCTGTTTAGGAAAGGAGGAGTAAAAAATAAAAATAATAATAATTGCTTCTCCCAGACTGCTCAAATCTGACCAGACCCCTCCCCCCAGCCGTGCAGGTTTTCAGGGTCTCCTCACATGAATACAGGTCAGTAGGTAAACTGAGGATATCCTGAAAACAGGCACTGTTGAGTGGGACTTGAGGACAGTTTTGAGCGCTCCTGAGATAAGATATAGAGATAAGATATACCCATATGCCTTTAGGGAATACTTTTTTAAACTACAAAATGCTACTTTACCGCTACGAGAAGGAAAAAAATGCAGATAAACCTGATGGCTCTATGCAAGACCCATCAATAGATACGTCCTTTAATTAAACAAACTAAGAACTAATAGTTTGGGGTCACTTAGAAATGTCTTTGTTTCTTTTATGGGAGTAGCTTGACAGTACGGTACGTAAGAAGTGCTCATCAAGCGAATCCAAATTGTGGGAGGTGCTTTAGGAAGCATGGGGTGAACTCTCTACACATTACTTCAACAAATTGACAACTAGAATGCCAGTGGTCTGCAAGGCTGTAATTGCTGCAAATGGAGGATTCTTCGACGAAAGCAAAGTTTGAAGGACACAATTATTATTTAAATTAAAAATCATTATTTTTAACCTTGTCAACATATTGACTATATTTCCTATTAATTTTGCAACTCATTTGATGGAAAACAAGGACATTTTTAAGTGACTTTAGAATGGTAGTGTGTAAATATATATATATCTATTAGTTTAAAAGCCATTGTACACGGGCCACAGTGCCACCCAGCAGGCTTGGCTGGTGCCCGTAGCCTCTCTCCTCACTGCCCGTGTTGCAGTCGTGTGCAGTACAGAGTGCCTGAATGCGCCGCGGCTGATACAGAGCAGGGCACCCTGAATTTGGAACATAGTCCTCTCTGTGCACCTTCCTGGGTGAGAGCCCTGCTCCGCAGTCTGTACTGTGCATGGCTGCAGCGCAGCAGTCTCTACTGCGCATGACAGATTTGACAAACATCCTAGCTAATTATTATATAGGATATATATATATATATATATATATATATATATATATATATACATAATATTATTATATATAATGATAATAATAATATACTAAGATATATATATATATATATATATATATATATATATATATATATATATATATATTTATATAAAATATAATAATATATCATATATAATAATAAATATATATACATATTTATTATTATTATTATTATATATACTGTGTGTGTGTGTTTGAATGTTATAACTTGCTCTTTAAAATAAAAACAACCTGTTTGCTAGCATCATTATCTCTTTGAAATTTTATTTCCAACTTTCAATTAAGTCGATTCAGTTTTCCATGGTTTAAAACTCTTTTTTTCAGGATAAAATCAACAATCAAATGCAAAAACCTACTCAACAACTTTTGCCCTCTGGTGGAAATCCTCTTATCCGCTTGGCAATAAGTTTAATGTCATTGAAATGACTTTAGATAAACACAATTTAACCCACAATGGCTCTGCCAGTGGTGAAATCTGTAGGAGAAAATTAGGAAGCAGACAAGCCAATTTAAAGCTGTTGCGCATATTCAGGACGACTTGATAATGGGGTTGCTTCACAGGGAATCAATTTCATCCAATAAATAACAAAAGGACCCCAACCTGCTTAATTGGGACATTAATTATCCTTACAGAGCTGACACTTTGCATACAAGAGATGGGACACTTTTCAAACTATGCAAGCTATTCCATCTTTCTTTTTGATATGTCTAATTTTATTCTTGACATCAGACAAATGTTCTCTTTGTAACTTGAAGCTATTTTACTTTTTATTTTCACATTACTTTTGAATCGGAAAATGTCCATGAGGCAAAACTCACGGAACTAAAACAAGATCTAAGTCTCTAATCAGCTGTTCCTTCTATAATTGTCGTGCATGTCTGTTTCTTCAGGAACTGAAAAAGCTTTGAGACATTTCTATTTCTTTTAATTCCCCAGACGATATTACCCAGTATCTATCTATCTATCTATCTATCTATCTATCTATCTATCTATCTATCTATCTATCTATCTTTCTGTCTGTATTATTTACTTGAATGTTTAAATTCTATTTCAATTAATTGTACGGGATTTTATTGTAGTTAGAAAAATTGTGCAGTTCTGGATCAAACCAACTGTGCCATTGAGACCAATTGTAAAAAACTAATCCCAAAGGCCCATATTTATAAAAATAAACTGAAGTTATTCTGGAGTAAACCAACTGCACCGCAGGGGACAAATAAAAATTCCTGTTAGATTAAACTGGGCCTTTAACCCCTTGAATGCCAAAGTGGTCTTCCATGCAATGAAATGCATTGAAGAGGTTAATAAACGCTATTCAAGTCCATGCTAATTTATGAAATTGTATTTGTCCCCTATGGTGAAGTTGTTTTGCTCCAGAATAACTCCAATTTGCTTTTATAAATATGGGCTAAATTCCCCATTGGTCAACTGGGTACATCTTTAGCATTTAAGGAGTTAAAAACCCCCATTTAAATTAATGGACTATATATCTTTGTCTTACATTTTGAACTTAAGTTTTTGCTTCGGGCACCAACGTTAGATTGTAAGCTCCTTTGGGAAGAGAATAATTGAGGCTGGTGTACTCAGTAGTACTTGAGGCTGGTATACTCAGTAGTACTAGAGCAATTTTGTAGCAAATCAACTGCACCACAGGGAACAAATGAAAGTTCTCCAGACCTTTATAGGGTTAACCCTTTGAGTGACAGAGGGGTACGCAAAACACTGCTTTGCAATGCATTCGTACCCCCTATGGCACTCAAAGGGTTTCAAAATAGTTAACTCATTGTGAGTTAGGGGAATTTGTATTTGTTCCCTTTGGTGCAGTTGGTTTGCTCCAGACGTACACCAATTCTCCTTAGTACATTGGCCTCACTCATTGTACGTACAGAGCTATTAAAATAGATGAGGGATATAATAATACATCCTATATAATAATTCGCTAAGTGTGTGCGTGTATGTCAGAAGCCATCATGCCTAGTAGAGATGGCTGTGTGCGCTGTAGTCATGCGCTGTACAGACTGCCCACGCCGCGGCTGATAACAGAGCAGGGCTCCAAATTCAGACCGTAGTCCTCTCTGCGCACTGAAGGTGTCTGAATTCAGAGTGCACTGCTCCATATCAGCCGTAGCGCAGACAGTCTCTATTGCGCATGACTGCACCGCAGCCATTGCTGGGTGGCACTGTGGCCCGTGTACACGGGCTCTTCAACTAGTATCTCTATAAATGAAGTATATATTTTTAATTATCTTTTCCCGATGTGTGCAACATCTTTACTTTTGCAGATGCAAAAACATTTTTGTTTAACCTTTTAAGGACAAGACAGTGTGTTGCTTCGCATCCCTTTGGTCCTTAAAGGGTTAAAAATACATGTATATTGCAACACTGGCACAATAGAGAATAGTAGCAATTCTACCACAAACTAACCACACCAGAAGGGAGAAATACAAATTCCTTCAAATTCCTGTAGGTTTAAATGGGAGTTTAACCTATGGAATACTAGTGAGGTCTTCAAAGTATTGCTACTAAATGCATTTTAGACCTCTCTATCATTCGAGCAGATAAAATTCCCATTTAAATCAGTGTGACATTTTATTTGTCCCCTACAATGCAGCTGGTCTGTGCCACAACTGTTCTTCCCTTATTATCTCAATAATGCCGGTGTGCTCTGTCAGAACTTGCATGCACACACGTGGGTGGAAATCAGATAATTCCATCCTAGTGCAACTGTCATAGTTAGATAAAAAGACAGTTAACCCATTGAGGGCCAGAGTACCACTTTTAGCCACTTTCCATACCTATTTTGACATATTTTGTAACTTTTCCACCAAATCGACAAAAAAAAAAAATGCTCAATAGGAGCACATATTATTTTAATTTTGATATGATCTTTTTTCTGTTTTTAGCAACAATGTCTCTTTAACCCTTTAACCCTCTGAGTGCCATTGCTTTGCAATGCATTGGACACCCCTCTGGGACTCAATGGGTTAAGGTTCTTAAACTGTTAAATACATTCCTTTGATAGAAGTACCTTATTTTTCTCACTGTAAAACAGCTTGATTTGGCTATATTAAACCTTTGAGTTCCAGAGGGGTACGCAACACATTGATCTGCAATGTGTTGCGTACCCCTCTGATACTCAAAGGGTTAATATATCCAAATCAATCAGTTTTACAGTGAGAAAAATCAAATGGCAGTATTACAGGTAGTTCTATCAAAAGAATGTATTTAACAGTTTAAGAACCTTAAAAGGTTAACCCTTTCAGTGCCAGAGGGGTACGGAACACATTATTTTGTAATGCGTTCCATACCCCTCTGGCACTCAAAGGGTTAAAGAGACATTATTGCTAAAAACTGAAAAGGGATCATATCAAAATTAAAATATTATGTGCTCCTGTTGTCAAAATAAATATGGAAAGTGGGTATATGTGGTTACAGGTGCTGAATTTATCAGGCTTGTTAATAAATAATAAAGTGATAACTTAAATTGAGATTAGAACCCACAGTGATCAGTTCATAAACATAATTTGTTTGCGTACCTCTGTTATGACACACTTCACACTTATCATTTATAAGACCTTGTATAATTATGTGTCTGTTGGACTTGAAATACTTGATATTTAAAAGAGTATGCACACTTTTAATTTTATGTGATAATGTCCCTTTAACAGAGTTGCACATATATCCTTTTAACCATCTGGGTACCATAGGGGAACACAACACTTTGTGGAGCAATGCATTACATACCACTCTGGCACTCAAATGGTTAAATACAAGACACTTATGAAAAACATACTTTGCAGGGTTGCAGTGATTCCTGACCAGTCCTGCAGAGTGACATATTCATAAGCATCCTGCATTTAAAGGGATATCTCATAGCCTTACTTTAACATTACTGCGGCCTATACATTTTATAACTGCACATTTGAACATGCTTGCTTTGTGTAGAAAAATTGCTATTAAGAGGTAGTACTGCTGTGCCAAAATGCATAAAGAAATAATATATTTCTTATTTTATTTAATTTATGATTTTAGATTTTGAAATATACTTGTGTTTGAGAATGCAATCTTTTGATGTTGTTTTATTAATTGATAAAAGTAATAATAAAATGTGCCAAGTTTATTCTAAAAAAATTATGAACTACATTTTAGTAAATTAATTGTTATTTGCTTGCTTTTTTTTGAATAAAATCCTGATTAAATCACCAATTCTTTTGAATTCACAAGACACATAATACATGTAAATATGTCATCAATTCATATTATTTAGTGTATTAAAACCTTGTTCTAATGCATCCTTAACCCCTTGCGTTCCAGAGAAGTACCCTTACTGGCAAGCAAAAAGCGTATATACTGTAATTCCATCTATAAAGAACTACTGGCTTTATGTATAAAAGAAGACAGACCAATTCTGGATTAAACCAACTGCACAGTAAAGAAATATATATATTCCCCAAATTCTTTTTCATTTAAATGGGCATTTTAATCCTTTGAATGGTAGAGAGTTCACCCGCGCATTGATTTGCAATGCTTTGGATACCTCTCCAGCATTCAAAGGGTTAAAGGTCCTTTCATATTTTCACACTTTGTTTTTATGCATAAGGCAACTATTTTTTTTATTCATTGATTAAACAATCATTAAAAAATTATTAACTGGTTATCTACAGGATCAAAAGAATTCTTAAGGAACTATGATCAAATGCAAAGGGACTCCATTCTGTGTCCAACCAACTGCTCCACCGAACATTTCTATTGATTTAAACTGGGCTTTTAACATCTTGAATGCCAGCGAGATCTCCAATATATTGCAAAGCACAGAGCTATTTTGAGTCTACAATTTTTCTTCCTTCTCATAGTTATATAGGTGATGAATTAAAGACACATCAAATTCGTGCCTGTCATTATTATAATAAAGCATCATTTTATAAAGTTTTAGATGAGTGCATTTAAAGTCCAAATCTTATAGCAAAAATGTTTTCAGCTTAAAGCAGCATTAACCAGTTGGGTGCTAGAGACATTGCCAACCTAAAGGTTATTGTGTAAGCTCTTGTGAGCAGGTTTCTCAGGTTTTTTTCATCTTTTAATGTTTTACTTGTTTCATAAAAAGTCTCGCAGTTCTTGTTCTTGTTATTTATTGCCACAGAATATGTCAGTGCTTTATAAATCCCGCTCAATAATTCAAATAATGCAAGACAGTAACTTGATGACCTCTCCATCATCATGTACACACTTCCACATCCCCTTACTTTATATATACAATCAGTCACTGAATAACCATGTGACGTGTATACCCAGTAGTGCTATAGAAATAGTTATACATAAAATGTCATGGAATAACCATATAAAGCACTATGTACCCGAGAATACTATATAAATAAAGCTTACATAAAAACAGTCATGGAATGGACATGTAAAGCAATGTGTACCTGATAGTCCTATATAAATAAAGTTATACATAAAAAGTAATGGAATAACCATGTAAAGCAATGTGTACCCAGTGGTACTATATAAATAAAGTTATACATAAAAAGTAATGGAATAACCGTGTAAAGCAATGTGTACCTTATAGTACTACATAAATAAAGTAATACATACAACAGAATGGAATAACCATGTAAAGCAATGTGTACCCATTGGTACTATATAAATAAAGTTATACATAAAAACAATTATGGAACAACCACGTAAAGTGCTGTGTAACAAGTGGTACTATGTAATTAAAGTTATACATAAGAGCAGTCACTGAACACTTGACCAATATCTCGTAACATCTTTGAGCCACATGTGTAAGTGGAATAATTGTGGGCAGGGGCATAGCTGTTAGCTAGATTCTGGGTATTATTGCCAGCTTGGGGCATCTAAATGTACCAATTTCCCTTAACAAAATGGTGAAATTGGGATTCACTAAACATGCATTAGGTTTAACTAATCAGAGGGCCTTTGGGGAAAGCTACATGTCTTTTGGGAGCCTAAAAACACTGGGGCAAACCAACTACACCATAAAAATCCCTCAAACGTCCACTGATTTAATGGGAGTTTAATACACTGAAGTCACCAGCACATTGCTTTTGCAGTGCACTGGAGACACCTTTAGCATCCAAATAAATGGGATTTTTTAACCCTTTGCTGCAGTTGGGTTACCCCAGAATTACAGCACTACCTTTTTTGGTGCATGTGGCCTGATTTTTTTCCTTGCTTATATTTATTTCCCAATGATCTGTCATACCACAACAGAAAGAAGTTAGGCTTACATAAGTCCCTATCTTTTGGATATTCTTATCTACTTGTGGTGCTCACAGAAAAGAAGGATCTATTCAGTGATAAAGAGTTAAAGTACCACCCTTCACCTGTACGATAAAGAGTGTAAGCACCTTTATGCCACTACAGTAGCCTCCAGTCAATACAGTGGACAGACACCTAATGATGATGAGTCCTGCATTTCCTAAGAGTAGCACAAGCTCATACAAAAACTTGTTTACCCTCTTCCGTCCTTCACAATTTCCTGGTGCCTGCAGTCCCGCTGGCCACTGCTGAGGGTTTAATAAAAAGTGAAACCAACAGTTTATCTGAGCACAGCAGGGTGAAGAAGCAGCTTAGAGGGGGGGTTTTGTCAGGCAATGATGAGACAATGTATCCATATGGAGAACAGAAGGAAGGCTAAATTCTGTTTTTTTGGAAGTCAGGCCCCTCTGTTCTGAATGAGCAGTACAGTCACTGCTTCAGGGCAAAGGCTCTTTTAACATAACAACTGAGCAAAAGGGGGCAGAGAGAGGGGGGCTTGTTCTCATTACAGATCCAGATTCCGTGAATCATCTGTACTGTCTCCCAGATACTGAACGGAGGCAAGTGAGTGCTCTGGATGGAGGATACCCAGCTCCCCTGGCTAATAACTTACCCAGCAGAGCTTTTGTTCCTTTGCCATTTCAATCTGAAAAGCCTGCCCCTGGGTCTCTTCTGTAAAGACCAATAAAATAAAAACAAAATCCCTTTAGGGAATTAAGAGTTGTGTCTGTTGTGTGCCTGGCTATCACAATCCTACCAGATTCTGAAATATGGTTCGCTTATGTTATATTCCCCAAGGGTCAATTATGGAAAGCATGCTGCAATTTAAATAAAATATGGATTCTTCATGTTGAACACATCAACACTTGGATCAATCCCTTTCAAAAAAATGCATTATTTAAGCAAATTCATTGTAACCCCTTCAATGCTAAAGTGGTCTCCATGCATTGAGAATCAGCCCTCTAGACTGTAAGCTCTTATGAACAGGGCCCTCTGATCCTTCTGTCTCCACATCTGATTGTATTATTTAATACTTCTATATGTCTATTCCCAATTGTACAGTGCTGCTGAATTAGTTGGCGCTATATAAATAAAGAATATTAATCAGTGTGTTGCAGACCTCAGCATTCAGTGGGTTAATGATCATTTGTATACATAATCTGCAATGCTGTACAAATAGGAAGCCCCCGTTCTCCACACCTTTTGCAATTACTTTGCAATGCATTCCGTACCCCTCTGGCACTCAAAGGGTAAATAATACATTTTCTATGTATCCTACAAAAAGCACTATTGTGCAATGTAAATGATGGGAATGAACATGTGTTCAGACACACTTAGTGCTTGTTTACAAAGGCTATTTGAATGAAACTGAGATTTTGGTCCATCCATGCTGCCTGGTACTTAAAGGGATAGTAATGTTTCATAATAAAAGCAGCTCTAATTAATCATCATAGTATTTGGGCCTTGGAGAGTGTTATTTCATTTCTGTCAGAGTTGTAGTTCAAGAGTAATTGAATGATAAAGTATCCCCTCCCGCCCCTTTTACTGATATAACACTGCTCACCTCAGAGCAGCAGGGAGATGCCCATGTAGATTGCAGAGAGGGACAATCTTCAATTAAGATAAGGGAAAAAGCTGAAAAACCTGTCAAGGGGGACAGGGCTTTCATTGTTCTCACAGTAAGAATACTGTCCCTTGCTGTTAACTGTGAGGTCCTGCAATACTTCAGAATGGTTGGTAGGATGGGTGGAAACTTTTGCTTCAAATGAGAAACATGCAAAAAACATCACTTTTCATATTTCATGGGAATTCCTGCAAAAAGTGCAGTTACACTGTTTCTGCACATTGACAATACATCCTATATAATAATTCGCTAAATCATGTGTAACGGCGCAACATGCGCAGTAGACACTGCTGCGCGTGCTGCAGTCATGCACAGTAGAGGCTGCCCGCACTGCGGCTAATACACAGCTGGGCTCTCCGAAGGAGCGTCCAGCTCTGTATCAGCAGTGGCGTGGGCAGTCTCTACTGCGTGTGACTGCCCCGCGACCGGGTGGCAGTGGCACTGTGGCCCGTGTAACGGGCTGTTCAACTAGTTGACAATAATGTATAATTCCCTTCCACATGTAGAGTTTCCCCCATGTATTCCCACAATATAAAAGGGAGTGTTCATTTACTACATTGTCAATATGCTCTAGAAGTGAGAGAGACAGAGAAAGAGGGAGACAGTGAGTGAGAGAGAGAGAGAGAGAGAGAGAGAGAGAGAGAGCTTAATTGTCCCAGTAATTATTTTTTTTCTGCTGTTGTACACATCTATGCAAACTGACAGTAATGATGCACAACTGGGGCCAAGCCTGCAACATACTGTAATATGCTCCTGTGGGATCTTGAACTACTCAGTGAGCAGAGAAACTGCTGACCACCCAGTCTTGTTGCACTCGTAGTCATAGTACCCCATACACTATACTAGTAGCCAGAGAACCACACAAATGGATCTCCATCCTTATCCCACTGTACTTCTAGTCATAAAACCACACAATCCCCAGTCTTGTCCTATGGTAGCCATACCGCACATACCACACACATTGACCTCCAGCCTTGTCCCTCTTCACTGGTAACCACAGGATCACAAACTGACCCCCCACCAGCCTTAACCCACTGTACTGGTAGCCATAGAACCACAAATATAAAGCCTGCAGCCTTGTTCCACTGCACTTTTAGCCACTGCCCCAGCCTTGTACTTCTGCCATGGTTGCCATAGAACCACACATACTGATCCCCCCAACCTGCCCACAGTATCCATAAAAACACACATACTGATACTCCAGCCACTGTTAGCCACACCCCCCACCCCACCCCTATTCTCTACTGCAGCAGGAATTCTCAGGTGATAGAAATGACAAAGATCTCATGGGAAATGTATTGGGGTTAGCTAAAAGGGGGGGATTTTTATAGGTTTTTATGCATTGGAAATTTTACTGATAAAACTGCACTTTATGGGTTTTCCACACAAATTGTTATGCTCTGCAATGCGTTACATACCCCTCTGGCACTCAAAGGGTTAAAAAAATAAAATAAGAAAGCATGCTTATAAAATGGTACCTCTTTTTCTAAGTCCATATTTCCAACACATCGGCAGACTTTCTGAGTGGTAAGTGAGGAAAAAAATATACAAAACAATAAAAAAATTAAACAATATTTCTATTTAAAATCTCTTTAAGGGAAAATGCATATGTACAACGATATGTACTATAAAATTAACCCCTCTTTTATCCTTGGCTTGCGTACAAGCAAGCAATTATGGCATTTCTAATAGCACAGGAAAATGTTAAAGTGATAGTAATACATGGATTAAAAGAAACTTAATTCGGTAGATATTAAAAAAATTAACTAATTACACCATTTCTGATCTCCCAAACCTTTATGGTTTGAGAGATATCAGATGTCAGCGCAAGGGGAGGGAAGGGGGAACTTTGCAAACTGATATCTCTCAAACCATAAAGGTTTGGGAGATTGCAAACAGCGCAATTAATTCAGTTTTTTTAATATTTACTGAATTAAATTTTTTTAAATCCATGTATTACTATCACTTTAAGTTTGGCAGCACACAGAATTAGCTTAGAACATTAACATAATGTGCCACACTGATCCACTAAAACATAATGGTTAATTTCTCAAAAACATATGTACAAAAAATGACTGGCACAATATATAGACATATTTTAATATTCTATAAAAAACATTCAGCTTGTCTTAAAGTGACAGGTCCATTTTAAGGCAGGACTGGGCCACATGCATATTATTATTATGGGGGACTTTAATCTTTCTGATGTGGACTGGAAAAACTGAGCAGCAGGTTCAGCCAGGAGAAGAGAGATCCTAAATTCTTTACAAGGATTAACTCTTAGTTAATTAGTAAAAGAGCCAACTAGGAAGGAAGCCACACTAGATTATTATTTACTAATGGAGACTTGGTATCAGATGTAGCTGTAGGAGAGTGTTTGGGCTCCAGTGATCATCAATCTGTGTGGTTTAATACAATGACAGAGGATAGTTGTGCCACACAAAAACAAAGGTTCTAGACTTTAGAAAGGCTGATTTTTCTAAAATGGAAACATGTTTATGTCAGTCTTTAACAACTTGGAGATCCTTAGATGGAGTCCAGGAGAAATGGAATTATCTGAATTATGTTTTACTAAACGCAACAGAGCATTGCATTAGGCATGTCAGCAAGAGTAAAAGAAAAAGAAAACCACTGTGGTACTCCGCAGAAGTGGCAAATATTAGTAAAGGAGAAAAAAGAAGCATTTAAGAAATATAAGCAGACGCAGAAGGAAAAAGATAGGTATTGATACAAAACTAGGCTGAAGGAGGCCAAATGCATTATTAGATGTGACAAAGACACACAGAGGAAAAAACTGCCCAGTCAATAAAAAAGGGGGATAAAACATTTTTTTAGACATATAAGTGAAAGGAGGAAGATGAAACAAGGAATAGTTAGACTGAAAACAAAAAATGGAAACTATGTAGATGAGAATAAAGGGCTAGCTGATTGTCTCAATATTTTTTCAGTTTTTACAGAAGAAGATGAAGGGAAGGGACCTCTGTTAGAAAAAAGAAATGACAAGACATGGGAAACATGCATGTTTACAGAGGAAGAAGTTCTGCTTCAACTTTCTAAGTTACAAACAGATAAATCAATGGGACCAGATGGGATACACCCAAAGAACTTAAGTGTGTTCTGGCAAAACATTTGCTATGGACAGGAGTAGTTCCAGAAGATTGGAAGATAACAAATGTAGTACCGCTTCACAAAAAAGGTAGCAGGGAAGAGTTTTTTAACTACAGACCAGTAAGTCTTACATCAGTAGTGTGAAAATTAATGGAGACTATGCTAAAGGAAAGAACGGCTGAATTTCTGAATTTGAATGGCTTGCAAGATACTGAACAGCATGGGTTTACAGCAGGAAGATCTTGTCAAACTAACCACATAGATTGTTTTGACTGGGTAAATAAAATAATAGAACAAGGGGGAGAAGTAGATATAGCTTATCTAGATTTCAGTAAAGCATTTGACACTGTCCCTCATAGAAGACTCATTAATAAATTGCAGTGTTTGGGTCTGGATGCAAAAATAGTTAAATGGATAAGGCAATGGCTGTGTTACAGGAGACAGAGGGTGGTAGTCAATGGAGAATATTCAGACAAAAGGAGTGTTACTAATGGGGTACTTCATGGATCTGCCCATTGTTTTTAATATTCTTATTAGTGATAATTCAAAAGGTCTTCAAGGTAAGGTATGCCTTTTTGCAGATTATACAAAGATCTGTAATAGGGTAGACATTCCAGGGGGAATAAGCCAATTGACAAATGATTCAGGTAAATTAGAAGAATGAACAAGAGTGTGGCAGCTGCAGTTTAATGTTGATAAATGTAAAATAATGCACTTGGGACATAAAAATCCAAAGTTAAAATATACTGTTAAGGGTACTGTGCTGTCAGAGATTACAGAGGAAAGGGATTTGGGAGTAATTATTTCTAATGACTTAAAGGTAGGCAGGCAATTTAATAAATCAGTGGGAAATGCAAGCAGGGTACTGGGTTGTAAAGCTAGGAGCATTAGTAGCAGAGAAAGGGAAGTGGTCATGCCACTCAACAGATCTCTAGTTAGACCTCACCTAGAGTATTGTGTACAGTACTGGAGACCCCATCTCCAGAAGGATATAGATACTCTAGAGAAGATTCAGAGAAGGGCTACTAAAATGGTGACTGGGTTACAGGAAAAGACATATCAGGATAGACTAAATCAGGGCTTATAATTTTAAGCCCTTTGCTACTAGCCAGACATGAAAAGTTACTCGCTATTGCAAGCCAAAACATACCCACCAGGGCTGAATTTCTACTCGCCAGGGCTGAATTTTCACTCGCCATTGGCTAGTGGCGAGTGGAAATTTTGAGCCCTGGACTAAATGATCTGAATTATGTATTGCATGGAGGAGAGAAGAGAGAGGGGATATGATAGAAACATTCAAAAACATGAAGGAATTCAACAAAGTGCAGGATGAAAGTATATTTAAAGGGATAGTAATACTTCGTTTTAACTTTATTTTATTTTGTAGGCATTAAAAAAAACATGAAGAATAATATAAGTCTTATCTCTCAAACCTTTATGGTTTAAGAGATATTCACAAGCAAAGTTTCCCCTCCCTCCCCTTTTACCTAATGTAAGCCATCTCTTCTCAGATGTGGAATCTGGTTGTAAGACCAGACAGATAACAGCTGGGGACATTCTTCTTCCTATGAGAACAATGAAAGCCCTGCCCCCCTTGACAACCTTTTCAGGTTTTTCCCCTTATCTTAATTGAAGATTGTCCTTCTCTGCAGTCTACCTGGGCACCTCCCTTCTGATCTGGCTGAGCAGTGTTACATCAGTAAAATGGGCGGGAGGGGGACACTTTTTCATTGAATTACTCTTGAACTACAACTCTGACAGAATTGAAATAACACTCTCCAAAGTCCAAATACAATGATGATTAATTAGAGCTGCTTTTATTATGAAGCATTACTATCCCTTTAAAAGGAGTAAAATGTTAGGACAAGAGGCCATAGTCTAAAACACAGGTTTAGACGTAATGTAAGAAAGTTTTACTTCACTGAGAGGGTAGTATATAAGTGGAATAGCCTCCCAGCAGAAGTGGTAGAAGTTAATACAGTGACAGAATTTAAGCATGCATGGGATAGGCATAAGGCTGTCCTTAAAATAAGGCAAGACCAAGGACCAAAAAAGGGTTGAGGTTTTTACAGTAGGAAAATGGGCAGACTAGATGGACCAAATGGTTCTTTTCTGCCGTCAAATTCTATGTTTCTATGTGCACGCCTGTATCTTCATGCCCTTAAAGACCAGAGGTTGGATTCTATTACAGGTGCTAATATTATCAATGCATTTATCTCCAGTTTTCCCCATAGACTTCAATAGGAACATGTTTGTTAAAACGGGTGTTAACATTTAGTACCTGCAATAGAATCTGGCCCCAGAAGGGTATGCAGTGCACTGTATCACCCCCTTAAGGGGTTAAAGGGACAAGGAACTCTGTCAACAGTAACAGAGCATCAAATTCTCTTGCAGGAGACAAGAACCTGTTGTCAGTTACAGCCCAGGTCTCCTTTTACAGCAGGAACCAAAGTGGAGCACATGCCTGCAGATATCTTAAACAGTTAACTCATTTGGATCCAATAGATCACAATATGAAGTATGTGGGGCTCACTGTCAGTTGTGACAGTGTATGGCTATGTAGACATACACATGGCCATTTAGGTTAATTGGCTGTCAGTTGCAATCTGCCTGAAGAAGAGGCCCTAGTGTCTTCGAAGCTTGCAGTTAGTAATGGGTAAAATATTTCACCTAAAAAAAGAAAAAAAAATTACACTTTTTGCCTTTTGTTGCATTTCCTTAGATAAGTGCAATGTTTCTGCTTTTTTCCATAGCGACCCATGTTAACCAAAGAACGAAAAGCTGTCTTCCCAACCTTGTCTCATAGTAACTATAAAACCACGTTCTTATCTCAGGCCATTCACTGATAATCCTGTAAAATCAATGGAAGACCTAGAGTCCTAGAAAAGGCAGGAATGTATGCTCCCTCAAATGCATATGTAAGACTATATTTTAGGCTCCAGAAAGCAAACAGAATTTATACAGGTTCTACCATGAAGTGCAACGGCAAAAAACTTTGTTAACATCATAGCTGAGTTCTCACTCAAACACACACAAAACCCAGGGAATACAGGCCACTTTATCCCACCTTAACTTCATGTTCCATGTACTTTGATGATTACATCAGACATGACAATCATCAATTACACCATATATGACATGCTAATCGCATCATATATTACATAATCAAGAATTTCAATGAACCCAGAAAAACTGACACTGCAACATTTCAGCTATCCTTTTAGCAGCAGTGTTGCAGGACCCAAGGAATGCTCATGAGAACGTTGCTGTTTCTTGCTTATGCTTTCTATAGCTGTGCTAATTTCCTCCCACTACTATGAAAGTGTAGGACTTCTAACTCTTCTCTGAAGTGTAGTTAAGACAGAGAGAGTTTTAGAACTAGAGACAGTTATAGAAGCAGCGAAAGTCACAGAGATGAAAAAATAATTTGAAGTAGTCGTGTAGTTAGCACTAGGGATAGGTGGAAATTTTCACCTCAAACCAAAATAGGCAAAAAATGTCACTTCCCATTTAGTGGGAAATTATCTGCAAAGCATACAGTTTTTACTCTTTTTTCACCTAGCTCATCGCATTGAAATCGATGGAAAGACTAAGTTTACACATAACATATAGCACATTTGATTTTATTTCCCACAGCATAGTATAAAAGGGGTCTGAGGGTTCCTGCATAGTGGGGGTTGAGGAAAGAATCAGTTGATTTTTTGAGGGTGTTTGTTGATTGAGATTGGGGGACAGTTAATAAGAAAATAAACAAAATAACAATAAAAAAAATTGGTACATAACGTGACAGAGCCAGGAATCCCCTGTTGTAAGCTGTGACTGGGGCACACTGATCCTTGAAGAGATAGAGTACTTTGTAGAGGACATTTTGTAGATCTTAGACTTGTTGTTGTAGGCAGAAGCCCTGATGATACATTGATTTGTTGGTTTTAAACTCTTAGAGGCTCAAGCCCTGAGAAACAATTGATTTGTAGGACTTACACTTCTTAGGCACAAGCCATGAGCAAACATTGATTTGTAGGATTTAGACTTGTTTTTAGAGGCCCAAGCCCTGAGGAAACATTGATTTGTAGGACTTACACTTGTTTGGCACAGGCCCTGAGGAGACATTCATTTGAGGACTTAGAGCTGTTTTAGACCCTAGCTGTGAGGAAGCATTGATTTCTAGACGTGGGTACAGCCCTAGCCTTTAAGAAACATTAATTCATAGGACTTACACTTGTTTGGCACAGGCCCTGAGGAAACATTGATTTGTAGGACTTAGTCTTGTGGTAAGCCCAAGCACTGAGGAAACACTGATTTGTGGGACTTACACTTGCTAGGCACAAGCCTTGAGCAAACAGGGATTTGTAGGACTTAGACTTGTGTTATGCTCAAGCCCAGAGGAGACATTGATTTGTTAAAGGCACAAGCCCTGAGGAATCAGTGATGATTTTTTGGACTTAGGATTGTTAGAGTCACAAGTCCTGAGGAACCAGTGGTGATTTTTTTGGACTTAGGATTTTTACAGGCACAATCCCTGAGGAATCAGTGATTGTTTGGACTCAGGACTGCAGTCTTAATAATAATTATGAATCCTCACTGCCACCAGTTTAGGGTATTCTGCAAGATTGAATCTGCTCAGATGTTGCTTGATTCTATGCCTGCAATTATACTCCACCACATTGCCACACAATGTTCAGTGGCCGGTCATGAACTGCCACATTCTTGCATCTACAGAATCTCCATCGGCTGGAAGGGAAGGTAACGATGAAGACATTACTACGTCTTCCTGTGCCCGGACCGTAGCTTCAGAAGCTGATGGCGAGTCAGGTGTGGGATGTGACATTTGATGAGCACATGATTTACCAACAGCAGGAACTAAATATCAAGCATCATAATTGCACTGTTGTGTAGAATATTATATTCCAGACTTGCCTTACTATAAGCATGTAAACATTTTTTAATGCTTGCCTTGTTATATAAGCATGTTATTTTTTTAACGCTTACCTTGCTATATAAGCTATATATTATTTTTCCCAAGGCTTGCATTGATGTTAAAGCCTGCTTACCTATGTCTTGTCTTGCCATAGCACGCCGGGTTAACAATTTTTCGGAAAGTTTTATGTGTAATTATAATTATTTTTACAAAAGCTAAGCAATGTGTAAACCAATCTTTAATATGCTTGAGAGGTTTACTTAGCTTGTGAACCAACTGTAAAATATTTTTTGAAAGGTGTGTTGGCTAAATATTCTGTGAACACCTTTCTGAAATTACAGTTTTTATGAAGGGACCTGGTTGTGATGCAAGTGCTGAGCCTTTGACACCTAGTATCATCAACACTTGAATATGACTTGTCTTCATTATTCTTCTTATATGGTTCTTTATTTCTACTGTCACTGGTGGTGGTGGAACTAGTTTTGCTGGGACCTTGACAAACTACATCCTCCCTTGGAGTAAAGGGATCATCATTAGTGATGATCGAGCACCCCAATGCTCGGGTGTTCGGGTGCTCTGACCGAGCGCCCCCGGAGGCTCGAGTGCTCGGCCGAGCACCCGAGCCCCATTGAAGTCAATGGGAGGACTCGAGCATTACACCAGGCACCCCCTGCTCTGATGAGGGGAGGGTGCCTGGTCCATAGGAAAAGGGCAGAAAATGATGGAAACACCACAGAAATGGTTCAGGGACAGCATAGGGAGGATGTCTGGATGCATCTTGGACTCCAACGTCGCTGCTGGGAACGATCTTTCGCCCGTAGTACGCCATTTTTACAGACTGACCGTAAAACACACAAAAAGGCAGATAAAAACGACTTTAGGCGAAAAATTGTTACCAAACAGTATTTGCTGTATATTTACTTGTATATCATCTGCAAATTCTGCAAAAAATTTCATCGATTTTTCGGAACTGGGGCCATGATTAAGAGGGAAACGTGCGCAGAGGCAAATTCTCCCAAAAATTTCCTCGATTTTTCTGAACTGAGGCCATGATTAAGAGGGAAACGTGCGCAGAGGCAAATTCTCCCAAAAATTTCCTTGATTTTTCTGAACTGAGGCCATGATTAAGAGGGAAACGTGCGCAAAGGCAAATTCTCCCAAAAATTTCCTTGATTTTTCTGAACTGAGGCCATGATTAAGAGGGAAACGTGCGCAAAGGCAAATTCTCCCAAAAATTTCCTCGATTTTTCTGAACTGGGGCCATGATTAAGAGGGAAACGTGCGCTGAGCCGACCATCTAAAACATTATGGGTGAGGGTCTGCTGCGGAGCTGACCATCCTAAACATTATATGCGAAGGCCCGCTAGTGAGCTGACGCTATAAAACATTATATGAGAGGGCCCGCTAGAGAGCTGACCCAATAAAACATTATATGAGAAGGCCCGCTGGTGAGCTGACCTATACAAAAATTGTCAAACAGCGCCCGCTGGTGAGCTGGCCCTATATAAAAATTATATCACAGGGCCCGCTGGTGAGCTGGCCCTATATAAAAATTATATCCCAGGGTATATGGAAGAGAGTCAACCATATACCCATTTTTTGGGTGGAAGGGGTGAATGGGAATACAGAGTATTCCCATCATTGTAAATAACATATATAAAGTCACTTTATGTTCCCCCGGGGCTTTCCTCCAGTGGAGTGGAGAAGTCAGGGGAAATCCAGGACTTGTTCATTTTTATAAGTGTCAACCTATCAGCATTTTCGGTGGAAAGGCGGATACGCTTATCTGTTATGATGCCACCAGCAGCACTAAATACCCGCTCCGACAGAACGCTGACGGCAGGGCAGGCCAGCACCTCCAAGGCGTAGAGTGCCAGTTCATACCACGTGTCCAGCTTGGACACCCAGTAGTTGTAAGGCACAGAGGGATCATTGAGGACGCTGACACGGTCTGCTACGTACTCCTTCACCATCTTCCAAAACTTTTCCCTCCTTGTGACACTAGGCTGCGCATCAGGGTGAGGGTGCTGGCGGGGTGTCATGAAGGTGTCCCACGCCTTGGAGAGTGTTGCCCTGACTTTGTCGGAACTGCTGTGTGCTCCCCTTTTCTCCCCTTCTCGGTTGGCCAAGGTAGCACGTACTCTGCCGCCAGCGTTGTCAGATGGAAAATTTTGGAGCAATTTTTCGACAAGAACCTTCTGATATTGCACCATTTTGCTTGTCCTCTCCACCGGAGGAATGAGAGATGAGAAATTCTCTTTGTAGTGGGGGTCCAGAAGGGTGAACACCCAGTAATCCGTGTTGTTTAAAATGCGTATAACGCGTGGGTCACGGGAAAGGCAGCCTAACATAAAGTCAGCCATGTGTGCCAGAGTACCAACAGGCAAGATTTCGCTGTCCTCACCAGGAGGATGACTCTCAATCTCCTCATCCTCTTCCTCCTCTTCTGCCCACCCACGCTGAAGAGATGGAACTAAAGTTCCATGGCTACCCTCTGTAGCGGAGGCAACCGTGTCTTCCTCCTCCTCCTCCTCCTCCTCCGCCTCCTCCAATTGTCGCTGAGAAGACGAAGTGAGGGTGCTCTGGCTATCACCTTGTGTAAGCTCTTCCTCCCGCATTTCCACCTCTTCCACATGCAAAGCGTCGGTTTTAATTGTGAGCAGCGAGCGTTTCAGTAGACACAGAAGTGGGATGGTTACACTGATAATAGCGTTATCGCCGCTCACCATCTGTGTCGATTCCTCAAAATTGCGTAAAACCTCGCAGAGGTCTGACATCCATTCCCACTCCTCACTTCTGATTACAGGAAGTTGATCGGAGAGGCGACGACCGTGTAACAGCTGGTACTCCACTACTGCCCTCTGCTGCTCACAAAGCCGGGCCAACATGTGGAAGGTGGAGTTCCAACGCGTGCTCACGTCACACAGCAGCCGGTGAGCTGGCAATTGTAAGCGCTGCTGCAGCTTCAACAGGCCGGCTGAAGCTGTAGATGACTTACGGAAATGTGCACACACGCGGCGCACCTTGGTCAAGAGATCATGCAAATTGGGGTAGGTTTTTAGAAATCGCAGAACCACTAAATTAAATACATGCGCTAGGCATGGTACGTGTGTGAGCTTGCCGAGCTCCAAAGCCGCCACCAAGTTACGCCCATTATCACACACAACCATGCCTGGTTGCAGGTTGAGTGGCGAGAGCCACTGCTCGGTCTGGTGACTAATCCCCTGCAACAGCTCTGAGGCCGTGTGCTGTTTGTCCCCAAGGCAGATCAGCTTCAGCACGGCCTGTTGACGCTTCCCCACTGCAGTGCTACACTGCTTCCAGCTACCGGCTGATGGGTGAGTGGCGCTGCGCGCAGAGAATTCGGAGGTGGAAACGGAGGAGGAGGAGCCAATGACGTAGGTGCTGGCGGAAACCCTGATGGAGGTAGGGCCCGCAATCCTCGGCGTGGGTAGCACCTGTGCCATCCCAGGGTCCGAGTCGCTCCCAGCCTCCACGACATTCACCCAGTGTGCCGTCAGGGAAATGTAGCGTCCCTGGCCACAAGCACTTGTCCATGTGTCAGTCGTTAAGTGGACCTTCCCAGTAACTGCGTTGGTCAGGGCACGGGTGATGTTACGGGACACATGGTGGTGTAAGGCGGGGACGGCACACCGGGAAAAGTAGTGGCGGCTGGGGACTGCGTACCGAGGGACAGCTGCTGCCATCAGGCTGCGGAAGGACTCAGTCTCCACAAGCCTAAATGGCAGCATTTCGATGGCCAGTAATTTGGAAAGGTGTGAGGTTAGTGCTATGGCCTGTGGGTGGGTGGCTGGGTATTTTCGCTTGCGCTCAAATGCCTGGGGTAACGACATTTGGACGCTGCGCTGGGACAGGGAAGTGGATGTGGTCGCTGATGGTGCTTCAGATGGTACAGGTGCAGGGCGGGAGGTATGCGGGCCTGCGCCTTCGACAGGCGATTGGCCGGCACCGAAAACAGGGGAAGAGGAGGCAGTGGTGTGGCCTGCAGACACAGATTGGCGATCCTGGCGTTCCTCCCACTTATTACGGTGCTTGGATGCCATGTGTCGGATCATGCCGGTGGTGGTGAGGTTTCTAGTGTTCATGCCTCGGCTCATTCTGGTGTGGCACAGGTTGCAAACTACAATTCTTTTGTCGTCCGCACTTTCCTTAAAAAAACGCCATACCGCGGAACACCTACCCCTTGGCAAGGGAGATTTACGCAAGGGGGTGCTCCGTGGAACATTTGCGGGCCGGTTTGGTGCGGTCCGCCTTCTTTCTGTAGCCACACCACTGCCTCTTCCAGCCTGTTGCGGTGCTGCAGATGGCTCACCCTCAGGACTGCTGTCATCACTCGGCTCTACACCTTCCCAGGTGGGGTCAGTCACCTCATCGTCCACCAAGTCCTCCTCCACTTCCTCACTCTGATCATCCTCCTCATGTCTTGATCCCACCACATACTCAGTCATTGACAACTGTATATCATCCTCCTCATCAAGGTCTTGAGACAGTAATAGTGGTTGATTTAATGGCAACTGTGTCTCATCATCATCATCATCCACTTCCTTTGACCTTAAATGCCATTCACCTCTGTCATCTTCTTGTGATTGGGTACCCTCTAGAGGTTGTGAATCAGGGCACAAGATGTCATGTTCCTCTGCAAGCGTGCTTGGAGAGAGGTTCAAATTAAGGATTGGTGATGAGACGAGCTCCTCACTATATCCCAGTGTGGGATCACTTCTTTGACCAGATCCTCTATGGTGGGAGGAAGGATGATCAGGGTGAGGATTATGTTCACCAGACTCTTGGCTACTGAGAGTGGACTTGGTGGAAGACAGGGTGGTGCTTAACCGACTGGAAGCAGTATCAGCTGACATCCAACCGACCACCTGTTCGCAGTGGTCGGACCTCGAGAGTGATGTCCTGCGACGCCCTGTAAACTGAGACATGAAGCTAGGTATGGTGGATGTCTTTCTGTCTTGTGCTCTGGCACCAGGCACAGTTTCTCCGCGTCCTGACCCGCGCCCTGAACTATCAGGATCACGTCCACTTCCCCGTCCCTTTTTACCCGCCTTCCTCATATTACACGGAATATGTGCTGCAAATCTGCAACTTTGCACAGTAAACAGAATGTTCTCCTAATATGAAACTTTGCACACTAAACAGAATGTGCTTATTAACTGCGGCTCGGCACAGTGAATGGAATATATGACTTTGATATTTTACAGTTTGCACAGTTAACAGAATGTTCTCCTAATATGCAACTTTGCACACTAAACAGAATGTGCTTTTTATCTGCGGCTAGGCACAGTGAATGGAATATGTGACTTTGATATTTTACACTTTGCACACTAAAAAGAATGTTCTGCTAATCTGAAACTTTGCACATTAAACAGAATGTGCTGCTAATCTGAAACTTTGCACACTAAAAAGAATGTGCTGCTAATCTGCAACTTTGCACACTGAACAGAATGTGCTCTAATCTGCAACTTTGCACACTATACAGAATGTGCTGCTAATCTGCAACTTTGCACACTGAACAGAATGTGCTCTAATCTGCAACTTTGCACACTAAACAGAATGTGCTGCTAATCTGCGGCTAGGCACAGTGAACAGAATATGTGAAGTTTTTTTTTTTATATCTCTGCCCCCCCAAACAAAATAAACTGCTGCCCCCACACACAGTAGTCCTAAAAAGGTCTTTTGGGTCTTTTTTTTTACAAATTCGCTTTTCTTCTCCCTACACTGACTTTCCCTTCCTATCCTCATCTCTCCCTGGCTAAGACTGAGCCGAACTCGCTGGTCAGGTGCTATACAGCACCCGATCACGGGTTCTAGCCAGCCAATCAGTGTAATGCCAGCAGCCAACATGGCTGCTGGCATTACACTGATGTCAGAGCCTCCCTGCACGTTTAGTGGCTGCGCAGCAGCCGCGAAACGTTCGGGGAGGAGATCCGAACATGGCGGGCGAGCACATGCGGTACTCGTACGAGTACCGCCATGTGCTGAGCAGAGCGATGCTCGAGCCGAACCGAGCTTCGGCCGAGCATGCTCGCTCATCACTAATCATCATCATTTATTGCATAAGCTTCAGCAACCATTGCTGCAGTCGGTTTTTGAACTGCTACTTTACTCTGAAGTCCCTGCACTGCTCCCGCCCCCTTCCCCTTCCCCTTGTACATTTGCTGGACATTACGCAACTGCACTGTGTTTTTTTCTACTGTACTGTACACAACACAACTGATGGAGCTGTTTAATGCATTGCCTAAGTCCAGTCAGCTGTCCACCCTGTCTTAACACAGTCCATACACATATGTTGCTGTAAGACTCATAACTTTGACTTTCAGCCACTTACTTCTAAACTTTAGCCCTCAGAAGAAGTAATATTACAGAGGAAAATGCAGTACCTATAGGAAATATAGGTGAAAAATGTGTTATAATAGGCAGAAAATTTGTTAAAATAGGCAAAAAGGAAGACATTTTTGCATAGTCGGAAAGGCAACATTTTTTGCGGGAAAAGTGAAAAATCAGCAAGTTTTCGAGAAAAATCATATGGAAAGGTTTTCACACTTTTTGTCCACCCCTACTGCCTACCACTGATAGAAAAGATACCAAGGGAGCAATGACAGTTATACAGTCTGTACTCTGGCCTCTTGTCCACATAGCTGCTGTCAGGTGAACTTTCTTGCCATATGACGTTTCCAGCCATTTGTCCACGACACAACCACCTTCTTGTACAACTTTGCACAGCCATCCTTGAAAAGTAACTGCAATACATGGTATCAGATCTTTAAAAGCACTGTTTTCTACAAATGAATAAGGCATCAACATTCTGGCAAGGTTTTCATTCTATCTTATTGTTCAGTTTGTTACTTCATTGTAAGAATTCTGCAAGTGTATGTTTTTGGCAGCACATATAATATGAACTAATGGTGTTTGTTGTGGAGGTGGTTGTGGCAGAGGTGGGGACACTATGACTCTTGTTGCCTCCAAATCACTAGTGTTGCACAACACTAGTATGATATATTTGTGATAGATGTGATCCTTCTTCCCCTTATACACTTTTTTTACAGAAGCAACAGATAGCAACATGTTTAGCTATACGATCATGAGTCAAGCATCTCCATACTGTAGATTTCATAGACCAAGGGTTTCCTTAGGGATGACGACTACTACTAAAACTACTACTACTACTACTATACTACTAAGGCTGTGTTGCAATAGTACTACCGATAGGAGTCAGTGGAAAGGCACTTCAAACAGCAGCAGAAACAGAGATATGGATTTTGATGACTTGTGTTGCTGCTTAGTCAACTATAGTGAGTATGAAAGGGTGTGGACTGGATTGAGATGATAATTTTGTATTTTTAGCATGTTTAGTTATCCAGAGTCAGACTTTCCAGTTCATTAAGAAATGAGCACCCATCGAGAATAAACAAGATATAGTGGCCCTTCAAAGGTGCAACAAGACACATTTTTCACTCCCATGTGCCATTTCAGAGATTAGATTTCCATATTCATATCAGACTGGTCCCACCCTCTGACAGTCCAGCTCCGAAATGTCAGGTGAATCCTCTCTGCATTAGACAATTAGCAAAACCACGGACGCTCGTTTTGGCCTAAGTGGGCCTCGTCGGTGTGGTGCAGCTGATTCCCTCTAGGCACATGGAGAGCAAGGGCCCATGCCTGGGATCCCTTCAACTTAGGGAGACTAAAAAACAAACATTGTGATGAGCACCCATTGAGAACTAACAAAGTGTCTTGTCTTTAGGCATAGTGACCTCTCAAGTCAGCATTCAAGCATTAAACTCCTGATTTCCAAAGGGAATTTGTTATTCTCAGTTGTGCTGTTGGTGTGCTACAGAATTGTCCCACTTTTGTCTTTGTACATAAGCCCCATTGTGTATGCATTCACTTATATATTCAATAAGGTGTGCTTTCCCAACAAACAATGGTGCTGACATTTTAAGCAGCATCCAGGATTAATGAGTTACCACTTGCCTGCTAGTATAGCTCATATAATTCACTCCAACTTATTCAGATGAGTAAATGGGTTTAATTATTAGTTGCAGTCTTGTCAATAATTATCACCACATCTGTGTGTAACAAATGGCTGCATCTCCAAATCGTCATCATTATGCTTAAAGGGCACCAATAGGTGCCTTAAAGTGGGAGACATTGATCTGGCTTAAAAAATCCTTTTTACTAATCACATTCTCAGGACAATGCAGACCTATCCTTCACTTGTTTTATGTGTACCAGGAATTCAGCAGCACTCCATAGCTGGCATTCCAAGTTTAGCCTTATTAGGAGCAGAGGGGTGTACAACACATTGCTTTGTAAAGCATTGCATGCACCCTCTGGTCCATTATGGATTCAAGTTGTGATCTCATACTCACAAAACTGTTCTTTTTTTCCCCTAACCAGAACAGACCACATAAAAGGTTGATATACTATGAAGAACTGAAACAATTCTGGTACAAAAAAATGACACTATGAGAACAAATACAAATTCTAATTGATTTAATGCCAGAGATGTCTCCATCACATTGCAAAGCAGTTTGTTTTCTCCAGAATGGCTCCTATCAGGGTCACTGCTAGGTACTGGCTGATCAAAATAATAAGTTCTGAGTGTTATCGATACAGGGTTGAAGATTATTATCCCAGGCACCCCTAGGCAAGGCACTCTAGGCACCCTTAGCTCCACCCATGACCCCACCCCCACTCTTCACATGGCCTCAATCCCAGACCCATCCACTATTTCCTGGCACAGAAAATACCTTTGGCCTATAACAAGCAAAACAAAAGCAAAATGCATTAACAGCTTGGTTGGTAGAGAAGCAATGTGGTGGGGATCTCTCTAGCATCCAAGGGGTTAACTAAGAGCTTGTAAAGGGGTATAAAACTAGGGCAGGGACACTGACATTGCTCTGTCCACACCCACTATTCAGAATATGATTGTGGCCAGCACTGCTTAGGTGCCCCTCAAAATTTGGATCTCTAGGCAGTTGCCTATTTTGCCTGTTGGAAAAGTAGTGGTAAGAGTTGCTCCACTAGATTCATGAGCCTGCAAGGGTAACAGCCAATGAAATGCCAGCCAATTACTTTCTGAATGAGAGGAATTGCTCACAGGTGGCTAGATGGATCATCATCAGCTGCACCTTATACATTCATTTTTATATCTTCACCAGGGCCGGGCTTCCCAGTTGGCACAGTATGCAAAAGCAGAGGTCAGAGATGCTCAGCTAGGATCAGGAGCTTGCAAGGGTATGCAAAGAACTCACTAGGACTGGTGTCCTGCTCCCGGGTTGCAATCTCTTTTAGCAAACAGGTGCCGTACACAGAGAAGAAATATTCTGAAGCATATCATACTGGCCCTGCTCAAATGACAGTCCAGCTACGAAATGCCAGACACTTCTTCTCTGACAGAGGGAAGTAACTAACCCAGTTATTGGGCCCCAGAGGCCCAATAAGGCAGAAACATATGTCTGGGGTTAGCTGCTTCTCTCGTTCAAAGAGGAATTGTCTGGTATTTCGTAACTGGACTGTCATTTGGGCAGGACCAATATGATATGCTTCAAAATATTTCTTCTCTGTGTATGGTACTTGTGAGCAAATAGAGATTGCACCTGGTAGCAGGATCCCAGTCCTAGCAAGCTCTTTGCATATCCTTGCAGGCTCATGAGCCTAGTTGAGCATCTCTAACCTCTACTTTTGCATATGTAAATTGCTGTTGGTGTTGGCTGCCCTAAGAGTAATAGGGGAATCCAGACATGGACTTTTTGCTCACAGGTGACTAGAGGGATCAGCTGCACTTCACCGATGAGGCCCAATAAGCACAAAACCTATGTCTGGGGTTAGTTACTTCCCTCTGTCAGAGAAGTGTCTGGCATTTCGCTGATATGCTTCAGAATATTTCTTCTCTGTGTACGGCACCTGTTAGCTAAAAGAGATTGCATCTGGGCGCAGGACACCAGTCCTAGTGAGTTCTTTGCATACTCTTGCAAGCTCCTGGGCATCTACTTTGCATACTGTGCCTATTGGGAAACCCGGCCCTGGTGAAGATATACAAATGAATGTATACTAAAAAAAAAGTGCGGTAATGAATTTTGAGTCCCTACACCTGACATGTAAGCCAACCAAAGCTTTGAATACCTAAAATCCTCCCTTTAATAACGCCTGCACCAAAGGAATGACAAGGGTCCAGTCTGTGGGCATTCTGGTGCTGTCCTTTCTTCTACTCCTTGCTTAAGTCAATGTCAACAGTATGCATCATTTTCCTGAGCATGCTATAGGGCTGGACTGGCAGAGATTAAAATCCAGAGCTGGCAGAGTGTTCCATTGGTATGTACTAATGCTGTGATACACTGTAATGCATACTGTTTGGCGCAGCCACTGGCATTAGAGACTAATGACAGGCTGACAGCACTGGCAAATTCATACATTCGCCCATAGAATAATTCACCCACCCTACTGTCAAGTTAGTTCAATAATAGAAACATAGTAACATAGTTGATGAGGCTGAAAAAAGACATGTGTCCATCTAGTCCAGCCCATGACAAAAACACCCCCTTTGATCCAGAGGAAGGCAAAAAAAAGCCCCCTGGAGCAACTTCCAATTTAGCCCCAAGTGGGTAAAAAAATTCCCTCCCAACTCCAAATGGCAGTCAGATAGTTCTCTGGATCAACACCCTATCTGCTTTGAAGCCATCTGTCATAATTTTCAATATTATTCTGTGCTAGATAGGCATCCATTGTTTTTTTGAAAGCAGTTGCATTATCTGAAAGTACAACATGCCGAGGCAAAGAATTCCATAGCTTTACCTCCCTTACTGTAAAGAATCCCCGCCTTTCAAAATAAGAAAATTAGCGAGGCATCAGTGATTCATTTCATGAACTGATTCTGAGGACCCATTGACATTTTGGACCATCCAAATAGATTCAGATTCAGTGGTAAGGGGAGAATGAATGGTATAAGAGGAGTTTGGAAAGGGTACATGAGAGAGGGGGTGTGAGAAGGAGTGCAGGATAATGCGGGACATAGAGTGAGTGGGAGAGATGTATTGTGCAAGCGAAAACAGGTGGGAGCATGTTAGAGATGAGGTGGAACTATTGGAAAATTGGAGAGATAAAGAATGGGAGAGCCGGAGAGGGGGAGAGACAGATAACAAGACAAAGGGAGAGATGCAAAAGATGAATTAGAGAGACAGAGCAAGGGAGAAAGGGAAAGACAAAGGGGGTTATGCACTAAGCCATGATAAAGAGGTGATGACTTCTCCAGTGAATTCTCCAAGTCCTATGTTATTATATGCAGCCAATGCACTAAGATCTATAAATCTGGAGAGATGTTAGTGCATTGGCTCCATAGAATAACACTGGAACTGGAGAAGTGATATTACTGGAAAAAATCTTCTCCGCTTTATCATCTCTTTATCACACCCTACTGCATACCCTCCATTGTGAGGGAGAGTGAGAAACAGGTGACTCATTATCCAGCAGTCCTGCCTGCCTACTAACCAACTGCAGAAGCTCTTCTACCTTGTTCAGGTGTGTCTGGACGTAAGTGAACCTGTTGAATTTTTTTAGACATCATTTAATCACTTTGATCTTCAATTTGATTGACTAAAATGGCAAATGAAACAAGAATCACCTGTTTTGCTAGACAGATTGTGTTTCTTGAAAATTGGCATGTTTTCTATGTGAAGTTACAGAATTCTTTTGCACATCCCTGATTGGCACCCCAAATTAGAATATTTTTTTTTTTACTTATTGGAATCAATCATTTTTTAATATTCCATATTGAACTGAATCCGCATGGATTTAATGTATGCCTATGTAGTAAAGTGTCCTAAGAGTATAAATTGGTACAGCTGTAAATGAAGTATATCTTGCCTCATCAACCAGAACTCTGGTCAATGCATCAAATGCAATAACATGATTCTTATTTCTCTTTTATTATGGACGTACGATATTTGTAAGATAGTCATTAAAAGAGTATTTGCACTACCAGGAAATACCTTGTTCAATAGTTTTTAAACTTCAAAAATAGCAAATAGCAAATAGCATTCGTGCAATATGTTCACAGCCGCACCATTTTTGGTACCTCTGCTGTAATTGTGTGTTATGCCAATGATCAGAGACCCTAACAGAGAGAAATATCTAGTTGAAGAGCCCCTTACACGGGCCACAGTGCCACTGCCAGCTGGTAGCGGGGCAGTCATGCGCAGTAGAGACTGCCCACTCCACGGCTGATACAGTGCCAGCCGGTCGCGGGGCAGTCATGCGCAGTAGAGACTGGCCGCGCTGTGGCTGATACAGAGCTTCGGAGCATCCAGCTCTATATCAGCCGCTGCGCGGGCAGTCTCCACTGCGCATGATTGAGTCATTGCACACGTTTTAGCGAATTATTATATAGGATGGGTTTGAACGGCCATAAAAATAATGCACTCATCCTAAGAAGGAATTACTAATCTGCAAAACATTTCAAGTATAAATGAGAATTTTTACTTGTTTTAACCCCTTAGTGACCGGCCGTGCACACACACGGCTGTCCGGCTAATAATTTTTTTTTTTTAATTATTCCAGAGTCCCCAAACGGCGTGCAGCCGCGCAGGGACCTGGACCTCCAGAACCTACAGGTACGTCATCTGTCACTAAGTGACAATTTTTGTGGGACGTACATGTACTTACATTGTTGGGAAGGGGTTAATCAGTGTAAAAGAGCTGTCAGATTTTACTTATTTTGTAACTTTGTAAAGAGTCCAATTTTTCCTACTGGAATGTTACCTGAAAACGGCCGAGTTGCTGATTTTTCCACAAAAATTCTAGAACATATAAACCCCACAATTTCCTTCCTCCCTCCCTTTTTTTTTTTTTGCTAATTTCCTGGGAATTTTGCTTGTTCCTGTTTGTGGTTAGGCTTAATATGTGTGGTTTGACAATACCAGTGCAGTTGGACAAGGCTGTAGGTTGATATATGTGGTCCTATGGCTATACCAGTACACTGGGACAAGGCTGGAGCATGGTGTGTATATGGTCCTAATGCTATCAGTGCAGAGGGACAAGCCTAAAGATCTGTATACGTGTGTGTGTGTTTCTCTGGCTACTGTGAGACCATGCTGGAGGAGATATCTGTGGTTATGTGGCTAACATTGCAGTGGGACAAACCTCAGTATGCATGGTTCTATGGGTAATATGGGACAAGGCTGGGCAGGTTAGTATGTGTGGTTGTATCGCTACCTTGGGACAAAGCTGGGGGGGCACAGTAGTTGTTGGCAACATGAGGTTCTCCAGCTGTTGCCAGATGACAACTCTCACCATTCCCTGCCACCAAAAGTGGGAGATGTAGTCTCGCAGAAGCTGGAGTGCCTTGCATTGCCCATACCAGCTACAAGACAGTGGGATATGGCTGGGTGGTCAGTATGTTTGGCTCCATAGCTACCATTGGACAAGGCTGTGAAGTCAGTATGTGGTTTTCTATTGCTACCATTGGACAAGGCTGTGGGATCAGTATGTTTGGTATTATGACTACCAGTGCAGTATGGGTAAGATGTGCTACATTGTGAGCCATAGAAAAAGCAGGACACTGGTAGAATAAAAGTGATAGCTTTATTGGCTGAGAGGCTTTAGGACAGTGGTTCCCAACCCATGCTCTCAGGACCCACTAACAGGTCAGAATTTAAAGATTTCCTTTTACTATCATAATCAAACTCAGTTAACCTCTAATTAATTCACCTGTGTTCTAGCAAGGAAATCTTTTAATCCTAGCCTTTTCGTGGGCCCTGAGGACATGGGTTGGGTACCACTGTACCAGTGCAGTGAGACAAGGCTGGGAGGTCAGTATACGTGGTTCTATGGCTACTGTGGGACAAGGTTGGGGATCAGTATTTGTGGATCTGTGGCTACCATGGTACACGGCTGGGGGTAGGGGGTTAGTATGTGTGTTTCTATGGCTATGTGTGCAGTGTGAGAAGGCTGGGGATCAGAATGTGTGGTTTTATGGGCATTGCAGCAGAAAGCGAAAATGCAATTTTTCTTACTTTTCTCTTTTTGGTAAGAAAGTTTTCACCCATCCCTGCTCATGATAAGTGTTACTATGGGCCCTATTTTCAAAAGGATATTGGAGTAATTATGGGGCAAGCAAACTACCTCATATGTGATAAATAATCATTCCTATTTAAAATGAATTGGAGACCTATCTAGTAGTGTTGAGCGAGCATGCTCGGCCGAAGCTCGGTTCGGCTCGAGCATCGCTCTGCTCGGCACATGGCGGTACTCGTACGAGTACCGCATGTGCTCGCCCGCCATGTTCGGGTCTCCTCCCCGCACGTTTCGCGGCTGCTACGCAGCCAAAAAACGTGCAGGGAGGCTCTGACATCAGTGTAATGCCAGCAGCCATGTTGGCTGCTGGCATTACACTGATTGGCTGGCCAGAACCCGTGGTCGGGTGCTGTATAGCACCTGACCAGCGAGTTCGGCTCAGTCTTAGCCAGGGAGAGATGAGGATAGGAAGGGAAAGTCAGTGTAGGGAGAAGAAAAGCAATTCTGAAAAAAAAAAAGACCCAAAAGTCCTTTTTAGGACTACTGTGTGTGGGGGCAGCAGTTTATTTTGTGTGGGGGGGCAGAGAAAAAAAAAAAAAATCTTCATATATTCTGTTCACTGTGCCTAGCCGCAGATTAGCAGCACATTCTGTTTAGTGTGCAAAGTTGCAGATTAGAGCACATTCTGTTCAGTGTGCAAAGTTGCAGATTAGCAGCACATTCTTTTTAGTGTGCAAAGTTGCAGATTAGAGCACATTCTGTTTAGTGTGCAAAGTTGCAGATTAGCAGCACATTCTGTTTACTGTGCAAAGTTTCAGAATAGGAAAACATTCTGTTAAGTGTTCAAACTGTAAAATATCAAAGTCACATATTCCATTCACGGTGCGTAGCCGCAGTTAAGAAGCAAATTCTGTGTACTGTGCAAAGTTTCAGAATAGGAAAACATTCTGTTAAGTGTTCAAACTGTAAAATATCAAAGTCACATATTCCATTCACTGTTCGTAGCCGCAGTTAAGAAGCAAATTCTGTGTACTGTGCAAAGTTTCAGAATAGGAAAACATTCTGTTAAGTGTTCAAACTGTAAAATATCAAAGTCACGTATTCCATTCACTGTGCGTAGCCGCAGTTAAGAAGCAAATTCTGTTTACTGTGCACAGTTTCAGAATAGGAAAACATTCTGTTAAATGTTCAAACTGTAAAATATCAAAGTCACATATTCCATTCACTGTGCGTAGCCGCAGTTAAGAAGCACATTCTGTTTACTGTGCAAAGTTGCAGATTTGCAGCACATATTCCGTGTAATATGAAGAAGGCGGGTAAAAAGGGACGGGGAAGTGGACGTGATCCTGATAGTTCAGGGCGCGGGTCAGGACGCGTAGAAACTGCGCCTGGTGCCAGAGCACAAGACAGAAAGACATCCACCATACCTAGCTTCATGTCTCATTTTACAGGGCGTCGCAGGACATCACTCTCGAGGTCCGACCACTGCGAACAGGTGGTCGGTTGGATGTCAGCTGATACTGCTTCCAGTCGGTTAAGCACCACCCTGTCTTCCACCAAGTCCACTCTCAGTAGCCAAGAGTCTGGTCAACATAATCCTCACTCTGATCATCCTTCCTCCCACCATAGAGGATCTGGTCAAAGAAGTGATCCCACACTGGGATATAGTGAGGAGCTCGTCTCATCACCAATCCTTAATTTGAACCTCTCTCCAAGCACGCTTGCAGAGGAACATGACATATTGTGCCCTGATTCACAACCTCTAGAGGGTACCCAATCACAAGAAGATGACAGAGGTGAACGGCATTTAAGGTCAAAGGAAGTGGATGATGATGATGATGAGACACAGTTGCCATTAAATCAACCACTATTACTGTCTCAAGACCTTGATGAGGAGGATGATATACAGTTGTCAATGACTGAGTATGTGGTGGGATCAAGACATGAGGAGGATGATCAGAGTGAGGAAGTGGAGGAGGACTTGGTGGACGATGAGGTGACTGACCCCACCTGGGAAGGTGTAGAGCCGAGCGATGACAGCAGTCCTGAGGGTGAGCCATCTGCAGCACCGCAACAGGCTGGAAGAGGCAGTGGTGTGGATACAGAAAGAAGGCGGACCGCACCAAACCGGCCCGCAAATGTTCCACGGAGCACCCCCTTGCGTAAATCTCCCTTGCCAAGGGGTAGGTGTTCCGCGGTATGGCGTTTTTTTAAGGAAAGTGCGGACGACAAAAGAATTGTAGTTTGCAACCTGTGCCACACCAGAATGAGCCGAGGCATGAACACTAGAAACCTCACCACCACCAGCATGATCCGACACATGGCATCCAAGCACCGCAATAAGTGGGAGGAACGCCTGGATCGCCCATCTGTGTCTGCAGGCCACACCACTGCCTCCTCTTCCCCTGTTTTCGGTGCCGGCCAATCGCCTGTCGAAGGCGCAGGCCCGCATACCTCCCGCCCTGCACCTGTACCATCTGAAGCACCATCAGCGACCACATCCACTTCCCTGTCCCAGCGCAGCGTCCAAATGTCGTTACCCCAGGCATTTGAGCGCAAGCGAAAATACCCAGCCACCCACCCACAGGCCATAGCACTAACCTCACACCTTTCCAAATTACTGGCCATCGAAATGCTGCCATTTAGGCTTGTGGAGACTGAGTCCTTCCGCAGCCTGATGGCAGCAGCTGTCCTTCGGTACGCAGTCCCCAGCCGCCACTACTTTTCCCGGTGTGCCGTCCCCGCCTTACACCACCATGTGTCCCGTAACATCACCCGTGCCCTGACCAACGCAGTTACTGGGAAGGTCCACTTAACGACTGACACATGGACAAGTGCTTGTGGCCAGGGACGCTACATTTCCCTGACGGCACACTGGGTGAATGTCGTGGAGGCTGGGAGCGACTCGGACCCTGGGATGGCACAGGTGCTACCCACGCCGAGGATTGCGGGCCCTACCTCCATCAGGGTTTCCGCCAGCACCTACGCTATTGGCTCCTCCTCCTCCGTTTCCACCTCCGAATTCTCTGCGCGCAGCGCCACTCACCCATCAGCCGGTAGCTGGAAGCAGTGTAGCACTGCAGTGGGGAAGCGTCAACAGGCCGTGCTGAAGCTGATCTGCCTTGGGGACAAACAGCACACGGCCTCAGAACTGTTGCAGGGGATTAGTCACCAGACCGAGCAGTGGCTCTCGCCACTCAACCTGCAACCAGGCATGGTTGTGTGTGATAATGGGCGTAACTTGGTGGCGGCTTTGGAGCTCGGCAAGCTCACACACGTACCATGCCTAGCGCATGTATTTAATTTACTGGTTCAGCGATTTCTAAAAACCTACCCCAATTTGCATGATCTCTTGACCAAGGTGCGCCGCGTGTGTGCACATTTCCGTAAGTCATCTACAGCTTCAGCCGGCCTGTTGAAGCTGCAGCAGCGCTTACAATTGCCAGCTCACCGGCTGCTGTGTGACGTGAGCATGCGCTGGAACTCCACCTTCCACATGTTGGCCCGGCTTTGTGAGCAGCAGAGGGCAGTAGTGGAGTACCAGCTGTTACACGGTCGTCGCCTCTCCGTTCAACTTCCTCTAATCAGAAGTGAGGAGTGGGAATGGATGTCAGACCTCTGTGAGGTTTTACGCAATTTTGAGGAATCGACACAGATGGTGAGCGGCGATAACGCTATTATCAGTGTAACCATCCCACTTCTGTGTCTACTGAAACGCTCGCTGCTCACAATTAAAACCGACGCTTTGCATGTGGAAGAGGTGGAAATGGGGGAGGAAGAGCTTACACAAGGTGATAGCCAGAGCACCCTCACTTCGTCTTCTCAGCGACAATTGGAGGAGGCGGAGGAGGAGGAGGAGGAGGAAGACACGGTTGCCTCCGCTACAGAGGGTAGCCATGGAACTTTAGTTCCATCTCTTCAGCGTGGGTGGGCAGAAGAGGAGGAAGAGGATGAGGAGATTGAGAGTCATCCTCCTGGTGAGGACAGCGAAATCTTGCCTGTTGGTACTCTGGCACACATGGCTGACTTTATGTTAGGCTGCCTTTCCCGTGACCCACGCGTTATACGCATTTTAGACAACACGGATTACTGGGTGTTCACCCTTCTGGACCCCCGCTACAAAGAGAATTTCTCATCTCTCATTCCTCCGGTGGAGAGGACAAGCAAAATGGTGCAATACCAGAAGGTTCTTGTTGAAAAATTGCTCCAAAATTTTCCATCTGACAACGCTGGCGGCAGAGTACGTGCTACCTTGGCCAACAGAGAAGGGGAGAAAAGGGGAGCACACAGCAGTTCCGACAAAGGCAGGGCAACACTCTCCAAGGCGTGGGACACCTTCATGACACCTCGCCAGCACCCTCACCCAGATGCGCAGCCTAGTGTCACAAGGAGGGAAAAGTTTTGGAAGATGGTGAAGGAGTACGTAGCAGACCGTGTCAGCGTCCTCAATGATCCCTCTGTGCCTTACAACTACTGGGTGTCCAAGCTGGACACGTGGTATGAACTGGCACTCTACGCCTTGGAGGTGCTGGCCTGCCCTGCCGCCAGCGTTCTGTCTGAGCGGGTATTTAGTGCTGCTGGTGGCATCATAACAGATAAGCGTATCCGCCTTTCCACCGAAAATGCTGATAGGTTGACACTTATAAAAATGAACAAGGCCTGGATTTCCCCTGACTTCTCCACTCCACTGAAGGAAAGCCCCAGGGGAACATAAAGTCACTTTATATATGTTATTTACAATGATGGGAATACTCTGTATTCCCATTCACCCCTTCCACCCAAAAAATGGGTATATGGTTGACTCTCTTCCATATACCCTGGGATATAATTTTTATATAGGGCCAGCTCACCAGCGGGCCCAGTGATATAATTTTTATATAGGGCCAGCTCACCAGCGGGCCCTGTGATATAATTTTTATCTAGGGCCAGCTCACCAGCGGGCGCAGTTTGACAATTTTTGTATAGGTCAGCTCACCAGCGGGCCTTCTCATATAATGTTTTATTGGGTCAGCTCTAGTGATGAGCGAGCACCCCAATGCTCGGGTGTTCGGGTGCTCTGACCGAGCACCCCCTGAGGCTCGAGTGCTCGGCCGAGCACCCGAGCCCCATTGAAGTCAATGGGAGGACTCGAGCATTACACCAGGCACCCCCTGCTCTGATGAGGGGAGGGTGCCTGGTCCATAGGAAAAGGGCAGAAAAGGATGGAAACACCACAGAAATGGTTCAGGGACAGCATAGGGAGGATGTCTGGATGCATCTTGGACTCCAACATCGCTGCTGGGAACGATCTTTCGCCCGTAGTACGCCATTTTTACAGACTGACCATAAAACACACAAAAAGGAAAATAAAAACGACTTTAGGCGAAAAATTGTTACCAAACAATATTTGCTGTATATTTACTTGTATATCATCTGCAAATTCTCCCAAAAATTTCCTTGGTTTTCGGAAGTGAGGCCATGATTAAGAGGGAAACGTGCGCAGAGGCAAATTCTCCCAAAAATTTCCTTGATTTTCAGAACTGAGGCCATGATTAAGAGGGAAACGTGCACAGAGGCAAATTCTCCCAAAAATTTCCTTGATTTTATTGAACTGAGGCCATGATTAAGAGGGAAACGTGCGCTGAGCCGACCATCTAAAACATTATGGGTGAGGGTCTGCTGCAGAGCTGACCATCCTAAACATTATATGCGAAGGCCCGCTAGTGAGCTGACGCTATAAAACATTATATGAGAGGGCCCGCTAGAGAGCTGACCCAATAAAACATTATATGAGAAGGCCCGCTGGTGAGCTGACCTATATAAAAATTGTCAAACAGGGCCCGCTGGTGAGCTGGCCCTATATAAAAATTATATCACAGGGCCCGCTGGTGAGCTGGCCCTATATAAAAATTATAGCACAGGGCATATGGAAGAGGAGGAGGAGGATGAGAAGATTAAGAGTCAACCATATACCCGTTTTTTGGGTGGAAGGGGTGAATGGGAATACAGAGTATTCACATCATTGTAAATAACATATATAAAGTGAGTTTATGTTCCCCCGCGGCTTTCCTCCAGTGGAGTGGAGAAGTCAGGGGAAATCCAGGCCTTGTTCATTTTTATAAGTGTCAACCTATCAGCATTGTCGGTGGAAAGGCGGATACGCTTATCTGTTATGATGCCACCAGCAGCACTAAATACCCGCTCAGACAGAACGCTGGCGGCAGGGCAGGCCAGCACCTCCAAGGCGTAGAGTGCCAGTTCATACCACGTGTCCAGCTTGGACACCCAGTAGTTGTAAGGCACAGAGGGATCATTGAGGACGCTGACACGGTCTGCTACGTACTCCTTCACCATCTTCCAAAACTTTTCCCTCCTTGTGACACTAGGCTGCGCATCAGGGTGAGGGTGCTGGCGGGGTGTCATGAAGGTGTCCCACGCCTTGGAGAGTGTTGCCCTGCCTTTCTCGGAACTGCTGTGTGCTCCCCTTTTCTCCCCTTCTCGGTTGGCCAAGGTAGCACGTACTCTGCCGCCAGCGTTGTCAGATGGAAAATTTTGGAGCAATTTTTCAACAAGAACCTTCTGGTATTGCACCATTTTGCTTGTCCTCTCCACCGGAGGAATGAGAGATGAGAAATTCTCTTTGTAGCGGGGGTCCAGAAGGGTGAACACCCAGTAATCCGTGTTGTCTAAAATGCGTGTAACGCGTGGGTCACGGGAAAGGCAGCCTAACATAAAGTCAGCCATGTGTGCCAGAGTACCAACAGGCAAGATTTCGCTGTCCTCACCAGGAGGATGACTCTCAATCTCCTCATCCTCTTCCTCCTCTTCTGCCCACCCACGCTGAAGAGATGGAACTAAAGTTCCATGGCTACCCTCTGTAGCGGAGACAACCGTGTCTTCCTCCTCCTCCTCCTCCTCCTCCTCCTCCTCCGCCTCCTCCAATTGTCGCTGAGAAGACGAAGTGAGGGTGCTCTGGCTATCACCTTGTGTAAGCTCTTCCTCCCCCATTTCCACCTCTTCCACATGCAAAGCGTCGGTTTTAATTGTGAGCAGCGAGCGTTTCAGTAGACACAGAAGTGGGATGGTTACACTGATAATAGCGTTATCGCCGCTCACCATCTGTGTCGATTCCTCAAAATTGCGTAAAACCTCACAGAGGTCTGACATCCATTCCCACTCCTCACTTCTGATTACAGGAAGTTGAACGGAGAGGCGACGACCGTGTAACAGCTGGTACTCCACTACTGCCCTCTGCTGCTCACAAAGCCGGGCCAACATGTGGAAGGTGGAGTTCCAGCGCGTGCTCACGTCACACAGCAGCCGGTGAGCTGGCAATTGTAAGCGCTGCTGCAGCTTCAACAGGCCGGCTGAAGCTGTTGATGACTTACGGAAATGTGCACACACGCGGCGCACCTTGGTCAAGAGATCATGCACATTGGGGTAGGTTTTTAGAAATCGCTGCACCACTAAATTAAATACATGCGCTAGGCATGGTACGTGTGTGAGCTTGCCGAGCTCCAAAGCCGCCACCAAGTTACGCCCATTATCACACACAACCATGCCTGGTTGCAGGTTGAGTGGCGAGAGCCACTGCTCGGTCTGGTGACTAATCCCCTGCAACAGCTCTGAGGCCGTGTGCTGTTTGTCCCCAAGGCAGATCAGCTTCAGCACGGCCTGTTGACGCTTCCCCACTGCAGTGCTACACTGCTTCCAGCTACTGGCTGATGGGGGAGTGGCGGTGTGTGTAGAGAATTCGGAGGTGGAAACGGAGGAGGAGGAGCCAATAACGTAGGTGCTGGTGGAAACCCTGATGGAGGTAGGGCCCGCAATCCTCGGCGTGGGTAGCACCCGTGCCATCCCAGGGTCCGAGTCGCTCCCAGCCTCCACGACGTTCACCCAGTGTGCCGTCAGGGAAATGTAGCGTCCCTGGCCACAAGCACTTGTCCATGTGTCAGTCGTTAAGTGGACCTTCCCAGTAACTGCGTTGGTCAGGGCACGGGTGATGTTACGGGACACATGGTGGTGTAATGCGGGGATGGCACACCGGGAAAAGTAGTGGCGGCTGGGGACCGCGTACCGAGGGACAGCTGCTGCCATCAGGCTGCGGAAGGACTCAGTGTCCACAAGCCTAAATGGCAGCATTTCGATGGCCAGTAATTTTGAAAGGTGTGAGGTTAGTGCTATGGCCTGTGGGTGGGTGGCTGGGTACTTTCTCTTGCGCTCAAATGCCTGGGGTAACGACATTTGGATGCTGTGCTGGGACAGGGAAGTGGATGTGGTCGCTGATGGTGCTTCAGATGCTACAGGTGCAGGGCGGGAGGTATGCGGGCCTGCGCCTTCAACAGGCGATTGGCCGGCACCGAAAACAGGGGAAGAGGAGGCAGTGGTGTGGCCTGCAGACACAGATGGGCGATCCAGGCGTTCCTCCCACTTACTACGGTGCTTGGATGCCATGTGTCGGATCATGCTGGTGGTGGTGAGGTTTCTAGTGTTCATGCCTCGGCTCATTCTGGTGTGGCACAGGTTGCAAACTACAATTCTTTTGTCGTCCGCACTTTCCTTAAAAAAACGCCATACCGCGGAACACCTACCCCTTGGCAAGGTAGATTTACGCAAGGGGGTGCTCCGTGGAACATTTGCGGGCCGGTTTGGTGCGGTCCGCCTTCTTTCTGTAGCCACACCACTGCCTCTTCCAGCCTGTTGCGGTGCTGCAGATGGCTCACCCTCAGGACTGCTGTCATCGCTCGGCTCTACACCTTCCCAGGTGGGGTCAGTCACCTCATCGTCCACCAAGTCCTCCTCCACTTCCTCACTCTGATCATCCTCCTCAAGTCTTGATCCCACCACATACTCAGTCATTGACAACTGTATAACATTCTCCTCAACAAGGTCTTGAGACGGAAATAGTGGTTGATTTAATGGCAACTGTGTATCATCATCATCATCCACTACTTCCTTTGACCTTAAATGCCGTTCACATCTGTCATCTTCTTGAGATTGGGTAGCCTCTAGAGGTTGTGAATCAGGGCACAAGATGTCATGTTCCTCTGCAAGCGTGCTTGGAGAGAGGGTCAAATGAAGGATTGGTGATGAGACAAGCTCCTCACTATATCCCAGTGTGGGATCACTTCTTTGACCAGACCGTGTATGGTGGGAGGAAGGATGATCAGAGTGAGGATTATGTTGACCAGACTCTTGGCTACTGAGAGTGGACTTGGTGGAAGACAGGGTGGTGCTTAACCGACTGGAAGCAGTATCAGCTGTCATCCAACCGACCACCTGTTCGCAGTGGTCGGACCTCGAGAGTGATGTCCTGCGACGCCCTGTAAAATTACACATGAAGCTAGGTATGGTGGATGTCTTTCTTTCTTGTGCTCTGGCACCAGGCACAGTTTCTCCGCGTCCTGACCCGCGCCCTGAACTTTCAGGATCACGTCCACTTCCCCGTCCCTTTTTACCCGCCTTCTTCATCTTACACAGAATATGTGACTTTAATATTTGAGTTTGAAAACTTAACAGTATTTCTTATTATTCTGCAACTCTGCAGAGTACACAGAATAGGCTGCTAAACTGCGGTGAAACACACTGAATGGAATATGTGACTTTAATATTTGAGTTTGAAAACTTAACAGTATTTCTTATTATTCTGCAACTCTGCAGAGTACACAGAATAGGCTGCTAAACTGCGGTGAAACACACTGAATGGAATATGTGAGTTTAATATTTGAGTTTGAAAACTTAACAGTATTTCTTATTATTCTGCAACTGTACAGAGTACACAGAATAGGCTGTTAAACGGCGGTGAAACACACTGAATGGAATATGTGACTTTAATATTTGAGTTTGAAAACTTAACAGTATTTCTTATTATTCTGCAACTGTACAGAGTACACAGAATAGGCTGTTAAACGGCGGTGAAACACACTGAATGGAATATGTGACTTTAATATTTGAGTTTGAAAACTTAACAGTATTTCTTATTATTCTGCAACTGTACAGAGTACACAGAATAGGCTGTTGAACGGCGGTGAAACACACTGAATGGAATATGTGACTTTAATATTTGAGTTTGAAAACTTAACAGTATTTCTTATTATTCTGCAACTGTACAGAGTACACAGAATAGGCTGTTAAACTGCGGTGACACACACTGAATGGAATATGTGACTTTAATATTTGAGTTTGAAAACTTAACAGTATTTCTTATTATTCTGCAACTCTGCAGAGTACACAGAAAAGGCTGCTAAACTGCGGTGAAACACACTGAATGGAATATGTGACTTTAATATTTGAGTTTGAAAACTTAACAGTATTTCTTATTATTCTGCAACTCTGCACAGTACACAGAATAGGCTGCTAAACGGCGGTGAAACACACTGAATGGAATATGTGACTTTGATATTTGAGTTTGAAAACTTAACAGTATTTCTTATTATTCTGCAACTGTACAGAGTACACAGAATAGGCTGTTAAACGGCGGTGAAACACACTGAATGGAATATGTGACTTTAATATTTGAGTTTGAAAACTTAACAGTATTTCTTATTATTCTGCAACTGTACAGAGTACACAGAATAGGCTGTTAAACGGCGGTGAAACACACTGAATGGAATATGTGACTTTAATATTTGAGTTTGAAAACTTAACAGTATTTCTTATTATTCTGCAACTGTACAGAGTACACAGAATAGGCTGTTAAACGGCGGTGAAACACACTGAATGGAATATGTGACTTTAATATTTGAGTTTGAAAACTTAACAGTATTTCTTATTATTCTGCAACTGTACAGAGTACACAGAATAGGCTGTTAAACGGCGGTGAAACACACTGAATGGAATATGTGACTTTAATATTTGAGTTTGAAAACTTAACAGTATTTCTTATTATTCTGCAACTGTACAGAGTACACAGAATAGGCTGTTAAACGGCGGTGAAACACACTGAATGGAATATGTGACTTTAATATTTGAGTTTGAAAACTTAACAGTATTTCTTATTATTCTGCAACTGTACAGAGTACACAGAATAGGCTGTTAAACGGCGGTGAAACACACTGAATGGAATATGTGACTTTAATATTTGAGTTTGAAAACTTAACAGTATTTCTTATTATTCTGCAACTGTACAGAGTACACAGAATAGGCTGTTAAACTGCGGTGACACACACTGAATGGAATATGTGACTTTAATATTTGAGTTTGAAAACTTAACAGTATTTCTTATTATTCTGCAACTCTGCAGAGTACACAGAAAAGGCTGCTAAACTGCGGTGAAACACACTGAATGAAATATGTGACTTTAATATTTGAGTTTGAAAACTTAACAGTATTTCTTATTATTCTGCAACTCTGCACAGTACACAGAATAGGCTGCTAAACGGCGGTGAAACACACTGAATGGAATATGTGACTTTGATATTTTAGTTTGAAGACTTAACAGTATTTCTTCCTATTCTGCAACTCTGCACAGTACACAGAATAGGCTGCTAAACTGCGGCGAAGCACACTGAATGGAATATGTGACTTTGATATTTTAGTTTGAAGACTTAACAGTATTTCTTCCTATTCTGCAACTCTGCACAGTACACAGAATGTGCTGCTAAACTGCGGCGAAGCACACTGAATGGAATATGTGACTTTGATATTTTAGTTTGAAGACTTAACAGTATTTCTTCCTATTCTGCAACTCTGCACAGTACACAGAATGTGCTGCTAAACTGCGGCGAAGCACACTGAATGGAATATGTGACTTTGATATTTTAGTTTGAAGACTTAACAGTATTTCTTCCTATTCTGCAACTCTGCACAGTACACAGAATGTGCTGCTAAACTGCGGCGAAGCACACTGAATGGAATATGTGACTTTGATATTTTAGTTTGAAGACTTAACAGTATTTCTTCCTATTCTGCAACTCTGCACAGTACTCAGAATGTGCTGCTAAACTGCGGCGACGCACACTGAATGGAATACGTGACTTTGATATTTTAGTTTGAAGACTTAACAGAATGTGCTCTAATCTGCAACTTTGCACACTAAACAGAATGTGCTCTAATCTGCAACTTTGCACACTAAACAGAATGTGCTCTAATCTGCAACTTTGCACACTAAACAGAATGTGCTCTAATCTGCAACTGTGCACACTAAACAGAATGTGCTCTAATCTGCAACTTTTCACACTAAACAGAATATTTTTTTTTTTTTTTTTTTTGTTTTTTTCCCCCCACACAAAATAACCTGCTGCCCCCACACACAGTAGTCCTAAAAAGGACTTTTGGTTCTTTTTTGTCACAATTTTTTTTTTTCCTCCCTACACTGCCTTTCCCTTCCTATCCTCAGCTCTCCCTGGCTCAGACTGAGCCGAACTCGATGGTCAGGTGCTATACAGCACCTGACCACGGGTTCTGGCCAGCCAATCAGTGTAATGCCAGCAGCCAACATGGCTGCTGGCATTACACCGATGTCAGAGCCTCCCTGCACGTTTATTGGCTGCGCAGCAGCCGCAAAACGTGCGGGGAGGAGACCCGAACATGGCGGGCGAGCACATGCGGTACTCGTACGAGTACCGCCATGTGCCGAGCAGAGCGATGCTCGAGCCGATCCGAGCATCGGCCGAGCATGCTCGCTCAACACTAGTCAGCTCTCTAGCGGGCCCTCTCATATAATGTTTTATAGCGTCAGCTCACTAGCGGGCCTTCGCATATAATGTTTAGGATGGTCAGCTCCGCAGCAGACCCTCACCCATAATGTTTTGGATGGTCGGCTCAGCGCACGTTTCCCTCTTAATCATGGCCCCAGTTCAGAAAAATCGAGGAAATTTATGGGAGAATTTGCCTTTGCGCACGTTTCCCTCTTAATCATGGCCTCAGTTCAGAAAAATCAAGGAAATTTTTGGGAGAATTTGCCTCTGCGCACGTTTCCCTCTTAATCATGGCCTCAGTTCAGAAAAATCGAGGACATTTTTGGGAGAATTTGCCTTTGCGCACGTTTCCCTCTTAATCATGGCCTCAGTTCAGAAAAATCAAGGAAATTTTTGGGAGAATTTGCCTCTGCGCACGTTTCCCTCTTAATCATGGCCTCAGTTCAGAAAAATCAAGGAAATTTTTGGGAGAATTTGCAGATGATATACAAGTAAATATACAGCAAATACTGTTTGGTAAGAATTTTTCGCCTAAAGTCGTTTTTATCTGCCTTTTTGTGTGTTTTACGGTCAGTCTGTAAAAATGGCGTACTACGGGCGAAAGATCGTTCCCAGCAGCGACGTTGGAGTCCAAGATGCATCCAGACATCCTCCCTATGCTGTCCCTGAACCATTTCTGTGGTGTTTCCATCATTTTCTGCCCTTTTCCTATGGACCAGGCACCCTCCCCTCATCAGAGCAGGGGGTGCCTGGTGTAGTGCTCGAGTCCTCCCATTGACTTCAATGGGGCTCGGGTGCTCGGCCGAGCACTCGAGCCTCCGGGGGCGCTCGGTCAGAGCACCCGAACACCCGAGCATTGGGGTGCTCGCTCATCACTACTATCTAGCATTAAATATGTTAAAAGTCACTTTCAAATCAATGGACATTTTTTCAATTACAGCTTTTTTGCCCCAGAATAACTCCAGTTTTCTTTTGAACATTGATCCCCTACAGTGTAAAACAGGTTTTGATCTCACTGGATGATTTATAAATCAGTTGCGTGCCAAATGTATTGCAAAACATTTTGATACTCTGTTGTTTAAGGAACATAAGGGTTAAGTACATGTTACCAGCTTTAACATGGCATTTGAACTTTAGCTAATGAGATGCACAATCCATTCTAAAGCACTTTATTTTGCTGAGACACTTGAGTTCAGTGGATATTTTAATGCTGACACAGAAGTGATGGCAATTCTATTATGCCTGGGGACATTCTGTCCATATATAATGTAACACAATAGTAATAATCAAGGGATTATGACAGCACTCGCCATGTCTACACAGTGATATATAACCAGTAAGGTGACCAAGAAAATGTGCCTGGTGCTGTGAGGGCCTGGGCATTTAAATGCTTAAATATCTCTAGGTTATAAAAATGGATTCCTAGCCACAAAACAATTCTTGCTAGCTGTTTTATTGTTAATGAAAAGGGACATTAGCAGTGTATGATGGAAAGAATCTCTTTTGTGCCAGGAGATGGATAACAATATTTTTGCTGGGTAGGAATGAGATTGAAAATTTAGCCAGAGAATAAGGAAGGACCACAATTCCCACTGGATGGATTACCTAAACAAGCCCCTGCTGACACAGATTTTATCATGGATTTATTACTTCTTTAATTTTATAGTTTATTTTACTTTTTTTCACTTACATTCATGGAGTGCAACTGTCGATTCATTACAAAGAAGTGATTTTGAAAAAGCTCCAAAAATCACCTAGTTTTATGTTATGCTTTTTTTTTATTTAAAACAATAGTTTTTTGGTTAATTAATTCATTTTAATTATGTGGGTATTTATGCAAATTAGTAAACACCAGCCAGATTCCCTTTCTCCAGTAACTAAAATAAGCATGAGGGGCAGGATTGCCAACCATCAGTAAATTTACTGATGTTGGTGTCAGTAAAAATATGTCCTCAAATTTTCAGCTCGAAATCCAAGAGGCTGCACTACTGTTAACTGAAGACTGTTCACATGTTTTCTCGGAGCTTCTGTTGAGTTCAGTGAGGAGCAGTGGTTCCAACTTGGACTACTTTCTTATTATAACTATTCTTCTGGTTATTATCCTATAATATAAAAGGGCAGAATGTTTGTCCAATGCAGTCATGCTCAGTAGAGACTGCCCGAATGCACGGAATACCAGGAGTTATGTGCCGGGAGCATTCTGTGCATTCGGACAGTCTCTACTGCACATGACTGCATCATGTGCGCCGCCAATGAGGCGGCAACAGTACGCAGAGCAGGACTCGCATATTTACCTCACCAGACCTTGGCTTGTGTAAACTGGCTTTTACACTAGTTATTTATTGAGCACAAACTGACTCTTCAGAGCTATACAAAAGTTTAACAAGACAACAAAGTACTGTATAATTGGGGTACAGTGGATACAAGGATAGAATGAAAATTTCCCTGGCCCTAACCCACAAATAGCAATGCAATGTAAACCACTATATATTCAAAATGTAAAACAAAGCTTTGTCAGTAAAAACAAGGAGAATTGATTAAATACAAAAAGTTAAATAGCAGATAAAGGCCAGGGTGAATAGCCCTTATTCTACCTCCTGACACATTTTATTTATTGATTGCTTATTGATGAAGTGCTGTCAATGTGTGAAATGTGTCTTGAGGTAGAAGATGGACTTTTCGCCCTGATCCGAATTTGCTTTTTAACTTTTTCCTGTCTCCTCTTGATTTTTATATTTTGGATATATAGAAGTTTATGCTACTCTTTGTGGCTTAGGGGACTCTGCCATTTTCATTTTCCCTCAGTAAAAATATGACTGTTAACAGAAATATATCAGTAAAAAAAATTGGTTGTCCATCATTTTTCCCAGAATTAACAGCGAAAAACATTTTCAGAGGTTGGTAACACCGATGAGGCATAAGGAGGTAGGGAGAAAATGCAGGTAAGAGAGGGAGGCAAAGCAGTGTAGAATACTAGATAGTATAATGTCATCTGCGCTAGCCAGTACAGAAGGGTAAACTGATTCGTAATACCAAGATAACATTTTTGATCTGTCTGAAAAATTGTGTATGGACAGTAAGGGTAGAGGACAAGAAGGAAACAGGAAGTGCATTAGAGGGAGGGATGGGTCCAGGAGCACAGAAAAGCAATGGAGATAGAGTAGTCAGGAGTGCTAGAGAGAATGGGAGAGAGTGGCTGGACTATGGGAAAATAGGAGAGCCAGAGAGAGGGAGAGAGATTGCGAGGGAGCTATACAGAACTCAGGAAAAAAGAGAGATAAAGAACATAAATAAGAGAGACAAATGCAGGAGGACAGGGAGATTCAAACTAGGGGAGAGTGAGGGAGAAGGTAATATTCATCCAGCAGGCATGCCTTCCTACTAACCAATTGAAGGTGCTCTCCTACCTTGTTCAGATGTGTTACCTGGGCAGTTATCTGGTTTAATAACATCGGAAAGTAAGAGAACCTGCTTTTTATTATTTTCTGGGCATTACATGATCTGTTTTAATGCAATCTGATTGGTTGAAATAACAAACAAAATGCATCAGTTTCACAACACTTCTTTAAAATTCTAGGACTTAAATTCTCCATGTAAACCAATGGGAAGTTTGTGGATTTTTTGTTTCCCTCTGTGGTGTAGTTGGTATTCTCCAGAATTGCTCATCTTTTGCTTTGTGCATGAAGTCTATTGGCTCTCACTGGGTCATAAAGTTGGTGGGTCCATGACCCTTGTAGTCTAACCTTTTCTGTAGCCTGTGAGTCATATTAGCTTAAGACTTCAGGAAATGACACATTAATTACTTGATTAGTGAGGATAAGAAGACTATGGCTGACACCCTAAATATATTATTTGCTTTTGTATACACAAAGAAGCAACAATGGCAGGCTATGGGCAAATAGACAAAACCACAGAATTTACTCCATCATGTACATGGCTTACTGAGGACAATGTCCAGAAGAGACTGGGAAAGGTTATGGTGAATAAAGCACCTGGGTTTGATGGTATACACCCATGGATAGTTATGGAACAGTGTTGGCCCATGTACACAGGCTTATTTAAAGCCCGTGTACACGGGCCAACACTGGGACGCTGCAGTTATGCGCATTACTGACTGCTGGAATGTGCTGTAGCTGATACGGAGCGGGGAACTCCAAATTCAGACCGTGGTTCTCTCTGTGCACATTCCTGGGACAGCTTAGTCCCAGAAAGGCGCACAGAGAGGACTCTGGTCTGAATTCGGAGGGCCCTGCTCCATATCAGCCGTGGCGCGGACAGTCTCTACTGCACATAACTGTAGCGCGGTGCTGCCATCTCTACTGTGCATGATGGCTTCTGACAAACATCGTTAGCGAATTATTATATAGGATATTTATTGATTCATTTTCATCAGGCATGGTGCACTATGATTGGAGAAAAGCTGATATAGTACCATTGTTCAAAAGGATGAAATATCCAAACCACAGTGGGTAAGAAGGGTTTCTGACAGTATTCAGAACTATGTGAAGACAAACCATATTATTAGTAGGAGTCAGCATGGTTTTATAAAGAATAGATCAGGCTAATTTACTTGCATTTTATGTAAGGGAAGTAGTAATTTGGACAAGGGAATTGCGGTTGATGTAGTATACTTGGATTTTATAAATACCTTTGATACAGTGCCTCACAAAAGGCTTCTGTTTGGGTGGTGATTATCTGTAGATGGATTGAGAACTGGTAGATGGCAGAGAGTTGTTTCAAATGGAATTTTTTTAAGTTGGTCTACAGTTGTAAGTGATGTGTCGAAGGTTTCAGTCCCAGGCCCAATGTGTTTTAATTTGTTTATTAATGATCTAGAAGTGGGATTTGAAAGTAGCATCTCAAACTTGGCTGATAATACACAGCTGTGTAAGGAAATACATACAGGGCTGGATGTTTTTTTTTCTCTGCAGAAGGATTTAGATAAACTCAGTGAATGGGCAGAAAAGTGGCAGATGACATTTAATGTAGATAATAGTAAGGTTATACCTTTGGACTGTGAACACAAACATGCTACATGCACACTAAATGGGAAACTACTTGGGGAATCCTCATTAGAGAAAGTTTTAGGAGTACTGATAGACGATAGGCTTCACAGCAGTGTGCAGAGTCACTCAACTGCTGCAAGAGCACATAGGGTACTAGCCTGCATAAAAAAAAGAATAGATGCATGGGATGCTAATATAATTATACATCTATATAAATCCTTGGGAAGGCCTCATCTAGAATATTGAGTACAGTTTTGGGCACTAGTTCTTAAAAAAGATGTTATTGAACTGAAAAAAGTGCAGAGACATGCAACAAAACTGATAAAGGGATTGTGAATCTGACTTCTAAAGAGAGACTGGCCAATGTGGGTTTGTTTACACCAGAGAAGAGACATCTAAAGAGGTAATATGATTACCATTTACAAATATATTCAAGGGCAATACAAAAAGCTATCTAATTCATGTTTTTTATGCAAAGAGCTGAACTAAGAACAAGAGACTAGAGGAAAGGTGCTTTTGACCAAAACAAAGACGGGGATTTTTTACAGTAAGTGTGGTAAAGCTATGGAATTCTTTGCCTTGGGATGTTACACTTGCAGATACTGTAACTGCTTTCAGAAATGTAATGGATACCTATCTAGCACAGAACAATAATGAGAATTATGACGGATGACTTCAGTGCAGATAGGTTGTTAATTCAGGGAAATATCTGACTGCTATTTGGAGTCAGGTATGAATTTTCTTACCCACTTGGGACTTAATTGGAAATGGCTTCGGTGGGGTTTTTTATGCCTTCCTGTGTATCAGCAGGAGTGATCTGGCATGAGCTTCACTTGATCGATGCATGTCTTTTCTCAGCTTCATGTTACTATGTTACTATGAATGTTAGCAATAAGTGCAATTACAGCATTCAATAGGTGGTCCTGTGAATATTGTATAATATAGCCAGTTTACTTACTAAAACACTCTACACAGAGAATGCAAAGTTTTTAACCAAATAAAGTCAATCCTTTACAGATTGCAAACAATATCTCAGGCACGTTGGTTGGTAATTCACTGACAAGTACAAGTGTTGCAATGTTAAATGACAAAACCACAAATAGCAGCAAACACAAACAATTGAAGGGAAAGAGGAATATGTGTATCCAAGCATACAAACATTGCATTCCTTTCCAAACTCCAATTTACTAGAGGTCTCTGCATTGAAGGTATCCTACAGCTATATAAAGCTTGCCAGTACTTTTGATTTGTATTTTTCCTCATCTAAACCTATGTGAAAGAAAAAAAAAAAGAAAACATCAGGAAGGATTCTGAAAGGTAGAAGAAAAAAAGATTTGTTTTCCAGTACAGTGTTACAAACAAAAAAAGAGTTATTCTGATGACAGGAATGAAAGTATAAGAAGAGAAAGGAATGGAGAGAGAAAAGCAAGGTGGAACTTGATGTCAAGTAAGAACGCACTAAAGCTGATACACAACGCATTGTGTAACCCTCTGGCACTAAACCGTTAAAAGAAATGGAGCAATTCTGAGGCAAACCATCTTTACCATAGGGGAGAAACAACAATTGTCATTTATACAAATAAGGATACAAACCTAGTATCAATGTAAGTAGTTGCTTAGGTAGCACCTGTCCCTTTTAAAGAGCGCAAACTAACCTAACTACTTTAAACATCTAATAAACCAAAACAGTCCCTTTCCTAGCTCCAGACCTCCCAACTTATATCTCTCCCCTTACCAGTAGGCAGAGCACCTCCGACCACACCTGGAAATGAGTGCAAAGTCTACAATATATCGTCCCCGAGCAGAATTGACCATAGGAACCTTATACAATGCCATGGACTACAGGTGTCTGTTTGGTCAAAAAATGGCCTAAGATGAGTAGGTAAGCCACGTGTCCCAGATCTGAGAGAATTTCTTGGGGTTCCCTGTATGTAGAAATAACATATTATAGTGTGAAACATTGTGATTAATTAGGAGACAAGGAGGTTTTTCCACCATCAGGGAAATATTTATGATTTTTCACTCTATTACCAATAATTCCTTCAGAAGCAGATGCCTGTGCTCAGATACATCTGTTTTGGAAAATTTGATAGTATGCATAGCTTGGGATCAAAGTGCACTGGATTATGTAGTCTCCATCACTTGTTTCCATACCTTCAACACCCCCAGACATGTCCACATCAGATGTAAAATGTATCCTCCCTCTCTTCGTATCTCCTGCAACTAGCACAAGTTGTCATCCCAATGTGTAATATTTTTATGTGTAAAACATTTGATTTTTTATGAGTTGTCTCCAATACTGCCCAGGGCCCTGCCTGGCTTCCTCCCACTCCCAGTCCCTCCAACTTGCCACCCCCCACACCCTTAGAACAAAGAATCCTCAATTGGTTGATGTCCTTTTTCCAGCCATGTATAAATGAGCGAGACTGGTTTAAAAGGATATTTTCAGAGTTGAGTGTGAGCAGCTGGAATACAGAGATCCTATGTTTCTTCAACCCCTTTATGAGCATAATGCATGTCTGACGTGTAAATATGAATAGAAAAATCTGTTTGGGATACCATATTCCTTGTGCAGTTCTTCAAACGTTTTGAGCTTATTGTCTTGATGCAGTTGCCCTAGTGTGGTAATTCTATATGTAGACTAACCAGGACCAAAGTCCAATCCCCTCAAATGTTCCTTCCCAGCTTCCCCAGATGAGAGTATCAGGATCAAGTCCTCTAAACCCTGAGATGTTTTTAATAGTGGACCAAATTTTACAGACAACTCTAGTAGCCGGAGATGGGTCTACCCTGACTCCAGGACCCAAAAGGGTTAAGAGTTGTAGTACATATCCACTGCAGAGGAATGTCTCATCTATCCTTGGGAATGTATCGGAGGAGTTGGGAAACATATATGCCATGCATACTTCCTCTGGGCAACCTACAATCCCCATTATTTTTAAAAAAAGTGTTTTTGTTCCCTATATTACAATTACTTTACTTCAGAATTCATCTTGTATATCACCCTGAAGGTGACGTACTAAGAAGAAGTGTGCCAATTCTGAATCAAACCATCGGACCCACAGAGTCATGGGACATGGGCAGACTATATGGTCCAAATGGTTCTTATGTGCAGTCAAATTCTATGTTTCTATGAATAGGGCATCTGAGCTCCATGGCATTCATGACATTCAGAACCAGTGCTATTTATTGATCTTATTTCATTCACTGCAAATACTTATTTTTGTAATCTTTTGGGCACAAAGCCCATATTGCAAAAAAGGAACAAGTTCAGACCATGAAAAGTACAGATCTATAGGTTTGATTTCCATTGTGAGAAAAGGGATTATCTTTTGAACATTATATTTTTATTGGGTGCCAACATGGCTTTGTGAAGGTAAGGCCAAGCTGAACTAATTTACTTGCTCTTTTTTTTTTTTTTTTTTTTTAAGAAAAGACAAGGCTATTTCTGTGGATGTTTTATACTCTTGCACAAATTTTTTATACTGTGTCAAACTGAATTCTACCTCATAAATCAAGTTACACTGGTTTATGGGTAGCAATCAGTACTTTGATAGAAAACTGGTTGAAGGATAGATTGCTGGGAGTAGTTATAACTTAAACTTTCGCTAGCTGGTCCAAAGTTGACAGAAACCAAAGATCTAACTAGAGAGAGAGACAAACAAGAGGCAGTTTAAGTAGAAATTCCAAACATTAACAGACAATGGACCAAAATGTGACAGTGAGCCTTCCTAACTCTTTAACACCAGAAGGATGCTCAACATATTGCAGATCAATGCATTGACCTAAAGGGTTATGATCACCCTGTGCAGTGTGCAGACTTCGAGGTCCTGTGGTTCCTGCTAGCAACTGTCATGTCACTCTCCATGGACATGACATCAAGGGTCTGAAGATATTATCTTTGGAACCAAGGAGCAAGGGCAAATGTCATAGGGCCATTAGGATTTTATTGGTATAGCAAGATAAAGGGGGTTTATTAGGAGGTGTCAGTTCCTTTTAATAAAGGGAATAAAAGATTATAGTTAAGTGTTCTCTTACAAGGAGAGAAGTATAGATATTGTGTGAAAGGACCTGTCTTGAATTTGTGCATGATGCAAGAAGGGGGAAAGAAAAAAACTGGGTGTCCTTCAGGTCTCTCCAATCTAAACACTGGGAGTCATATAAGATCATTCAGTCAGGGCAGTGGGAGTCATACATGGTCCTACACCAAACATTTACAATCATACAGGATTATCCAGTCAATATACTGGGAGTCAGAAATAAGTTCTCAGCCCCAAGTACTGGGAGTCTTAATGAGATTTTGGTCCAAGCAATGGGAGTCATACATGTTGTTTATTCAGTCCAAGCACTGAGAGTCATGGAACAATTTCCAGTTTTCAGCACTTGTTGGATATGTTACATTATCTGCTTTGTTTAGTGAATTTATACTTTCCACATGTTACTACAGTAATCAAGGGGATGAGATCTCTTAAATGACCTCTTTGGTGTAAGCTGTATGCAAGACTCCATCATACTTGCATATTACCGTAGTGTGTTGTTATCACTTCCATGAAGAAAGCAGCCAACGTTGACTTCTCTTAACCTATTAAGGACCAGTGTTGCACACCTCACTGGTTCTTATCAGGTTATCACATTCGACATCCAATAAATAAACAAACTTGCTGGGCTCAATTCAATGGGCTTTTGCATCTATTTTGATTGCTGTACAGGTTCCAATGGGTTCCAATACCTTCTCCTTTAAGGCCATTGAACTCTAGTCATTGAGGTCACCAATATAATAAGGTTAATTGATATTGCTGTATAAGCACATATGAGTTAATAGAGGATCAGTCATTTTTACTCCTTTGTTCAAGAATGGAACTACTGAGTCCTGGTCTGACTGGAGAAAGACACACTTGTTCAGTTTATCTGCAGGATTCTACTGCACTTGCTCAGCAGTAGGAGAGTTCTAAGGGAAACCAATAACCAAGGAATCAATCAGATTTAAAGGGATAGTAATGTTTTTAAATGAAAAGCAGCTCCAATTAATCTTCATAGTATTTGGGTCATGGAGAGTGTTATTTCAGTACTGTCAGAGTTGTAGTTCAAGAGTAATTGAATGTTAAAGTTCTCCCCTCCCACCCCTTTTTCCTAGTGTAAGCCATCTCCCCTTAGATGTAGAATCTGGTCTTAAGATCAGACAGCTCACAGCAAGGGACAATTATCTTACTGTGAGGACATTGAAAACCCTGCCCCCCTTGATAGGTTTTTCTGGTTTTTCCCTTATGCTAATTAAAGATTGTCCCTCTCTGCAAGCCATCTGGACACCACCTTTCTGTTCTGAGGTGAGCAGTGTTACATCAGTAAAAGGGGCGGGAGGGAGATACTTTATCATTCAGTTACTTCTGAACTACACCTCTGACAGTATTGAAATAACACTCTCCATGGCCCAAACACTATGAAGATTAACTGGAGCTGCTTTTATTTTGAAACATTACTAATCCTTTAATATTTCGGTGATAAACCCTAACATTAAAATAGAAAGCAAAAGGAATATGTTGTTGATAGTTTACTTACTGAGGAAAACATAGAATTAAATGATATTGAACTCTCCGGGTCCCTGGGCTTGATGATCATCAACTGAAGGCACAGAATTAAATGATATTGAATTCTCAGGGTCCCTGGGATTGATGATCATCAAATGAATTGTATGAGGGTAATTTTAAACCTAGGTCTTGTTTGTTTGTTCACCCAACCTTTTAACTACATAAGCCACATGCAGGAGATATCCCATTACAATATCGATGTGTGGGTTCTGTGCTGTGATTCGATTATCTGTGAGCATGGCTTAAGTGGGTACTTATCTATGTGCTGTGCCAGGGGCATAACTTGAACCTACTGAACACTGGGGTGAAATCTTAGACTTCCCCTCCAACTTTCAAAGGATTAATGAAGAAAAGGAAAAAGCCCCATGCTATTCTTATCTTGATGTCTTGAAGAGTGACATAAAAATACTGCCCATCATTAAATGAACTACGACAGATTAACTGTAATCTGTGACACACATCTGTTAACCTCTTTGCAATACGTTCGAGATGTCTCTAGCATCCAAATGGTTAAAGAGTGATGAGAAAATGTACAGTAACATAGGCTAGATATGTATATATTTTATCATTCTAAAAGTGAAGCCACTAGAAACCTCTAAAACATTCTGCTTTAATGTCAGCCTTAAAGCCCAAAAATCAGAAGCCTTGTCTCGTGAGCATATCTGTATTTATTTAATGCTTCAATAAGCAATAACTTTTTTTATTATCATTATTCCTAATATGCAGTCTGCAAAAGTTGGTTCTTAACTCGCCCTGTTATTTCACAGCAATCAGTATTTTACAAAATGCTGCACTAAATAAATCGCTGTTGATATTGCAGTATCCATTGCATTGAATATTCCTGGATACGCCAGAATAGTTTCTCCTTTTGTCCTGTTCACAGAACAATCTCAATGAAATACTGCAGTAGACCTTTTTCCTGAGTACCATACTAAACATCATCCACATCAGAGGCTTAAACATTCCCCTCAACACTACATTAAGCACACACCACATTTAAATACCACAAACAGAATACGGGCCGTCTTTGCTTCTCTACATTACATGCCCATCGGCCATTTTAGATTCTAAAAGCGAAATTAACTGTCTCCCTTTTTTCACCTCAGAAACAAATACATTTTCACTAAATCTGCTTTCTTTTTTTTATTAGGAATCACCTGACAATTACAATTGCCAATAATGATTGTGTTTAATGCTGTCAGCGATGAACTTTTTTAGTGAGTGGATTGTGGAATTAGTTCTAGGCTGAGGAGGAAATGACTAGAAGCAGCAGCTTAAAATGAGTTTAAAACTGGTTGGAACGGTGTATCAGCACATCAAGAAGGTGGCAGGAGGTAATTAATATAACAGGAGTTAATGAGGTGGAAGGTTCTCACTCTACCTGGTTGGATACTAATTTTACTGAAAAGCTGGATATCAATCTCCAACACAATTTAAAGGGATAGTAATGTTTCACAAAAACAGCAGCTCCAATTAATCTTCATAGAATTTGGGTCATGGAGAGTGTTATTTCAATACTGTCAGAGTTGTAGTTTAAAAGTAATTGAATGATAAAGTATTCCCCTCCCGCCCCTTTTACTGATGTAACACTACTCACCTCAGAACAGAAAGGTGGTGTCCAGATGGCTTGCAGAGAGGGTCAATCTTCCGTTAGCATAAAGGAAAAAAAGCCACCTTCCCTCAGATGTGGAATCTTGTCTTAAGACCAGACAGCTCACAGAAAGGGACAATGTTCTTACTGTGAGAACAATGAAAACCCTGCCCGCTTGACAGGTTTTTTAATTTTGTTCCTTATGCTAATTGAAGATTGTCCCACTCTGTAAGCCATCACCTTTCTGTTCTGAAGTGAGCAATGTTACATCACTAAAAGGGGCGGGAGGGGGATACTTTATCATTCAATTACTCTTGAACTAGAAACTCTGACAGTATTGAAATAACACTCTCCATGGCCCAAATACTATGAAGATGAATTGGAGCTACCTTTATTGTGAAACACTACTATCCTTTTGAGAACATTTAATGAGTATTGTAACATATTAATGCTGATGTCCTAGGAAGAACTGGAAACCTACTTGGGCAGGCCAACTGTATCAAGGGGCAAATAGATAGCCACCCATTTATTTTAACCCAGGGAATGTTAGAAAGTACATTGATTTGCTTTTCTAACATTCAAGAGCTTAAAATCCTAATTTAAATAAGTGGGGACTTTTATTTGACCCCTAGTTAAAGTTCGTTTGCCCCAGAAATATTGTTAAAAGACATTAAAGTTGTAAATTAAGTTTAGAAAAAAGTTTATTAAAATTGTGCACAGTTGTATTCTTCTTTATAAGATCAGAATATTAACCCATTGAGTGCCAGAGGTATATGGAATGCATAGTTTTGCAATGTGTTGCATAGCCCTCTGCCACTCAGAGGGTTGAGGTATAGGATATGGTTAGTAAATTGTAATCTTTTAGCTGCTGTTGGACTACTGTTTTCAACATAGAGTGCAATACAGTGGTGTGGGCAATACATATGGGACATATCCAAAATGGAGGACTTGCAGTTGTCCACAGGACCAGATTTAAAGCTCTTCTACTCCTAATCTAGTCTACCTGGGACACCTTAGCCCTGCCCGTGACCAACCGTCATTCATAAAGTGACTGCCACATTGAACCATTTATACAGAGCAAAGAATAATTTAGTAAACATACTTTAGTAAAAATACTTATAATGAAGAAATATGAATAGTTTGAATCCAATCCAGTATGTCTGTCGAGTGCTATAATGTAATGTGATGATGAGGTCTGGCTAAGTGAATGCTTGTTGCAGTGCAAAGTATACATTTATACATACCTGGGAACTTCATTGCCTGGCCCCCCAGAGGGGAGCCCTGTGATGCGACTGAAGGCATAAAAATGACATGATTCGCTTCATAAAAAGAGGCAGGCTTAATCGCTAGTCGGGGGAGGGACAAAAAAAGCAAAACAAAAAAAATACCTAGAATAGACTGGGGAAGGAGGAGAAAAGGCTACAGATTCAGAAGAACAGGGTAGGAAATGGCAGATGTGGGCAGAGTTTCATAAGAAACTCCCACACCCTGAGAATCAGACTCTGCCCCAGAGACCCAGTAATTCAGACTCAAAACCAGAGTCTCCGGGGCAAATCCGGAGAGTTCCCAGCTATGATTTTTTACCATGCCTCAAGTTCCATATTTCTTAAATGACCACCTGTGACTGACAGAAGCTTGTCAGCTCTAAGGAGTCCCCCCCCCACAGATACTAGGCTATGTCACTACATTTTATCTAAAAAATATCCTAATGAAGCCCTAGGGTATACTGGGAAATATTACCAGTGACAGTGTATTACTTGCAATTTTATCCACCATATGGTCATAAAAAAGAGCAAGGATGAAGGTATTGAACTGTTTTCTGAATTATAGCATCCCATTGTACTTCATATGTCTCAACAGTGTAAGAGGCTAAGGCCTCGATCCATTTGGCCCTGCCGGACAAAAAACAGCTGACGTAATTTTTTCAAGCAAGGTAAACCATGCTTTGAGAAAATAACAGATAAACCCCCACCTCGAGCGATAAATGTGCAGAAATATGCCATTAAATTACATTTTGGAGAGCAAAGTCCCTTAACGGATCTTCAAAGTGTCGATGCAGTAACTGAAATTTAAAATAAAATAAAAAAAGCCAAGTGACTAGTGGATGTATTGATATGGGGACCTAAGCCCCATATCAATACATCCAAGGTACTGAAAAAATGTGCCAGATGTTAGTAGAATTAACCCTATGAGTGCTGGAACTCACAGAGTTAATCCAACTAAGTTAAAATAAAATAAAAAAGAGCCCCTGACAATAAACATGATCCTGATGTCCAGCTGTGTCTTCAGCATACTGGTCAGCTACTATCCGTCTTCATTCTTCTCTCTTCTTTTCTCTGTAATCTTCTTTCTTCTTTTCTTCTTTTTCTTATTTCCTGTAAAAGAAAATAAAACATCAATGGGAGTATTCAGAATTAAATTACCCCAAGATATGCCAGAGTTAACTCTTTGAGAGTCTGAGCGGTACCCCTCCTTTGCTCAAATGGTTAAATGCAATATGGCATATCTCTAAAACGTAAAATTAATCAATTTCATTTTTAAATATTTAATTCCTTTATGTTGTTCAAGAAATAAAACTGCTCCCATGCTGAAAGATTTTGCCAATACCATGGAGGCGGCAGGAATGTCTAATGTCACAGACCCCCCCACATACACACACACACACTTACCTTGTGGGCATTTGACCTCGTCGCAATGAGGGATTTCTGAACAGAGAATGGCTCTTTTTTATATGGCTAGTTTATATTCAAAATAGATGTTAACTCCAATTGGATGAGGTGTGCATTTACCCAATTTCCAGCCAATCAGCTTTTGTCATCCCCCAGTAGAAGCTAGAAGTAGAAGCACACATCCCAGCCAATTGAAGGCTGGCATCCATTTTGAAAAGCGACTGATCATATAAAAAGCCAGTCTCTGTTCAAAATTCCCTCACTGCGACTCGGGCAACAGCCCTCAAGGTATGGGAGGGTTTCTGTGTCACTAGACAATCCTGCCGCCGCAGGAGATATGGAGGCAGTAGCAATATCTTTCAGCATGGCATGCAATTTTATTTCTTGATCAAAAGAAAGGACATATGTTTAAAAATGGAACAGCTGAATTTTACTTTTCAGAAATATGCCACACTGCATTTAACCCCTTTGAGCACCAGAGGGGTACCCCTTAGGCACTCAAAGGGTTAATTCTGGCATATCTTTGGGGCAATTTTATTTTTAATATTTCCATTGACGCTTTATTTTCTTTTACAGAAAAAGTGAAAAAGAATATAAGAAGAAAGAAGATTACAAAGAAAAGAAGAGAGAAGATTGAAGAACAAGACGGACAGTGGATGACAGGTAAGTGTTGCACATATCTGGGTGTTAGGCTAGTGTTAGGGGTAGTCTTCTTGCACTTCACTGTTTGGGGTAGTGTAGGGTTAGTGTTTGGGAGGGTGACTGTGTGTTTGAGCTAACGATTGGTGCTTGACAGTGTGTCAGGCACTGATCGTTAGCTCTTTTCCTTTGAAGTTCCCGTTATTCACTCTATTCAGTTGTGTTTAGGGAACTTATCATATAAAACGGATGTTTGGTCACAAGTCCGTTTCTTCGGCCTCACATCCATTGTGGTTTCAGCTGACTTAGACATTTAATTTTGTTGTTCAGTAGCCATTTTTGCCCTACTGACTGTTTTAACGGGAAAAATATAATTCATCCCTAAATATATTTAAGATATTTCAACTTTACATTTTTTGGTTGGGTATACTAGGGTGATTTTCTAAAATGATTGTAACAGGATATCTTATTCTTGACTGTCAAAGTGTGTTACTCACCAATTAGTTGACCATGGTGTACTACTACTCCTCAAATAAATTGAGATGTGAACTAGAATATAAGATACACAGGATAAAGAGCAAGGAGACAGACAAATTAATGGGAAAGAGAGACACCCACAGCACAGGAAAGAATTTGCCAGTGAATATGATATACAACCTACATGAGTCCAGAAGCAGGGCAATATACCTTTACAAGTGATCGGAAGGCTATTTTTTACATGAAACCAGACATGCAACATTCATGAGAGCAGCAGGACTGGATTGTATTACTTGAGATCAACATGGTAGTTCATGACATCATACATCTTTACCTTAAACCAGCAGGGCAATAGGTCATCCATTACTGCAATGGTATTTTGAGTTGCTGGTCGCATGTAGTATCTGGTAGAACAAAGGTATTGAGTTATCAAACTGAGATTAAATGGCTGAAAATCAGCCCTGGAGTATATTTTCTTCTTAACGTATTGCATTGGAGAGCTGGAGACATCTATAGCAACCAAGGGGTTAATTTTAAGGAAAGATTGCAAGGTCTCACAAGCTAACCTATTATTACAGCTTCTTGTTGAAGTCCAAGTTAATTCTTTGTCATGGGTCAGGATCTGTTATATTTTGTCTATGCAGTTGCAGTTTATATGAAGGACTTATCCAAGGATCATCACCCCACACCTTTCTGCCACTCAGATAGTTTAAAGGGAACCATCAAATACTACATCTAGGAAAAAAAAGAGCATGCTGGAAAAGTCTATGTGCTCCTGTAAGACAGGGCTGCGGGAAGTCAGTTAAAAATCAATTTTAATAAAAAAAAATGTTTCAAACAAACCTGAAGTAGCTGAGTGATAATATAAATCCACAAACACAATACACTATATGCCTAAAACAATGCACCTAACGCATTTTGTGCTTATGCATAGCTAATGAATAAGCACAGCAAGTGCAGAACACATTAGGTGCACTGTGTTTGTATATTTTTTAGTCATTTCCTGTGCCAGTTCTAGTGACCATAGACAAGTCAATGTATCTCTCCGTGACTAGGAACCGAAATTAGAATGAGTTCAACGAGGGAGTGAGGGAGGGACACATTGGGGGGCATTTATTAAGCCAAATTATTAGACATCTTCACAATGAAAAGAGGAACAATTCTGAGGCCAACCAACAGCACCATAGGGGATATATAAAAATTTATTAAAATTTATATTTTAACCCCTTTAATGCTACAGAGGTCTTGAACACGTCTAATGTTTTATGCCACTAACCAGAGGAATACCTGCTCTTCACAAGTCTTATCTACACTGCTCAGGCTAACAGTCTTTGCGAATTTAACTGTTATTCTTTGTCACACAATTCCTACTAATAGCTGGATTAATTTTTGCTAGAAAAACCCACATGTAATCTTTTCACCCACCTTCGATACATTCATCAACCATGATGAGATCACTCGGACCATCCTCCTCGATCTTGAACAATCTGCATGATCATGTTTATGATATTGTATGCATTACTGTTTAACCATTGAATAACATGTTAATGTAATAAATGGTGTTGGCTTTTTTCTACATTTCTCTTATTTGGGTCATGGCAGGTTTTGGCTAAGGGGAGGGTTGATGTTTTGTTGGTTGAATAGCATATTGGCGCTTCTACTGTCATGAATATAGAGGCTGATTAGAGTAATTCTGGGGCAAACCAACAGCACCATAGGGAACAACTAAAATATCCTTTGATTTCAATGGGACTCTTAACCCTATGCATGCAAGATAAGTTTCCAAAGCACTGCAAAATAATGCTTTGTAGGCATCTCTAGGATTCAAGAATTTAAAAACTCCATTTACATCAACAACAATTGTGGAAGCGTTTATTTGACCTCCATAGTGCAGTTGTTTTTGTCCAGCTCCAATTCGGTAGGATGTTTGTCAGAAGCAGTCATGCGCAGTAGAGACTGCCCGAATGCACAGAATGCTGGGAGTTCTGTGCTGGGAGAATTCTGTGATTTTGGGTAGTATCTATAGTGCATGACTGCGTCGGCGCAGGACCCAGAGCAGGACCGGCGTCTTAACACTTTGAGTGCTAGAGGGGTATGCAACACATTGCAAAGCAGTGCGTTACATACCCGTCTGGCAATCAAAAGGTTAACATCACCTGGACCTAGGCCCGTGTATAAGGGCTTTTACACTAGTCCTATATAATAATTTGCTGGTCCCAAGAAGGTGCGCAGAGAGGACTACTGTCTGAATTTGGAGCGCCCAGCTCCGTATCAGCTGCTGCACGTTCGGGCAGTCAGTACTGCGCATGATTGCAGCGCCCCCAGTGCTGGCCCATGTACACGGGCTTTAAAACTAGTAGTGCCTATAACCTAACAAGCATTGTTTGGATTCTACAGGTGCTGGTGTCATCACTGGGTATGCAAAGGGTGCTCTGGATTAATCTCTGCTGCTGACAAACAATCTGTAGGTATCCTATGATTTTGTTCTGCTTTTCTCCCTTCTCTCTTGATTTTTTTGATAATAAGTATATATATATATATATATATATATAGATATAGATATATATATTTTTTTACTACCAATCTGATGTTTGATCATTTGAGGCAATGAGGCAGAGGGTAATTTAAGTTATCAGAGAGGTATAAGGGTTGCTTGGAACCCAGATGTAAGACCCATTCTATTACTAAAGAGCCATTGCAATGTAATGAGACTCCATTCAAGTGCAGATAGTAATGAAGAGGAACATTTCCCATTCATCTACCTACCTGAGCCTCCACAGACACAGGCAATGACTTTAGCTTAGAAGGGGTGGTAAGAAAAGACATCTAAGATGACAGGGCATGTCTGAATCACTGTCAGTGCAAACTGCAGGCAAGGTGACATAGCTAACATTTAGAAGAGAAGAAAAACAAGATGTTATTTTGCTTGGACTGATGTTTTGCATGGTCCCTGTTCGGGGATGCATACATTCACCATAGCAGCTTAATTTCTGGTTTGGCTTCCTACTCATATGCCTGCACTCCAGTGTATGTACTGGTGCAAATGGTTTGTCATACTTCTTTTTTAGTATCTCAGCGGCAGTTGGGCTGATGTAATGGAAAAGCAGAGCAATTCTGGGGCAAACCATTTACATCATGAGGAACAAAGGCAAATTCCCATTGATTTAAACTTGAATGTTAATGAGGTCTCCATGAGTTTTTATTTTGTGTTAAAAAAAAAATTCAGTGTTGGTCTACAGAAGAATTTTGAATGAATGCCAGTTTTACAAATCTTTTTATTCTGAAAAACTAAGCATAAAAGTGGAAAATATTTTCTATTGTAAAAATGTTATGCCATTGTTGAATTATTTTCAAACAATTTTTGGTACATACAAGATTTGTTTTATTCTTGTTTTTGCAACAGGTGGCCTGCACAGCGGCAAAAATGTCCACCTGAATAGCATACCTAAGAACTTTGACTTCTAGACTCCCCGGAGTGGAGTCCTGTGATGCCTCTGGGTAAGATAAATAAGGGCATTGGTGACATAAAAATGGGTGGGGCTTAATCATGAGTGGGGGCAGGGCTTCAACGGTTTGAAAGAGGCGTTAGGAAGGAGGAGAAGTCGGTGGTGAGTGGGAGGAAAAGACAGAGAAGGTTCAGAAGTGGTCAGAGTTTTATTTAAAACTCCCCACATCCAGAGAATTAGCCTCTATCCCAGAGACCCAGTAATGCAGAGTCTAAACCGCAGTTTCCAGGGTAAATCCGGGGAGATTCCAGCTATGCTTTCTTACTTTTTGTTAAATCTCTCTCATAGACTAAGGGGTATAATCACTGTACACACTGGTTTTCCTGCTGATTAATCCAAGGGAACTTCCACTTCTGTCAGATGTTTTATTCAAAACTTGTAACAGCTCTAAACAGGTTTGGTCTCCGAAAATACAGATTCAGGGAGCTTCCTGCATGAAAGTTCAAATTGTCAGGAAGTAATCAAATGGCTAATACAACACTCTATGGAGAACTGTTATCAGTGACTCACCTCTTCCATAGAACACAACAGGATAAGTATCTGAAATATGGCCACCTGAGGGCAATTTTTATGTAAAAAAACAAACAAACAACAGTTTAAACTGTTATAACGGAGGATGAATGCATCTACCAGTTGGAGTATCCTTGCTTTATGCAGCAGGAAGACTATATATATTTTTTCCACAAGAAAAGTTTACTGCTCCTTGAAATTAGTTGCAGACTATCTTATGTGCAGAAGCATTCTTAGAGTCACAATGTGTTTCCCCCAAATATCACATTACACAATCAGTTGAAGGGAAAACTGAAATAATGTCAAATACTTTATATTTTATAATAAACAGATATAGCATACTGTTCATTGATTCACTTATAGCTAATCAAATTGGGCAATGAATTTAAAGAATACTGCCATTAAAATAATTTTCTTTTGCTAAATAGCTCGCATGTTTTAACTGTGTATGGTGCTCTTGAAATTGACCAGAACTGCTTGGTTTACAAGATATTAATCTTGTAAATTTCTGTATGTTCATATTATGCTGATGGACCTGAACAAAGTAATCTGCTGGGCCAGTGCACAGCACGCTCTGTGATGCACTATACACATTTGTCTCATCATGTGTGATTTTAAGTGTAGTAGCCTGTCAGCCAATCTAATCATGAGAAATTCTGGGCTGTGTCACTAACACAATTTGAAGATACAAGAGCTGATACTAAATCATACAAACTTTACAGTGTGTTGAGAATTGAACAGCTCCACATATATTGCATGATGCATTCTTGTATATCAAATATATTTCCATGGACACTTTCTGCTGGACAGTCCTTTACTTGAGTTTAGTCACCCATGCTATCAGCTAACAATGCTCCAAAAGAGCACTTCATCCAATAGATGTTAGGTCTAATGTACTAAGAGAGCTGTACTATCTCTGAAGTAAACCACCTACTCAAAGGAGGGGGGGTCGGTGAATCATTCATTTAACCACTTCAGTGCCAGAGGTTTTGGAAATTGTTTATATATTCCAAAGGTTGACATATTTACTAGTGTTGAGCGAGCGTGCTCGGCCGATGCTCGGATCGGCTCGAGCATCGCTCTGCTCTGCACATGGCGGTACTCGTACGAGTACCGCCATGTGCTCGCCCGACATGTTCGGGTGAAGAGGATCTGTGCCGGAAGAGGCACAGATCCGAAGACGCTCCGCTGGACCACCAGGGAATGGAGGTACGGGGGCATTGCGGAGATGAAGGGGGCATTGCGGAGATGAAGGGGGACATTGTGGAAGAGGGGCATAGACTCTATGCCCCTCTTCCACAATGTCCCCCTTCATCTCCGCTATGCCCGTCTTCCACAATGTGCCCCTTCATCTCCGCTATGCCCCTCTTCCACAATGTCCCCCTTCATCTCCTATGCCATAGAGGAGATGAAGGGGGACATTGTGGAAGAGGGGCATAGCGGAGATGAAGGGGGACATTGTGGAAGAGGGGCATAGACTCTATGCCCCTCTTCCACAATGTCCCCCTTCATCTCCGCTATGCCCCTCTTCCACAATGTCCCCCTTCATCTCCGCTATGGCATAGGAGATGAAGGGGGACATTGTGGAAGAGGGGCATAGCGGAGATGAAGGGGGACATTGACCAGGCACCCTCCGCTCATCAGAGCAGGGGGTGCCTGGTTTAATGCTCGAGTGCTCCCATTCATTTGAATGGGGCTCGGGTGCTCGGCCGAGCACTCGAGCATCAGGGGGTGCTCGGTCAGAGCACCCGAGCACCCGAGCATCGGGGTGCTCGCTCATCCCTAATATTTACATAATTTTTATATTCATATATTGAGGTAACTTTCTAGTGATAAAGGAAATACTGTGTATTTCACACAGCCGACTTTCAGCTCTTTAGAATTTTGGAATTGGATTATACGCCAAATCAATATCTAGCGTTTTTGTGGTTACATACATTGTTCCCTTCCATGTGCTTCACGGATATTGGTAGTGATAGGGTTATATGCCAGTTTATTAGGGTATTAGATGTTTATTATTTTATGTTGGGCTATTCACATATTTTATATTCAAAGTATTTCACGAATATTAATAGCAATAGGGTCAATAGGAAGTTTATTTAGGTACAATACATTTTTGGTCGGATAGACGAATAGCACTATTTGTTTGTTTCTCTATACAAGTTAAATGATGTTTGTTATAACTTTTTATCATTCTATATAATTAGTGTTTTGGTCTTCCTGCAACACTCCTTTCATATCTATTTAAAGGGATAGTAATGTTTCACAAAAACAGCAGCTCCAATTACTCATCATAGTATATGAGCCATAGAGAGTGTTATTTCAATATGGTCAGAGTTGTGGTTCAAGAGTAATTGAATGATAAAGTTTCCCCCTCCCACCCCTTTTACCTAGTGTAAGCCATCTCTTCTCAGATATGGAATCTGGTTGCTAGACCAGACAGATAACAGCAGGGGACAATATTCTTCCTATGAGAACAATGAAAGCCCTGCCCCCCTTAAGAAGTTTTTCAGGTTTTTCCCTTATCTTAATTGAAGATTGTCCCTCTCTGCAATCTACCAGGGCACCTCCCTTCTGCTCTGGCTGAGCACTGTTACATCAGTAAAAGGGGCGGGAGGGGGATATTTTATCATTCAATTACTCTTGAACTACAACTCTGACAGAGTTGAAATAACACTCTCCATGGCCCAAATACTTTGATGATTAATTAGATCTGCTTTTATTATAAAACATTATTATCCCTTTAAGCATATAGGACACTGTTTACTTATTCATTTATTTATCATCACTTTTTATATTTCACACTGTGAATTTTTATTTAGATATTATTTCGATGTTTTATTTTAGGTTATAAAAGATGATTTTCATTTGTTATTATTTTTATTTTTATTATTTTTTATAGGGAGTTTGTTTTGTTAAGATCAAGAATGCAGTCTTATAATGTTTTTTGCTTTTTTCAATTTTGTGAAGCACTGAAAGGGTGTAATTACTTTGAGGTGGAAGTCGGGCTGGTTTCGAGAATGAAGTGGTATGTTGACATCACAGCTTTAGGGATTGGATGATGAGAATTTAAAAGTTTGAATGGTTTCGGTGTTTGGCATCTTTTATCATGAGTAAGTGTCATTGCAGCGAAACACGTTGATCGATGGGATGTCACCAGGATGTTTCTACTGTGTCGCTCCATGAATAAGTCTCTCCCAGTAACAACTGAAGGGCAGTTGTATTGTGGTACATTGTGACTTTTTATGCTGCTTTGATTACAATAAAACTATGTTGGTTTTAACATTGAATAGCATATGTTCTTGGTAGTGCGAGTTTCCTTTATGTTAGATACAAAAATGCATAATTACTAGGACACTATGCTCCCCATGAAACTGATTGCAGAGGGAGTTGTGTACTGCAAGAAAGAGGACTAGCCTATGTGGATAGATGATTGGCATTAGTCCTCATGGGTCAGCCAGTGATTGAATGGTTGTGATGAACATCACAAGAAATTCAGTAATATCTTAATGGACTTCACAGTGGCCACATAAGAAGTTGTGCAGGCCCTCACTACTGTAACTCCCTAGAGAATATCAGTAGTTCCCCATTTCAATTGCTCCTTAAGATACAATGCAACCTCTTATGGGGAGTCTTTACACTGTAACAGATTCACTCTTGACAGTCCCCTTCTTAACCCTCTGGGTGCCAGAGGAGTACGCAACTCATTACAAAGGGTTAAAGTAGGACTGTGCCAGCACAGCTCCATTGGATAATGCCAGTGGAGCTCTGCTGGTGCATAGCATGCTGATGGAAACACCATTTCATGTACATCTTAACCCTTTTGCATTGCGTACCCCTCTGGCACTCAAAGGGTTAATAGTACACATTGTTAAACAAGAATTTAGGCAGGAGTATAAGTAGAAATTTGATGACAGCTCATGAATTAGCACAGAATGTAATTCGTGCATTCACCCTGGTTTGTTTATTTTTCTATTATTTCTTTATTTTTATTATTACTATTATAGTTATTTATTTGCTGTTTACATTTTATTATTTATTTATTATTGACTGCACAGTGGGGTTCCTTCATTCATAGTAGGGAGCAGTATGCAGTCTAATGAGACCCTGATCATTTCTTCCCATACATTTTGGTGATGTGATATCATTGATAGCTGATCAATGCTCTGTAAGCTTGCCAGGCAATGTGGTGATCAGCTCTCAAAGAAAGAGAACAATGACCAGGATCTCACAGACCCCAGTCATGGCTCAGAGCTCTTTGGGGGCAATGGGACTCTCTGAATGTTTACCTGCTATTGACTGCCCAAAGCCATAGCTCAAGGCAATCAGTAGTGTTTGCCTGGTGTATTCCTCTTCCTCTTTATACAACCTGAACATCTGGGTTGAGAAAGAGGGTCTGGGGAAACCAGAACATCATAGATGATGTAAATGATGATACCATCTTCTCCAGACCCTTCCATGCAACCTACAAGTTTGGGCTGTGGGAAGAGAAAGAAGATCCCTAAGTCTCAACATGGTTGCCACTATGAATCACCAAGCTCTACCTTTTGGACGATCAATAGTAAGACTGGCATCAGAAGGGGTGGCAGGCAAAGTGTTGGACATATGGAATATTTCTATGGACTAGGGGAAACACCATGCTGTGGAAGTATTCTACATATCTATGGAATGAAGTGTATGGTAAGACATGATTTGGAAACCCATCTAGCATTCGACCAGTTAAAATTCCCATTTTCGTCAATATCATTTTCTAGATTTTTGTCCCCTTGAATTGTACTCAGTGGGTCAGTAGACTTGCTCCAATTTCTTACTACATCAGTCTCACTGAGGAGCATGAGTTTAGAACCTGATTGAGGATGTTGGGGAGAAAGTATGATAGTGATTGAGACCTAAATCAGGGGCTGGAATAGATCTTTAGTCCATATACTTGCCTAATGCCCGTTAACTAAACTATGTATGCTAAAGGGAGGGAAATTGGACAGTCTAGGGTGTTTCGGCACATCCCTTTCCTCTATTACTTTTTTAATGGCATATATTAAACAAAACATGGAGGAAATGGTGCAACTCCATTTTCCTGAGCAAGTTTTGGTGCAAGTGTATGGGGCTTGCTGGCATTAAAGTAACAATGATGTCCTCTGGTATGCACTACATTGCTATGGCATTAGAGGCCAACACCAGTGGTTAATTTCACCCAATTATCTCTTGAACAAAGGGACAAAGAACAAACTTCAAATGGGCCATAGTAAGGTAAGTCATGGTTATCATTAGGAGATGTTAGTTGCTCTTTAAGTGGAATTTGTCATGTGTCAAGTAAGAAATTACATATTTCACACAAGTTTTTCATGCATTTTACACTGATTGTTTCAAAGTAAAGCTCTTATGCTCTGAAGTTATCTAGTGGTCTGATGCATGCATCAGAGGTCACACAGTCTTTTACTCTTCTATCCTGGGTCTTGTTGCAGGTAATTAACACTGTTGGAACAAAACAAATATATAAAAAATTAGAATCGCAATTGTGAATCCTTAGAATTGTAATTTTATCCACTGTTTTTTGGATTACATAATCAGTCAGCTGTAGGCCTGGATTATACTGAAGCCAAACAGCTCATCGGGAGCAAAATTCTCCATAAAAATTCCTCATCTAACATCACAGATGATCTCCTTTGACTATTAAATTGTGACATTACATTTCCCTTGAGCTCCTGACTGGATAATTTCAGCTACATCGACAAACGTCTGTTACATTTCTCTGATTGGGAGCTGAAATTTAGTCTGTGCACATGCGTTGAATAAAACAACAAAACAGAAGTGCCAATTAAAAAGTAAAACAATGTCCGAAATGGAAGAATATTATTATTATTATTTTTTTTAATATCCCACAACATCTTCAGTATAATATTTAAATTGAAACATTACCATGGCAATATCGTTACTACAGTACTATATCACTTTAAATAGTGCTTCTCTAAATATTTTGTGTATTTAAATATTGATTAAAAAGTAAATTAGAGATGTGTTCTCACTCATCTGCATGGTCACTCCTAGGGATCTATTTAATAGTCGCCAAAAAACTATCGGTAGGGCAAAGATGGATACCGGATGGCACAAACACTGTGATACTTTGCTACTGTGTTACTTTTATATCTGCTTTTTTGTTTGCAATTCTCTCTAAGAATTAGCAATAATTGTTACAAAAAGAAATAAGAATGTACATCCAAAAATATATATGATCAGTGCTTGTACTACTATCATTTCATCTTGTAATATATATATGACAGGGGAGGGCTGGCCTGGGGGGCAGGGGGGCAATTGCCCTCTGGGATGGCCATGTGTCTGGGCTGGTGGGCCAGCGCCTCACTCAATCTCCCACTTGCTGCTGTAAATGGAGCTACACTAGTGATACCACAGAACTTATGAAACGAATCTACAAAGCTACAATCCAAACATAGCTGCACTAGTAGCATAATCCATTTCCCTTGCAAGCTCTATGGCATCACTATGCTATCTTTACTTAACCCTTTGAGCGCCAGAGGGGTACACAACGCATTGAAAAAGCAAGGTGTTGTGTACCCCACTGGCACTCACAGGGTTAAATTGTAAGCACTGTAGTATCACTAATGTAGCTCCATTTCAACAGTAAGCTCTGTGGTATCATTTGCTTTAATTCACAGCATTAAGGACAATTTTAAAATTAAGAAAACAGAGGTGGGCTGGGACAATGGGCTTGGACGATAGTAGATATGGGCCACTTAATTGTATTTGCCTCCTGGGCCATATGTTGCCAGCCCTCCCCTGATATGTGGAGACCTCCAACAAAAACAATGTGTTGGATAACCCTCTGGCACTCAAAAGGTTAAATGTCCAATTTAACCCCCTTGTATTGCATGCCCTACTGGCGCTCAAAGGATCAAACCAACCGTAATTCAGGAATTTGTTAAACCCCCACCCCCCCAATGGAGCAGTTGGTTTGTTCCAGAATTGTTCCATGTCTGGTACATCAGCCTCACTGCCTTAATAATCTTTAAAATATATTCTTACTGGGAGTGCCGCCACCATTTTAAAGGCCTTATGTTCGAAAGAAAAGTGGGGTGAGTCTGGGTAAAACCATTTGCATTTTTGGAGAACTAAAATGGGGATTTTTAACCCCTTGAATGCTTGAGAGGTCTGAAATGCATTGCAAAGCAATGCGTTGGAGAGCTCTTAAGCATTCAATCAGTTAAAATCCCAATTTAAATTAATGGGATTTTTGGAATTTTTTATTCTCCCCTAGGGCTCCAGTACTCCTCGACGTTACTTTTGAACATGTAGCCCTTATAAATGTTTTGTATACTTTAAATGCATATGGAACAAATACTGCTTGCGGTGTTCTTACTAATGGAGCACAGTCTTACACTCTTTGACTAACAGGGGTAAATGACTGATACAGCTTAAGAGTTCTTATTAATGGAGTCCTGAGCTAAGCGGTGACTTACAACAGGAGCTAAAAGGTAATAGAATCAAGGGACATCAGTTCCAATTGGCAGTCAATTGTAATTATCTCTTGACCACATAAAGCTCTGTAACCCCTCCTTCCCTCTTCCCATCAGAATCCTCTCATATATTTCCATGCCAGAATAAACCCCCCTTGCATCACTATAAGGAACAGAATACAAGGTATATTCACTTGAACATACAGTATATATAAGATAAAGTGGGGCAATACTGGGAACACCAGGAGCACCATAGGGGACAATTAAAAAATACCAATATTCTCTTTGATTTAGCCATAAGAGAGGTAGGGAGGTTTCCAAAACATTGCAACACAATGCATGGATACCCCTCTGGCACTCAAAGGGTTAAATGGGACATTTAATCTCTTGAATGCTTCTTTCACTGGTTTAAAAGCCTCGTTCATCGGCCACATCAGCTGCATCATAGGGGACAAACACAAATTCCCATTGATTTCAGTGGGGCTTTTAACCCCTTGAATGCTAGAGACATAATACACTGATAATCTCGCTAGCAAAGAGGTGGATAAAAAAAAGCATCATTTGAGCCAATGAAATTTTGGGGTATATGAGACAAATAAAATTCCTCAGTATTCCACTGAATCAAATGCCTTGCATACCATTCTGGTGCTCATTTAGTTAAATGGGTCTTTTAAATACCTTAAATACTAGAAACCTCTCAAACCAATTGCAAATCAAAGCACTGGAGACTGCTGTAGCATTCAAGGGGTAGTTGCAAAAAATAAATAAATAAATAAATATATATCTATATATATAAAAGAAGACCTGTGTGCCTGGTGCACACATACCCAGAGCACGACAGTAAGGAGGAGTTATTCATAGCTCCTCCCTACTGCCAGTCCTGGAGATACAGGGGATAATGATTTTGACAGGTGTGGGCAGGGGTCTCTGCAAGGAGTTTCCCCTCCCTCAACTTCTTCCTGAACATCAAAAAGAGGCTTGGACTTCAAGGAACTGATTGAGCATGCTCAGAACATGAAAAAGAGGCTTAGAATATAAGAACATGAAAAAGAGGCTGCTACACACAGACACACACACAGCCAACTCACATAGCTGCATGTAAAAAAACACACATGCTCTGCACACTTTCTCCACTCAATGCCTTACTGCCAGACTCCACTTTTATGCATGCCTACAGAAAACCAACAGTGAACAGGAACACCACCACCTGCTGCTGGTAGAAAACCTATGGCTCACGCTATTGTCTGTCTCTGTCTTATTGCCCAAGTTATCAAGCACAGCAGCAGAATAAACTACTGCACTGTCTGACACTCATAGTGAAGAGGAGGCCACCTCCGCTTAACTATGACTGTCACAATCTGTGCTTCCTCCATTGCTGCCTTAATACTTAGTACCCACACTTCCACTGTCTGGATCACTTTTCCACAGTATAATAATCCACCTAACCTCACTCTGTGCAGAGGGGTTGCAACGCATAACCTTCTTCTGTCCACACTGCACCCGCATCCTCTGCTGCTGCCTTACCAGTCATTACTCACACTGACACTTTCTACATCACTTTTTCTACACTATAATAACTCGCCTCTCTTCTCACAGCCCCCTGGCACTGAAAGGGTTCACCTTCTCTCACACAGTGCGTCTACTACCTCCTCTGCGGCCTGCATGACTTTTACAATTACTTTTGCTAAGTGCTTACTAGGAAATAATCCTTGCCCCTTGATTCTCTTTTTCTTAACCCTTTCATTGCCACTATGGTACACAACACATTGCTTCGAAATGTGTTGCTTACCTGTTTGGCACTCAAAGGGTTAAGAGCATAGCTGGGAACTCTCCAGACAGAGGCTGAGTCTCCGGATGTGGGGACTTTCTACTGAAACTCTGGCCACTTCTGCTACTTCACTGTCTGTTTCTCCCACTATTGCTCGATTCTTTTCCTTCCCCAGACTATTTTTGCATGCCCATTAAGCCCTGCCCCCACTTGTGGTTAAGCCCCACCCCTTTTTGACACATAATTGCAGCATTTTTCTGCTCGCAGCTGCATAACAGGACTCCCCTCGGGTGAGACTAAATATCAAACATCCCAGGTATGGTTAACAGTTATGATAACAACACCACTTTACTGAAATACAGTCCACACACACACTGTACTCATCTAACAATTACACAATGAGCCTAAAAGAGAGGCGACCAAGTTGTGGACATCGTTTTTTTTTCTATTCCCTACAATAACCATCAGCCTCAGTGCCTGCTACTTTGAGGAGCTGTAGTCCAACAACCACCACAAGGATGTGCATTATACACTGTGCTCTATAGGCCCAAATTACTTGCGTATAGTCTATCTATGAGGAGACATACTATCGAGCAAATGTTAAGAACATATCACACGCACATCAGGAAAGACACTACAAGAGATCACACACACAGCAAGGCACACACTGCAAAACATCACAGAAATGGGAACAGACTTCAAGACATCACACAAAGTGTGACAAGACACTGAGAGAGAACACAACAGGAGAGCAGACACTGCAGACATCACACACAGGAGGGCAGTAACTGCAGGACATCACATGTATGAAGACAGACTGCAGGACATGACACGCAGAAGGGCAGACACTCACACGCAGGTGGACACACACAGCAAGACATCACATGCAGGAGGACAGACACTGCAGGACATCACACGCAGGAGGGCAGACCCTGCTGAACCTGCTGCTACCAGTGCGGTGCCTGCTGCCACCAGTGCTGTGCCTGCTGCCAGTGTGTTTTGTAATAGGAGGGAGGAAGGAGAAGATGATGCCAAATGTAATAGCATGGGACCCTAAGTCACACTTGTCATCCCCAAGCAGTCCCACCAGTGCTAGTACTACTACTAAGAAGGTCCAGCAGCTTGCTATTGTTAGGAGTGATGGAGTGGGTAATCATCATATTAATAGTGACTGTGAGGAGGAAGACTCAGGGGCTGAAATTGATGTGGTTGGTGTTAGTATTGGTATTAGTAACAGTGATGATGAAGCAGCCTATGGGACTAGTGTTAGAAGAGTGGTAGAGGAAGCAATTGAGAACATCCAGACTAGCGGTCAAGGGAGCCCACACCATTCCCCTGACCCTGGGAGTCCCCTTCCCCCCACGGCATTGTCCATGTGGAACATGATCCTGAAAAAAGCAGAACTGTCACCACAGCAATAATACCACCACCACCAGAAGCACAGATCAGCTGCCTGTGCCTGCTGCTACTGCTACCAGTCTGCCTCCTTCACATCATCAAGAAATAGGGTGTGACATTAGGGGACCCTCTGTCAAATTGCTCGTCACCTCCTCCAACCAGCGGAATTTGCAACTGCTCTAAAATTCCTGTTGCTGCTGAGATGCAAGGATGCTGAGCAGCAGGCTAGTGTGGCACAGACCACCATGCACACAGTGGGAATGGGGTCAACAAGTAATCTGGGATTAGGAAAGGTTCCACTTGCTAGCAGCAATACTCCTGGTCCTAGTTGCAGTGTTTGTTCTGAGGCAGTAGCAGCAACAGCAGCAACATCATTCTCTGCCCCAGACAGTGAAGGGGAATGTGGAGGACAGGGAGAAAGAGGCCATTCTTCTCCACCTGTTCCCTCCCCTCTGAAGTCATGGGTGTGGGACTATTTTTCTCTTGGGGCAGGCACAGTACAGTCATCACCAACAGGGGAAAGGAGGGAACGCACCTTGACACAACTGCCCTGATAACACACATGAAACACAGACACCATGACATTTGTTATGTTATGTCAAACATGTTAAAGCCAAACATTCACAACAGAAATCAAGCACCGCTGTTGCTGTACCCCTGACTCTTTAGAAAGGCAACAAAAGGTGAGGCGGAAATCAAAGGGGAGGAAGAATAGAGAAACCCAAGCAGAGACTGAATGTTCCATGATGAGCGAAACAACTAGCTCCTCTAGGGTAGCTACATATTCTGCCAATCCACCTCGTTCATCATTACCTCCCCCTCCAAATGATAGCCACTGTGTAGATGTTAGGATGTGACAGTTCGTGTCCACCCATTGCACACTGTGTGGTGCACTGATCACACATGTCAGTGTGGTGGAGGAGAATTGCAAGCAGGGCATCAAGCGGCATTTGAGGAGATTCCACCCCGCAGAACATGCTAAGATGGTGGCAGGGAAGGTTCATTATTAGTATTAAACTGTCAGAAAGTTGTCATGTGTCCTTAGTGGGGCCCGGACAAGGAGTATAGTGACAGCGGCAGTACTTGGATTCTGGTGTCATGGTGCTTGGATAAAGTTGTGCTCCCAGATGTTATTTGCCACATACACTGTACACATTGCAGTTGCTGATGGGAAAATTATTGGCCAACTTCTTCTTTTCTCCACATATACTGGAGGCTACTTATTGTGTTGCTACTGCCTCAGGTGTATCACTGGAACTAGTGGTGACAAGTGGAACCTTCATCATCCATCACCCATGTTACTGCTATTATTGATCACATTCCTTTTCAGCTGCCTAATCATCCTGCTGCTTAAAAAACTCAGCAACAGCAGCAAGAACAGCAGTTACAAATTCCGCAATTATGGACTCAGGAGGACATTTGATAATGGCCAGTGGACACTGGCAAAAATGACCTACTGGCACTAGGCCAGCGGGGCATTTTTTTTTCTCATGGCTTGTGCTATAACAAATACAAAAATAATAAAAAAAAAACCATAATCCTACAAAAAACAAACAAACAATTTTTGGGGGTTTATTTCTAACAAACCTAAGTCCTACAAATCAATGTTTCCTTAGGTCTTGTGCCAAAGAAGCTTAGGTCCTACAAATCAATGTTTCTTCAGGGCTTCTGCCTCTAATAAGTTTAATTCCCTCGAATCAATGTTTCTTCAGGACTTGGGTCTCTAACAACAAATCTAACAAATCATCCTCTACAAAATACTCTATCAAGTCAAGTATCTGTTCACCCCAGTGGCAACTTATGTCAGGAGGTTCCTTTCTCTATCACTATACATACAGATTTCTTTTTTTTTTTTTTTTTATTAACTGTCCCCCCAATACCAGTCAAGAAATCCCCCCCCAAAAAAATTCCCTGTTCAACTGATTCATTCCCCAGACTCCATCCACTAATATTGGCACCCTCCTCAGACCCATTTTATACCATGTCTTATGGGTTTTTTAATTATATTTAGGATTTATTTTTTATTAACTACCCCCAATCCCAGTAAACAACCCCCCCCCAAAAAAAATCATCCCCTTTTCAACGAATTCTTTATCCACACCCCAGCAACACAGCACCCTCATGCCCCTTTTATACTATGCCTTTGGGAAATAAAATAATATTTGTTATGTGTTGTGCGTAAATTCAATGTTCCCATTGATTTCCATGGAATGAGCTAGGCGAAAAAAGTGTAAAAACTGCACTTTTCAATGGAAATTAGTCCCCAGTCGGGAAGTGCTATTATTTGCTGATTTCAGTTTGACGCAAACATTTTCGCCCATCCCTAGTCAGTATCCCGCCACAGGATGCTGTAGTAAAAGCGCCACAGAAAATTATCAGGCCGTGGAAGTTCTGCAACCCCAAAAAAAATCACATCTGAGTTGTAATAACTTTTGAATATAACATCTGTAATAGTGGGAGTATCCTTGTTTCACTCAGCAGGATAAACCATGCAATATTCATTTTTTTACTATCCCTTTAAATAAATGCCCCATTTAAATCAATGGGAATTGTTATTTGTTCTCTGAGTTACAATTGGTAGCCCCCGAATTGGTCCACTTTACTTTATACATGTGCACCACAGACACTATCTTTTCTTCTCTGTGCAGAAGATCCCCCTCCCCTACAAACTCTTCACCCTGTTAGAAGGTGACATTAGCTATTAACCTTATATTGGGCCATTTTGTAAATCAATGTCACTTACATTTAATAACAAGTGTAATCAAAGGAATTATGCAAATTTAATTTGATGCTTCTTGAATTATGCAAATCTGCTCCAAATATAATGAGTTCTGACATGTGCCCAGTTGGAAAATGTTTCATTACCTCCTATCATATTACCACTATTATTATTTTTTCCTTTTATTTTATTTTTCTCCTCAGAGGCGACAGCAGACAGTTCATTGCCTAGCCTTATCTTACTGATCCTTAAGGCATTTTTTCCGATTGTTATTAAAGAACAAATGTAAACGCTGGGGCACGGGGCCTGGAAAATGGATGTTAAAGTCATTTTCCTTAAATGCCCTTTTTAAAGCAAAATTACAATAACCCTCTGATTCAAGATCCATATTCATCTTCTGAATTTCCATTTTTCTCGTCTATAAGCAGATGACCCATGAGCTGGGAATTTGTGCTGTTTGGCACTTATTGGTAGAAAAATCGACTACAAGCAAATTAGTGCAGTTGGCCCCTGGGCAGAAAGATATTCATAAAAGGAATAGTCTTCCTCTTCTAGACGTGTCATGAGATCCTGATATAGATAACTGTGATGTTTGAGTGGCAGAGGTATATACAACACATAGCTTTGCAATATGTTGTATACTTCTCTGGCACTCAAACGGTTAATAAAGGAGTAACATAAACAAATATACTCATGTCTGTCTCTATAACTGTCATGTATCATCAGTATGTAACTCTTCATTGTCTTCTTGTAAAAATATATTTGATTCAATAAAATCATACTCACAAAGTCAATAGTGGAGTAATTTTGTGATAAACCAACTAAACTATAATAATAAAAATGATCTTGAATTGCAACGTGTTATAGAGACCTCTACAGCATTCAGTGGCTTATTTAAAAGATTGACGATATTTATTTGTCCCCCATTGTGCTGCTGGTGTGCCAATGAATTACCCCACTTTATTGTGTATAATGTCCCAAATGTCCTACATCATCCTATATGAACGACTACAATAGTGCACTGAATGTTTCATATTTTGAGGGCATGATAAAATGAGAGACGGGTAGAAATGTTATTTTAAGTATCTAAATGCTAGTCTCTTTTTTAGTTTTAGGAAGAGGTTAACTAATAAGTGGTTCTTAATTTGTTTAACAGATTAAATCACCTAAGTAGGTGTCCTTTACATATATATATATATACTAGCAATGTGGGATGACGCTGCCCGTCAAGATATATAGGGAATTAATGCACACACACACGGATGCAAGACAAACACACACAGAGACACACAAGCAAATGCACACTCATGCACTGAGATGCATAAAGAGTGACACACTCATACACACATACATGCAATGCACAACATGCAGACACATAGAGTGTGATACAGACATGCAACACACACAGTGAGGAACACACAGTCACACACAGAGAAGTGAGTCATAAGGTGGTGACTTATGTGTCATTGTAATGAGTTTGTGTTTGTACTTGTGCCTCCACAGTGGCATTCATTCATGTAGTTCAAATGCTTGTGGTAATTGCACATACTATGGTAGAAGGTGGATCGTGCTGGCTCCTGGGGTGTGAGTGAGTGTGAGTGAGACTTTGGTGGAAGGTGGATCGTGCTGGCTCCCGGAGTGTGAGTGAGTGCGTGTGAGTGCGAGAGTGAGTGATTGCATGTGAGTGATTGCGTGAGTGTGTTAGTGAGTGTGAGTGTGTGTGATTGAGTGAGAGTGTGTGATTGAGAGGGTGTATGAGAGTGAATGAGTGTGAGTGAGAGAGCGTGAGTGAGAATGTGAGTGTGTGAGTGAGAGTGTGAGTGAGTGTGAGTGTGTGTGATTGAGTGTGAGTGAGAGTGTGTGTGATTGAGTGAGAGTGTGTGTGATTGAGTGTGAGTAAGTGTGTGAGTTAGAGTGTGTGAGAGTGTGAATGAGAGAGTGTGAGAGAGTGCAAGTGTGTGTGATTGAGTGTGTGAGTGAGACTGTGTGTGACTGTGTGTGTGATTGAGTGTGTGTGAGTGAGAGTGAGTGATTGAGAATGTGTGAGTGAGAGTGTGTGAGTGAGAGAGTGTGAGTGTATGAATTATTGTGAGTGTGTATGACTGAGTGTGTATGACTGAGTGTGAGTGAGAGTGTGAGTGTGTGATTGAGTGTGATTGAGTGTGTGTGATTGATTGAGTGTGTGTGTGTGATTTTTGTCTGATGTGTTTGTGTCTGTGGTGTAGGAGCAAGTGGCAACCATTTTGTTTTTTCAGTTACTTGGATAGTGGTGGGTGGGCTGGAAAGTGGGGACAGGCCAATTCCCTGCATGATTTAAATCACTACCCCACTGAATCATCCAATGGGAGCAGTAGCTCCTCCTTACTTAACCCTTTGAGTGCCACAGGAGTACACAACGCATTGCTTTGCAATGTGTTGCGTACCCCTCTGGCACTCAAAGGGTTAAGTTGCGGTAACATAGCAATATAACACACAGTGGCTCTTCAGTTGAGGCAGCGTAGCAAAATGCTCAGGGAACAAATAGAAAGTTGTGTTTGAGGCTTGCCCTCTGTAACATACAGCAAAGCATCTCTCTCCCTTTAAGGAGAAAGGGCGGGAATCAGGAAGTGGAGGAGTGACAGTTAAAAACAGACAGTTAGTGAGGTTGACTGAAGAGATGAAAAGAGTTAAATGAAAGAGTTGCTATTAAGTTTATCCCTGAGTTTGTATTTTAATGAAACATTACACCTTCGTACTGAAACAGAGTGTATGGAGAGTTACAGTTATCTGTGGGAGGTGAAACAGTGTGTTTGTGGTGTCATGATCCTGAATGAGAGTGTGTGTGGACCAGTAGAAGTTATTGATATCCCCTACTTCAGCAGCGAGTGGCAGCTATATTTTTTTTGTCAGTTGGATAGTGGTGGGTGGGCTGGAGGGGGCGGGCCAACTCCCTGTATGATAAACATGCCCCCATTGAATCACCCAACAGGAGCAGTAACATCCCCATTGAATCACCCAATAGGAGTTGTGTCTCCTAATGAGACATAAATTATGTAATGAGGCATTCTGTTCATTGTGTGTTTGTTTTCTGAGGAGACATAAATTATGTTCTGTGTGTGAGGTACCATAAATTATGCAATGAGGCTTATTCTTATATATATATATATATATATATATATATATATATATATATATATATGTTAGCTAGCTAGCTAGATAGACAGGCAGACCACAGACAGAGATAGACACAAATCTCTGTTGAATTATGCTTCTAAGTCACACATATAACAACCAATGTCCTTAAACAGACCTAAATGACTTGCAAGGGGCACTAGTGTTCATCAGATTATAAACTGTAAACTAAAACTGCAACCACAGCTTCCCAAGGCAAATAATTGCTCAAACTTACTGCCCTTTCTAAAAAAAACAAAAAACAAACTGACTTTGGTTTCATTGTTTTAGTCTTCTTCTTTTATCTTCCTTCTGTTTTCTCTAATCTTCTTTCTTTTTCTTGTTTCCTATAAAATAAAATGAAATGTCAATGCAATTAAAAAAAAAAAAAAACACCCTCAAGTTATGTCATAGTTAACCCTTTGAGTACCCCTCCAGCACTCAAAGGGTTAAATGCAGTGTTGCATCCCCTTTACAAAAAACAGTCAGTCCTTGTAATATAAATAAGTAAAATGTGTTTTGCAAAAAATCTAAAGGCATTCCCATGTTTAAAGAAAATGTGTGCTTACGAATATCCCAGCCAATCAGCTTCTAGTGGGTTTTGTCATTCTCCCTATAAGCTGATTGGCTTGGAGATGCGTAAGCACACATCCCAGCCAATTGGTGGTCGGAATCTATTCTGAACAGAGACTGGCCATATAAAAAGCCAGTCTCTGTTCAAAATTCCCTCATCGGGACTCAGGCAATAGTCCGGTAGGTATGAAGGTGGGGATGTTGTGCTAGCAGACATTGCTGTCGCCACCAAAGGAGGCGGCAGCAGCAGAATATTTTTTAAACAGGGGGAATGCCTTTTGATTTTTTGAAAAACAGATATTACTTATTTATATTACTAGGACTGGCTGGATATTATTTGTAATGGAGATGCAACACTGCATTTAACCCTTTGAGCGCTGGAGGGGCACACAAAGGGTTAGCTATAGCATATCTTGAGGGCGTTTTTACAATTTTTCCTTGGAATGGCTTCGACAATGGCTAGAGAGGTAACTTGGGGGGTTCCTCTGCATCCTCTGCATTCCTGCAAGCGGGCAGCAGCAGAGGCAGTGTTTTTTTAACCATTGGACTGGCATAATGTTTAACATGTGTGGGTTGGCATACTACTTAAAGGGATAGTAATGTTTCATAATAAAAGCAACTCTAATTAATCATCATAGTATTTGGACTTTGGAGAGTGTTATTTCAGTTCTGTCAGAGTTGTAGTTCAGGAGTACTTCAATGACAAAGTGTCCCCCTCACGCCCCTTTTACTGATGTAACACTGCTTAGCCAGATCAGAAGGGAGGTGCCCAGGTAGACTGCAGAGAGGGACAATCTTCAATTAAGATAAGGGAAAACCTGAAAAACTTGTCAAGGAGGCAGGGTTTTCATTGTTTTCAAAGGAAGAAGATTGTCCCCTTCTGTTATCTGTCTGGTCTATGGACTGCATTCCACATCTGAGAAGAGATGGCTTACACTAGGTAAAAGGGGCGGGAGGGGAAACTTTGCTTGTGAATATCTCTCAAACCATAAAGGTTTGAGAGATAAGACTTATATCGTTCTTGTTTTTTTAATGCCTACAAAATAAAATAAACATAAAACGAAGTATTACTATCCCTTTAACATTTTTGTAATGGCATACAACTTAACATATTTGGGATGGCATCATACTGTTAACTCTTGGAATGCATTGCTTACCCCTCTGGCACGCAAAGAGTTAAGCCTATCATATCTTTGTGGCATTTATTTTGGGGGAACTATAATTTGGTCTTTTTTCTATTACAGTGCCATTTTTCAGAATGGAGCATGAAGAAGAGAAGAAAGAGGATAAGAAAAATGAAGATGAGAAGACAGAAGAAGATGGAAGAGAGAAGATTAAAGAAGTAGACTGGCAGTAGCTGACCAGGGTGCTGAAGACCCTGCTGGACATCAGGATTACAAGTAAGTGTTTATTTTCAGTGGATGGTGTGTGCTTTAGCGAGATTAACCCTGTGAGTGCAGTGCTCTGTAATGCTTTGCATACCCCACTGGCACTCATAGGAATTCTACTAACATCACACGCACTTTTGGAGTACTTTGGGTGCATCGATATGGGGCTTAGGGCCACATATCAATACATCCACTTGTCACTTAGATTTTTTAAGCTCTTATCCCCTTCAAATCCTGTGTTGGCAGGTTAAAACAAGAGTGTGAAGCAATGTCTGGGATACTCGTCTGGCACTCAAAGGGTTAAGCTTAAAAGAAAAGTGAAGCAATTCTATGGTAAGCCAAATGCCCCATTGGGGAACTATAAAATATTCCCTTTGATTTCAATGTATCTTTTAACCTCATGAATGCCAGAGAGGTTGGACACCTCTCCAGCATTCAAAGTGTTAAAAAGCTCCTATTAAATTTGTAGAAATTGTTTGCATTTTTCCTGTCCTGTGGTGCTAGAGGGCCAAGTGATTACACTGAAAGATCTACAGGGCTTATAATGTCTCCATTATGAACCTTCTAGTGTTTCCCTTCGTCCTATTTTGCTGGAAGGGCTAAAATGAAATTCATGCCATGTATATAATCTATATGTAGATGGAAAATTCAGCATATCCTGCAAGCTAGGGCTAATGTGATGTATGATGGTATAAATATAGATTTATGCTGACTGTAGCGTGAAGACAGAGGAGATTGCTATGGTAAAAGTGGATGAAAGTAGATAAAAGTAACAGGCTATTGACTGCTTCTTGGTGCATTGTTGTATAGAAAGTAGCGAATGGGAATTATCCAGGAGATCTGCAGCAGGTCAGGGGAATTATTATGGGCTCAACTCATTTTGAGCAGGTCTAAAAGGCATCGGTGATGACTCAAACCGTACAACTGATGAAAGGTAGTGGACTAGACAATGAGGCTTATTGTACCAAGGAGAACTGAAGTAATTCTGGATCAAACGAATTGAACCATAGGGAAAAAATAAAATGTCCCTTTGTTTTTAATGACCTTTTAACCACTTGACTGCAAATGAGTTCTCCAGCACTTTGTAAAACAATGCACTGGAGACATCTCTAGCAATAAAGGGCTTAAAATCCCCATTTACTTCAATGTACATTTTTTTAATGTTTAGTTATTCCCTATGGGAAGTTGGTTTGCTCCAGAATGTCTCAAATGTCTTCTTAGTACATCAACCTCATTCAGTCTGTTCATCACCTAAATGGTATATAGTTAATGGTCAGTGAACATCCAGTGCATTAAATGCGTTTTAGTATGTGTTTAGTGTTGAGCGAGCACCCCGATGCTCGGGTGCTCGGGTGCTCTGACCGAGCACCGCCGGAGGCTCGAGTGCTCGGCCGAGCACCCGAGCCCCATTGACTTCAATGGGGCGACACGAGCATTACACCAGGCACCCCCTGCTCTGATGAGGGGAGGGTGCCTGGTCAATGCCCCCTTCATCTCCACAATGTCCCCCTTCATCTCCGCAATGTCCCCCTTCATCTCCGCAATGCCCCCTTCATCTCCGCAATGTCCCCCTTCCACAATGTCCCCCTTCATCTCCACACTGTCCCCCTTCATCTCCACACTGTCCCCCTTCATCTCCGCAATGTCCCCCTTCATCTCCGCAATTTCCCCCTTCATCTCCACACTGTCCCCCTTCATCTCCGCAATGCCCCCTTCATCTCCGCAATGCCCCCTTCATCTCCGCAATGCCCCCTTCATCTCCGCAATGTCCCCCTTCCACAATGTCCCCCTTCATCTCCACACTGTCCCCCTTCATCTCCGCAATGTCCCCCTTCATCTCCACACTGTCCCCCTTCATCTCCGCAATGCCCCCTTCATCTCCGCAATGCCCCCGTACCTCCAGTCCCTGGTGGTTCAGCGGAGCGTCTTCAGATCTGTGCCTCCTTCGGCACAGATCCCCGCCACCCGAACATGGCGGGCGAGCACATGGCGGTACTCGACGAGTACCGCCATGTGCCGAGCAGAGCGATGCTCGAGCCGATCCGAGCATCGGCCGAGCACGCTCGCTCAACACTATATGTGTTGTATATTTCATAAATCAACTAATTTTAGGAATTTATCTAACAGGGGAATTATGCAACGTTTGTGTATCTTTTTTGTGGACCCTTGTCCTCCAGCAGCACATCACTGAAGTCTTCTTCATCCAGCTGCACTGATCTCTAGGACATGGCTCCCGCTGGGCACGTTCATGGTGCTTATTGATTAACAACTGGCCTCAATTTTTATTTTTTAAAGTACTTCCCTGGAGTGCAGCAAGTTTTGTAAGGGAGGAAGAGCATGTCTAGATGCAGAGCGAGGAGCCTTGGCATAAGATTGCCTGTGATTGGTTGGTTGCTGGTAGTGTTGGGAGCTGGGATGTGTGGGTTAACATTTGTGGCCATATTGTGACAGTTGGAGGCACCCACGTGTGAGGCAGTATCACACCCTCCTTCACGCCTTTTTTACTCTTCATTTATCCAGTTTTTTGGTGTGAGTTATTTGTCACAGCTTGTGAGGTAGGTCCTTACCAAATACGTAGGGTAAGCTAAGTGCTGGATATACTTGAGACAAGGGTTTAGGCCAGTGGCCTTATGGGATGTTCTCCCCAGGGTTTGGCCTCGATATAGCTTGGCTGTACCCATTAGGCTCGGATTTAGCTGGCAGATGTCATACTGGGAAAGTTGTTTAACATAAAATGCACTTGAGTCCATGCTTGAACTATTGGAAGTTGTTAGCTCTTACCCTACAGCTGGCAAGGCAATTCTTTATAAGGCTGCAGTGAGTTCGTATGTTAAAATAAAGCTGTAGACTTTTTGTCCTAGTGCTTATTTCTGAATCATCCCGAATGCGTAATACAAGCTTGCTCCTAATTTTTAACTTATAGCACAGCAGTAGGTTCTTTCTGAACACCATCTGTCAGGCTGACAGAGGCCTTCACTTCTTCCAGGGATTCATTCTGGTTCATACCTGCCGAGGAAATATTTTGCTATCCTTCATGTGATGGCTTTTGTCATAGAGATTCTTAGGCAATCCACCCATTTCGTGACAAGCGCACCGTCAAGTCATCCCGGTCTCTATACCTCTTTCCCCTTTCCCATAATAACCACAGAGACTATTCGGATGGGTCAAAAGGCCACAGCTTTTATTATCATAAGTAACATTAATTTAACATTTATTTAACATTTATTACCAACATCCTTTTAAATAACATCAATAAAACCTATACCTTACCATAACAAACATAACATCTTAGTGCTTATCAGAACGTCACACTAATTGACTGGGGGCCATGCCACCATCCAACCCTGCCCTATTTGAACGTGGCAAGTAATAGCCCACCAGCCGTAATTTCCTGCCCCTTGGGCCCCATGCCCAAGAGTCTTAACCCGTACCATCACCACAACCACCTGGCTTGCCCAGCAAGCACCCACCAATGCTGTGACAAAGACTGCCAGCAACCCGACTACCAACGAGCCCACACCGCCACCAGCACACCACCCCCATGCGCCGAAAAGACCACACCCCAGTGGCCCCAAAGGCACGCAGAAGGGACGGGCGGGAACTGCTCGCGTGCCGCTCCAACACTACCTAATGGCCGCGGGAACACAATCCCTTGCGGCCGGAAGCTCCTGCCCACGTCATCTTCCTTCCTGCCGGGCTCCGTCATGCCCCCTCCGCCTACTTTGCCGGCTCCGGTAGGCTCTTGACAAGCGCACCGTCAAGTCATCCCGGTCTCTATACCTCTTTCCCCTTTCCCATAATAACCACAGAGACTATTCGGATGGGTCAAAAGGCCACAGCTTTTATTATCATAAGTAACATTAATTTAACATTTATTTAACATTTATTACCAACATCCTTTTAAATAACATCAATAAAACCTATACCTTACCATAACAAACATAACATCTTAGTGCTTATCAGAACGTCACACTAATTGACTGGGGGCCATGCCACCATCCAACCCTGCCCTATTTGAACGTGGCAAGTAATAGCCCACCAGCCGTAATTTCCTGCCCCTTGGGCCCCATGCCCAAGAGTCTTAACCCGTACCATCACCACAACCACCTGGCTTGCCCAGCAAGCACCCGCCAAGGCCCAGCCGCTTGACTCCTTAAGCTGGCTGAGCCCCGCCACCAACCGGAGAAATGGCCTTCTCAACACCATCCTTCAACCCTTCCAAAAATATGTCCAGCCCAATTTCCGAAAGATGAACCCCGTCTCTCAAAAACAACCCGGACACCCCGTCTATCTCTCTATGCCGAACCACCACCCCACCCACCTTCCGCACAAAACTGGAAAGCATCTTATTCACTTTTTTCCTGCTCCCTTCAATCGCCTCCTGGGACCTAGCTCCCCGCCACCTCAACCGAGGAGTAATCTCCGACCATACCAACACAGTGTCCGGAAACAAAACCCCCAATCTATCCCAATCCCGCTTAAACAACCGCACCAGCTCCCTTTGCAACACAAAACCTAAATCATTGCCCCCCGCATGCACCACCAACACATCAGGCGGTGAACTAACCCGAGCCGTCCTAACTACTAACAACAAAACCTGTTCCCAAACCAAACCACCCACACCCAACCACCGAACAACCACCCGACCCTCAGGAAAACCCAGCCGTGTTCCGGCCCTCCGGACTGCAGCTCTCCTCTGGGCCCGGCAGATGAACGAATGTCCCACCAACCACACCACCACCGCACGATCACCTGCAACGAGAAAATCAGCACATGAGCAACTTACAACAGGAGGGTAGGCCGCACATACATGCGAAAACGATCAGACTCCCACCGCCCAATCTTCCGCACCACCTCGTCCCCCAAACCCCACCGAGCCACCTCCGTAGCTGCCCCGATGCGAAACGAATGAGAACCAAACTCCGCCGCATCCAAACCCAAACACCGCAAACCCCTCTTAAAGACACTGATAAACTGAAACCGGGACAGTGAGGAACCGTCCACATGCGACAGAAAGGCACGCCCGCCCGCCGGGCGAACCCCCAAATACTCTTGCACACAACCAACCGGGCATTCCGGCAACCCCGTAGCGAACAACGAAATCCAGCAACCCCGCCCCACCTGATCCGTCTTCGACCGTCTCAGCACCACAGACACACACCCTTGGCTCACACACACATCACCAAAAGCAAGCCCCGTCGCCTCCTGCCTGTTCGCACTCACCAGCTCCCCAATCCGGAACGCCCCGAAACAGCAAAGACTCAAAACTGGAGGAGCAAACACCAGGCAAAACCAACAACAAACCCCTCAAGATCCCTAAGGAAATCGGCCGCCACAAATCCCTGGAGACACGCGTCCGCCGCAGCCCCTTCAAAGCCTGGCGGACCAAGAAATTCTTGGTCACATCCCGCCAACCCTCCAACTTAAACAAAAAGGCCAAAGCCGCCATACGTTGATCCACAGACGAACCCGACCGCCCCTCCTCGGCAAGCCGAGCCACAAACCACAGCAGCACCTCCAGCCGGTCATCATCCGATTCCGCTCCACCCATGATCTCGACCATGGAGAACCAATCCTGCCAACACCTCCGGTACATCTCCCAGGTCCGAGGAGCCACGGACCGTCTCACAAGGTCTCCCACAAGCCAGCAAGCGCGTCCCACAGCTGGGCCGGACAACTCTCCCCCACCTCGGCCGCGTCTGGCGCCACCTCCCGGAATCGGGCGAACTGAAAACGAGAGAGAGAATCAGCAATTACATTGAGATGCCCAGGAACGTGCCTCGCCCGACACCAAAGATTAAGTTCTAAGCAGCGAAGAACCAGCAACCGGAGCAACGCCACCACCGGAGGGGACGAAGCAGACACCGCATTTATGGACTGAACCACCGACAAGTAAAAGCAGACCTTCTTATCCCTCAGATCAGCACCCCCCAAGAAAACCGCTGCCACAATCGGAAACAACTCCAAGAATGCCAAATTCCGAACCAAACCCGACCCCTTCCAAGCTTCTGGCCACTCACCGGCACACCAGCGCCCCCGAAAGTACACCCCGTAACCGCAGCCCCCAGCCGCATCCGTAAACAATTCCAAATCGTCCGCCCCGACCAGCTCCGATTGGAAAAAGGACCGCCCATTGTAACCAGAAAGAAATGTGTCCCAGACCCGCAGGTCGTCCCGCATTCCTTTCGTAATGCGCACAAAATGGTGCGGCTGAGAAATACCAGAAGCCCCCGCGGCCAGCCTGCGCCCGAAGACCCTCCCCATGGGAATGATGCGACAAGCAAAATTCAGCTTACCGACGAGCGACTGAAGCTGACGCAAAGTCACTTTCTTGGCCGCACAAAAACGCGCGATCGTGTCCCGCAGGTCAACCAACTTATCCACCGGCAAGCAACATTCCATGGCCACCGAATCTATTTCGATGCCCACGAAGTGTAAACACGTCACGGGCCCCAGGGTCTTATCAGGTGCCAAAGGAATCCCAAAACAGTCCGCCACCCATTGCAGCGTACGTAACAAGTACAGACAGTCCCTAGAACCCCCCGCACCCACACACAAGAAATCGTCCAGATAGTGGACAATGGCAGAAGACCCCGACTCCGTCCGGACCACCCATTCCAAAAAACGGCTGAACATCTCGAAGTACGCGCACGACAAGGAGCAACCCATCGGCAAGCAAAGATCAACATAAAACTTGCCCTCAAAGAAGCAACCCAACAAATGGTGAGAGTCCTGGTGTACCGGCAGCAGACGAAACGCAGACTCAACATCCGCCTTCGCCATCAACGCCCCGCGCCCAGCCCTCCGCACCAGGGCCACTGCCCGGTCGAAAGACGTGTACCAAACCGAGCATAAAGCCGGATCAATGCCGTCATTCACCGACTGCCCAGCAGGGTAGGACAAGTGGTGAATGAGCCGAAATTTCCCAACCTCCTTCTTCGGAACCACGCCCAAGGGGGAAATCCGCAAATCAAGCAACGGTGGATCCGGGAAAGGGCCCGCCATTCTGCCCAAAGCCACCTCCTTGGACAACTTCTCCTGCACCACCCCAGGGAACTCCAAAGCAGACTTTAAATTGCGCCGTGAAACCCCCCCCCCAACCCCCTGAAAGGGAATGAAAAACCCCACAGAAAAACTCTCCCGCAAAGCGGCCGCCTCAGACACCCGAGCGTAACGATCGAGCCAAGGCAACATCGCGCCTAGCCTCACCGGCGTCGCCCCCAGCGGCAGGGGGCTCCCCCGGCTTGGCACCCTGCTTACCACGTCGGAAGCACTTGGACAACGCGTGGGGCCCACCGCAACCGGAACACTCATGCTTAAAACAACAGGACACCCCCCATTTGCATTGGCTGTCATTAAACAGCCAGCAACATCCCCGCCTTTGTCCGGCCGACGAGCTGCTGGGAACCAACCCGCCGGCGCCCCCCTGAAAAAACGACGCCTTCTGCGGACCTAACAGCTTCATCCACAAATGTATATCCTTGTGATCCCACCGCATGCCCTGTTGAGCAGCCTTCCTCTGACGGAAGTGCTCGTCGTACCGCCACCACGCCAACCCACCATAATCCTTGCACATGCTCCAAATCTCATCCACATAGCAAAAAAGGGTGGAACATTGCTCCGGCGCCTTCTCCCCCAGCAAGCTCGCGTAAATGCAAAAAGCACGCAACCAATTCCCGAAAGTTTTCGGGATGCGCCTATACCGCTTCTTCTCCTCCTCCTCCCGCTTCTTATCCTTATCCTTATCCTCCCGTACATCCACAAAACCCTCCCTCGGGAGCAAGGAGAAAAGCTCCACAAACTCCCCCTTCCAAATACGCTCCCGCAGCTCCGACCGCACATGAACCCCCAAAGGACCCGCCGAACAAAAGTAAGAACCCAGCGTCGCAGTATCCGCCAGCTGCACCCCCGCACCCCCGCACCCCGCGGAACCGCCTCCACCGCGCCTGGAGACTGCCCAGCCCCGTCGGGGACCCCCTCAGAAACCCCGGGCGAAAAACCCAACGAACCCACAGACGCCGACGCAGCCACCCACACCCCCCCAGGTCCCTGAGGGGGGCCCACCGCGGCCCTGCCCGCCTCCCAACGGCCGATAAACTGTTTCAACCCCTCAATAAAACCCCCCACACTGTCCGCACCCGCCCCCCCCCCAGGGGACCCAGGAAAAGAAAAGGAAGACTCACCAGAGACTCCGCCAGAAGAAAGCTGAGCCACACGTCCTGCTCCCGGGGCGCTCGCCGCGCCGTGCGATCCTGAGGACCCTGGAACCACCACGACACTCCTGATTCCTCTGCTCAGCCGCGCGCTGGGACCGGGGGGGGACCCCCCAGCCGTGGAACCGTCCAGAACTGCATCCCGCACCTCCAGCATCTCCTGGTCCACCGGATCCACATCAGACCCAGGACCGTGGGACTCCTCCCGCACACTCCGCCCAGCAGACGCACTCCTCCTCCGTCCAACAGGTGAAGAGCTGGGCAACTGAACCGGTCCCGCAGCCACGGGCCCCCCATGGGCCGTCCTGGAAGACCCCTCTCCAGCATCCTCGCCATCACCCCTCCGCATGGTCGCCACCTCGCTGCGACCGTGTGCAGGTCCAGCCAACACCTCGCCAACAGCAGGGCCTCCCACAGCAGCAGCTGGAACTGTAGACTCCCCCCCATGCGGACCAGGTTGGGGAAGGCCAGGAGAGGAAGACTGCAAAGCTCCCCCCCAGCAGGATCACCGCCAGCCCCCAGGGAAGCCCTCTTCTTACGAGGGGGAGAGGAAGAGCGCCTCCCCCGCCTGGTAGGACCCCCCCGCCGCGCCGACCCAGAAGGGCTAAGCCTCCGAGGCGGCCGCGACATCCTCACTGGTCTGGAGGATCCAGGAGGCGGACCGGCTGGCGATGCCACCAAGCGCCTCCGCAACCAGCCAGCCCCTCTTCTTAAAGCCTCCTCTCTCATCTCAGAGAGGAGGGAATCAATCTCGGCGGAATCCGCCATTGTGCCCCGGGGAACCCTACTGAGCGGCTGCGCTAGGGACTTAACTGCTCGCGTGCCGCTCCAACACTACCTAATGGCCGCGGGAACACAATCCCTTGCGGCCGGAAGCTCCTGCCCACGTCATCTTCCTTCCTGCCGGGCTCCGTCATGCCCCCTCCGCCTACTTCGCCGGCTCCGGTAGGCTCTGTATTGTTTGAGACCACTAGGTCCAACAAGGCCTCTTTTCTAGTTGGCTTCTCTACTAGTTGGGACATGAAGTTGCCATTAAACACACTTAGAAAACTATTTCTGTTTGTTGTGCTAGAAATCATATTTCTCCAAATCAGTTTCAGGGTAGTTGAAATCTCCCATCATGACTGAGAAGTATTTTCCATTTGCAGTAACAGTTATGCTTGAGGCAAATGTCCATTAATATATTTCATTGTCTATGCCCCCATTGTTTATTTCAACCTTTATGGCCTGTACATTTCACTGGACATCTAATGAATATTTTCACTTATACTAGGTTTTAATGCATGCTTTACATATTGGCATATCCCCACCTCTCTTATTAACCCCATCCCTCCTAAAAAATTGGATAACCATCTAGATTGACTGCCCACTCATGTGTATCATCTAGTGATGTTCAGTAACCAATAAGATCATACTGCTCATTCACTGCAATCAGTTAAAGATTCTCCATCTTACCAGCCAGACGTGTATTTGCAAGCAAATATTTTATATTAATGCAATTCTGAAGAATTGCATGTTTTGAAATATGTGTTTGTTTTCTTATTAGGCTTAACTTAGGCACCTCCCATATTAGTTGAAATAGCCCATCCTCCCTACACCTCCAAGCCTCTTCTCTAATCCCATTTCCTCTACTACACTTCCTACACCCTCCTCTATTGTATCTCCTGCCCGCTTCTTAGTTTTAGGTTTCCTTCAACCCTCTACCCATCCCAGCCCCTAGCATAGTACCCCTTCTTCTATAGTACAGTCCATTTCTACTATATAGATTACCCCCAAGGGAAAATACAGCCCAGTGCTCTAGAAACCCAAACCCAACCTGCTTACACCAAGTATTTAGCTGCACATTTAACACCATAATTTCCATTAGCCTTCCTGGTGTATTGTGTGGCAGGGGTAGAAAATGCTACCTTAGAGGTCATTTGCTTAAGCTTATGACCTAAATCTCTGAAATACTTTTTAAATTACCCATATTTGCCACTGACTTTGTTGCCAACATATACCATGACAGCCTGTTCATTCCCAGCTCCTACTAACATCTAATACATGTCAAACCCGAGCACCTGGGAGACAGCAAAGTGTTCGATTGTAGTGATCCTGACAACAGATTACCCTATTTGTACTTCTAATTGTGGAATCCCTTACCACCATCATCTGTCTAGGTCTGCCTGTATCCCAGATCTCATCAGAGCTAGAAGGGCTGTTCTTCCAACTGTTGAAGAGAAGCAGGCCTCTCTAGCAAGAGCATTCTTGTAAAACCGCCAACATTATCACTCAATTTAGCAAATCTGTTTAGGTGAGAAAGTACAGGAGAATCTTCCTATTCCTCTGCCTCTCCTTATGTCTATCTGTAACCCATCTAGTTACCGTCTCCTGCTTTGTGCAGTCTTCATCCAGTACTTCCTACGCCAGCTTCCTTCTGCTAATTGAGATGCACACCCCTTTCAACATTGATGGTTTCACTCAATGGCAGTTTTTAGTGTAGAGGTGTGCTAAACCTTCTTTGTTGCTCCCACAAAAATGAGCTGTAAAAAAGACAATAAATGCCATTTGTAAAGATTAAACACTGAATAAAACATCCAACACTTTTCCAAACTGGGTTACCTTGGACAAAAAGAAAATCTATTAGTACTATCACCATCTATGGATAAATACCAAAAAGACAGAGTAGGACATTTGCTAAGTTGGGAAAAATTGCCCATGGTTCAGTTTGTGCCAATGAATGTGTAATTTTCCATTTTGCTTTGCCGAAAAGAGTAGTTACTGCACACTGATGTCCCATATAGCTCAGGGCAGATTTCCCTTTAGGAATTAGAAAGCCCTGCACCAGATTCTGAGGAGTTCCACAGTCTTAAGGACGATGCTCACTGTGCTCAGTGATAAGTATGTCCAACACAGTTCCAATGATCCTCCCTTGGACATTTGTTATCAGTTTATATATTGCTAAGATGCCCAGTTTACATAATAATTTGGCCAGTTCATAGCACCCTATACTGACCAGTTAATTAAAAGTGGACCTGTCACTCTAAGACAATTTTCATTTGTTTTACAGGAAATTAAAATCGACCTATACTGTATGTTGTACTAACCATTTTTCTGTAAAATATTTTTTGTGAGACTAACCTTCATAGTTTGGTGGCACAGTGTGGCACTTCATGCAACTTCCCTGAACAGTATGCTAATTAGTTATATTTGAGGCCAAACATCACTTACTGTGCTAATAAAAATACCCCCAATGTGTGGACTCTGCTTAGATTAAAGGAATAGTAATGTCCGACAAACATTTTTCTTCAATTTATAGTCCTTAAAATGTTGAGCACAGCACAAAAAACGTATCTCTCAAACCGCTATGGTTTGAGAGATACAGGCATTTAAAGTTTGTGATTTCCTGCTGTCAGCTGTAAAGCTGTCAGCAGGAAATCCATGTCGACTGACACAGAGGCTCTCCAGCAGAGCCTCAATCACGTTATTTACAATTAATTACTTCATTGGAATGGTCTAAAAAGTGTGCTTGCAAACCACACACACTTTTTAGACCATTCCAATGAAGTAATGTATGCATTTAAAGGGATAGTAATACTTAAAATGTTAAACAATATATGTTGTAGGGTTTATCCCCCTGAGTAAACAAGGGTACTCCCACTGCTGAGAGATATTTTATTAAAAAAATTATAACAGCTCAAACTTGAATTTTTTAGGTGCAATATTAAAGTGGCCTGAAAATTTACAGTGGCGCTGTTGCTACACAATCCTATGGAGATTTATGGTCTATGGACCAGAGCAGTCCATAGGATGGTGTAGCAACAGCGCCACTGTGATATTGCACCTAAAAAATGCAAGTTTGAGCTGTGATATGTTTTGAATGAAACACATTCAGCAGTGGGAGTACCCTTGTTTTACTCAGGGGGATAAACCCTACAACATATATTTTTTACATTTTAAGTTTTACTATGCCTTTAAAGCATGAATCTCTCATTTTTGTTCTATGCTCAACTTTTTAAAGGGATAGTAATGTTTCATAATAAAAGCAGCTCTAATTAATCATCATAGTATTTGGACTTTGGAGAGTGTAATTTCAATTCTGTCAGAGTTGTAGTTCAAGAGTAATTCATTGACAAAGTATCCCCCTCCCGCACCTTTTACTGATGTAACACTGCTCACTTCAGAGCAGCAGGGTGGTGTCCGAGTGGATTGCAGAGATGGGCAATCTTCAATTAAGATACGGCAAAAAGCTGAAAAGCATGTCAAGGGGGGCAGGGCTTTCATTGTTCTCACAGGAAGAAGATTGTCCCCTGCTGTTATCTGTCTGGTCTATGGACTGCATTCCAGGAGTGTCCAGCTCTGTATCAGCCGTGGCGAGGGCAGTCTCTACTGCGCATGACTGCCCCGCGACCGACTGCCAGTGGCACTGTAGCCCATGTAACGGGCTCTTCAACTAGTTCCTTAATAATGCATAAATTATAAAATAACTAGTTTTGACTATGAATCTGAAACAGCAAATGGATGGGACTTCTGCCTTTATGTTAATTTAATTTGAGAAAGGTCATTTGTACCCCTTACCCTCTGCACCAGTAAGGAACAGAGTGACCCATAATAAGTAAAAGATAATAAGGTCTTATACACAAAAGAAATGAAGAGCAATTCTGGGGCAAACCAACTGCACTGTAAGGGGACAAATACAAGTCCTCATGGATTTAAATTGTGCTTTTGTCCTCTTTAATGCCAGAAAGTTCTCCATCTCATTGTTTATGGCTGCATGGAGACCAGACTAGCATTTGAGAGGTTAAAAGCACTGATTAAATCAATGGAAATTTGGTGAACTTTTATTTGTCCCTTATGGTGCAGTTGGTTTGTACCAGAATTGCCACTTATTTATTTAATCAAATAATGCCCAACCTGTATTGGCAGAGTACTGACCCTCTTTCCTTTCAGATACTGACAAGTAACACAGTCCCAATGGAGTCCTCAAAAAGCAGTCATTTATCCTGAGTACAAATGTTACCCTGGGCTAATCCAGTCAAAAACAGCAATCAATGGGATTTCAAATCCTCATAAATCAAATTGATTGCTGTTGGGAACTGGATTGGACTGTACAGATACCCTGCAGGGCTTCTGTAGCATATTATGTACTCTAGGGAAACATCATAGTTTTCATTGTATCATTAAGAACCCTGTAGGGATCTACCTTGAGCCATATCACTTTAGGAATATAATCTAATTGTATGCTGTATAATTTTACTATCTGTTTAGGTATGTTCTAGTGCAGTACTAGATATAATTTAGTCTACAACTTCAATGATTTTCTGGACATGCAAAGGCCAGAGGTCAAGGAATGTAGTAGCACACCACAGTCAGTCTCTCAGTGTCTTGTTAGTACTTAATATTAAACCAGGTGCAGAAAAATTCTCACACACTCCACCACTGCCCACCCTGCTGCACAAGATGTGTAAAGTGGGCACACTTAATTGTATATTGTTTTGCAGATAGGCACTGAGCAGTGAATTCATTTTACATCAATATGAGACTACGGCCTGTTGGCCCATTTCTTTCAAATATTCTCTTCCAGTGTTTTTTTTTATTTATCTAGAATTCAATATTTGAGAATGCACTGAAATGCAATGGGTTGGAGATATCTGCACCTCATAAAAGGTTAATAAAAACTCAAAAGAATAAGTTTAAATGGTTTAGATGATCTTATCATTTTGTATTGACTCACTTTAAAGCTCTGAGTACAACATGCATTAATCATTTGTTGTTTGTTTCCATTGATGCGACCATTACTTCTGATCCTTTGTATAATCTTCATATTTAGACATTATACAGTGATGACTCTATTCTTGTCCCTGTTTTTCCTAATAGTACAATCAGCTTTCAGATGGTGCTTCATATTTGCAAGGCCTTTGGGAGATGGCGAACTTTGGCTGATATGTCAAACACAATGTCAATACACTAGGATTGCACAGTTTCTCAATTTCCTCTGTAGGATTGCTGATTTAATGCCTTGAGACAATATCTGTCATTAGGACAACGTGGAAATAAATGAGGCTAATTTCTGGGTTTAGCTATATCAATATCTTCCCAAATCTCATGAATCCCATAGTGACAACTTTGTGCTGAAGCCACAAATAACCACAGCACTCTATCATTCATGTAATTGTCAGGAAAAAACACCAATACTTGGGAGCATCACTGATTGCTTATATAAAGAAGCCTGTTGTCACACACACACACACACATACATATATATATAAGCACTCACCTCGATAATTGAAATCAAACTTGGCAGGACTAGATTTAGGCTTCTGTCTCTCACTCACTAATTACCCTTTTTAATGCTGTCTTTCCCTGCAAAGATTTCTGTCTTTGTACAACTTTAAAGGGATAGTAATACTTCATTTTAACTTTATTTTATTTTGTAGGCATTAAAAAAACATGAAGAATGATATAAGTCTTATCTCTGAAACCTTTATGGTTTAAGACATATTCACAAACAAAGTATCCCCCCCCCGTTCAACCAGATCAGAAGGGAGGTGCCCAGGTAGACTGAAGAGAGGGACAATCTTCAATTAAGATAATGGAAAAAGCTGAAAAACTTGTCAAGGGGGGCAGGGCTTTCATTGTTTTCATACAAAGAAAATTGTCCCCTTCTGTTATCTGTCCTGTCATACAACCAGACTCACATCTGAGAAGAGATGGCTTACACTAGGTAAAAGGGGCGGGGAGGGGAACTTTGCTTGTGAATATCTCATAAACCATAAAGGTTTGAGAGATAAGACTTATATCATTCTTCATGTTTTTTTAATGCCTACAAAATAAAATAAAGTTAAAACGAAGTATTACTATCCCTTTAACTTCTTGCCTGCATCTACTGGTGCCATCTCACTTCCCTTGAAGAAAGAATGAACAGTTTTTTCTAAGGCAGGGATGTCCAACGTCAGTCCTCAGGGCCACCAACAGACCAGGATGTAAGGATTTCCTTTATTAAGCACACTTGAGTTAATCAGTGTCTTATTCATTTTGACTGACTCACTTGTGCTTAACAAGGGAAATCCTTAAATCCTGACCTGTTGGTGGCCCTTCAGTACTGAACCTGGACAGCCCTGCTCTAGGCAGTTCATCTTTGAAAGGACACCCATATTACATGACCATGAGCCTCTGAAAGTTAACGCTTTCCATTTCTAAATGGCTCTCCTAAAGCCAGACTTTTGGGCAGCTTTGATGGACTGAGTTTACCAAGTGAAAGAGATCTTTACATCTCTAGGATCTTATTAGAAGACCAACGACAGAAAGAAGATATTCGCTTGTAAACAAAGCAATGTGTGAAAAAAATAACATATTGTAAAATATGACACTTCTGTATAAAAGTTGAACACTCTGTTTCGGTTTTCAACTGGTCCCTTCAATATTGAAAGAAATAGAATACAATAGTATTGCATGACATTTAATATACATAACCAGTTTTGTTGTTAACACCTGAGTTAACACTTGCAGTTAACGCATCATTTGAGTTTTGGCTTTCCTATAATTTGTAACTATTTGATCTTTGCAATTGTTTCACACTTCTCTACCACTCAATGGGTTTACACACCACAGTAGATATCAGAGCATATTCCCACTAGAAAACCCAATATGATTCCAATATAGAATTTTAATTTGTTTGCTTTATAAGGACGGTTATTATTATTATTAGTCTTTATTTATATAGGGCCAACAACTTCCGCAGCACTTTACAGTAGGGAGTAGACATACAGAGGTATTAAATAGTACAATCAAGTGTGGAGAACAGAAGGATCAGAGGGCCCTGCTCGTGAGAGCTTACAGTCTAGAGGAGGTAGGTATGACGCAGGAGGAGTAAGTGCTATTGGGTGTAAGTGCCTCTTGCCACCAGACCTGCCAGTCAGTGGGTGGGAGTGAGAAGTGCTATTGAGTGCAGTGGTCAAGGCAAGGGGTGGTTCTTAGTGATATTGTTTATGGAGGCAGGTGATAGGCTTCCCTGAAGAGGTGAGTTTTCAGGGAGCGTCTAAAGATCTGAAGGCTGGGGGAGAGTCTAATTGGACGGGGGAGGGAATTCCAGAGCTGAGGTGTGGCACCTGTAGGCGGGAATGGGAGGATGTGATCAGAGCGGTGGAGAGGAGAAGGTCGTGTGCAGATCGAAGATGGCGAGAGGGAGTGTATTTGGACATGAGAGATGAAATGTAATGTGGTGCGGTGTTAGTGAGGGCTCTATAAGTAAGCACCAGAATTTTTAATTTAATTCTGTATGCTAATGGGAGCCAGTGTAGGGATTGACAGAGGGGTTTGGTGTCAGAGAAGTGATGAGTGAGGTAGATTAGTCTTGCAGCAGAGTTCATTATGGACTGTAGTGGGGTTAGTCGGGTGAGAGGAAGGCCGATTAGTAAAGAGTTACAGTAATCAAGGCGGGACATGATGAGTGTTTGGACTAGAATTTTGGTAGTGTCATGTGTGAGGAAGGGTCGGATTTTAGAGATGTTGCGAAGGTGGAGGCGGCATGATTTGGAGAGTGACTGGATGTGAGGAATGAAGGATAGGGCAGAGTCAAATGTGACCCCCAGACAGCGAGCTGTAGGGGTCGGTGTGATGGTAGTGTTGTTGATGGTGAGGGTAATGTCTGGGGTAAGACTGGTTGTGGTGGGAGGGAAGATGATTAGTTTGGTTTTGCCAAGGTTAAGTTTGAGTTGACGGGAGGACATCCAGGAAGACACAGCGGACAGACAGTCAGACACTCGGGACAGGAGGGAAGGGGAGAGGTCAGGGGAGGAAATATATATTTGAATGTCATCAGCATAGAGATATGGTGAAACCCAAGGGAGTTCATTCATTTTCCGAGGGACGAGGTGTAGAGTGAGAAGAGCAGGGGTCCCAAGACTGATCCTTGAGGCACTCCAACAGACAGTGGGATGGGTGGAGAAGTGGAGCCAGAGTAGGAAACGCTGAAGGAGCGGTTGCAGAGATAAGATGAAAACCAGGAGAGTGCAGTGTCACAGATACCTAGGGAGCGGAGGGCATGGAGGAGGACAGGGTGATCTACAGTGTCAAAGGCGGCTGACAGGTCCAAGAGAATGAGTATGGAGTAGTGGCCTTTTGACTTGGCGGAGATCAAGTCATTGGCCACCTTAGTGAGGGCGATCTCGGTGGAGTGATGAGGGTGGAATCCAGATTGCAAGGGATCGAGCAGGGAGTGGGAGCATAGGAATCTGGTGAGCTGATTATATGTGAGACGCTCAAGGAGCTTGGAGGCAAATGGGAGCAGATAAATTGGTTGGTAATTTGACAGTGAGTTTGGATCCAGAGAGGGTTTCTTTAGGATCAGTGCGATGAGTGCATGTTTGAAAGAGGATGGGAAGGTGCCGGTTGAGAGGGAGATGTTGAATACGTGAGTAAGGATTGGAGTAGAGGGGAGAGTTCTTGAGTGAGGCGAGATGGGATTGGGTCGAGAGGGCATGTGGTTGGATTTGAGTGAGTGAGGAGACGGGAAACTTCATCCTCGGTGACGGGTGAGAAGGAGCTTAGTGTGTATGTGGGAGAGGTGATGTGGCTGGGTGGGGGTGGGAGTGATGAAATGTCATCTCTGATAGATTCGATCTTGTCCTTGAAGTGGGTAGCAAGATCTTTGGCAGAGAAGATAGTGGAAGGTGTTTGTGTTGGTGGGTGTAGAAGAGATTTGAAGGTTGCAAAAAGGCGTTTCGGGTTAGAGGAGAGATTAGAAATCAGAGAGGAAAAGTATGATTGTTTGGCCAGGGAGAGGGCAGAGCTACATGAACGGAGTATGAATTTGTAGTGTACAAAGTCGGCTGTGGAGTGCGATTTCCTCCAGTACCTTTTGGCAGCGCGTGAGCACCTCTGGAGGTATCGCTTTTGTCTTGTGTGCCACGGTTGTAGTGGGGTTGTGCGTGGGTGGCATGGAGTGGCAGGTGCTGCTGTGTCAAGGGCTGTTGTTTTATCTGGGCAAGTGAGTGTTAGGATGGGGTTAAGAAGAGGTTGCAGCGATGTGGAGAATTGTTGCGGATCAAGAGTATGTAGATTTCTCCGCATGCTCTTGGTCACGGTGTGATGGGTGGGTTTGGATGGTATGATGAGGTTACAGGTGAGGATGTGGTGGTCGGAGAGGGGAAAGGGGATATTATAGAAGTTGGAGACTGAGCAGAGGTTAGTGAAGACCAAGTCAAGGGAGTGACTGTCACTGTGCGTGGGGGAGCTGGTCCACTGTGATAAGCCAAGGGAGGTTGTTAAGGAGAGGAGTTTGATTGTGTGTGTGGGGGGGTGTTATGATGATGTTGAAGTCACCCATGATGAGAGTAGGGACATCAGAGGACATGAAGTGAGGGAGCCAGGAGCTGAAGTGATCAAGGAATTGAGTAGTAGGGCAACTAGCCCCATAATACTGATATTAACCCATGTTTTGTAGTGTTACAATAAAGCTTTATACAAGGGTACTTTATGTGGATGTTTTATTCTTGAAGCTTTCATCATGTTGATTTTTTTTGATAAAACCATAATGCGTAGGCCCCACACCAGCAATCAGTAACCTCACATAAGAACCAGAGAGGTGTGCAGCTCACTGCAACCAACAACAATATTAGTAAGAGCATGGTTTTATGAGCAAAAGATCATGTAAACATATTTACATGCAGTCTATGAATGGATAAGTGGGAACCTGGAAAGGGAATTGCTGTTGATGTAGTATACTTGGTTTTCACAAAAGCCTTTGATACTGTGCCTCGCAACAAGTTACTAGATAAACTAAACGGGATCAGATTGGGAGGTCATATCTGTGCATTAATAGATAACTAATTAAATAATAAAATGCAGCGAGTCAATGATAATGGAGCCTTTTCGAGCTGTCTAAAGTTGTAACTGGAGTGCCAGAGAGCTCAGTCCTGGGCCAATTCTTTTTAATTTCTTTATTAATAATGATCATTAACCCCTTAACGACAGCCCAATCCAGTGGACGGTGGAAGTTAAGGACCAAGGTGCTTTTTTTTTTCAATTAATTCTGGGATGGCAGAGACGCATGCAGCCACACTGCCATCCCAGAATTCCATGACATGCCAGGAATGTCACGGTTCTGGCACATCATACGTCACCAAGGTGTTAAATGGCTATTGAAAGTAATGTCTCAATCTTTGCTGCTGAACTGTGTAAGGAAATACAGAGAGGGATGTTTTTTCTATGCAGAAAGATTTGGATAAACTGAATGAATGGGCAGAAAATTGGGAGATGAAGTTTAATATAGATACATGTAAGGTTATGCATTTGGCCTCAGAAAAAAACATGCTATGTATGCACTAAATGGTAAATTACTTGGGGGAATCCTCATCAGAGTAAGATTTATGAGTACTGATAGACAATATACTTTACAGCAGTGTGCAGTGTCAATCATTCACTGCAAGGACCCATAGAGTACTATCATGTATAAAAATTGTATAGATAAATGGGATGGAAATATAAATTTACCTCTTTATAAATCCTTGATACTGCGTCCTATAGTATATGCAGTACATATTACATAGTACAGTTCTTAAAAAGACATTACTGATCTCGCAAAAGTGCAGACATGCATCAAAACTGATAAAGGCACTGGATAATCAGAGTTATAAATATAGACAAGCCAAAACTGGGTTTGTATAGATTAGAGATGAGACATCTAAGGGGGAATTTGATTACTATTTATAAGTTAATTTAAGGCAAATAGCTATTTACTCAAAGAGCTGGGCAAAAAACAAGAGTTATCCATTAAAGTGATAGTAATGTTTCACAAAAATAGCAGCTCCAATTAATCTTCATAGAAATTGAGCCATAGAGAGTGTTATTTCAATAATGTGAGAGTTGTAGTTCAAGAGTAATTGAATGATAAAGTTTCCTCCTTCCGTCCCTTTTACCTAGTGTACACCCCCACTCCTCAGATGTGGAATCCAGTCCATAGACCAAACAGCTCATATCAAGAGTCAATATTCTACTGTGAGAACAATGAATGCTTCCCCCCTTGACAGGTTTTTCAGCTTTTTCCCTTATCTTAATTGAAGATTGTCCCTCTCTGCAATCTACCTTGACACTCCCTGCTGCTCTGAGGTGAGCAGTGTTACTTCACTAGTGGGAGGGGGATACTTTATCATTCAATTACTCTTGAACTACAACTCTGACACAATTGAAATAACACTCTCCAAGACTCAAATACTATGATGATTAATTAGAGCTGCTTTTATTATGAAACATTACTATTCTTTTAAGGCTAGTGGAAAGGAGCTTTCTACTAAAACAAAGACAAAGAATTGTAACAATAAAGGTAGTGATGATGTAGTATGGTATTCTTTGCCTTGGGATGCTGTGTTTGGTGATTCTGTTGGTGCTTGCAAAAGTATATTTTATACCTTTGTAGATCAGAACAATACAGACAAATTATTACTGTTGGCTTCATTTCTGATAGGATGTTGACCCATGGAAAAATCCAATTGACTTTTTTTGTTTTTGCTTTCCTTTCCCTGGATCAATTAAAATGATTTGGCAAAGGATGAACTTGATGGAGGCGTGTCTTTTTTCAGCTCATCAACTAAATTACAATGTTACTATGTAATGCACTGTATACCACTCTGGCTCTTTAAGGGTTAGTTGTTTACTATTTGAGTGTTAACAGAGTGTACTACAATTGCAGAGCAATGCATTCAACTCCATGCTGCAGTCTTTAGGTCCTGTTGGGGTGGGGGTGGGGGTCAGATGAGCTTTAATCCTGTACATTATGTTAGTAAGAACGAAAGCTAGTTCACACAAAATATAAATGAGAGATTATTATTAACGTGCTCCCCCAGTCTTCATGCACTATACATACTGAGAACAATGCAATATGCCCCCCCTCTCATTTTCTTGGAATCTCTGTTTCCAATTTTAATGATGGTAATTTTACAAATGTGACTTCCTAAAAATATAATGCATTATCATAGATAAGAGAATATAAAGTTCAGAGAGGAATTCAAGAATGCATATTAAAGACTGAATGAATTACCTTCTGGGGATATTGGTAGACCTTAATTGCTACACTTTGTATGCTAAATAGATTTAGATTTTTTTCTGGGAAGTAAAGCAAGTTTAACTTTTTCCTTCACTGACATTAGATAGCACAGATTAATAAACATTAATGGTAAATTAAATTATGAAAGAAACGGAAAAATGTTCAGGTGCGGTAGATTCTTGTAAAACATAATATTAAGTTGTAAAGGTATATTACTGGGAACATTATCACAAACGTTATTATATGCTAAAATTTCAAGTGATTGTTACTGGAAGATTATCACATTTGCAAATGGAATAGGCTTTACATTCGGGAAACATTAGGTTATAAATCACAGAATAACAAGACAAGTTTGGATCAGAACAGGGAATATAGAAAATATGGGGGCATGTACAACTCCACTAGAGAAGCTGGGACATTGGCCTGAACAGTCCTCCTACTCATACATTACTGACTTATTGGCTTTTAAGTCATGTACCTTCTTGGTGAATGTTTTAGTACATATCGGGTTACACACTCTTCCCTCGTTAAAACTTTTATATGAGAAATCCCAGAATGTTTCCTCTCTAGCATGTGTAGGGAAATGGAGCAAAATTATGTTAGTATTCAGCATTAAAAAAAGTGCAGCGCAAAGATGCAATCTGAAAAGACCATGTACTTCCTCACCACCCTGCCTTTGTCCAAGTGGTATACAGAGGACCATTTTTTTTTAGTAAGTGGCTTAGTGAATTGTCATTAGGCAGGAAAAGAATTTAAAAATGTCTTCCAGCTCCTGTATTATCATGGAATCATTTTAGTACTTCCCCTATTAAGCCTCTCGGGGACCAGGAACTTCTCTAAATAGAGTTTCTACATCATGTCTTAAACCCCTGGATGCTAGAGACATCTCCCAGATAATGGGAAATGTAGTTCAAGTTCATCTGGAGATTTAACAGTTGCCCACACTTGTTCTAGAGCAGCATTTGTTCCTAAGCAACCCTTAAAGGGATAGTAATACTTCGTTTTATCTTTATTTTATTATGTAGGCATTAAAAAAAACATGAAGAACGATATAAGTCTTATCTCTCAAACCTTTATGGTTTAAGAGATATTCACAAGCAAAGTATCCCCCCCCCCCGTTCAGCCAGATCAGAAGGGAGGTGCCCAGGTAGACTGCTGAGAGGGACAATCTTCAATTAAGATAAGGGAAAAAGCTGAAAAACTTGTTAAGGGGGGAAGGGCTTTCATTGTTTTCATACAAAGAAGCTTGTCCCCTGCTGTTATCTGCCTGGTCTTACAACCAGATTCACATCTGAGAAGAGATGGCTTACACTAGGAAAAAGGGGCGGGAGAGGGAAACTTTGCTTGTGAATATCTCTTAAACCATAAAGGTATGAGAGATAAGACATATCGTTCTTCATGTTTTTTTAATGCCTACAAAATAAAATAAAGATGAAACAAAGTATTACTATCCCTTTAAGTATGCATCTTTCTTAAGCTCTCACAAGTATGTCATTTAAATAAATATACTCTAGAACCTTTTGGGCTACATTTGTAGGTCCTCCTGACTAGGAATCGGCGAAACTTTCCACCTCAAAGTGAAATTGGTGAAGAATGTCACTTTCCGCTTGGCAAAAAATTTCCCGCGAAAAGTGCCGATTTTCCGAAGTTACACACAACACATTACAAATAATATTTTATTTCCCAAAGGCATTGTATAAAAGGGGCATGAGGGTGCCTGTGTTGGTGGGGTGTGGGGAAAGAATCAGTTGAACAGGGAATGTTTTTAGGTGGTTGTTTACTGGGATCGGGGGGCACTTAATAAAAATGAAATCCTAAATAAAATAAAATAAAATAAAACCCATAAGACATGGTATAAAAGGGGTCTGAGGAGGGTGCCTGAGCCTCCTGCTCAGCTCACACATGTTTAAGGTAGGAGCGGCCAGCCTACCCGGCTTCTTAAATAAAAGTGCTGTCTTTGCCAGGCCTGCAGGCCGTCACTCAGTAGACACGACCAGTGGTTGTTCACATCTCGTGGCCGCCTGTTACCTTGCGGCCGCGAGATGTGAACAACCACCAGTCGCGTCTACTGAGTGATGGCCTGCAGGCCTGGCAAAGACAGCACTTTTATTTAAGAAGCCGGGTAGGCTGGCCGCTCCTACCTTAAACATGTGTGAGCTGAGCAGGAGGCTGAGAGCAGAGACAGTCAGCAGACGCCAGACATGGTCAAAGGCAAGGGGGAAGGGGGAATCAAGAGGGTTTATATAGAGGTAAGAGGAGGAGAAAGGCAAAAGGGGGACCAATAGAGGGTAAAAGAGGCAGAGGGGGGTCAAGAGGGAGAAAAAAAGGCAAAAGGAGGGGGGATCAGGAGGGGGAGAAAGTGGCAAAAGGGGGGAATCAGGAAAGGGGGAGAGAGAGGCAAGAGGGAGAGAAAGAGGCAAAAGGGGGATAAAGACTAGTCAAGGCTGGATTAAGGCAAGAGGGGGAAAGAGGCAAAAAGGGGGATCAAGAGGAGTAGAATGGCAAAAGAAAAATCAAGAGGGGTAAAGAGAGGCAACTTGACAAGAGGGGGAATCAAGACCGGGTGAAAGAGGCAGAGGGGGTCAAGAGTGGGAAAAAAGAGACAAATGGAGGGGCAATCAAGAGGCAAAAGGAGGGAGGGAACAAGAGGCAAAAGAAGGGGGATCAGGAGGGGGAGAAAGAGGCATGAAGGGAAGCGAGGCAAAAGGGGGGATTTAGAGTCAAGGAAGGGGAGAAAGGGGGATCAAAAGGAAGAGAAAAAGGCAAAAGTAGGGGGCTCAAGACTCAAGAGGGGGAGAATGAAGCAAAAGTTGGGAATGAAGAGTGGGAGAAAGAGGCAAAAGAGGGGAATCGAGAGTCAAGAGGTGGTGTGTGTGTGTGTGTTTATATATATATATATATATATATATATACACACACACACATATATATATACATATATATATAATATAATTCTTTATTACTCTGGTGGTGACATAAAACTCTATTGTTCTGGTGGTGGCATTCAGATGTCTTTTAAAATGCATGTTTTCCCCTTTTATAAACAAGAAAAAAAATGCCATTATGCTATGGGGCTGGTATAATGATGCAATGCTATGGGGTTGGTCAGCAATTTTTTCCAGGGCTGGTTTTTATTCCCAGTCCGGCCCTGCTGCAGAAACATTGATTTGTAGGACTTAAGCTTGTTTGGCACAAGCCTTAAGGAAACATTGATTTGTAGGACTTAAGCTAGTTTGGCACAAACCCTAAGGAAACATTGATTTATAGGACTTAGGCTTGTTAGAAACAAACCCCCCAAAAATTGTTTATTTTTATGTAGGACTAGTTTTTTTTTTTTTTTTTTTTTTAAACACAAGCCCTGATAAAAAAATAAAAATGCCCTACTGGCCTAATGCCAGTAGGTCATGTTGGCCAGTGGCCACTGTCAAATGTCCTCCTGAGTTGCAACTGCTGTTCATACTGCTGCTGCTGAGTTGTTTAAGCAGCAGGATGATTAGGCAGCTGAAAGGGAATGGGATCAACAATAGCAGTAACATGGAAGATGTATGAAGAAGGTTCCACTTGCCACGACTGACTCCACTGATGAGCCTGAGGCAGTAGCAGAAGAATAAGTAGCCCCCAATATATTTGGAGAAAAGAACAAGTTGACCATTAAATCTTCTCCACCTGCCCCTCCTCCAAAATAATCATGGGTGTATTGTTATTAGAATATATATGTTTCCCTTGAGAACAGGAACTGTGGCTTCCATCAGCAACTGCAAAGTGCACAGTGTGTGTGTGTGTGGTAAATAACATCTGGGATCACAACTGTATCCAAATACCGTGATACCTGAAAACAAGTACTACCACTGTCACTGTACCCCTTTCCAGACCCCACTAAAGACACATGACAACTTGCTGACAGTTTAATAGTAATGATGAACCCTTCCTGCCAGAATCCTAGCATATTCTGCAGGATGGAATCTCCTCAGATGCCACCTGATGACCTGGTATTGATTCTTCTCCACCACACTGGCATGTGTGGTCAGTGCACCACACTGTGTGCAATGGGTAGAGATGAACTGCCATATCCTATCATTAACAAAGTGGCTATCATTTGGCGGGGGAGGTAACGATGAATGAGGTGGATTGGCAGGAGATGTACTTGTTACCCTAGAGGAAGAAGGTGATGTTGATGGCGAGCTAGTTGTTTTGCTCGTCATGGAACTTCCAGTGTCTGTCTGGGTTTCTTTATTCTTCCTCCTCTTTGATCTCTACCTTTCTGGAGAGTCATGGGGTACAGTAACAGCGGTGCTAGATTTCTGTAACGGTTGTTTGGCTTTAACATGTTTGGAGTAAATGTCATGGTGTCTGTGTTTCATGTGTGTTATCAGGGCGGTTGTGCCAAAGTGTGTTCCCTCCTTTCCCCTTCTCACTAACTTGTCACAAATTTTGCACTGTACCATTGTTGATGATGACTGCACTGTGCCTGCCGGAAGAGAATAATAGTCCCACTCCCATGGCTTCTGGGGGGAGGGATAGCGAACAGGGGGAGAAGAATGGCCTCTTTCTTCTTGTCCTACACATTCCCCTTCACTTTCTGTGGCAGCGGATAATGTTGCTGCTGTTGCTGTTACTGCCTCAGATTTAGCACTGCAACTAGGATCAGGAGAAGTATTGATACTGCTGGCAAGTGGAACCTGTCCTAGTCCTGCATTACTTGTTGACCCCATTCCCACTGTGTCCACGGTGGTCTGTGGCACACTAACCTGCTCCTCAGCACCCTGCTGCCCTTTCATCTCAGCAGCAGCAGAAGTTAGAGCAGTTGCAATTTCCACTAATTTCAAAAGCTGACTGCTAGTGGTGGTGGTGATGCCCATCCTCATCCCCGTCTCCCATTCCTTCTCAGTTTCTGCTAAAAAGGCCATCAATGTCTCTTCCACCCCAGCTTCTCCAACACCACCACCAACACTAGTCCCTAAGTGCTGCTGCTCTATTCCAGACATCTCACTGCTGCTTAGAGGAGGTGATGAGCATTGTGACAGAGGGTCCCCTGCTGTCACACATGGCATAATTTTCTCCTTCCCCCTATGAGTACTACAATAAACACTAGCAGCAGGCAAAGTATTGGTGGCAGCAGGTTCAGCACTGGCAGCAGGTTTAGCACTAGCAGAAGGTTCTGCACTGGCAGCAGGTTCAACACTAGTGGCAGCACATCTGACAGCAGGTACAATACTAGTGGCTGCAGGTACAGCAATGGTGGCACTGGCAGCAGGGGCAGCACGTCTTGCAGCAGGCACAGGCAGCTGACCTGTCCTGCTCTCACTAGTACTACCCTTTTCTCCCTCCCTTCCCATTCCCTTTTCTCCATCCCTTCCCATTAAATTCCCCAAGATCCCTTGGGGTGATTTAGGGGGACTGGACAGCACTGGTACAGTAGTGGTCCGTACAGTAGTGGTCCCTTCCTGCTCAGACTCAGTGGACACATAATGGTCCTTCAGGCTCCTCCATTGATTATTTTTTACCCTGCTCATAGTGATAGGAGTCAATATGAGCCTCTCCTGCCTCACTTTTTGCAAAATATCACAAGAGAACAGCACAGCATGTCTATCTCGCTCTGTAGCTGCTTCTATTGTGTCTGCCTTCAGCGAAAACATCATGTTTTTATAGCGGAAGTGCGAAAACTGACTCCTGACTCCTATCTCCCAAGCCTCTAGTAGAGAGGTATACATTATTTATTTGACTTGCAATGGATCAGAACTGTATGGAAAGCAGCTCATTAATTGTCAGAAATCCATGATATACAAGATGAGAGATGCAGCAAGCGCAGATATTGAACTAGTAATTGATCATTCACTCTCTAGGCATTTATTTAGAGGTCGGCCCATGACAGTCAAATCTGAAACTTCAGGCTGTATTTGGGAAGTTGAAGTAAACCAACTGCACCTTAGGGGAGCAGTAAACATTCCTCAACATTTCTTTGATTCAAATGCACCTGAATTACTCCACTTTACTTTCCTGAAAAAGGTTCTATGAGTCGCTATGCAACTGAAATCAGCTGATATAGTTGTTGTTTCATTGACCTAATTACTGGTCAATCCATTGATCCCTGTTCCATATTGCTTTATCTGTATATTACAGTCAATACATGTTGATAATGGTTAAACACAAGTAGCACACCTATTAACCCTTTGAGTGCCAGAGTGGTGTGCAACACATTGCTCTGCATTTATAGGGTTAATAACAGAAGAGATTCCTATCACTTATACCTGCTGGTATGGATGAAAATTATTATGTGAATTAACTTGGATTCAATAGATTGTTAAGATTTGCAGCATTAAAATTATGTTAGATTCCATTACCCGAGAATAATTGATGACTGAATTTAATCTCAGAAACTCCTATTATAGTTTATGAGAAATCTGAAGATAAAAACTATGGTATAATAAGTATAGGCAGCTTAATAAAGGTCAGTGGTGATTTAATAATAGAGTCTGAATAACTAATTCAGCCTCAGGGAGAGGTCACACTGATTGCTGGTCAGTGTAATATGATTTTATTCTGGTACACAAACTAAGATGCAGTCTATTTTCTCACACGTTTCTATATTTCAGAAGAAGCAGACAGGTAACATTTTCACATTATTGCTTGAAACTCAACAAAATGATTAAAGGACCATTAACACAACTTAACAATAATTCCCACATCTACCTTACCATCACCAGGAATTGTTAATGGACTTTATGAATTTTGCCCCTACTCCACAGTTCAAGAGGAAATATCTTGTTCATGGAGGTGGACATGATGATTGCTAGAAGGAATATTGGTCCTCAAACTCCTCTCAAACCTTACTTTTTTAAACTGAAAAAGACAGTGTGCATAATATGATGATGTTTACAATGTGCAATGAGCAGAGTTTGAGTTCCAGTAGTAAGGTAACAATAACTTTCAGGTTCTAAATCACATAGTGAGCCAACAAAGCAACCATGGAGATCAAGAACATTTTGCACAAATTCAGGGATAAAGTGGTAGAGAGCCACATAACACGAAAAGGGTTTCAGATGAGCCGATTATCCCTCTCAGTAGCACAGTAAGTCCATAATTAAGTAGAAATGCAGCATACCACCCAGGCACTACCCAGATCAGGTTGCTCTCCCAGACTAGGCATCAAGGCAAGGTAGAAACTGGTTTGGAATTTCATTAGCATGAAGGCAGAAATAATCATCAGAGATCTGATGAGTTCTGGGTCTGAGATAGAAGTCAGGGTTCAGACGGCAACAATAAGCTGCTTATAAAGCTGCCCTGTATGCTAGTCTGACCAGATCTCACCTTTAACCAGGGGCACATATGAAAAATGCATACTGCAGGGCTTCCCTGAATTTTTCCTATATGTTCCCAGTTAAAGGTGAGCTCTGCTCAGCTTACTGTATGGACAAGTGTCAAAAATATACTATTAATCAAAAATCCTCATCTTACATCATGCAAGACGTTATGGAAAAGACATGTAGAACATACTACTGAAATGTTGTCAGATGACACAAAAAAATTTAACTTTTTCCAAGATTTATGTCTGGAGCAGGTAAAAACACTGCACATCACCCAGTCTTCACTACATCGTCTGTCAAGAAAAGTGGTGACAGCATCATGTTATGCTTATGCTTTTCCACAACAGGAAATGGGAAGCTTTACAAAATAGCAAGAGGAGTTACCAAGGCTCTGGGATTAGGTGGAAATTCACATTTCAGCAGGGCAATGAGGCTTGTGTACTAACAAACTGGAACAATTCTGGATCAAGCCTACTGTATAAGTGTACATTTTAATTGAGTTAAAAACATTTTTAACCCCTTGAATGCCAGAGAGGTTTCCAGTCTCTGTAGCATTCAAGAGGTTAAATGTTCCATGTAAATTAATGGAAAGTAGTTAGTGCCTTATGGTATACTAGTGTAAAAGCCCGTGTACACGGGCCAAGGTCCGGGTGATGTTACGAGGCCGGTCCTGCTCTGCGTCCTTGTGCTGATGCAGTCATGAACTGTAGAGACTGCCCGAAAGCACAGAATGCTCCCAGCATTCTCTACTGCACATCACGGCTTCTGACAAACATCCTAGAGAATTATTATATAGGATTTGGTTTTCTCCAGTTCTTCTTAATAAATCAGTCTGAATGACTACAAAACCACACCAAAGACATCCTTGAGTGGTTCAAAAGAAGATAATTAACCATTTGAGTGCCATAGGGGGTCATTGCTATGCAATATGTGGGATACCCTTCCAGCACTCAAAAGGTTAATGTTTTGAATGACCCAGTCAAAGTCCTGAATTGAATCTATTTAAAAAATTATAGTGAACCTTTCAGATTGCAGTCCATCGACAATTGTCATAAACTATGAAAAATGGAGCAGTTTTCCCCATATTACTGTACAGAACTAATAGAAACCTGTCCAAAAAAGATTGGCAACAGGAATTGCGTCAGTAGTACTGCGTTAACCCTTTGAGTGCCAGAGAGGTATCCAAAGCATAGAAACACAATGTGTTAGATACCTCTATGGCACTTTAAAGGTCTGAATCCTTGTGAGACCAGTATATTTCATATTACTTATTTCCAGTTTTGCTGAAACGTAACCTGCACTTGCTAATTTAACAGCAATTGATTTAACTAATAAGTATAAAGCTTTGAATTAAAAAAAAAATTGAAAAACTGTGCACAAATTATATCTAATTCAAGAAAATCTGTGTATGTATACTGTGTTTATATCTAGCATACGACAGGTATCCTCACCTGCAAAAATAGCATATTATCCTGTGTGGTCTGCTGACTCACTTGTCTGTGTCATTCACTCCATTTGCATGATTACAATGAGGCACATATACATTCTCAGACGTGGTATAATAGACTGTTGTAAGACGTTCCACTACAGACCAGTAAATATAATAGAAACCACATGACTGAAAGTAACAATTATTAAAATGAATTGTTTCCCTCACTATATTGTCTATCACAACAATTCCCAATGTTGTTACATTAAAAAAATGTGATGTGAATTTAATTTTTCAAGTTAGGTCATCCAAACTGAGCACCTGATTTGCCCCTTAAGGGGTCATTAGGATGGTTTGGGGACCACAACATGAGCTCTTTCTTTGTACAGCAGGAGATGAGTAAACAAATAAAAGGCCATTCTAATTGACACCATGGTACTAAAATGAAGGCCTCACAGCAGGAAGCCAAGTTAGAAGCCTCATTCTCTCTCCTAGTAAAGATTTCAGCTTACTACTCTCATTCTTCACCCCCCTCAATGAAAACTAAGTGAATTAAAGCATTGTAAAACAATAAAAGTGAAGCAAGGAAGGGCTGAGTATATAAAGGATGTGTGTCCAACTAACAGAGCCAGATAACTCCAGGTATAATGTTGGGATTTCACATCAAGGGATGGTCCCAAAGGAAGTTAATTGATAGGTGAGGAGGAAGAATATATCCCCTAGCTGAAAGGAAACTCTCTGCTCTAAAACAATTCTCTAATCTACATTGCAAACACTGGCACTATATTACACATAATAATAATACAGGATGTGATCAGAAATCTTATGGTTAAAAGGTGATACCATGTTAGCTGCAGAAAAAAACAGGAAACTGGTAGAGGAAAAGCAATACCTTTATTGGTTGAGTAGCTTTAGAATGTAAAACTTTCAAAACAACTTTGTTCTCTTCTTCAGGCATGTTTAGAATGAAGCTTATAACTTTTACTGTCCTATAAGTCTTATTGTTATACAAAGTTTGTTCTTTAAGGCAAGCTCTTTATTTTCATTGATGTTTTTAAGTCTGTGCTGCAGAGCTTGCCCAGGTAGATCAAGCAATTTCATTGAGTTACTCAGACAGCTAAGACACAGGCTCCAAAGCAAAGAAGCTTGGTTCGATATCTGTTTTGGCTCCATGTCACTTTCATCAAGTCATTTCTTAAAAATCTGATAAGCTAAAGATCTAAAGCAGTTCTAGAGTCCAACAACTGTACCCTAGGAGTAAAAAAATAATACTGTAAGTTCATATTGATTTAAATTGGGCTTATAACAGAATTATACGGGACAAAGTAATGAAATGGAGACCTCTCTAGCAGAAGTTAAAATCCTCATTTAAACCAATGGGGATGTTTTATTTGGTTCACTATAGACATGTCGCCTTCTGGTTGGTGACCATCCAAAAGGCGGATTAGAGATGCCGCATGGATCAAAAGGGCGATCACCCTAATCAAAAGAGCGATATTCTGATGTCGCACATTAAATGGTTGCCAAATATTGGGGACAGGTACAGTACCTCAGAAGCCATGCCGGAGCCAGACTGAGAGATGTACCGGGCTCTCTCTCTCCTTCTATGTGTGCAGAATGACAGGACAGAGTTACAGAGTTTCCCATTGAGAAGGGGAGTTTACCAAAGGTACCAAGAGCCCTGGATCCTTCAAACTGCTACTTAAAATCAGAACAATTTAACCCTTTAAGTGCCAGACAGGTACACAATGCATTGCAAAGGGTCAGTCCCAGTTTGATTCACCTGTGTATTTGGTAATGAATGAGTCGCGTGTGATAGTTCGGAGAAGGATCATGTCGCAGTCTCACAGAAGGCAAGCAAACTCACTTAGCCCACTAGCAAAGACAGATCAAGGGCAGACGGTGGTGTGGTGCTGCACATCCAATGGAGGCTACTCAACACTTATGCAGGGCAATATTCTGATGTCTCAGCACTTAAAGCAGAGCTCTCACCCTCTATAAAGTCACCCTCCAATAATTAGTCATATGACGGCTAGCTTCATAATAGTGCTATTATCTCTCATAATTACTGGGTTCAGAGACTGACGGCCAGGCTTCTTGTTTAGTGTCGTCTGCGCGCCTGCACCTTCAGTCCCTTCTGGTGCCTTATGGCACAGTACAATGCCTCCTAGAGGAGATCGGGACTGACAGCGCAGGCACGAAGACGGCACTAAAGCAATATGTCTGCGCTGATGCCTGGTTTCCAGTCTCCAAGATTAAGGATTACTTCAGAACCTAGTACTATTATGAAACTAGTCACCATATGCCTAATTATTGAAGGGCGACTTTATAGAGAGCTGCAACATCAGAATATTAGCCTTTTCAAGAAGGCGGATATCATTTTATTTGTCTGCTATATCTCATCTGGTTGGACACAGATTTGATTCAATTAAGCAATGTATTGGACACAACTCTAGCTGTCATTAGTCATTGTTTTAGAAGAAACAGAGAGATGTTGAAAATTAAAAAAGTTGCCTTTTGCATTTTAATATATGAACAGACAAAGGCATAGTCATTAGTACAAATATTATTCCTTTTTCATAACACAGTACAAGTCCATCACTATTTTTCTTGCAAAGTTTGACCATTTACTTTAATGACTGTGAAATAGATTAAGAATTCATTTCATGGGTCTGCACACAATGCTTGAATACGGTGAAAAAATACATACTAAGGATTTGAACATTCATATCATTTTTCAGTTATTGAATATGAAAGCTTTTCTTATGGTAATTAGTTTCACTTCATAATTATTTTACAAAAAATGCATATGTACACTTCTAAGTATGATGCTTTAGCCCTTTGGGAGCTAGAGAAGTGTCAAACATATTGCTTTGCACTGAGGTGGACAACCTGATAGCCCTGAAAGAGTTAAGGCAAGGGTGTGAAAACTGTATTCTTTAACCCTTGAGTGACATCTGTGCGGCTGCGCTGTCAGTCCCAGTCTGCTCTAGGAGGCGTTGCTAGGAGCCGCATGGCACCGGCAGGGACTGACAGTGAAGGCGGGCAGACGTCACTATGTAAAGATGTCTTTTTCCTGGCTGTCAGTCTCAGGAGCTGTAGGAATTCTCTAAAAGGAGGTAATAACTCTGGCGACTAGCACTACTGAGCAGCTAGTCGCAAGATAGGTAATTCTTTAGGGGCAAGTTTAGGCGGGGTGGTAGTTCCACTTTAAGAAGTCATCTCCGCTTTATCACCTCTTTATCACGCCTTAATGCATCTCTCCCCACGTGTTACACACTCCTCTGGTCCTTAAAGGGTAAATAGAATTTGCAGGATTGTCTATTCCCAAAGTCCACAAATGAAATGATGACCACCAGTCTTATTTTGGACATTCTTTTTGTTAAAACATTTCCCAAGTTTATCAAACAATAGTGAAAGCTAGATGATGTATTTTGCCTGTTGTGCAAAGCCTCATGGATACAGAGCATATCCCCTGAAGATATGAGCGAGTAACAAGTAATGTTATCAGTGACCATCTTGTCATAAGTGTAAGGCTGGGCCTGTATTTTTGGGAGGAGCTGGAGGACTACTTAAGCTCTCCAGCATGTCCCCTATGTCTCTGTGTCAGTGGGTCATTCTGTCCTTAGAGCCCGACATCGGCAGCATGCAGTAGCTCTCCCGGTTGCTTCAGCGGAAGTGACATCATCAGCTCGCGCCGTGCATCCGAAACATTTTTCAGCTCAATTCTAAGTCATGGTACGCTGGATCTTCACAGATTCAATTCACGGTAAAATTTTGATCTTTTTCACCATTTAGGCATTCTTTGTAGGGTTCTTGATCATTGGGATTTTGGGAAACTTGGCTAAACATTTGAGCATTACTACAAGATCTCTGAGGCAGGCAGGGGGCATACAATATTATTACATGCACTGCATACATAGTAATGATGCCTTGTAGAAGGACTATACTCAGACTTGGCTAATTATATGATAATGTTTTTAATATATATTTATATTAACCATAACACTATTATAATTTTATGTATGTGTGGACAGAATATCTAAGTGAAGTATGTCCAGTAATTTTTATACTAGCTATTTGTTTATAATATAAGTAGTTTTTGGGAAAATAACCTTTATTTATTTGTGGCAAAGTCTGGCATCTTATGCTCATTACATTATGTGCTAGGCCAGCATTATCACATACTGTGCTATGAATGAATCTAGACCGATGTATTTCTAATAGCACAGTGAGCAGTAAGCTTAGTCTCAAAAAGAACTAGGTATCACACAGTGCATAGAACTGGCATGCATTGTCATACTGTGTCTTCAAAACATATAACAGATTTTAATTGTCTGTAAAACAAACTCAACTTGTTTTAAGGTGACAAATCCACCTTAAGCAGAGACAACTTTGCAACTTATTCCATCTGTGTTTCTCAAGATTCACTGTTCTATACTTTTAACTTTGTACCACAGTTTTCAAGCAAAGGAAATGGGGCAGACTTTTATGTCTTTTTACACATTTTATGTAGTCTACCTTTGGCCACTATTATGCAGGACTGGATTTACACCCAGATGCCCATAGACAAGGCACTCTTGGCTGCCTTAGGTCACAGGTGGCTACACCCACACTACTCACATGCCCAGTCCCATCCACTGTTTCCTGGCCCAGAAAATACCCTTGGCCTATAATAAGCAAGAACAAAAAACATTTACCCCTTTGATTGAGCCTAAACTTAAAATTATATTGAGATTGCCCTGGCTACACCCACAGCTCAAAATGAGGGTGTAGCCAGCACAGCTGTGGCTCCCCTCAAAATTTGGAGCTCTAAACTGTTGCCTACTCTGCTTATTGGGACATCTGGTGCTTTTATGCACATTGAAGAAGGCAGATAGACTGACAGAACATTCCAAATTTCAAATGTCATTCCACCCACTTATATTTTATATAAAACTTATAACATGTGGGATAATGGGATAAACATATTGAACTTTAACACCTCAAACCAAACTCGACAAAAAATGGCACTTCCCGCTTGGCAAAGAAATTCCTGTGAAAAGTGTTTTCCCACTTTTTCTTCTCCTAGCACATTGCATTGAAATCAACCCACACAAGGGAATTTTCTCTTCTTTTTCTGCAGGAATATGAAAGGGTGTCAGGCTCACACAGCATCACATTTTTGAGCTAGCAAAGCTAAGTAAATAAAGGGAAATGTAAGCTAAGTTTAGGGAGTCTTTTAGGTAGGACATTTGTTCTCTGTATTAAGGGAGTCTGGGGGCACTCTGGGGGAAGGAGGTTGACCCAAAATACCTCAACATTAGGTGTGAATGACTGGCAATACACAGGCAGCTGAGGTCCAGTCTGCTTGCTGATCTTACTTTTATTATAATATCTGTGTTGGACATGTCTGGGGGTGTGAGAAGGAAGAAAAGGATGTTGATCCCAAATACCCCAGCATTCTGTCTTACTGATTTGATTTTAAAAGACAAGGCAGCTGCGGTCCAAGCAATTTCCTTGCTGAGCTTGCTGTCATCATTATCTCTGTGTAGGGGTGGCTGGGGGTGTGAGAAGGAGCAAAGGATGTTCACTCCGAATACCCCAACATTCTGTCTGACTTATTTGATTTGAAAGACACCAGCAGCTGCAGTCCAGTTTCCTTGTGATCTTGCTGTTATTGTCTCTGTACTGGGAAAGTATGGGAAAAGAAGCTATTGATTTTGTTTTTTAGGGTGGACAACTTTAAAAAAGAAAAATAAATACATCCTGTTGTGAGCTGTCTGAGGCAGACTTGATAGACAGCAGACAACATTGAGATTTTTGCTGAGGGATAAGGCAAGACATCACACTCCATCAGTTGTGTTGTGCATTTTACAGTAAAAACACACAGTATTTGAGTATTGTCCAGCAAATGCACAAGGGGCAGGGGGAGGATAAAGGTGGAGCAGTGCAGGGACGTGGAAGTAAAGTGGTAGTTCAAAAACTAACTTCAGCTATGGCTGCTGCAGTATGTGCAATAACTTATGATGATCCCTCTCTTCCCAGGGAGCATGCAGTTTGTCAAGGTCCCACCAAAAGTTCTGCCACCACCAATGCCAGTATAAAACAAAAACAAACACATAAGAATAACACTGAAAGGAGGCATTCTGATATTGATGGCAATAGCATAATGGAGGAAGGTGTAGCAGCTGAACCAACTGCTGCATCTGACAGTAAGACTAACACGCACCAAAACACCTGTCCTCAAAATGTAGTGAACTGTGTGAGAGTGAAAGTAAAATAAATTGTTTGACACCTCTAATAGCTCAGAGGAATATAAAGATAGTGGGCAAGAAGCAGCGGGCGATGCTGAGGATGACTTAATGATGTAGATCTAAAAAATACCCCATCCAGCATGAAGTTGAGAGTGAGAGAGATGATGACATGGCCAGAATGTTAGCAGAATGGTAAAGGCTCAGTCTTTCACCACTGAAAAGGAGCACTGTGCCTGTCTATAAACTGTTTAGGAAAACCATTGGAAACTCTGATCCTGGATAAGCAAATATGGCAAAAAGTACACAGTCATCCTGTCAGTCATCATCAGCATCAAAGTCCAAGTCCCACTCAGCCACACACCTTTGTGTTGAGTAACCTGCAGCAAAAACAACAGGAACACAGCTATCATGAATGCCCCTACTGATGCTGTAAGTGCTGCACCTTTGACAAATAGTAGTAGTAGTAGTAGTAGTAGTAGTAGTAGTAGTAGTAGTAGTAGTAGAATTGCACCAGCATCTGGCCCCAATAGTAATAGTAGCCCCTCAGGAACACCCTCAGTCCATGAAATCCACAGAATGGAGACACTTCACTCAGGATTCAGAAGCTAAGCATGTTGCTATTAGTTGTCTGTGCAAAAAGCACGAGAGCAAGGGGAAAGCATGCTCACATCTAGACACCTCCTCTATGAGACCCCACCTGAAGCACAACCACAGGTCTGACTAGGAGACACACTATCAGCAGGTCAGAGATGCCACAGCAGTCAGAACCAGTCAGCACCACCAGCAATCCAAAAAGTTTCCAGGGCTCTGGGGCAGGTAAGAGAAATAGTGATGTTATTTATGTGTCAGAGAGTGTGCCACTGACAACAGTTAGTTTGTTGTTGGAGATGGCAAGAGTCATAGACTGCCCACACATACTGCCTGTACCTCCACATACTGATATCATGTGCAGCGGCACGCTGGCATATCCCATCTGGTTAGTGTGGTGGGTAAAAGGTTGGACAGTGCTCCAGAAAATCCACCTGACAACAGTAATGTGGACAAGTAGGCAGAGCACAGACTATATGACTGTGACTGCTCACTGGGTTTCCCTCCCACCACCACCACCACCAGTGTAAGCACATAAGTGATCTTACAGCATCAGGTGACAGCCAGTAATCATGCCTCTGGCTCTGGCAGTGTGATTAAAAGTCAGAAGCAGGATAGACCATACCATTGTCATGCCACCTTTAGCTTGCAGAGTTTTGAGTGACAGTCCTATAAAGTCATAGATATTTTAAGTAAGACAGAGCAGGTGATAGAGGAATGGCTTGTACCCAGCAACTTAAAGGGATAGTAATACTTCGTTTTATCTTTATTTTATTTTGTAGGCATTAAAAAACATGAAGAACAATATAAGTCTTATCTCTCAAACCTTTATGGTTTAAGAGATATTCACAAGCAAAGTTTCCCCCTCCCACTCCTTTTTCCTAGTGTAAGCCATCTCTTCTCAGATGTGAATCTGGTTGTAAGACCGACAGATAACAGCAGGGGACAATCTTCTTTGTATGAAAACAGTGAAAGCCCTTCCCCCCTTGACAAGTTTTTCAGCCTTTTTCCTTATCTTAATTGAAGATTGTCCCTCTCTGCAGTCTACCTGGGCACCTCCCTTCTGATCTGGCTGAACGGGGGGGGGGGATGCTTTGCTTGTGAATATCTCTTAAACCATAAAGGTTTGAGAGATAAGACTTATATCGTTCTTCATGTTTTTTTAATGCCTACAAAATAAACAAAGTATTACTATCCCTTTAAAGGCTGGGCTTGTATTTGCTGCTAACAGCTCCAACATAATTGCTGCTTGTGAATAGGTTATATGGTGCATGTGCCTGCTTTGCCCATGTGCTAAATTTAGTTGTGACCAGATTCCTGGCAGAATCCAAAACTCTCAGAGAGATGCTTAATATTGCCCACAAAATTTGTGCCCATTTTAGTTGCTCCTACAAAGCACAGAACATTATATATTCCATACAACAGAGTAACAACCTGCCCCATTGCCAAATGAAGGTCCCTATCAGGTGGAATTCAACACTGTATATGCTAGAGCATTTGTAAGAGCAAAATAAGGCCATTAGCGAGTACACCATGCAAAACTGAAAGGTTTTGGAGGGAGCCTCTTTGTCACCTAGCCAATAGCAACTAATGTGCGATGTATGTAAGCTGCTGAAACCCTCTGAGGAGTGAGTCATATAGGGGCAGAAACTAGTGAAAGTCTACCACTGATACATTTATTGTAGAAAAAAATGAGGAGCATGGCTGAAGAATCTTACCATAATGACAACACAGACATGCACCAGCTGATAAAGGACATTTTAGCGTGCGTTGAACAAGATCCTTGTAGAATGTCCACTAAAAGCAATGAGCACTACATTCTTGCCACTTTTCTGGACCCCCGCTTTAAACACTAAATTTCAGAACTCCTGCCAAAGGGACATCAGCAGTTTGTCACAACAAGTAGTCCTGACGATCAGCATTCTGAAGAATCAGATTCTGTCAAGGAACATAGAGATATGCTTATTGATTGAGTAGATAGTTGCATTGTACAAGATATGAGGGAGAAAGTTAGGGCACAAAAAAGTCTAGACAGCCTAGTGAAAAAGAAGGTAATGAAGTATTTAAACCAGTAGCAGCAGCATCAGGAGCACTTACATAATCAACCAGAACATCCCATTCTCAACACAGGGCCATTTGTGGGTCTCAGCAGGGGCAGCACTGGTGGCAATACATCTCTTTGGGACTTGGTTTGGTAACTGACACACAGGAACACCTAGGAGTTGTCCCACTGCATATGAGATGGTTTCTGCCTACTTGCGAGATAGCTACGTTCTAGGCAAAAACAATGACCCCATGGACTACTGGCAAACAAAGCAGTGTGTGTGGCCATCGTTAACACGTACTGCAGTGGCAACATTTATTTGCCCTCCAGCAACCTTTCTTAGCGGGATTTCAGTGTAGCTGGTTATATTCTGAATGACAATAGGAAGCGGCTATCAAGCAGCAATGTTGAGAGACTAACATTCTTAAAAATACACCAACATCTCATACCATCTGAGTATCAGGTACCAGAAACCACACATGACAGAGAAACCCAGGCCAAATGTATTAACAGCAGCAGAGATAGGAGGAGGAGGGATGTGAAGAAGGGTTGCTACCATCTACACTGCTATGACCAATAAGTAATGTGTATCAGTAATCTGAGAAGAAGGATAGCTTACATTTGACGCAAACATGATAATGGTAAAAACTGCTGTAGGAATATATATATATATATATATATATATATACACTTACATATACACATTAATTACACCACGCCAGTCCCACACCACCAATACTATACACATCATTTTGAATACGTTCCAGTATCACTTAAGCATAGGCTGACCATATTTCCTTGAGATAAAAAAGGGACGGGGTGTGGAACAGACGGACAGTGGGACTCCGTCACTCCAAGTCAGATTGTAGTAAGCTGCAAGCAGCGAGAACGCATTTGCTCCATCAGTTACTAGTGATGTTCTCTCTCTCTGGCCAAAAAGCCTGCCCCTGAAGTAAATAGGAAATTCCTCTCTTCATCACTCACACTAGTGGTTTTACTGTGTTTACTGTATGCACTGATTACCATAGAGTCTTATGACTCATCATCATATCACTGTCTAACAGACTCTATGGTAATTTACCATAGACTTGAGAGTCTTAGTTATGAGTCACTCAAGTCATAAGACTTTATGTGAATCAATGTGTACAGTAAAACAACAGTAAAACCACTAGTGTGACGAAAGGAAGTTCCGATTTACTTTATCTTATGAGAAATAAACAAGCCACGCTCAGTTTTTCTAAAAAAATTAAAAACTATACATATTATATTAAAAACAGGACAAAATTGATACTTATATTTAAAAAAAATGGTCTGGAAATATGACAAAAACGGTACTGTCCATTTAAAATGGTCAGCCTACTTAAGCAGGAAGTTAGGGTTTTTGGCAGAAATCAAAGGCACTCTGCACTATAACACATTTTTCAAGGTATATGTTGCTGTAGGAACCACAAGTTTGATTTTCAGTTAACTTATTTGTCCACTGCAGCCCTCATAAGCAGTAATATTGTAGTGGGAATTGTGGCAGCATAGAAATCATAACCAAAAAATTTGTTGGAAGTAACGAAAAGGAGGAAAATTTTGCATTAGCGAAAAGGTGAAAATTTTCAAGAGAAAATCGTAAAATCTTCAGTTTTTTTCCCGTAAAGTAATGTGGGAAATTTTTCTGACTTTTCACCCACCCCTATCCTATAATAATTCACTAAAACGTGTGTAACGCCGCGTCATGTGCAGTAGACACTGCTGCACGTGCTGCAGTCATGAGCAGTAGACACTGCCCATGCCGCGACTGATACAGAGCCACGGCGCGGGCAGTCTCTACTGCGCATGACTGTCCTGCGACCGGGTAGCAGTGGCACTGTGGCCCGTGTAACGGGCTCTTCAACTAGTTTAACATAAATGAATATGTGCAATATCAACTAAGAGTTTATGCTATTTCTCTCAAGCTTCACATATGGCTTATAACTGAAAACAGGAATTGTTCATCTCATGTCATGAATTTGTTTGCCACTTACTTTTTAATGTATCTTTCTATGTCCTTGAGCAACTTAAAATAAATCTTTTAACTACTCAATTTACTAGCAATATCTCCCTTTTCTTTTCTCGCTTTGCCAAAATATCTTTCCCTTTGTCATTTCCATGGTCATAAATAAAACCCCATATTTCTTTCTCTGTCTTGTGGATTTCCCAAGTATTTTTTTCCCAGGGAGGAGAGAAGTAGGGCATTGAAAATGAAGCCAACCCTTTAATTGTCCTGCAGTGAATTATTCAAATGTATAATCTTTGCAAAATTTCAGCGCAGGCAATGCAAGTAAATGCTGTGCATGTTTAAAAGTCATTTCCATAAGTAACTGCAATTTCTCTACTGTTTGCCCCTGTTTAATGAGCTGAAATCTTGTTTGCATTCCTCCCAATTTCACAACGAAAAGCGACGAAGCGTTGGTACCAAAATTACACGTCTCAAATTAAAAGCATCCAGACGCGCCCCTAAAATAAAGAGAAGTAGCAACAAGCAAACTCCCATAAAAATATATATGTATATTCACGCTTATTTTTAAAATTGCCTTAAGTGCACCCCAAGACTCTTCATTTATTTTAGACTTTCATTATACAAGTACTAGGGTTATTTTTTTTTTTTTTTTTTTTTTTGCTTTTAGTTAAATGAACTTAATGGCAATAAATGCAAATGTCTTGAAGAGGAAAATAGTTAACATTTATTTATTCTTACTGTTGTCTCTTCCCTTGCTGGTGTCATTAGAACAGTTCGTTGCATCCCATTCGCTCCCATTATCTCTGCTATCAGAGCCACTCAGCACGACTCCTGCACGCCTAGAAGTGGTTTTCCGAGGCCCACATAGGGCTGGTACATCATCTCCCAGGCACCAGCTTAATGACAAGAAAAAGAGCTGGAGAATGTGTCTGAGCAAAAACAGAAAAAAAAAAAAGAATTTGTTTACTGCATCTTAGCTGTGTTACAACCATATTTGTTAGGCCATGATGCTGTTATTTCCAAAAGTAAACCACATCAGTTTAACGAGAGTAAGGACTGGTGCTGTGAATGTGTATGCTCTACATTATGTCTAAGGTTAATTTATAATGCAGTGTACAGCAGGTAAAATGACATGTACATTTTAAACATAGATCTCAATACTAAGCTATCAGATCATACATGAGCCTGATGTACTATGAAAACCAGGAACAATTCTGGAGCAAACCAACTGCATCACAGGAGACAAATCAAGTTTCATAATGTATTGAAGACATATCCAGCAGTTAAGGGGTTAGTCACATATGAATCAATGGAAATGTTGGGGAATTTTTAATTTTCGCCTAGGAACACATTTGGTTTGCTCCAATATTGCTTCAATTCTGCTTAGTAATTCTGCCTTAAGAATTATATATATAAATGTACTATCTATCTATCTATCTATCTATCTATCTATCTATCTATCTATCTGTCTCTATATCTATATATTATATCTATCTATCTATCTATCTGTCTCTATATCTATATATTATATCTATCTATCTATCTATCTATCTATCTATCTATCTATCTATCTATCTATCATATATCTATCTATTATCTATCTATCTATCTATCTATCTATCTATCTATCTATCTATCTATCTATCTCTATCTGTCTATCTATCTATCTATCTATCTATCTATCTATCTATCTATCTGTCTATCTATCTATCATATATCTATCTATTATCTATCTATCTATCTATCTATCTATCTATCTATCTATCTATCTATCTATCTATCTCTATCTATCTAGCAGAGAGACCCCAGTTAAGATAACCCAGAATTACATGATATAGATAAGTCAAATTTGTCTTTAATCCTCCATAGCAGAAGTGATTAGTTGCTGCACCACCAACTGTTGGAATCTACAATACCCATAGACAGGGTAGGGATTATAGGAATCATCGTCCCCCGGTGGTCCAGCAATTGACTTCTCATACTGTAAAGTGTGCAGCTAGGAAAGAGTTCAAAAAAAAAATCACATGGCTGTTAATTAGAAGAAGTTGACACTGTCTCCTAAGATAAATTTTCTGCTGAGGTAGAAAGCTCTTAACTGCAAACTTGCACACAGCCAGTCCTATCTCTCAATCTCCCCCCTCCTCTCTCTCCTTCTTTAGCATCATTTACATCGGTAATTAGTTGTAATTCTGCAGTGCTCATTAGAGAAGAGCTGGAAAAATATCAAGTGGTGCAAACGCAGTGGGACAGGGGCATGGGAGGCGTTGAGTATTAGATGTTTTGGTACATGTGAAAGGCAAATAGGGGTATAATATGGTAAAGCATTTTCATCTAAAACTGTGTTTTCAAAGACAGTCCAACTTCTCTTACGATGTTTGTATGTATCTTTATTTATATGGCATCATACGTATACACAGCTCTTCACAGAAATAGTAATAGTACAGTATAAGAACACAAGACTGGGTTAAGAGCATCAGGCTAAAGTGTGATAATTGCATTATTAGTGGGGGAAATGTGCAGCAAAGGGAATCATACATTGGGAGCTTATAATCTGATTAGTAATCATAACGACATACAGAGACAGCAGGAGGATGATTTAGGTCATTTGCCTTTCCCCTAATATCTCCCCTGTTTTCTTTTGAAATATGGCTGATCCGAAAAAGAAAAAGTAAAAATAATATGGACTATATTTTCCCTTTCAATGTCTTGGGTTTGGAAAATAGCAGCATCATTAACAGATTTTAAGTAAGACGGTTAATTTTAACCTAAATTTTTAATGATCATTAACCCCATAATGACCCTTGACATGCCAGGACCATCTCACCTGATCCCCACTTAAGGACCAGTGATGGTCCTGGCTCGTCATGAAATTCCGAGGTTGCCATGCAGCTGGACGCAGGTCTGTGATCCCGGAATCCATTTTGCACACAGGAAAAAAACCCTGTGGTCTTTAATGGCCGGCCACGCCATGTGTCAGCTGGTCGTTAAGTGGTTAAAGGAGAAGTAAAATCTACTAATAATACCTCCCTATTTTCTTTACTGTGGACATAAAATCCTAATGATCCTCATGAATTTAGCCTTTGTTTGAGAAAAAAACACCTTCAGCCCATGCTGGATGTCATGTTCATGAGTCTGACATGACGGTTGCTTGCAGTTTTATTCATTCATTCATTCATTCATTCGCACTGAAGCAGGCAGAGTGCATGTGCTTACTGAACCTTTTTTGTTGCAAAGCACACTCCTATGCCTATGTTAGTATTAACCCTTTGAGTGCCAGAGAAGCATCCAATGCATTTCAATGCAATGCATTGGTGCATCTCTGGCACACAAAGGGTTAAGATTACAATGTATAATAAGCAGAGTTTGATCTCTGTTAGTCCTGTTAGCAACTGTCCTATCTACCTCCATATACCTGATATCCAGGAATGATTGAATAACATTTCTCTTGAACAAAGGCACAAGGCCAAACTTTATAAGGGCCATTAGGATTTTCTGCCCTGAGTAAGTTAAGTGGAGCTGACTTCTTGCAATCTACAGTATGGCTCAGTCTATGCAGATGCTGGAGTCTGTAGACAGCCAATGTTTGGCACTGAGAGTTTTTCAAGGACATCAGGGTTTCTGTCTCTTTGTTTGGTTTAAGTTGATGCCATCGCTGGTTATCTGTTCTGGTTATCTGTACATCCTTCATTACTGTGTTACTGGTTTTTTTTTTGGGGGGGTGGCTTCTGGTGATGAGTAGGATCATGTATATAATTATTTGGGTGTATCTATTCTTTGGATGCCCAAGACACTATAGACCCAGTCTCAGCTTCCAAAGTACTACACTCTCAGGTCATAAGGTAGTTCTTTTGCAAGTGGTTTGATTGTTATTTTAAAGAGTGATGATAGCTGATATGACTTTGTCTTTACAATTTACCATCTATCTATGATGCCTTTCAGGAATCTTCTCACAGGAAGTCCCTCAGAAAGTCTGTGATAACATGGTGTGTGTGTGTGTGTGTGTGTGTTGAGGGTTAGAAAAGGTTTGCCATGGCTGCTCTTTCAGAAGAAAGGATTCTGTCTACCATTCACAGATGTATTCTATTCAAAAAGAGAAATGTCTGGTTAGTAAGAAATTGTGTATGACTTCTGAGTCTCATGTCATCTTCCATACCTCTGGTCAATTGGCCAAAATGGAACATGCAGACCTTACAACCCCAGTTCCTGAAGAAATGGGATCATACACTGAGGTGTAATCTGGCCAGATGATTTTCATAATGCTGTCAGTCACTTAGGCATTTGGTATCTACTTCAGGGTCTTCCTCTGGGCAATATTTCATGGCAAATATTGACAAAGTATGCCAGTGGCCTGGAAAGGAGGGAAACTCTGGACTTAAGGCCTGTTTGTTAAGATATGAATGGTCAATGTGAATAGACAAGGTGGGGAATGGAGTCTAGAAATTATGAACGAGATATTACCAATTCTGACTTGGGCATCTAGCAATTTTCTCAATTTGACTAGGAAATATATTGCAGAGCCAAAGAAGGTTCAAGCAGATTTCCTTAGTATAAACAGCAAGGTCTCTACATTAGAATGTCTTGAATCTGTTGGTTCACAAATGGTGTACTACACTTGTGGTTCTGATGACATCGCCAACAAACTGGAAAGTATTATGCTTCTACTCAACAATGCCATGCTCTCTGGCTCTGAGAGAGGATACAGTGTCTCTCAATTGGTTACGAGGCCTAAATTATGTATCTGAATTTCAAGCTTTTTCTGAAAATAAACCACATAAAAGGTGGTCCTTCACTTATAACCAGATTTCTCTAAGTATAATGTCAACTAGTATATTGTTTTGCTCGCTTTTGTTACTGACGGAGACCTTTTTAAACAAACTCAATGGTTTGGTTTGGACGTGACTTCCTGTTTTGTGACAGATTCAGTCTATATGGAAGTCCTCAAGATGTTGATGCTTCTAAACATACTGTCAGCAAATGGAAAGTAGGAGCTATTGTAAAGACCTATCAAATCAAGACAGAACTCGTAGCTCAGGAACTGAAGGTATATTTGTCTCAACCTCTTGGGCAGCAGAGACTCAGCTTTCTTCAGAGGCTATTTGTAACATGGTTGTCTAGTATTCAATGAATTTTAAACATTATAAACTAGATGTGATTACAGTTCACACTTCTGCCTTTGGTAGAAGGTTCTTCACTCTGTACATTAAAGTTTGTTATTCCAGCATTTTTGCTTATTCCTCCCTTGTCTCTATGCTTCTTTTTGATGCTGTTAAATAGACAGTGTTGTGGGGAAAGGGGTGGCTTTTAAAATTCCTTGTTAATCGTTGTCCTATCAGGCAAGGGGAAGAAAACCCTTTATTGAATGCTGCCATGGCCATCCTTTTTATTGCATGTAAGTTTTACACAATAAGGAATTTGGGGCTAGAGTTGAGTAACCTTCAAGAAAAAGGCTGGTTTACAAGGAAAGCTTGCTGAAGCAGCAAGTGCTAATTGAGTTTTCTATGAGTACTTAAAAAAATTATTAAAGCATTAAAAAGTTTGCTATCACCGAAAAGTCAATTTTTTGGGTAAGTTTGTAATGCATTCTGTTGGAAAGTTGAGTCATTGACTGCAATCTCCATAGTAAGTTTAGGACCAGCACCGCCTGGTGTCCACAATATTAAATTGCACTTTGTAGTATAAAAACACACACATTTGAGATATAATAACTTTTAAATGAAAAACCTCCCAGCAGGTGAAGTGCCCTTGATTTAGTTAGCAGGAAAAGCACTGTAGAATATATATTATTGTCATTAAAAGGATTTATTGCTCCTAAAAGTTACTTAGTAAAAAAATCTGATGGGGAGAAAGGTTGCAATCCATAGATTGTATGCTGGTGTGAGAATTAGTCTTAGTAGAGAAAGTCAAGAGAATATATATAGACAAAGGCTGGGGAAGCAATTCATTTAGGGTGAGGAAATAAACTACAGGACTTTACAACAGCTTTATCTAGAAACTGCTATGGGTTTATTTTGATTTAATCCCTTGAATGCTCGAGACATAGCCAGCACATTGAGAAGCAATGAGTTGCAGTCATGTAGTGTCCAAGTGGTTAAGATATGTTTCTGCCCCTTCCATAAAAACACAACATCAAAAAGCTGTAGTAATGTGGCACAATATAAAAGTGTTTCTGTCTCACTCTATTAGCCCCCTGGTGATATAGCTCAATTGGCTTAAGCATTCTGTGATGATCTTGTACACATCCCAACACAACCCAATGCATATAGCACACTAAAGACTGATTAATGATGTCACAACTGCCTTGTTTTACAGCTACGCAGTATATGAAAACCAGCAGATATTTATTGACTGCTTACATGGTTTGAATAGCAAAAAAATAAGAAAATGTTAAAATGTTCCAAAGAGTACCATAAAAAATGTGTGCCGATCATAGAAATGGACACCTGTATGAAACAACATGAAAAAACTCTGAAACCCTATACCAGTTGAAGGTAACCTTTGGCTCTCCAGCAGTATGGACTGTAAGTAGCATCATCCCTAACAAACCATTGGCTGGTTGGAGATGATAGGAGTTGCAGTGTTCAACAACTGCAGAGCCAAATGTTGCCTCCCACTGCCATATACTGCCATATACAATACTACTTAATTGCATTTATTAATTAAGTATAGTTTACCTGCTGAGTAAAAGTATTGTACTACCACTACTGTGAGGGTGAATCTTATTCAATTTATTATTGTGACTATTGTGTGAGTGGGTGGAAGATGCTGCGTCTTGTCATGTTTGTTCTTTACAATATGGTGCTGTTTCTATAGCTGTCTAGGAAAACCTTTGGTCAGCGACAAAAGCACTCCATAGACTAATATAGCAACAGCTTCTTCAAAGCCTTCCAGAGTGGTACTTGGAACTTACTGTAAGTATTTTCCTGTATTTAGCAAAGGTCTTTGATGTAGTAAACCCTAATATTCTGATACATAAGCTCAGGCTTTGGTAATCATTTCCTACACTGGTTTCTATCCTACTTATCAGATGGATCACAAGGAAGGAGATTCACTAAGTGGAAATGACTTCTCCAGTTTATCATTTCTCCAATTCCTCTGTTATTCTATGGAGCCTCTGCATAAGCTTTCTTCAGCTTTGGAAATCTTAGTGCATAGGCTGTATGGAATAACATAGGAACAGGAGAAGTGATAAACTGAAGAAGTTATCTCCACTTAATCACCTCTTTATTACCGCTTAGTGAATCTCCCCCAATATGTCTCAGTTGCTGACAGTGCTTCCCTCCCACTTGAATTAACCTGTTGAGTGCAAGAGGGGCACGCAAGGCATTGCAATGTGTTGCCTACCCCTCTGGCACTCAAAGGGTTAACAAGTGGGGTTCCCCAAGGTTCCACTGTCAGCCTGCTGCATTCTGGTGCTTTATATGAGAAGAAGATTGCCAGTGTGAATGACATCACTGTGGCCAAGCTATTGCATTTATTATAGATCAGCACTGTGTTCAAAACTATGAGCTAACACCACAGTATGAATTTACTTTATTCTATAGATGGTAGTGACATATCCAGTGCATTGATTTAAAATGTGCTGGAAATACTTCTAGCATCCAAGAGGTTAACTCTCTGTTTATAGGTAACAGCAATTACAATAACATTTGATGGAGTCCACTTTATCAATATATATTTTCATGAATGCATTGATTGCAATGTGCTGATAATCTCTCAAGCCCTTAACCTTTTAAGGACCAAAGGGGTAAGGGAAACTGTGCAAAGCAATTATTTGCACACCCCTATGGTCCTCAAAGTGTTAAATGGCTAAACCCATATTCCAGGTATGTATTGTGTTGTGTGCATCAAATCCATTGAAATTAGCACACATTTGACTTTTAGCAATTAATGTTGCCATGGTTATATCAAAGATAACAAATAGTGCCTGATCATAAATCTTCTCTGATCATTAATCTTCTCATTGCTAATGTTCAAGCACTTTGCCTCTGTAAGACACTGAAAAGCATTGCAAGAAGCTTGTACAAGACATTACTCATCAAAGCATTTGAAAACATCAGCCAAATGTTATTTATCAAGGTGTATGAGAAAGTGCACAAGGAGAAATTAAGGAAGATTGCTTGAAAAGCCACTTATGTTCATTTACAGTCGACTCTGGGGGGATGTATGAATCAGCTTATACATTACTCGAAAATTCATGCACCTGTACTTTGGAATATACAAGAGAATGCTGGATAAATGTATTTTATATTGAGGCATACATGCCTCCATCATTAAGACTTTAAAGGAGAAGTAACGTATCCCACTAACAACTCCCACTCATCGTATTACAACTAGAAAATCCTAATGCCCCTGTGATTCTTGCCTTTGTGCCTTTGTTGAAGAGATAACATCTTCAATCAATCCTAAATGCCAGGTCCATGGAGCTAGACAGATCATTCAGGAAGCAAAGATTTACTCCCATAGCTATTTGGTCAATCTTACAAGGAACCTGAAATTTGAAACACTGAAACTTTACACGTGCTATGTTTGTGGATGGAAATGTAAGGCATATAGTCTGGCTTGTAACCCACAGATCTCACATACAATGTCCAGCCTCTGCCAACCACTGGGATCAGTTTTCTAACCCATAAAGCAGCTGAGAGGAGCCATTTTGAGGATGCATAAAAACATATATTTTAATATGTCTGTTTTTATAGGGTCAGACTAAGTAAAATACAATGGTTTCCCTTTTTGGTATAACAACATGACTTTCCAAAGTATGTTTCTTTCATATAGCAGTTAGATATATCTATATATCTTAGACTGTTTGGCCTTCGGAACTCTGTTGCTGTCTATATCTTGTCACTTTCAATTCACAATATCATAAAAGCAAGAGATCATATGAATCATTGGAGGTGCATTTCTGTATACAGTTGAAATTTACATTGTTGAATCCTATTGTCTTTTGTGATAAGGCCTATACGAAAGACATAGTTAAATGGAGATCAATGAATATAGGTAATTGCTGATACAATGGTAAAAAACAGTATTTACTGAGACTCTTTTCCTCTACCTATGTTACTTATTAGGTATACTTACATGTTTATGTATTTGAATTCTTGCTGCTTGTACAACTATTATGGTCATGTTGCCATATGTTCTATATTGTCTCCTTTGATAATCAGTTTGTCAGTGGACTATACTCATGCTATTGTCCTTTACGCTGTATCAAGTGCACTGTTATGCAATTTTGCTTTCTTTTGCATATTACTTAAGAACCTTAATAAAAAGTTTAAAAACAAAAAAACAAACAAAAAAAACAGTATTTTACATAAACATTATGGGACACTGTATGAGGGAATAGACGTCCTTTTGTTAAGCAATAAAGTGACTGAATTCACGTGTAGTGAATCAACCAAAATGGTCATCTTTATAATACCTACAGGGCAGACTGTGTAAACTGAATGTTTGAAGCAACCAACAACGTAGATTTCTCCTGCTATTGCAGTATTACAATTCCCATCATCCTCAGGCAGACAAACCATGTCTAAAGATAACTTAGGTCAAGTAAGGTTTTCAGTAAGGTTGACTAAATCTTGTTGTAGCCATGTTACATGACAAAACTACAATTTGTTGGAAATATGCTAATAAGTTACAAGACTGGTTTGTCACAGCATCTATATATTTTGTAAGGCACAACCATATTCTTTAGAGTTTTTTATTTTTTATGTATATTATTTTTTTGGACACTAATGACAATCAGATAGCCGAGGAGAATATCTATCCAATAGCCACTATTTGCTTTCTTACAAATGTTTTGCCTTGTGTCAGGTGAAAGGTGAGACTCTTATCTATTTACAGCTGACAGTGATCTGCTTGACACAGAAGATAATGTTACTCTAGACTTGGCGGACTGAAACATACAAGCATAGCATTTGACGGTAGATAATAACCATTTGGTCCATCTAGTCTGCCCATTTTTCCTACTGTAAAACCTTAATGGGTCCTTGGTCTTGTCTTATGTTTAGGATAGGCTTATGCTTATTTCAGGCACACTTAAATTCCTTCACTGTATTAACCTCTACCACATCTGCTGGTAGGTTGTTCCACTTTTCTACCACCCTCTCAGTGAAGTAAAACTATTACATTACATCTAAGACTTGGCTTTTGTTGACACATACTTCAGTAAATTCATTAAACATTCAGATGAACAACATCACAAGTATTATAAGATTCACTCTACAAATAATTAAATTGATCTGAAAAAAAAAAAGATCAATGACATCCATTTGGACGCAACATGAGAATGATACTCCCAGGACCTCAATCAGTAAGCTAAAGTGGAGCAATTGTGGGGAAAACTGAATGCACCATAGGGGCAAATTAAACATCCCTGTGATTTAAATGGGGGTTTCAACCCCTTGAATGGTAGCGCAGACTCCAACACATTGTGATACAATGGGCTAGAAAGCTCTCTAGCATCCAATCATTTAAATCAAAAGGGAATCTGGAGAACTTTGATTTGTACCCTATGGTGTGTTTGGTTGTCTCCAGAACTGCACTTCTTTAGTTTGCCTAGTTCCTAAACCTTTTCATGTTTAGATGAGAATCTGAAGAGATACTACTGGGAAATGAAATGTGCTGTAGAAGTTAAGTTATGTGTACTCCTATATGGCGAATTCTCAGGTTTATACAGGATACAAAACAAATTAATACACTAATACACTACACACTAATACACTCCCGTAAGTGATGCATCTCGCCACTAGATGTGTTGCACTCCAGAACCACTGTTGCGTCATCTGAAGCATCCGAATCACCTAGCGCGAGGACACGGGCATCTGCTAAAGCGATGTGTGGGATGTCGCAGAAGCGTCAATAAGAGCGATACAATTTCAGCTCCAGACGAAACGGCGACGCTGGATATATGTAAACTGTGACAGTACCACACCCCCAAGGGCCCTTCCTCCAAAGATCTGGTCTGGGTTTGTCAGGAAAATGAGCATGGAACCTGCGCACCAAAAGGGGAGTGTGCACATCTCCGGAGGGAATCCAGGAGCGCTCCTCTGGACCATAACCCTTCCAGTGTATCAAGTACTGAAGACACCCTCTGACCCACCTGGAGTCCAGAATGCTTTGAACCACGAATTACTCATGATTATTGACTATCACAGGAGCTGGCCGGACCTCACTAGTAGTGTAACAGTTAGAAATCAGAGGTTTGAGTAGGGAGACGTGGAACACATTGTGAATGCACATGGAGGCTGGAAGTTCCACAGCATAAGCCACGGAGTTTATTTTGTGCAGCACACGGAATGGACTAACTAATTGAGGAGCCAGTTTGTTACAGGGAACCTGGATGTTAAGATTCCGGGATGACAGTCACCCCCCCTCCCCCACCTGGAAGGTAGGTGCAGTTAACCGTCTACGGTCAGCCTGCCTTTTCTGCCGATGCACGGAGCCACGTAGGGTATGCTGTACCCACACCCAAGAGGAACAGAGCGCTCTTGAATGCTCATCAAGTGCCGGAATCTCCTGTGCCTGAAAGACCTCGGAAAGGACAGAGGGTTGAAACCCATAGTTGATCAAAAACGGAGAACTCTGTGAGGAAGAGTTCATGGCACAATTCCGGCCAAACTCCGCCCAAGGTAACAGGGTAGCACAATTGTCGTGGTGGTCAGAGATATAGCAATGGAGAAATTGTTCCAAGGCTTGGTTAGACCATTCAGCCGCACCGTTAGACTGACGGTGATGTGCTGAGGGGAATGCTAGTTGTATCCCCATCTGGGCACAAAAGCATCTCCAGAACGGAGACACGAACTGGCTACCTCTGTCTGAAACAATAAAACTGGGTATGCCATGAAATCAAAAGACCTCCTCAGCGAATACCACCGCCAATTCCTGTGAGGATGGTAGGCCTTTAAGTGGTACAAAGTGGGCCATCTCAGAAAATTTGTCTACGATCATCAAGATGACCGTGACACCAGAAGATACCAGCAGATCAACCATAAAATCTATGGACAGATGAGACCAGGGATGTTCCCTATTAGCCACCAGTTGAAGGAGACCGACAGGCAAGTGTTGAGATGATTTATTCTGAGCACAAGCAGTGCAAGCTGCAGTAAAAGCTGCACACTCTGATCGAAGGCTTGGCCACCAGAACATTCTAGACAAGGACCAGATCAGTTGGTCTCGTCCAATGTGACCAGCGATTTTGGAAGCATGGTAAGTCTCAAGCAGTTTAATACGCATCTGAGTGGGAACAAAGCACTTCCCACAAGGTTTGTGAGGCCAATATCTCCTCTCCTAGAGGAGACGTAATGCATGTACGGAGAGTGGCCAGAATCCGATCAGCCGGAATAATTGGTGTAGGAAGAACCTCTTCTTTGGATAAATTGCAAAATTGGCATGATAGTGCATCAGCCTTAACATTCGTAGAGCCCATAACATAGGAAACCATGTAATTGAACCTGGATAGGAACAATGCCCATCTAGCTTGACGGGACGACAAGGGTTTAGCCTCAGATCAGTACGTTAGGTTCTTATGATCTGTGAGAATCAAGATCGGGGAGCTGATACCTTCCAAAATGTGTCGCCATTCTTTCAGGGCCAGTATAGTGGCCAGTAATTCTCTGCCCCATATCTGATATACCATCTCAGCCTTCAATAGTTTCTTATAAAAATAGCCAAATGGATGTAGAGCCTCCCCTGGAGCAGAGCGCTGAGAAAGGAGGGTGCCTACTCCAATCTCAGAAGCATCAACCTTCAGAGTAGGGCGGGATTCGGGTTCCCCAATATAGGGGCAATATAGGGGCAGTTTTGAAAATTAAAAATCTTCAAATCTACAATTTTGTAAAAGGACTACAACCTTTCCTAGCCTCCTCTAAGGAAAAGAACATTTAAAAATGCAATTAACTGGAAGTGATTAACTAATCAGTTTTACCCTCCAAATTTAGTCTAGATTTACCAGCTAGCATTTATATTCATATTAATACTTGGTTAACTCCTTGGATGCTGGATCCAAGGGGTTAAAGGATTTACTTGTTAGGGTTCCACAGACATTTCACATTAAAGGAGAACTAACATCTAATAATTAAGGACCAGAGGTGTGATAATGCATTGTGTGTACACCCTTCATCCAGCAACTGTCATGTCTACTTCCATGGACCCAACATATAAGACTGATGTTATTTCTTGAACAAAGGCACAAGGGCAAATTTTATGGGGACCATTAGGATATATTGGTCATGGTAAGGTAATGGGGAGGGGGGTTAAGATTAAGAGGTGTTACCTTTAATACCATTACAATAGTTTTTAGTACCTGGACCTCAAGTTGCTGCTCTTTTCTTAGCCAGGAGATTTTCATTTTGCTTTAAACTAAAGGGTCCTATCACAGCAGAAAGTCTAAGAATCAATGGATTATGGCATGGACTGGAGCCCTCCAGCTGTTGTTTGACTATAGCCAGGACCAGATTTACACCTCAGGTGTGCATAGAGAAGGTACCTTAAATGCTCTAAGCCCTGCCCATAGTTCCACCAACATATCACTTAGCTCCCAGCCACATTCACTAACACAAAAATGCTCTTAACTTATAACATACAGGCACAAAAAAGCTACTAACACATCAAGGACGAGAGGGATGCACAACATATTGCAAATCAATGCTTTGCAAATCCTTCTGGTCCTTAAAGGTTAACCTTCTGGGAACCTGAGATGTTTCCAACACATTGCTATGCAAATAATGACCAGTAAATTGTTAGGAAAACTGTTAAACCAGGAGCTGGTATTTGGAGCAGGGATATTGGGAGTCCACCTAGTGTTCCTTCAATTACTCTGTTGCATTCAGTTGGAGAGGAGAGTCAATGACAATGGTTGTTCATGAAATGTGATAGAAACTACTGAGTCATGCCACCAGTTAAAATGTCCAGGACATAACCATGCTGTAAGACACATCCTGATAATTTTGAATAAAACAACTGGCATCAGTGAGAGTACCCTTGTTTTTCTCATCATGAAATAACGAAATATGTTTTTATAATAGAAATGTACTGCTTCTTCAAGGTAGGATGGCTGAAATTGAAACCTGAGACTGCAAACTCAAGTCCACTTTGTTTTAGTAGAGTCGCCAAGATAACTGGTGAAATTATCATTCTGCCCCATAATCGGCTTTTTGAAGCCACAAAGGTATTACAAAATGTAGCCACATGCCCACATCTAAGTCTAATTCAAAATTGTATATAAGTATGTCACCCTTTAAGATTATTTTCAAATTTGTAGATTTTGGTACAATTACAAAATAATAAAAGTAGTACAAGCAGGTGACTCCAGGAAAATATGTATACCGTTTAATTAAAATGTTATTTTCTTTCTAAGGTTCAAAGTGTCAGAGCGCATTAATGTCAAGTGATACATGAGCTAGTCTATAAGGCTAATTTAGTATCGGCACATGTAACATTAGAAAGCTAAAGTACATAAGTGCTTTGTAATTCTCTGTACCGCTAATGCAGGCTACTGAGTGACTTGTACTCTAGTAGAGATAAGTGGCTTGGATCTCTCCAGATATGAGAAGTCTTGATTAACTTCCACACTGATTTAACCCTTTGAGTACAAGAGGTGTCAATCACTGAAATGATGGAAATTTGTAAATGTTTCTGAGTACTTCTCTCCCGGTCTTGCAATTATGATAATTCCTATATACAAATAAGTTAACCCTTTAACCATTTGATTGCCAGAGGGGTGCTTAACACATTGCGTTGCAATGCATTACGTACCCCTCTGGTATTTAATGGGTTAAGGACAAGAGGGGTGTGCAATGCACTGCGACCCCAAGTCTGTCATCTGGTACAATTGGAAAATGAGCTAAAATTCCTCTACCACAGCACACACATTTGCACACACACACACACACACACACACACCCTAGTTTCACCCCAAGACACATCGCCCTTTCTTTTTCCCTCAGAGCATGCTTCCCTGTGTAATGAATTCTTCCATCTGAAACATTTGGGTATAGAGAAGTCTCCAGCATATAGTGAAGCTATAGACTGGGGATCTTTGTAACACAGGCATTTTTTCAACCCCTATTTAGAGTTTTCTACCATAATGGGTAGCCCCTTGCTGAACTTGAAGGCCATATATGTGATCCTTGGAGTGAATTCAATTGGCTGTCACTGCTCATCATATGTTTAAAAATAGAGGAGGAATTCTGGGACAAACCAATTGCACCTTAGGGGAAAATATAATTTAAAAAAAGTATTATTGATTTTAACCATTTGAATGGTAGAAAGGGTTTCAGCTCGCTCTGGGGTCCTCTCTAGAATTCAAAAGGTTAAAATCCCCAATCAATGTGGATTTTTAGTTGTCCCCTATAGTGCAGCTGGTTTACCCCAGAATTCCTCTGTGTTGCTCAACTGCCACAAAATGGTTAAGAAAATAGTGTAGTGAAACCAAACACTTCTGTGAGATGAACAAGCTTGATAAAGACACAATGCAGTCATTTGAAGCCAACAACAATTATGTGAAATTATTACTAGACATTTTATTTTCTGCCTCTGGAGTGAGCATTAAAAGTAAAAGGCAGCTTCAGATTAGCCTCCTGGGAGCGGTAAGGCTACGTAGCGGCGAGGTCATCCTTTTTTCATTAGCAAAAGAGTTTGCTGAGAAGTTAAATGTGCTGACAGCTTTTTGCCTTTGATGTTGGGTTTCACCCTCCCACAATTACCACAACTTTTCCCTTGTGGCAGAGAGAAGCTGCTGGAAAACAATCCTTCTGCTTTCACTGTTTGTACTGATGGCCAAGATACTCCATCACTGGTTGAAGCAGCCTCACAAAACAGGTGCAGTGCATCTTAATGTGCTGGAACTGTCGTTAGTGTCCAATAGCTTAAATAAAAATTAAAATAAAATAAATAAAATGTGCCTATAATATTCAATTGATATTCACGTATGGGGGGAAATGGAGATGGGTGATATGGTTGACATCTTGGTTTTAGGGGTAGTGAGTTATGAGTAATCTTGGAACAACCCAACTGCACCATATAGAACAAATATACATTCCAAAATTACCATCAAATGGGGAAATTAACCTCTTGAATCTAGAGAAGTCTCCAACACATTGAAAAACAATGCAATGGAGACTACCCAGCATTCAAATTGTTAAAAGCCAGTTTAAATTAATAGGGATGTTTAATTTCTCCACTGTTGTGCAGTTAGTTTGCTCCAGAATTGTTCCAGTTTTCTTTTCAACATAAAGGGATAATAATGTTTCACAATAAAATCAGCTTCAATTAATCTTCATAGTATTTGGGCCATTGAGAGTATTATTTCAATACTGTCAGAGTTATAGTTCAAGAGAAATTGAATGATAAAGAATCCCCCTCCCGCCCCTTTTACTGATGTAACACTGCTCACCTCAGAGCAGCAAGACTGTCTGGATGGATCTCAGAGAGGGACAATCTTCAATTAGCATAAGGGAAAAACCTGAAAAACCTGTTAGGCGGGCACAGTTAGAAGATTGTCCCTTGCTGTGAGCTGCCTGGTCTAAAGACCAGATTCCACATCTGAGGGAAGGTGGCTTACACTAGGTAAAAGAGGCAGGAGGGGGATATTTTATCATTCAATTATTCTTGAACTAAAAATCTGACAGTACTGAAATAACACTCTCTATGGCTTAAATACTATGAAGATTAATTAGAACTGCTGTTTTTGTGAAACAATACTATCACTTTAAGGCCCTAAGAGATGTAATAATTTTCTGGTGTGAACCATTTGTCAGACAAAGAGGAATTCCAGAACAACAGAATATGACCTAATTTGGAGGGTGGAAAAAATAAGAGGAAATATATTTTATGTATATGTTTTAGCCAATAGGCTTATATGATGCTACCTTTAACCCTTTGAGTGTCAAAGAGATAGCCAGAGAGACAGCCAACACACTCATATTAATACTTCATATAAGGCCATAGGCAGAAAGTATAGAGGAGCAATTTTGGAAGAAACCAACTGCACCACAGGGGACAAATATGTCTCATATGGTGCATTCCAGAATTACTCCACCTTTTTTCCCTGATCCTTGGCCTCAGGATGAAAACTGCAGCAGTCACAGGTTTCAAGAAACTGTACTGAAAGTTCTTCCTATAAGAGGAGACACCTTGAACACACCTCCTTCCATTGTCTTTATTTTTGCTTTGAAATTTAAAAAGTTTAAAATTTAAGTGACTGTGCCTATATGAATGAATGTTTGGGAGGTAGAAAAGAGAAATAAGAGAACTGGAAAGAGGTGTAAAAACATCAAAAACAAAACAATTATCAATATTAAATGTCAGAAACCAAAAGAATAGCAATGAACCACAACACAGTACACATTATGGCATTTAACATAATAAATATCCTTTATATACTGTGTCAACATGTTCTACATCTCTGTACAAAATAATAGTAAGAACATACAGTGACACACAGAACCCAACTGAAACAAATGGTGGTGAGGGCCCTCTTTGCAAGAGTTTTGAATCTTGAGAATATGGAAAAACTATATGAGGGGAATGTAACGTGGTGGACATAGAGTCTGAAAAGTGGAGATGACTTCTCCAGTTTATCACTTCTCTAATTCCTGTTATTCTATGGCGCCTATTCACTAAGATCTCCAGAGTTGAAGAAATCTTAGTGCATAGGCTCCATAGAATAACCTAGGACTTGGAGAAGTGATAAACTGGAGAAGTCATCTCCATTTTATCATTGCTTAGTGAATCTCCCCCTATGGGTATGTAAAAATGCTGTGTAATTCCAGCCTTACGTGTTAACCAATGCCTCAAGAAGGAACATTAGTGGTCTGAAAGCTTGCATTTTGTATGCTCTTAGTTATCCATGAAAAGGTCACCTATACAACACTCCTGTGGGTTCATTATTGGAAAAGTACTTTGATTCCAATCTACTCTACTGGCTATTACAGTACCACATTGTCCCTTGGTTAAAATCTAGAGGTTTTAACAGTATCATGAAAACATCTTATTGGTTAACAAAGCCTCAAAACATCTTCCTACGTGAGGCTAGTAGCATAAAATCTCTTCAATCCTTTAGATTTATCCTTCTTTAGGGATAATCTGGCCTAAGCTAATCAGCTCAAAACATTTGCAATTGGTTGATATCACCAATTAAGTACTCAAATAAACTTACAGCATGCTTTCATACACTCCCAATAATCCCCTTTACAGGACATCCTGATAAGAAGTCAAAGGTTCCAAGACCATGTGTAAATCAGATTCCTCTTTCAACAAATCTGATCGTCCAGAAGTAAAAGAGCTTTATGTAAGTCTTTCAATTGTACAGAAAGTACAACATCAACTAACAGTTATCATAGGTCTGAAAAGTAGAGCAGAGGAGAACAATTCTGTAAATTCATTTTTTTATACAAAACAGGCTGTTTCACCGCATCTAAAATATTACTTGCAAAACAGCTGTTTCAGCTCTATATTTCCATTTTAAAATCCGTTAAAAAAGAAAAATCCACTTTCATGTACTAATTCTTATATAAATACTTGTTCATGTCTTGGGGTTGTACTGAAATATGCTCCTTCTTGATTTGTTATGTAGTTGCTTTGAAATTCACTAATAAAGCTTTTTTTTTTTTTTTTTTTAAATATCACATTTAAAGGGATAGTAACCCCCCGCAACAACTTGACCCCAAAATACAGCAATCATACAAACATACTGAATGCACTTAGTCCCATGTCTCAAACCTTTATGGTTTGAGAGATGTAAGGCAAGACAGTCCTCCGGTCCTCCGGTTCTGCGTTACGAGCTGTAAAGCTGTCAGAGGCAGAATCCGGTTGGCCGACTTTCGGCAGTTCTGCAGGAGCTCTGACATCTAGATATCTCCATATAATTACTTCATAGGAATGGTCTACAACATGTGCTTGCAAGCCAGGCACAAGTTTTAGACCATACCCATCAAGTAATAATACGGACATATCTAGATGACAGCGCTCCTGCAGAGCCACCGTCTGGTGCTGGAAGCCGGATCTCATGACGTCCGCTATACAGCGGATGTATGAAAAGGGGGAGGGAGCGGAGGTCTGTCTTGCCTTACATCTCTCAAACAATAAAGGTTTGAGACATGGGACTAAGTGCGTTCAGTATGTTTGTATGATTGCTGTATTTTGGCGTCAAGTTGTTGGGGGGGTTACTATCCCTTTAAATATAATTCACAGAGAGTTTGTGTCCAAGATGGTGGTCTTTTTTTTACTGCTCCCTTAAAGAACTCCATCATAACTATGTGGCCTGTGGTTGTTCCCCAATTCTTGTTGGACTATCTCCTTCATCATTCTCAGAAGGCCGCTGGCTGAGGATGATGGGAGTACAGTTCTACAAGAAGAAATTAACACCTTTTTTTTAGGCTAGATGACTAAGAAACAAAGCTTTTCGATTTTTATCTTTATTGAAACATTATTATACCACATGAAATAAATATATAATAAATACCATATCCCTCACTTTGAGGCTGGAACTTATCAACGGCCAAATGGATAAATCCAAAAGGAAAGAAATTATTTTCTTGCGTAGTCTGCGTTTTCTAATTTATTAATAATTGTTTCTGAAATCAGTAATACTTCAATGACAGAGTAACATGTAAATATGCCATTTCCATCCACCAGCCTGTAGCCTGTATTATTCTATGGGGCTGATGTATTGGGGATAATTGGGGCAAATCTGGAGCAAGCCAATGACACCACTGAAGAACCAATAAAATGTATATTGCTTTAAACAGGATTTTAACTCCTTGAGTGCTCGAGAGGCCTCCAGAGCATTGCAACGCAAAGCATTGGAGACCTCTTTATAAAATGTCATTTAAATCAAAATGTCATTTAAATCAATATTAATTGTTTTTCAATGTGTTGCATAACCCTCTGGCACTCAAAGGGTTAAAATGTTACCTGTGTCTCTTCACATTGATGAGAATATATTCAACTGACACTGCTTTGTTTGACCAACAGGTGAAAGAAAGTGACATAAGGTGTTACGGAGTGAAGCATGTTTACTCTCCTCAGTGCACATCTCTTGCAGCCACACCAGGAATCTAACATAATGTTTTCTAGCAAACATTTAACTTCCCTTCAATCAACATCATTCCTCTGGTACATGTTCCTGTAACCCAAGAACACAGTGTACCAAGCTGAATTAGTAGATGCCAGTTCTCCTTCATATCACTTGACAACCTCAACCGGGCGTTATGTATAAAGACAAAATGAAGCAGTTCTGGAGCAAACCAACTGCACCACTGTGGTGGTTGGAGGAGAAAATTTCCATTAGTTTAAATGGAACTTTAAGCCCCTTGAATGCTAGAGAGGTCTCCAATTAATTGCAGAGCAATGCATCAGAGACTGGTCTAGTATTCAAGGGGTTAAAAGTCCCTTATAAAACTATGAGCATTAGGGAAGTTTATATTTCTTCCTTATGGTGGAATTGGTGCAAGCTATGAAGTCCACTCTAGGGGACTCAGATAAATTCTAAATAGTATCATTGGTTTAAATGGGGCCATTAACCCTTTGAGTGCTGGAAAGGTATCCAAATGTCAAGCTATCAAACACTAGAGAGGCCTCTGACAGAATCTATTGGCTTTCTCCAGAGCTATACCAGCTTCTTCTTGAAGTGAAGAGTGTGGTAGATAAGTGGAATAGCCTACCATCAGAAGTGGTAGAAGTTAATACAGTGATGGAATGTAAGCATGCATGGGATAGGCATAAGGCTATCCTGAACATAAGACAAGACCAAGGACCAAATAAGGTTTGAGATTTTTACAGTAGGAAAATGTGCAGATTAGATGGGCTGAATGGTTCTTAACTGCCGTCCAATTCTATTTTTCTGTGCTTCTATGAACTGTCACTTTGCATCAAACAGGTGGTGACACATACTGCACTGGTCTCCAATAATAACAAAGTTCTTTTGGGAGATTTAGAAAAAGTGTTCTTAGATTGTCCTTATTCCTTGTTATGAGTGCTGGAATTTATAACATATTCTTGGTACCTTTATAAATGTGGTGACTTCAAAAATAAGAACTGGTCAGACATAGCCTTAAAGGGATAGTAATACTTCGTTTTATCTTTATTTTATTGTGTAGGTATTAAAAAAACATGAAGAACGATATGTCTTATCTCTCAAACTTTTATGGTTTGAGAGATATTCATAAGCAAAGTTTCCCCTCCCGCCCCTTTTACCTAGTGTAAGTCATCTCTTCTCAGATGTGGAATCCAGTCAATAGACCAGACAGATAACAGCAAGGGACAATATTCTTCCTATGAGAACAATGAAAGCCCTGCCCCCCTTGACAAGTTTTTCAAGTTTTCTTAATTGAAGATTGTCCCTCTCTGCAGTCTATCTGGGCACCTCCCTTCTGCTCTGGCTGAGCAGTGTTACATCAGTAAAAGGGGTGAGAGGGGGATACTTTATCATTGAATTACTCATGAACTACAACTCTGACAGAATTGAAAGTCCAAATACTATGATGATTAATTAGAGCTGCTTTTATTATGAAACATTACTATCCCTTTAAATATTTGGCAAACATTCTGTCGATAAATTGTCACAAATATTGACATTTCTTTACAAATTAGCTGTGCCACTTTTTACAATCTTCCTTACATCAATTTTTTTTAAAACGTTCTACACTGCGTTATGTCCTCCTAAACTGTTGTTAATATTTTATAACTACCAGTGACAATTTTACAGCAACTTTAACCCCTTAAGGACCATTGAAGGTCCTGGCACGTCATGCGTCGGCAAACCATAAGGACCTATGATGTGCCAGGACTGTCGTGGAATTCAGAGCTCCCCGGAGCCCTGAATTGGATTTGGGGGAAAAAATGGTCCATGGTGTTGGCCAGGTGCGCAATCAGACAGTCCTTAACCCCTTAAGGACTACATGGCACCCACACCAAAATTCGTAGAGACCCACACACACATATCCACACAGCCAGGAAACATAAACAGACCTATACACCCACTACCACCACACAAAAAACATACCTGAAATGTAAATCTGCTCGAACAGACACTCACTGAGACACGACTCCCAGCCCGAGCAGAATTAGCAAGACAGAACAAACAACTGCCTCTAAACCTATAACCCACATGCACTCTGAGAGAACATCATCCTCCAGGAAGAAACACACCACAACATAAACGCCAAACCACCAATAATCCCAAAACCACGAGCATGAGCAAGGACCACCACCACCAAGCCAGACACCTAAATACCCACAAGTACATGTCCAAGGAAAACACATACCCCCACAAAGCCCTAACCACTGGACCAGTAAGAGCCTCCACCATTTGCAAACCCTGATGAACCAAAGGTACACAACTACAGAACCGCCAGGCTGGCAGCATGCGGTGCCCGTCCCAAGGCCACCCACAGCGGGCCCCCGGAACAGCACCATCACACACCTCCAACCGGATTCCCCTCCAGCACCACAGGATCCTCCACCCTAGCACTTGCTGCAACATCCCTCACTCCATGCCACTGACAGCCCAGTACACAGACCAGCCGTACCACCACTCAGCATTGATGAACGCCATGTGTGACAAAGACCCAGGTGTGCACCGTGAAAATGCCACAACCCAGGCCATCATCTGTCACGACAGGAGGGGGAAGAAAGAACTGGCCGCTCTGCAATACCATGAGACGCCAGGTGCCACAAGAAAACCTCCAACACCTCTCCAACCTTGAGAGAGCCTGGCCCCAAGGCACCAGTCTGTAACCACCACAGTGTATGCACGAGATCCCCTGAGATCCGCCACACCAAACCCCCATGCACGATCCGTACAAGGGGACAAGGAGCCTGGAACCAACTGGAATGGGCTAGAAAAACCACAAGAATGAAACTGCCAAAACAGCAGAATGCGGTGCAGACCAAGCCATCCAAACGACTACCTGCAGCGGCTCCTGCCACACAGTGGCAAGAATCCCAGACCACTGTTGAAACATCAGATGGTCCACCCATTGTCCCCAATGGAGGAGATGCACTTCCCCAACAGAGATATTGTCACAAAGCACCCCTCCTGCCACTGACTGGGCCCACATGCCCGACATCTACCTTGGTAACCCAGAACCCCCAGTAGGGTGTCACACAAAACCCACCTGACTCCCATCCACAACCCCCCCAGACACAGCCACATGCACACAAACCATGCGCTACAAGGCACGCCAGTGTTTCCCAACCCAGTGTACCAGGGCAGGGACCCCTGACATGGAGACTGGAGGGAACATCTAGCAGAAACAGTTCAGAATGATATATGGAGAAATGCATCCTCCGGGTTTTGATAAAGGTTTAGAAAATTAATGGGGTACCCTATGTGTATATCTGAGGCACTTGAAAGCGCACTCCCCACCCCCTGGGTGAGAAGCACTGGGTTGTGCACACACAGGCAAGCTCAAACATCCACCAAGCCTAGCAAAAAACTGCCACACAAGTCAATCTCACCGGCAGACGGGAACACACCCATCTATATATACATATATACATACATAAATCCACACATACACACACATACACAGATACACATCCACATAGCTACCTACCTACAAACGTAAAGACTCATCCACCCAGAACTACGTTTCTATTTTGTTGTGTATTAAAAGTTCATTGTTGTCAACAACTAAAAGACACCAAAAGGATGAAGCAGCAGGCGATGGTGTCCCGGCAGAGGACACCCAAGAATGTCCCGAAGGAGGAAACCCCAGAAGCTCCCGTGGCCAGGCCTCAAGAAAAACAGCAATGAAAAACAAAATACCCCTGAACAGAGAAAGAGGGAAGAAGAGAAACAGCGAAAGAAGAGAACCAGAAACGGAAGGAGGAAGAAACTAGAGAAGGGAAAGAAAGAAGACAAGAGGACGGGGTGGGGGACAACAAGAACAAAGACGCTTTGCAAATGATGGGGAAATACAGGAAAGCAGGAGACAAAGACGAGAACCAAAGAATCGCGGAGGAGGAAGGAAAGAAGAAAAACGCAAGTAGCAACCAGGACAAACACCCGAACCCAAAGGAACGGGGGGGAGGGTTCTACACCACAGATGTCACTAAAAGTAACCAGACAGGAAAAGAAAACAACGGGTGCGAGCGCAGAAAACAAGTAGCTAACAGAGAATAGAGCGAGAAAAGCTGCACCAGAGAAAAAGGTGGGGGGGGAGCCCGACAGAAGGAAATTGAAGGGGGACAGGAGGCCCGGCTCACGTAGCCAGCAGGATGGTCCATAGGAGAAAACCCCCAGGTGTGTAGCAGCAGCCACTGAAGGGGGCTGCGGAGCAGACACAGGCCAGGTCCGCGGAAGGCCTAACCACCGGTCCCCACCAGTCCCCACTCCAATTTTCACACTCTTGGGGGCAACTCGTAAGCACCAGAATTGCTCATCTTTTCCTTTCTGCGTGCAGTCCTTAGTATGTATGTGTATGCAACAAAATGGTAGGTAGTTTATTAGCCTATATACTTAATAGTCAGTATAAACGCACATTTTGTGCATGAATGTCTTTAACCCTTTCAGTGCCAGAGGGGTACACAAAGCATTGTTAATGGAGAAGTAACACCTCCTTATTTTCACCCCCACCTTTCTATAGTCAGAAAATTCTAATGACCCCTACAAATTTTGCCTTGTTCCTTTATTCAAGAGATAATATCATCAAGCAGTCCTGAATGTCATGTCCATGGAGGTGGACATGACAGTTGGGAGCAGTTTTTTTTAAACTGTAGCAGGCAGTGTATAAGCCTACCTAGTTTGTGTTCTGTGGTCCTGCTAGCGACTGTCATGTCTGCCTACATGGACATGACATGTGTGATTGTTGTTATCTTTTGAGTAAAGGCACAAACACAACATTCATAATGAACATTAGGATTATCTAGCCTTAGTAAGGTAAGGGCATGGGTGGGGGTTATGATTAAAAGGTGTTACTTTTCCTTTAATACCAATACATTATTTATTAGTACCTGGACCTCAATTCTCTGCTCTCTTATTATTCAGAATCTTGAGGAAAAAAATGTGGACACCCCTGTTGTAAGGACAGGAAGGCTGGTCTCAGGATTACTGGGAGTGGGTGTTAGTATGAGTGACACTCAGTCTGCCTTCCCCTCCCTCTTCACTGATTCCAAGCACAGGGAACTTGGCTATTCCTCTCATTGTTTAACCTCCCTTGGCCTTTCTTGCTCTTTCTGATGCTCTGTGCCAATTCCCTCTCCTACTTTCATCAGAATTCAATTTCCTCCCCGTAAGTTAACACCATCCAAACTTCACATGATTTCTCTCTCCAAATGATGGATGAGACTACTGGGTTCTCCTGCTTGTCCATCACAGCTTGCAATAATAACAATAAAACATTCACACTAAAAAAAGAAAAGCTACCCACTGTTCCTTTAAACCATCCTGAGGCCGATCTGCTGAGAATTAGAGTAATGCTGGGGCAATTCAATTGCACCGTATGAAACAAATGAAAATCACTATAGATTTAACACATTGGGTGACAGAGGGGTATTAAATGCATTGCTTTGCAATGTGTTGGGTAATCATCTGGAACTCAAAGGGTTTAAAGTGTCTTTTAACCCCTTTAATGCTAGAGAGGTCTTCCACTCATTGTTTTGCAATGCATGGGAGTCCTATCCAGCATTCAAGGCGTTAAAGGTCACATTTGCATTTTTGGGGAATTAAAGATTTTTTTTTTTCTTCTATGGTGGTGTGGGTTTGTCTCAGAATGACTTCAATTCTTTAACCCCTTAACGACCACCCAATGTAGTGCACAGGTGGCCGTTAAAGACCAGTTTTTTTTTTCTTGCTTAAAGGGGAACTATCACCCCACATAAAGTTCTCCCCCAAGAATTACCCATCTGGCGACTAGCTGAACAATAGTACTATTTGCCAGAATAATTACCTCCTTATAGATAAATCCTACTGCTGCCGAGACTGATGGCCAGGAAACAGGGCTTTAGAAGAATCTGTGCACCTGCACTGTCAGTCCCTTCCTTAAGGTACCAAGCAACGCCTACTAGAGGAGACCAGGACTGACAGCGCAAGCACGCAGACGTCTTTGAGCAGTAAAGCGGTAATTATTCTGGCGAATAGTACTATTGTTCAGCTAGTTGCCAGATGGGTAATTCTTGGAGGGAAACTTTATGTAGGGTGACAATTCCCCTTTAATTTATTCTGGGATGGCAGAGCAGAGTGCAGCTGCACTGCCATCCTGAATTCCATGACGTGATAGGACTGTCACCGCTCCTTAATTGCCGGGACCGGCGTGACAGTCCTGGCACGTCAAGAGCCCATAATGGGTTTAATTACATAAATTTTCCTACTTCCTAATAATAAAAGGGAGAGATGCACTAAGAGGTGATAAAGCGGAGATAACTTCCCCAGTGTTATAAATGATTTAAATGCTATGTTACTCTAAAAAGCCTTTGCACTATGATTTCTGCAACCTGAGAGATCTCAGTGCATAGAATAACACAGGACTTTATAACATGGGAGAAGTCATCTCCTCTTTATCACACCTTAGTGCATAACCTCCCTGGAGTAATTACAGGCACAAACCAACTGCATCATAGGGGAAAAATCAAAATTCCCATTGACTTAAATTTTAACCCATTAAGTGCTAGAGAGGTTGTCAGCATGTTGCTGCGCAATGCATTGGATACCTCTCTAGCATCTAAGGGGTTAAAAGTCCCATTTACATCAATGAGAATTTTGAGATATTGTATCTGTCCCCTCTGTTGCAGTTGAATTGCTCTTCCAATCCTTTTAGTGCATCAGTCTGCGTATCCCCTCATTTTATTTCCGCTTTTTATTTGCAACTTCCCTGCTCTCTTTCTTCTTCTCTCTCTCTTACTCCTCTCACCCCCCCCTCTCCTTAAACCTTCTCCCCTCTTACCCCCTTCTCCTCTTTCTGCTAACACCTCTATTCATCTCACAGAGAAACATCATTTATTTTGTACTTCCCAGATAATTTACTTTTTTTCCCTTCTACTGGAATTCTCCATTTCCCTATAAAATGAAAATTCATCTAGAATTACATCTTATGTCATCATTATGTTTATTAAGCGTGGATGATGTATATGAACAGTACTGGCTTGCTGCTGAGTGCTTAATGGTGCATAAGATTAAGCCGAGACTCTCAGCTGCGCTGTGACTCCCCTCCGGTTCCCATGTTGTAAAGGCATGCTGGGAGTACAAGCTCCAAACGGACAACCAGGTGAATACTGCTAACATCTCATTTTTCTCCACCCCCTCAACCCCCACCTAGAGCCTGCATCCTTCTGAGTCTTAAAGGAAAACTGACACTACCAAGTAATAACCCCCACACTTACCTTACTATGGCCAGAAAATCCCAATGGCCCTTTAGAATTTTGTTTCTATGTCCTTGTTCAAGGGATATTATCTTTATTCGGTTCTGGATCCTATGTCAATGGAGGCAGACATGTCAGCTAGTTTTGTGGAGTGAAGCAGGCAGAGTTCATAAGTCTATTTAGCAATTTAAGGACCAGAGAACTGTACAGCACATTATAAAGCAATGCATTTCTCATTCCACTGGTCCTTAAAGGGTTAACATTATCTTGTGGAGTAAGCAGAGTTTGAGGTCCTGTGGTCCCACTAGAAAATGTCCGCCTCCATGGATTTGACATTCAGGAGTGATTGAAGATGTTTTCTCTTGAATCAAGGAGTAAGAAAATATTTTAAGTAAATGCCATTAGAATTTTCTAGCTGTAGTAATATAATTAGAGTGTTTTTGGTTTACCTTTAATTTTACTGTTTAATAAGAAGATGCAGATGTAAGAAAAACACGTCATAATGATATGGGTGCATAATCCAAAATCTGGGTGCAATTCTCAAGCAAATCAGCTGCACTATAGGGAACAAATGAAAATGTGCATTTATCTAAATGGAGTTTTCAACTCCTTGAATGCAAAAGACATCGCTATCATTCAAAGGGTTAAAAAAAAAATACAACACCCCGTTTAACCCTTAATAATGCGTTGGCTACCTCCAACGCATTGCTTTGTGATGGGTTGCATACCCCTCTGGCACTGGAAGGGTTAAATCATCGGGAACTGGAATGGGATTTTTATGCATCTCCATTTAGCGCAGGTAGTTTGAACCAGAAATGCCCCTCTTTAGGTGGATGAATATGGTGTAACAGTCTTCATGTACTCTAGATACATTTATTTTTTTGTCTTCCCCACACTTAAATTAAAGTTCATATTTAACCCTTTCAGTCAATCCCAGCCATCTTTTGAGCTGAATGGATTAATATTTATTATAATTTAAAGGGCCCATGATGTATTTTATTTGTTTATTGCTTGGCTCACTTCAGAGCTAGTAAAATAAGATTAACCTGCTGTAAATAACACATTTAACAATTAACCCCTTGGATGCTTTGCAATGCATTGGAGCCCTCCCTAATATCCAAAGGTTTAGATTAAAGCAAAGTACTGTAGCTGATATACTTCTGCATTTGCTTAACCCCTTAAGAACCACACAGTCTGCGGGTGGGTGGCTCTAGAGGACCATTGCATGTTTTTTGTTTGTTTTTTACACCAGTGCATTCTGGGATTGCACAAAAGCATATAGCCGCACTGCGATCCCAGAATTCTATGACTTTCCAGGACCATCACAGGTCCTTAACGTCCGGCTAAACGTGAGGGTCCTGGCACGTCACACGTTAAAGGGTTAATCTATCAAGAACTGGAGCAATTCTGGGGCAAACCAACTGCAAGATTGGGAGCAAATGAAATTTCCACAAATTTCCATTGATTTAACCATTTGAATGCCAGGGAGATAGCAAACAAATTGAATTGCTGCATTTAAATGGAGCATTTAACCTCTTGAATTCCAGAGAGCTCTGTAGGGCATAGCTGTGCAATACTTTGGAGGCCTTTTTAAAATCCAAGGGGGAGAAAGTCTCTTTAAAATCATAGTGAATTTTTATTTGTTCCAAGCGGTGCAGCTAAATTGCTTAATGTCTTCCTAGTACACCACCCTCAATTTAGGACTAAATTTGCCAAGTCCCTTGTTGCAACATTCACACATATATATTTGAATGATAAATCTCATGTAGTTTGTCTGTTGCTTGCGGAACCACTTTTTGTATGGCTTTGCAATCCATTGGCGGCCTCTCTAGTATGCAAGGAGATATATATATATATGTATGTATAAAATATTACAGTTGTTTTTAACACTCTTACCAAGCTGTAAAAATGTCACCTGATTTAATTTAAAATGTCTGGTCAGCTTACATGAAGATCACTGAAAAGGCACTTTGCATTACTTTGTTAATGATAAGAATGTGTGGAAATGTATAAATGGAGCAGGCATATATGTGTATCTCTCTTCGTTTTAGAAATGACTGCATCTTATCCTATATATATATATATATATATATATATATATATATATATATATATATATATAAAAGACTAGCACACCTGGATTACTGATGGCCATGCCCCAGAGTACCAGGTGTGTAGAGTTGGGGGGGGGGGGGGGGCGTGATTTTGACAGAAGTGGGCAGGGGAGCACTCCTGGTAAAAACATTGGAATGGAGTGGACAGGAGTGGACAGTGGGGTTTAGCCCCCTGGTGAGTCCTGTCAAAATCAATGCTGAAAATTTAATTGGGGCATTTTTCCTGATCTCCTAAAGCAACAATGGCCTCTCCTCTCAAAATCAATGCAGTGAGTTTCATAGGGTGTCCTTCCTGTTATCCTAAAGCCCCCTGGCTTCTTCTCTCCAAATTAAATGCAGTGAGTTTCATAGGGGCATCCTCATGCATCCTCTTTATTCTCCCTCCCTTACATTCACTGCATCCTCCTTGCCTGCCCACCTCCTATTCAACACATGCTTCCTCTTCGCCCTCCATCATATGCACCACATTCTCACTGTTTGCCCTCCCTCAGATTCACTGCTTTCTCCATCTCAGCCCTCCATCACATCTCCAACCTCATCCCTGCCTGCTCTCCCTCCTATTTGCCGCATCCTCCCTGCTCACCCCACCTCACATTGACTCCTTTCTAGCTTACAGCTCTGCTCTGTTATTGCCCACCTCCATCTCTCCTACTCCACTTCCACCCCCCATCCAATTTCACAAAACAACAAAGACACTTTCCACCATATGTAAAAAAGGCAATTAGATGTCTTTAATTGTCCAATTTAGCTATGTATCAATAGTGGTCTTTGATGCTTGTGTACCATTTCTAGGAACTTCAAGGATGATTAACAAAGTATCTGTTTGTCTGAAAGAGTCTGTCATTTGTTTAAGACACCTAACAGCATTCATAATATGAATTACTTCCTCCTTTTGATTGCATGGATTTGGACCTAAAGAAGGAAGAATCAACTCTTGATTGATGTGAATGGAGGAAACCACTGTAGGTTGAAAAGCAGGAACAGTCCATAACACAACAAGAGAGATCTAATGGTGCTCTAAATCCAGTTGCATCTCCAGGAATCATATCTGGTGTGGCACATAGGCAGAACTGGAAGAACCCCTTAAAATGAACAATATCAACATCCTATACCTTAAAAAATCTCGTGTACACCAATGGGTTTGTGTGTACACACACATTAAATCAATGGAAAACATTTGTAGATCTGTAAAATACCGACTGGTTTTGCTAGCAAGTGTTAAAGCTCTAGCATCTGATCTGGTCCATTTGGATCCCCCTCTTATTCAGCTTCAGATATGTCACTTCACGTGTACATATCTAATGGAAGCAAATAAACTGCTTGAGATACCATTAGAGTTTTACAAAGCAATATAAATAAATTAATCCAGCTTACTTGTATGAACACATATATTTATTGCATCTAAATGTTGTTGCAATTTGTCACAAAGTAAGATGTACAAAAACAAGTAGACAGCATCACATTATTATTAGGTCGGGCAACAAGACCATGGAGCAGATATAATATCTCCCAAGCATACTTGTGATTAAATACCATAATCGTGAGAAACACGTTAAGCCGGGAAATATTATATCTGCTTATACCTGCTCCATGATCTTATTGGGAAATATGCCATATATACCGCAAACAGTAAGGAGCAATCCCCCTTTAAAATGCTCATTGGAATTAAATAGAAAATACCTTTTCAAACAGAAAGAACAGAAAAAACTTTTATTATTTTACTCAACAATTCCTCATACAGCAATGCACTGGGCCTGAACTTGGGAACTAGCAGCCTCCCTCAACCAGTACAGTGCTGACATCGTCGTAGGAGCGGCACAGTCACATCATGCACGCATTGGGCTGTCATCACATATGCATAGCATTAGGGCTATCTTTGTTGATGCCGAGCCTGGCAGGACAACCCACTAGCCCATGGCCTGGCCTTGCAGGTACAATTGCTATGGTCCACTGCTATACCAGAGCACAGAACTACTGCTGAGGGCAAGGAAAAAATCAAAATGATACTGCAATGCTGATGGGTTGGGGGGCACATGACAGGGCCAGGTATTCCGACAGGTGGACCATGAGCCACCCCGGGCCCACACTTATTGATGCTACTGCCTAAATCACAGTGGAACATCCAATATTCAGATCTTGAATTCTGAATGAAGAATACTCCCAAAGAGTACTTGGATTGTAGGGTTTAACTCTACAATATCGGTGGGTGAAAAGTGTGGAAATAGTTCCCTGATGACTTTTCATGAAAAGCTGAGGATATTTTTATTTTATTTTTTTTGCGAAAGATTTCTCCCTTTCGTCAATGCAAAATGTTCCTCCATCCAGTTCCAACAATTCTGCCTATTCCAACAAATTTTTCACACGTTTCTTATGGTGCACAATAGTTCTTCTTTTGAGTGCTGTAGTGGAGAAATAAGTAGCTGAAAGTCAAAGTTGTAAGTCCTACAGCAACAAATGCCTTGAAAATTGTGTTAGCATGCAGAGCGCATTTGTCTTTTGCCCACAACACTAACTTCCTGCTTAAGTGACACTGACACATATTCATGATGATGTCAAGTGATAAAAAAATAAATAAAGTACAGCCTACATTGTGACAAATGTGTATGGTAGTGGTGGTGCAGGACTGGCATGGTGTGGTTGATGTGTCTATATACATAAATTCCTACAGTAGATTTTACCATTATCATGTTTGTGTCAAATGTAAACTATCATTCTTCTCAGATTACTGATACACATTACTTTTTGGTCATAGCAGTGGTCCAAAGTGTACTAGATGATAGCAACCCTTCTTCACATCCCTTCTCCTCCTGCTCATCTGTGCTGCTGTTAATACATTTGGCTTGGCTTTCTCTGTCATAGGTTTTGGATCCTGAGTTCAGTATCTCCATACTGTGGACTTCATGGACTGAGGGGTTCCTGAATGCTGAATGGCTGCTACTACTACTGGGGCTTGGTGTTGATGCAATTCTACTGCTACTAGTTGTCAAAGGTGTAGCACTTCCAGCAGCAGCAGAGGCACACATCATAGCTAAGGTTGTGGATGTTAATAATCTGTGTTGCTGTTGTTGCTGCTCCTGGTTACTCAACAAGTGTCTATGGATGAGTGGAACTTGGTCTTGGATGCGACAATGATGCTGATGATGAGTGATGGGATGATTGTGTACTTTTTCCCTTCTGTGATTGTTCAGGATTAGAGTTTCCAAGTTTTCTCAAACAGTTTATAGACAGGCACAGTACCTCTTTTCAGTGGTGGAAGACTGAGCCTTTGCCTTTCTGCTAACTTTCTGGACACGTCGTCATGTCTATCACTCTTACTTCATCTGCATCTGAACAAGTGGATGATGCTGGAAAGACATATTCTAGATCTGCATCATCATCAGTTATCATTAGGTCATCCTCAGCATCAGCATCGCCATCAGCATCGCCCACCACTTCTTGCCCACTACCCTTATATTCCTCTAAGCTTTAAGAGGTGTCAAACAATGTCTTTTTACTTTTACTTTTACAAAGTTTGCTACTACTTTGAGGACAGGTGTTTTGGTGTTTGTTTGTCTCACTGTCAGATGCAGCAGTTAGTTCAGCTGCTACACCTTCCTCCATTATGCTGTCATCAACACTAGAATGTGACTCATTGTCATCTTCAGTGTTCTTCTTATACCTTTTTTAATAGTACTGATGGTGGTGCTAGAAGTTTTGGTGGGAACTGGAGTAGAGGGAGTGAGGGATCACCATTATTTATTGCACATGCTGCAGCAATCATTGCGGCAGTAAGTTTTTGCACTACATCTTTATCCCTTCCTTCCCCCCTCTCCCTGTTCCTTGAGCATTTGCTGGACATTATTCAAATGCTGTGTGTGTTTTTACTCTGTACCGGGTGGACTGACCATTGGGCATTCGTTCACGGACTGAGGGCCCGCGACCTGGGGGGGCCCTCCGCCACCAAAAGCAAATTAAGCAATTACAAATGTTAATGTCCCATTTAATGTCCTCCTTCATTTGCCTACCTGCTCGTAGGAGTCCGTGGCCTGCTGCTGTGCCTATTAGGCACAACTGGAGGGATGCATGGTGCCTATGATTAATTTTTATTTTCTTTAGTGCCGAGCACTCTATTGCTGGCTTGGCTAGCCAGCCAATTGGATATAATGAGAGGTGGGTGGGCCTGTAACTTCCTTACTTACTCTCTCACGTGATGAAAGAAGGAAGACACAGGAGCTCTGCGTCCACACCCAGAAATGTGTGTATATTTCAATAACCTTCTATTAACTGCAGTGTTTGGGTCCAGGGTGAGCAGTAGGGTGACCTTATATCCGGGAATGTCTACATTAGTGGCATATTCTACAGCCATCCAGAATCAATTCATGTATAACTGAAGTAAATTATTTCCATGTGATATTGGAGATATAGCAATGCTGAGATGCAGGCACAAAGCCCAAAGGGCACACATTAATAGGGTGCCTGTCACCTGTGCTTGCATACAGGGACCTTATATATCTTACAGCCAAACTGTGTAGACAGGGCTCTTTATGCAGAGCTCTGGAGGCACCTTAAGCAGTGCAGGGGAAGTGGGGTAGGAGTTTCAAGCAAACAGTGCAGAGGCGGATGGCAGGCCTGCTCAGACTCAGTGTTACTACTCTCTTCATGACCAGCTGGAGTAATTTTACAAGAAACCAACTGCACATGTGATAGAAATACAAATTCTAACTGATTGGGCCTTTAACCCTTTGAGTGCCAGTGGGTTATGCAATGCATTGCGCACAGCTCTACAATTCAAAGGGGTCATTCCTTGAATGCTACAGAGGTCTCCAATTCATTGCTTTCACAATGGGGATTTTACTGTATTTGTCTCCCATAGTGCATTCGGTATGCCTCAAAATTGCTCCGGGTCCACATAATACATCAGCCTTATTGTGTATAGTGCATAGTCTGTCAAAAGCATTTTTCAGACTGAGACTCAGTGATATCAGTGCTGGGTCATGTAACGTTACCTGACCTCACCCACACAGCTGCACTAGAGTCCATAAGTACTCTGCAGCTCTTGTCTCGGTAGTTTCCCTGAATGGTACAATGAATATTTGGTCACTCTAGTGGGAAGCAGTAGAGTAGCTACACATGCGCCCAGTGTCCCAGGGGGCCTGCAGCCACTGAATCTTCTTGTGGCCCCTTTCCTCTTGGATTGCTGAATTGCGTGGCCCCTGCTTGTGCCTACTGCATCATAGGGGGTGGCCTCACTTAGCAAAAGCTCTGCTGAGTCTACTTTTCTGGTCCTCCTATGTCACATCTTGCTGCTGGCTTCTGATTCCAGTTCCAGCAGTGATGAGCAGTAACTCTAGCAAACCTAGAAGATGCTTGTCTGGCCAGTCCAATGACATTACCATGTTACAAAGCAAAAGTGTCTCTGCTGTGTAGGTTCTGAAGTTTTACATTTCTGTTCCAGTCCAGGGTAAATGATTCACATGTGCTCAGTCAGTACTTTTGAATAATTAGAACCAGCGCCAAACAAAAATGCAAAGCTCCCACCATGAAAACACTTTAACTTTCTTCAGTGATGCTCTGTTACATCAGTGTGTGTATGTGTTTCTGTGTCATACAAAAGGGTATGTGATTCTGCACTGGAGCTCTTATGCCACTGATTGGAGGCAGTTTAGACTTAACTCGGGGTGCCCATCTGGCCAGCTCGCAGTCTGATAAAGCCTATGGGTACAGCGGGTGGCAATGTTTTAATTTTCTGCCCACTTGAGCTATTGGTTTTCAGGACTTGCTAGGTCCTGTATTACAATTGTACAACCAGGAGTGACATCCTGTTGTACATTGGCTTCTGTGTGTGCAACTGGCAGGTCCTGAAAAAGAAGCTGTGAAAAGGCCGGCAAATTCAAACATACCACTTACTCTGACGGTAGGGAGATAAAAAGGAGGAACGTGGGGGATACTGTGTTGTGTGATACCACATACCTTAAAAGGGAATTGGAACTATACAATACCACAGCTGACAGCTGAGTTGGGAGTACACAAGTGATACCACCTAAGCTTACAGTTAAGATGGAGCTACACTAGTATTGTAGCTACATTTCAATTGTAAGCTCTGTGGCATGACTTGTGTAGCTGCATTTCAACTGCAAGCTCTGTGGTATCATTAGTGTAGCTCTATTTCAGTTGTAAGCTCTGTGGTATCATGTGCTTTACTTCACGACATTAACCCTTTGAGTGTCAAAGAGGTATCCAATGCATTGTGTTGCAATGTGTTGGATACCTCTTTTGCACTCAAAGGGTTAATTCCAGTTATAAAATTAGCAAAAGGTTTTGGGCCTGGACAGTAGACTGGAGCAATAACACAGGGGTGAGACATAAATGTGGGGGGGGGCATAAGGGGACTGGGTAAAGGGGGGGCATGACCTCCATTTACCCAGGGGCACTGGGTGCTGTCAGTCCTCCCCTGCTCTGTACAGTACACAGCTGATGGAGTGTGATGTCTTGTCTTTTCCCTCAACAAAATTCTAAATGTCGTCTGGTGTCTATCAAGTCTGCCTCAGTCACACAGTTCACGTTAGGCTCCCAGTCAGCTCTCTGTCACATAATATATTTATTCATTTTAATTTTTTTTATTTTTAATTTAGTCTTTATTATTTTTATTTTTTTTTAAGTTGTCCTTCCTAACTTCTAACAGTATGTCCCAAAAAAATAAAATAAATAAATAAATAACATAACTAAAATACAAAATCAACAACTTCTTTCCCCAGTCTTCCCCAGCCCAGAGACAATCAAAGCAAGATCAGCAAGCAAACTGGACCCCAGATGCCTGTGTCTTGCTGGTCAGTCACGTCGAATTTTGGGTCAACCTCCTTCCTCCCTTCTTCTCCCCCAGAGTGCCCCCAGACTCCCCTAATACAGAGAACAAATGTCCTACCTAAATGACTCCCTAAACTAAGCTTCAATTCCCCTTTATTTGCCTATCTTCTCTAGCTCAAAAACATGCTGCTCTCTCCTCTCACAAACACAGAATGGCTGCTGTGAGAGCCTGACACAATTTTTTATGCCTGCAGAAAAAGTAGAGAAAACTTTCATGTGGTGAGAAAAAATGTAGTCTTCCCATTGATTTCAGTGCAATGATCTAAAAGAAAAAAGCTAGAAAATGGCACCTTTATCATGAAATTATTTGCCAAGCAAGAAGTGCCATTTTTTCCTGATTTTGGTTTGAGGCGAAAAATGTCATCCATCCCTACTCTACAACCATTGAGCTTGTGGGGAAATTAACACACAATCTCCACTCAGTGAAACTATGAGTGCAGGTAGCTTCTCTTCATATATTTAAGCAGCAACTTATCCACAGACTGGCTACAACAAGGTAGGCACAAAACACTGACAATCTCAAACAAAGCACAGACAAGAAGAAGGGCATTAATAGTGCCCAAAATACCAGACAACAAAGATAATTGACTCTCTTTCACACCTAGACCAGTACTCACTCCCTCACTCAAAGTCGAAGGACACAACCGGAAATAATTATAACTAGTGATGATCGAGCACCCCGATGCTCGGGTGTTCGGGTGCTCTGGCCGAGCGCCCCCGGAGGCTCGAGTGCTCGGCCGAGCACCCGAGCCCCATTGAAGTCAATGGGAGGACTCGAGCATTACACCAGGCACCCCCTGCTCTGATGAGGGGAGGGTGCCTGGTCCATAGGAAAAGGGCAGAAAATGATGGAAACACCACAGAAATGGTTCAGGGACAGCATAGGGAGGATGTTTGGATGCATCTTGGACTCCAACGTCGCTGCTGGGAACGATGTTTCGCCCGTAGTACGCCATTTTTACAGACTGACCGTAAAACACACAAAAAGGAAGATAAAAACGATTTTAGGCGAAAAATTGTTACCAAACAGTATTTGCTGTATATTTACTTGTATATCATCTGCAAATTCTGCAAAAAATTTCATCGATTTTTCGGAACTGGGGCCATGATTAAGAGGGAAACGTGCGCAGCGTAAAGCAGGTGTTCAACGTGGTTATGGCCCGGTTAAGGTACAGCATTCAGGAACGGAGGCCACAGCTACCACAGGTTTTACAACATGTCCGTTTGCCCTTGTTAAGTCCAAAATTTATAGTCGGAACAGTGGGGTCTGATCCATTGAGTAAAAGTGACGAAGTGACTTAGTGGATGAAGCCAAGAACTACCTTCTGCTCTGTCGAACACCCCAGCCCTATTTAATTCAATGGGAGGACCTGAGGCACTCCGATACAACCTGTATATCACAAAATGGAGGGCCTCATTCACATTGTGGTACAATAGTTCAGGTAGTGGTCCAACACTCATAAAGCCTATGCACTAAGTGAAAGGGCTGCCAAAAATTAGACTGAAAGGTCACTCCAATACACCCTTTATTACACATAAAGGAGGGCATCATACACACCCTTGAAAAATTAGGATTAATGGCCTGCTGGTGACCCTCTAAAACATTAGGGGCGAGGGCATGCCGCTAAGCTGACCATCTAAAACATTAGGAATGAGGGTCTGCTGCTGAGCCGACCATCTAAAACATTATGGGTGAGGGTCTGCTGCGGAGCTGACCATCCTAAACATTATATGCGAAGGCCCGCTAGTGAGCTGATGCTATAAAACATTATATGAGAGGGCCCGCTAGAGAGCTGACCCAATAAAACATTATATGAGAAGGTCCGCTGGTGAGCTGACCTATACAAAAATTGTCAAACAGGGCCCGCTGGTGAGCTGGCCCTATATAAAAATCATATCACAGGGCCCGCTGGTGAGCTGGCCCTATATAAAAATTATATCACAGGGCATATGGAAGAGGAGGAGGAGGATGAGAAGATTAAGAGTCAACCATATACCCGTTTTTTGGGTGGAAGGGGTGAATGGGAATACAGAGTATTCCCATCATTGTAAATAACATATCTAAAGTGACTTTATGTTCACCCGGGGCTTTCCTCCAGTGGAGTGGAGAAGTCAGGGGAAATCCAGGCCTTGTTCATTTTTATAAGTGTCAACCTATCAGCATTTTCGGTGGAAAGGCGGATACGCTTATCTGTTATGATGCCACCAGCAGCACTAAATACCCGCTCAGACAGAACGCTGGCGGCAGGGCAGGCCAGCACCTCCAAGGCGTAGAGTGCCAGTTCATACCACGTGTCCAGCTTGGACACCCAGTAGTTGTAAGGCACAGAGGGATCATTGAGGACGCTGACACGGTCTGCTACGTACTCCTTCACCATCTTCCAAAACTTTTCCCTCCTTGTGACACTAGGCCGCGCATCAGGGTGAGGGTGCTGGCGGGGTGTCATGAAGGTGTCCCACGCCTTGGAGAGTGTTGCCCTGCCTTTGTCGGAACTGCTGTGTGCTCCCCTTTTCTCCCCTTCTCGGTTGGCCAAGGTAGCACGTACTCTGCCGCCAGCGTTGTCAGATGGAAAATTTTGGAGCAATTTTTCAACAAGAACCTTCTGGTATTGCACCATTTTGCTTGTCCTCTCCACCGGAGGAATGAGAGATGAGAAATTCTCTTTGTAGCGGGGGTCCAGAAGGGTGAACACCCAGTAATCCGTGTTGTCTAAAATGCGTATAACGCGTGGGTCACGGGAAAGGCAGCCTAACATAAAGTCAGCCATGTGTGCCAGAGTACCAACAGGCAAGATTTCGCTGTCCTCACCAGGAGGATGACTCTCAATCTCCTCATCCTCTTCCTCCTCTTCTGCCCACCCACGCTGAAGAGATGGAAATAAAGTTCCATGGCTACCCTCTGTAGCGGAGGCAACCGTGTCTTCCTCCTCCTCCTCCTCCTCCACCTCCTCCAATTGTCGCTGAGAAGACGAAGTGAGGGTGCTCTGGCTATCACCTTGTGTAAGCTCTTCCTCCCCCATTTCCACCTCTTCCACATGCAAAGCGTCGGTTTTAATTGTGAGCAGCAAGCGTTTCAGTAGACACAGAAGTGGGATGGTTACACTGATAATAGCGTTATCGCTGCTCACCATCTGTGTCGATTCCTCAAAATTGCGTAAAACCTCACAGAGGTCTGACATCCATTCCCACTCCTCACTTCTGATTAGAGCAAGTTGAACGGAGAGGCGACGACCGTGTAACAGCTGGTACTCCACTACTGCCCTCTGCTGCTCACAAAGCCGGGCCAACATGTGGAAGGTGGAGTTCCAGCGCGTGCTCATGTCACACAGCAGCCGGTGAGCTGGCAATTGTAAGCGCTGCTGCAGCGTCAACAGGCCGGCTGAAGCTGTAGATGACTTACGGAAATGTGCACACACGCGGCGCACCTTCGTCAAGAGATCATGCAAATTGGGGTAGGTTTTTAGAAATCGCTGAACCACTAAATTAAATACATGCGCTAGGCATGGTACGTGTGTGAGCTTGCCGAGCTCCAAAGCCGCCACCAAGTTACGCCCATTATCACACACAACCATGCCTGGTTGCAGGTTGAGTGGCGAGAGCCACTGCTCGGTCTGGTGACTAATCCCCTGCAACAGCTCTGAGGCTGTGTGCTGTTTGTCCCCAAGGCAGATCAGCTTCAGCACGGCCTGTTGACGCTTCCCCACTGCAGTGCTACACTGCTTCCAGCTACCGGCTGATGGGTGAGTGGCGCTGCGCGCAGAGAATTCGGAGGTAGAAACGGAGGAGGAGGAGGAGGAGCCAATAACGTAGGTGCTGGCGGAAACCCTGATGGAGGTAGGGCCCGCAATCCTCGGCGTGGGTAGCACCTGTGCCATCCCAGGGTCCGAGTCGTCCCCAGCCTCCACGACATTCACCCAGTGTGCCGTCAGGGAAATGTAGCGTCCCTGGCCACAAGCACTTGTCCATGTGTCAGTTGTTAAGTGGACCTTCCCAGTAACTGCGTTGGTCAGGGCACGGGTGATGTTAAGGGACACATGGTGGTGTAAGGTGGGGACGGCACACCGGGAAAAGTAGTGGCGGCTGGGGACTGCGTACCGAGGGACAGCTGCTGCCATCAGGCTGCGGAAGGACTCAGTGTCCACAAGCCTAAATGGCAGCATTTCGATGGCCAGTAATTTGGAAAGGTGTGAGGTTAGTGCTATGGCCTGTGGGTGGGTGGCTGGGTATTTTCGCTTGCGCTCAAATGCCTGGGGTAACGACATTTGGACGCTGCGCTGGGACAGGGAAGTGGATGTGGTCGCTGATGGTGCTTCAGATGGTACAGGTGCAGGGCGGGAGGTATGCGGGCCTGCGCCTTCGACAGGCGATTGGCCGGCACCGAAAACAGGGGAAGAGGAGGCAGTGGTGTGGCCTGCAGACACAGATGGGCGATCCAGGCGTTCCTCCCACTTATTACGGTGCTTGGATGCCATGTGTCGGATCATGCTGGTGGTGGTGAGGTTTCTAGTGTTCATGCCTCGGCTCATTCTGGTGTGGCACAGGTTGCAAACTACAATTCTTTTGTCGTCCGCACTTTCCTTAAAAAAACGCCATACCGCGGAACACCTAGCCCTTGGCAAGGGAGATTTACGCAAGGGGGTGCTCCGTGGAACATTTGCGGGCCGGTTTGTTGCGGTCCGCCTTCTTTCTTTAGCCACACCACTGCCTCTTCCAGCCTGTTGCGGTGCTGCAGATGGCTCACCCTCAGGACTGCTGTCATCGCTCGGCTTTCCACCTTCCCAGGTGGGGTCAGTGACCTCATCGTCCACCAAGTCCTCCTCCACTTCCTCACTCTGATCATCCTCCTCATTTCTTGATCCCACCACATCCTCAGTCATTGACAACTGTGTATCATCCTCCTCATCAAGGTCTTGAGACAGTAATTGTGGTTGATTTGATGGCAACTGTGTCTCATCATCATCATCCACTTCCTTTGACCTTAAATGCCGTTCCCCTCTGTCATCTTCTTGTGATTGGGTACCCTCTAGAGGTTGTGAATCAGGGCACAAGATCTCATGTTCCTCTGCAAGCGTGCTTGGAGAGAGGTTCAAATCAAGGATTGGTGATGAGAAGAGCTCCTCACTATATCCCAGTGTGGGATCACTTCTTTGGCCAGACCCTCTATGGTGGGAGGAAGGATGATCAGGGTGAGGATTATGTTGACCAGACTCTTGGCTAGTGAGAGTGGACTTGGTGGAAGACAGGGTGGTGCTTAACCGACTGGAAGCAGTATCAGCTGAAATCCAACCGACCACCTGTTCGCAGTGGTCTGACCTCGAGAGTGATGTCCTGCGACGCCCTGTAAACTGAGACATGAAGCTAGGTATGGTGGATGTCTTTCTTTCTTGTGCTCTGGCACCAGGCACAGTTTCTACGCGTCCTGACCCACGCCCTGAACTATCAGGATCACGTCCACTTCCCCGTCCCTTTTTACCCGCCTTCTTCATATTAAACGGAATATATGCCGGTAATCTGCGGCTAGGCACACTAAACAATATGTGACGCTAATCTGCGGCTAGGCACACTAAACAATATGTGACGCTAATCTGCGGCTAGGCACACGAAACAGAATGTGACGCTAATCTGCGGCTAGGCACACGAAACAGAATGTGACGCTAATCTGCGGCTAGGCACAGTGAACGGAATATGTGACGTTAATTTGTGAATTTGCACACTAAACAGAATGGGACAATAATCTATGGCTAGGCACACGTTTAAAATGGCCCTTTTTGTCGCTGTGTTGTAAAATCATTGGCCCTGTGCACCTAACAGAATATGTCAGCTTGTCACTGCACTGTGAAATATTTGTCCCTGTGCACCTAGTACAATGTCACCTTAGAACATGTCCCCCCCACAAAAAAATGAAATTCTGCCACCCCCAAAAAAAATTAAATGCTGCCCCCACACACAACAGTCCTAAAAAGGACTTTTGGGTCTTGAAAGAGTTTCAACAATTTTATTCTCCCTACACTGACTTCCTGTGCATCTAGTATTATATGTCACCTTACAAATATCCCCCCCACAAAAAAAAGGAAATTGTGCCCCCCCAAACAAAATATAAATGCTGCCCCCACACACAACAGTCCTAAAAAGGACTTTTGGGTCTTGAAAGAGTTTCAACAATTTTATTCTCCCTACACTGACTTTCCCTGCCTAAGCGCATCTCTCCCTGGCTAAGAATGAGCCGCACTCGCGCGTCGGGTGCTATACAGCACCCGATCACGGGTTCTGGCCAGCCAATCAGTGTAATGCCAGCAGCCAACATGGCTGCTGGCATTACACTGATGTCAGAGCCTCCCCGCACGTTTATTGGCTGCGCAGCAGCTGCGAAACGTGCGGGGAGGAGACCCGAACATGGCGGGCGAGCACATGCGGTACTCGTACGAGTACCGCCATGTGCCGAGCAGAGCGGTGCTCGAGCCGAACCGAGCTTCGGCCGAGCATGCTCGCTCATCACTAATTATAACCCATCTCTGCTCGAGTATCTCATTGATGATTTCCTTTTTCTTTTTTCTCCAAGTTGTCCAGAAAACACATATATAGAGAAAAATACAATAAAATTCTCTTCTATTAAAATATTTAATAAATAGAAGACTTACAATGTAAAATATCCCTATTACATTCAAAGCCTTTTGTGCTTGTTCTACAAACAATTCCTCAAGAATACATGGTATCAAACAAAGAATATTCAAAAGCATTAAGGCAGGCTAAGAATAGTCTTCTATATATATCCTCCCTATAATTAGTAAGTAAATTGCCCTTCTATTTCAACCCTTAAAGCCCTACTTGGATAAAATAATGTCGAACATTAATCAATGATGCAACACATATTGAGAGAATACATATGATCTAAAACTACTTCTTTACCAACTGGTATACAGATTATACAAATATAGGAATAACCATTATTTTAACCTTTTAAAACTCTAAATGAAAGGAATGAGGTATTTGGTACCCAAAAAATGCCAGGGGAACACATTCAGTCTAAAAAACATTTCTGTATTTTAGTCCGTTATACAACTTTGACTTGATGGAAGATTAAGTGAGGACATCTCAGGAAAGAGCACTGAGCACCAACACTCTCTGCACTGAAGAGATTGCAGTAAGGAAAACAGCCTTGCATGCCATATATTTGAGAGAAGTTGAAGCCATAAGGAGATGACTGAAGTACTTTGAGTACCAGATTCAAGTACTAAGGTGGAGTAGGGTCCCAATAAGCATGAATTGTGTGCATTATCCCCTGAAGGCACATCTGAATCTTAGGAATCGCCACAATTTTTTTTTTAATTTCGGAGAATGCTGAAATGTTGACCGCATGGGAACTGACTCTGAAACCTTTTTCAAGGCCATCTTGTAAAATGTCCATAACATAGAGAAGTTTCAATGTAGAGGATCAAATTCACAACTTTCAAAGAATACTAATTAACTATTCCAAATCTGATTATACATTTTAACAGAAACTAGTTTACAGTCTCTAAGCATAGTCTGAACCACTGAGTCACTAACTTTGAGTTTTTAGGAATTTAGCTTACAATTACATGCAGCTAAGGCAAGATTGGGCAAATTGGAATGCTGAATGGGACCTTAAGTGAGGTCTGCCTCCAGAGGGAGACACCAGGGCTCTTCTCTAGACATATCTAGTAGGTAGTGAAACCAAACTCTTCTTGACCAAAAAGGAATGATGAATAAAGTTTGAACTCATTCTTTCTTGATCTTGGTCATAATTCTGGGAATAACTGCAATAGGAGGAAAATGCACACTAGACTATATGCCATGGTATCACCAAGGTATTAACCTCTACTGCCTTTGAGTCTTGGATAGGGGTGGGCAAAAGTTGATGCTGTGTTCCCGCTGGAAATTTCGCAAAAACCACGCTGTTATCCGCTTTTTCGTGGGAAAATCTGCACATTGATTTACCTTGTTTTCACACTTCCGCTATAAAAACGTGATGTTTTTGCTGAAGGCAGACACAATAGAAGCAGCTACAGAGCGAGATAGACATGCTGTGCTGTTCTCTTGTGATATTTTGCAAAAAGTGAGGCAGGAGAGGCTCATAGTGACTCCTACCACTATGAGCAGGGTAAAAAATAATCAATGGAGGAGCTGGAAGGACCATTATGTGTCCACTGAGTCTGAGGAGGAAGGGACCACTACTGTACCAGTGCTGTCCAGTCCCCCTAAATCACCCCAAGGGATCTTGGGGAAATTAATGGGAAGGAAGGGAGAAAAGGGAATGGGAAGGGAGGGAAAAAAGGGTAGTACTAGTGAGAGCAGGAGAGGTCAGCTACCTGTGCCTGCTGCAAGACGTGCTTCCCCTGTTGCCAGTGCCACCATTGCTGTACCTGCAGCCACTAGTGTTGTACCTGCTGTCAGATGTGCTGCCACTAGTGTTGAACCTGCTGCCAGTGCTGAACCTTTTGCCAATGCTAAACCTGCTGCCAGTGCTGAACCTGCTGCCACCAATACTTTGCCTGCTGCTAGTGTTTCTTGTAGTACTTAGGTGGGGAAGGAGAAAATTATGCCATGTGTGACAGCAAGGGACCCTCTGTCACATTGCTCGTCACCTCCTCCAAGCAGCAGTGAGATGTCTGGAACAGAGCAGCAGCACGTAGGGACTAGTGGTGGTGGTGTTGGAGAAGCTGGGGTAGAAGAGACATTGATGGCCTTTTTATCAGAAACTGAGAAGGAATGGGCGACAGGGATGAGGATGGGCATCACCACCACCATTAGCAGTCAGCTTTTGAAATTAGCGGAAATTGCAACTGCTCTAACTTCTGCTGCTGCTGCTGCTGCTGAGATGAAAGGGCAGCAGGGTGCTGAGGAGCAGGCTAGTGTGCCACAGACCACCGTGGATACATTGGGAATGGGGTCAACAAGTAATGTGGGACATTTACTAGGGGCTACTTATTCATCTGCTACTGCCTCAGTCTCATCACTGGAGCCAGTCGTGGCAAGTGGAACCTTCATCATCCATCTTCCATGTTACTGCTATTGTTGATCCCATTCCCTTTCAGCTGCCTAATCATCCTGCTGCTTAAACAACTCAGCAGCAGCAGTACAAACAGCAGCTGCAACTCAGAAGGACATTTGACAGTGGCCACTGGCCAACATGACCTACTGGCATTAGGCCAATAGGGCATTTTTATTTTTTTCTCAGGGCTTGTGTTTTGAAAAAAAAAAAAGAAACTAGTCCTACAAAAAAATAAACAATTGTTGGGGGGTTTGTTTCGAACAAGCCTAAATCCTACAAATCAGTCTTTCCTTAGGGCTTGTGTCAAACTAGCTTAAGTCCTACAAGTCAATGTTTCCTTAGGGCTTGTGTCAAACTAGCTTAAGTCCTACAAATCAATGTTTCTTCAGGGCTTGGGTCTCTAAATCTAAGTCCTACAAAGGCCTCTAACAACAAATCAAACATATCATCCTCTACAAAATACTCTGTCAAGTATCAGTCCAGCCCAGTGGCAGCTTATGTCAGGGGGTTCCTGTCTTTGTCACTTTAAATACAAAAGTCTTTTATTTTATTGATTTGCCTCAAGAAAGCCCCCCAAAACAAATTCCCTGAGCAAATGATTCATTTATTGATTTGCAGTCAAGAAAGCCCCCCAAAACAAATTCTCTGAGCAAATGATTCATTTATTCACCAACACAGGTATCCTCCTCAGACCCCTTTATACCATGTCTTATGGTTTTTATTTTATTTTATTTAGGATTTCTTTTTTTATTAAGTGCCCCCCAATACCAGTAAACAACCCCCAAAACCACTCTCTGTTCAACTGATTCTTTCCCCACACCCCACCAACACAGTACCCTCATGCCCCTTTTATACAATGCCTTTGGCAAGTAAAATATTATTTGTAATGTGTTGTGTGTAACTTCTTTGTTCCCATTGATTTAAATTGCTGCAGGAATCGCAGGAAATTTTTCGCCAAGCGGAAAGTGCCATTTTTCGCTGATTTTAGTCTTGGGATCTTGCACAAATCACTGATAATTGTGAGCTAAGACGCAATGCCATCAAGTTAATTTCTGGAATTTCCTTGAGATTCATGAGTTGATGAGAGATTTTCTGTTTCAATTCTCATTCTCCCAGAAATATAGTCTTTTTGCAGCTGATACAATTTTCTTCCCAGCTGTCTACTCCTGGATATAAATGCCATGGCTGAGAGAGCTGGAATGACGAGGCAGCTTTCCTGGTGGCACCCCCTTAATTGTTGATGTAAGCCACTGTCATAGCATTGTCAGATTGGATCCAAACTGGAAGTCCTTTCGAGAGTTTCACACATTTGGAGAGTATGTGGAAGCTAGCTCTTCACTCTAGAATATTGATCGATAAGGTTGCTTCTGTCTTGGTCTACCTGCCTTGAAGGCAATGATGAGAACACATACTGCTCCCCAACTGAAATTACTGGAGTCTGTTGTTACCACCATCCAATCCACTACTGAGAATGAATGGCCCCACAGCCACCATTCCAGTGATTGATCAGTGGTTGGTGACAGTAGCACCTTGCTCTGAAGATGAAGGGTTCTTGTTCCAATGCTGAAGCAGATTCATTTGTAGTGCTCTGAAATGAAACTGTGCAAATGGGACTGCCTCAACTGGGGAGACCGTGATCCCTACTAATGTCAGATAATGTTTGACTGAAGGTCGAGGTGGATCCAGGATGCTCCTATTTGATAAGATACCCTTTTGTCCGATAGTTGGAAGAGGAGCATCAAAGATTAGACCCAGAAACACTCAATGTTGTTTTGGCAACAGGGGAGGTTTAATATTGATGATTCACCTGTGTGGGCATAGAGTTAATATTTCGGTTGCTAATACTCTTTCAGAATTTTTTGGGAGGGTGCTTTTAATAATTGGTGTTCCAGATAATGTGTGAAAATTACACCCACAGATTTTAGGAATGCCACCAGAGCTTGGGAAGTTGCTATGCCAAATGGTAGAGCCACAAATTGCTAGCGTTAATTTGGAAAATCCAATGGGAGGAACTGGTAATGCTCTGGTCAGGTCAGAATGTGTAAATAGGCATCTTTTATGTCCAGTGAAGCTTTGAACTCTCCCAGTTCTGCCAGTTTCATGGCAGCTATGACAGATGGCTGACTCCATTCTGAACTTGGGTACACAAATGTACCTGAGCTTTTAAGCCTAAGGGTGCGATGTTCAAAAAGCCAGCATAATGAAATAACTGTCAGATCATGAGTTGGTGGTAGAAAGACAATGTTTTCAGAAGTAACTCAATCATTTTTGAAAATGCGTCATAAAGGATTAAAAATTGTGTTACGATGAGCTTTGCCCTTAAAAATCCTGATGTTAAAAATGTCTTTAATTTTGTCTTTGAATTAAAACTTTTCAATGAAACAAAGACTTTTTTGTCTTTAAAATGACACATTTTCAAATACTTTTTTGCCAGTTATCTCCATACTACTGCTTCTCACTCCTGCAAATAGCACTTTAGGTTGTCTTCTCCAAGTTTACAACAGTTTTATTTTTTCAGAAAAAATGACTTTAATCAGACATAAAAGTGACTGCTAAAGAATATTTTTCTTAAAATACCTTAAAACATGACAATAAATATAATCATGTCCACTTTTAAGACTGCTTTTTCCCTTTGTCGGAGATAACTGGATTGGATTTAAAAAATGCTGATACTATGTCTGTGTATCGATAGACCATGGAGTAAGAACTTTTTCAAGAACAGAAAAGACCGCACTTAACGCACTTAACAGCTGAAAGTCTGTAAATTTTGACAATAAAACTGATTTGCAATGGGGGTTAAATAATTTTGTTTACAACTGTACAAACATACAGGATTCCAAATAGATGTGCAGACTGGGTCAAGGTAATGCAGTATAAGTTTAATTCATTGCAGCCCAATTGCACCATTACTAATATTATGATAAACATATTATATGTGCTAATCTGATAAATGCAAACAAGACCAATGGCTTTAGTCATGAGAGCTGAGGTTTTTAGCCCCCACAGTCTCTACCTAGCAATGCCCCTCTTAACATAGGTTTCACTGTGGGCAAATTGATTTGCTCCATAGCATCCAACACGCAGTCCTCTACCAAAAGGAAAATTAAAGAGAGCAGGGCTCCAACTGACCTGACTCTTACCAGGGTGCTATGCAAGGAGAACTCAGTATGCATGGAACCTTTAGGAAAATGGCAGCCCAACTAATTTTTTTCCTTGGTGTAGCATGGAAAATTGTATTTACTTATTAGTGAATAATACATTTTTCCCCTCCATCATTTAGGCAAGGGAAGTCATAAAAAGCTTCAAAAGTAGCCAAATGACTATTTTAAATGTGTAATAAATTGTACATCAATTTTAAGATAACTTTTGTGACCAAATTATCAAATGTCTTTGCCATTGAAAGATGTGTATAATATTTTTTATAATGTGGAGAAACCAGGAAAAAATATAATAAATATATAAAACTCATGCAAGAAATCCACATGCATATAACTTATCATAACTGTGAGAATACCATTTAACCCTTTAGCACCATAGAGGTACACAATGCATTGCTTTGAAATGCGTTGCATACCCCTCTGGCACTGAAAGGGTTAAGTATTCATTATTAATGCTTTTGCATTACATCATTCTTTCTTTCATCACTTCCACTGGGTCATTGTTCAGAGTCTCTTCTTGCTGCTTCTTTTGGTAACTGGTGCATCAGTGATGTCACTTATGATATCACAAATATGAAAGTTTTTTTTTTTTGGATAATTCACCTGTAGAATACAGGTTGCACTGCTGTTGAGTGCTAATGTAAGTGACACCACAAGGTGCTGAGCAGTGTCGTTTATGCTACCCTACAGCCATAAAGTGTGAGTCTGGTTTTAGTATGATGGTTAAACATTTTTAAATGAGTAAAGCTTAATATTTAAGTAGCAGCATTTCAAGTTTGCAGGTCTTAGACCTGTTTCTCAGCCGCAGCTGGTGGAGCATTTGAAACATCTGAAGGTTCTTATTGGCTGGTGTGATGTTACACCCACCTGCACAGTTAAAAGGAATGAAATGGCCACTTGACACTTCAGTTGTTGAAGATGGTGGGACAAGAAGTTGCGGGGTTGACACTGAGGGCTTTAAAGAGCAGTTATATTTAGTATGTCTATTTTCCAATGTTGGTAAAAAGCCAGGGCTGCTTGGTGCAGCACCAAAAAAGCTCCAAAGAACCATTTGGAAAGGTTGGAAAACTGACCGCCTCTCAGCTGGAATTGAACAGGACGACTTTGATTCTCTGCCATAAATTCCTGGATTGCAGGTGCAGTCCCCATAGCCCCATTGTGTTGGGCTTTCAATCCCAATACAGAGGATCTACAGGAACCCAAGGTGGGAGAAACAGCAGATTTACTAGTAGAGAGACTAAATATAAATCTCAAAGTTATTAATTGTCATGTTAGTTTGCCTTTTAATATTAATCTTAATTTAAATAGTACAGAAAAAATGCTATGTTGTGGACTCGACATGGATCTCGCTCTCATCTCCTTAATCTGTCCTGCCTTTCACAACTTTATGGGTTGACAGAGCACTTAAGTGGTGGACTGTCTCCCAGGACAAGTTACATACAGAGGTTAACTGCCCAATAACTCCCCTTACATGATTCACTCCAGTTCCTGTCTTTGTACAATTATTTGCAGTAAGCTCTGTATTAAAGTTTCCATGCCTTTTTACTCCATGTGTTGCTGGAAGTTGGTATCCAAACACAAACATGGATTTATTTCTTAGAGAATAGACCATAGGGAAACACATTCTAAGAGGAGACTCAACCTTGCTGACTACATCAGAAATTCACTCCTGGTTTATGGTAGTTGGTCTATTTACCATTTTTTTTAAGGGCATTTTCTACTACAGGCAACAGTGAATTGGTCTAGAGTAGGGACAAGGGAAGGTTTGGGGTATCCAGTATTTCTTTACCATGAGAACCTGAAATGTAAATCTATCCCTTTCCTCAACTCACCATCCCTCAAAGGACTTAGTTCAATGTAACTACACATGTTGACTATTCCTTCTACATGTTATTATTTACCCGACACACCCCACATGTATTAGAGCCACATACTCAGGTGTGGTGGAGGAGTCAGTTGGTTGTTTTGGACTATCCTTTCAGAAACTTTGGAGGTAGGGTTGGCAAATGAAATCTTGTTCACTTGTGATACAAACTGAAAAATTGATTTTGGATACACTGCAAACTTACTTGCTTTGGCCTGAGACCTGAAGAAGCTGTCCACTCGGACAAGTGATACCTATTCGAGTTCAGAAAATCTGAACCCACTCATCTGCCAGTTGTCTGGGCTCTTTTTGATCATGGCCAATGTCCATATTTTTACTTGCTTTTGATCCTGTTGTTTTTCCTTCTCATCAAGGAGTAACTATGCAGGTGCTTCGCCCTTTCTGTATTAAACTCCATACAAATGTGAATTTGCATATTACACTAAAGTCTCCTTAGTAGATGCTATGTTCATATTTTGTGCCAGTTTAATTGGTTAAAGAGAAGGCTACTTTATCTGGCTTCCAATAGGATTGAACTGTAGAAGCAGCTTTGACAAGTTAGTGTTGTCTTGAAACTGGCTTATGAGTTTGTGGGGATTTTTTTTATCTTTTTGACAGGGATGAAAGTGTGTGTGTGGCACTGTCAGAGCAGATTTTAAGTTGAGCGCTGATCAATGTCACCCATGGCTAAAACTTAAAAAAAAATATAAATACAGATAGCGACAACTTAAAAATGCCAGTGTTTGGGGATTTAATAAAAATTAAAAATACAAATATGACCAAGTTTAATAAATGCACTATAGTGGTGCAAAGGATGCAAGGCACCAGAGCCCACAATAAATGGGGCCCCTTTGGCAAGAGGGCCTGTGAGACCCTGCAGTGCTCAAAGGCTATCCATATCACTGAAGAACATCTAGGACCCTGACATTTAATCTGGGGATGTGGATGCTGAGAGTGGACCCAAACTGTCAGAAAGTCTGAATTTGCCTCTATCTTCATGTCAATTTAGGCAACCCAGAAGTCAGTACTGAAAATTGTGCCTGCAGTCTGATTTATGTGTCACTCATATACCCATGCCAGGTTGCGCATTTCACAGCATTGAATTCTGGGATTCCTAAAAGCAGAATCAGGTGGTTGCAAATTCAAACTTGCAGCCCCTTCAGAACTGCACTGAACACCTCCATCCCTCAATTAAATGGCAAGAGACCAGGCCTATGTTGCGCAGGCATTTGAACAAGGATAAGTCCTCTCAGGGATTGATGAAATCGGCTTACACCAGGCGCCAATGCACCATGATATAATTATTGAAACTGGAGAGTTCCTAATCACACTTTTTCATCTTCTGCAGTGACTTAACCCCATCTGCATGTACTATGTGCATGACCTGGAGTTTGTGTACTGTGATGATATGACAGCTAACTCTAGGTTATAGAGTGCCTTTTAGTGCAGGTCATTGGTATTCTAGAGAATTTGCAGTATAACTGCTAAATTCTGCTTCTGCCCATTTCTTACTTTTGCTTCTTCGTCTATCGCCTTCCTTCCCCAACTTCTTTCTTCATCCAGCTTCCTACCTCCTTCCTTTCAGCTCCCCCCTTCATCTTATTTTTAACTCCATCTTCTTTCTGACTTGCTCCCTTCTTCTTTGTTCAGCATTCTTCTATGCATCTTATTTCTCCCCTCTTCCACCTTTCTCCCTCCCTCCAGCTTCCTCTATCAGACCAAAGCCTCCCATAATTTTCTTCCACCATCTATCCACATCTGATTATTCCTTTTCACACCTTCTTCCTTCCTCCTTCTCACTTATCCCCTCCTTTCCTTCCTCTCTTCTTTTGTACTTCCTTTCTCTTCTCCCTCTCTCCCTTTCTGGTGTACTTTCCTCCCTTTCAATTTTCCCTCTCTCTCTTTCACTTCTTCCTTCATCCCTCCCACTCTTTCTTTCTTTCTTTCTTTCTTTCTTTCTTTCTTTCTTTCTTTCTTTCTTTCTTCCTTCTTCTTCCATCCCATCTTAACTTTTCTTCTTTCCTCCATTCTTCTGTCCTTTTCCTTCCTCCATCCAACACTCTTGTGTATACTATACCTACTTTTGTCTTCTTCCTCCCTCCACTTCTTTCTTTGTTTATCCTTCCCTCCTGTCCCCTTATTCCTCCTTCCATCATTCCTTCCCTCCTACCCATCCTTCCTCCCTCCCTCTGTCACTTCTTCACTCTTCTTACTTCCTACCTCCCCACTCTTCTATCTTCCTCCATTTACCATCTTTCTCCCTCCCTCTCTTGATTCTCTTCCTCCCTCCATCTCTTTATCTCCTTCATACCTCCTTCTTTCCCTCCCTTTCTCATATTCCTCCCTCCATACCCATTTATTCCTAACCCCATGTGCAGGAGCATACCTACAGGGGTGCAGAGGGTGCAATCATCCATTTTGTTGATAGGCACTAGAGACCAATAGGTTGTAGTTATGCCCCTGGAATAACATTTTTGTGTTATTGGGCTCAAAAAACCTTTGCACCAAGGCCTTACAATGATTAATTACATCACTGAGAGGGGCCTGAGTGGGGACAGTGGAAGGGGCAGATGTATGAGTGAGAATGGCCAGTATATGGCACAGAGAGTGGGTGCTGGGAGAGAATAATGGGAACATAGCAGGGGAGAGCAGGTGGAAGAAGACGGGAGAGACATGCAGCAGACCTGGACATCACATATCACTCTTCCAGCTTTCTGGTTGCTTGAAAGGCAAACAAAGTATAATTTTTATTTGCAATTGATTTACCCTAAAATAACTTTTATACATATGAGCCAAAGTTCCTTCCAAAGTTCTTCTGATTGTAAAGAAATATACTGTGAAAAGTGTATTGGATTTGGCCAAACACTAGAGAGGGGATGATGGGAGTTACAGTCATCAACAATTGGATGGCCCAAGATTGTCCACTCCTGGCAACTACATCAGTGTAACTCAAAGTTATTCACTTAAAGGGCAATAAAATTGGAGCCGGAACATTTTTGCTCATCTTCATTATTCACTATTTCCAAAAAGGAATACAGGCTAAGCATTGAGTACTTGCCTGGTGAGGGACATCTTTTCTATTAATCAGAGTGGGAAACCACCTAGGATGCCAAAGTTTGAGGGCACCTTTGGCCACAACATCCACATTGTGCATGTGTGTGTGTTGAAATCTCCATTACTCTGCACCAGACCCCTGCTCCAGGTTTATTGTAGAGCTAGTTTATTTATTAGTTTATATGTTGTTGTAATGTAAAATGTTTATATTAATTGGGCCAGTTTATTTACCAGTTTACATACCCTACATTGACCAGTGTACTTAAGCTCTTTTTGTGTGTGTATGTTATATGGAAAGGTTATTTTCTGGTCAGAAAACAAGGACGTGTTAGGGGCTGAGGTTATGCTGTAAGTGTTGGTGTGGCCATGGGTGAAGCAAGGGCCAATGAGGGTGCTTCATCTGAAATGTAAGTACAGACTCATCTCTGGCACTTCAGTTCAGCAATAGTAGTCGTACTCTGCAAATCAGAGAGGTTACAACTTTATACAGTAAGCCACAGGGCAAATATTATGTTTTACAAAGTCTGGTCCTATGGAATTAGCATAGAGCCTAAGGCTGATAATGTCAGAAAATTGACCACCTGAAATTATGTGGTTCTCATCCACAAAAAATTTGGGGTAACACACACAACCCCTACAGCTCTCAAGTGTTGGGGATGGAAGCCCTTCACCAGAGGCTCTCAGGTTTGCACTTGCAGCCCAGTGAGAATAAACTGTGAAACTTCGCTCTAGCAGTTCAGCCTTTTCTCATGGAACCAACAAGGGAGTCCCGGGGGTCTCTTTTAAGACTTACTCTTTCACAAGGCAGTCCTGGCTTCCCCAAAGGGGAACAGACCTTCCAATAGGGCATTAGCTACATCAGGGATGGACAAAATGAGGCACTGTTGGACTACTAATCCCATCAGTGACTGCCAAAAACAACTGGAAGGCCTCACTTTGCCTTCACCTGATCTACATGATAGTTGCCCTTTAATGGGATAGTAACTCTACAATATATATATTTTTTACATATTAAGTGTTACTATACCTTTAAGAGTCACATGCACAAAAAAGTGGAGGCATTCTGGAGCAAACTAATTGCACCATAGGGAAGAAACATAAATTCCTTTTGATTTCAATGTGGTCTTTGACTAAATGAGGATTTTGGAACTCTGCGTTTGTCCCATATAGTGTACTTTGCTTGCCACAGAGTTACTCCATTTTTTGTTCATAAACAGGCCCATATTTCCCAATAGGCAGGGAGGCAACTGCCCAGAGATACAAGTTTTGAGAGGCACTGAATTGTGGATGTGTCCAGCACAGTCTCAATGTCCTTGCACCCATTTCTATAGCACTGTATAGGTTATTATTTAACCCCTTGGATGCTAGAGAGGTCCCCAATAAATTGCTCAGCAATTCAATGGAGATCTCTCTTGCAACAAAGAGCCAAAGCTTTTTTCATTCATGATTGTTATAGACCAAGGGTATTTTCTGTGCAAGGAACTTGTGGATGGGACTGGGGCAGGGTCATGTGGGTAGTGGGGTGTGGCCATGGGCAGAGCTAAGTGTGCCTTGATTATGGGCACCCGGGATTTAAATCCAGCTCTGTGCAAAAGGCTCTATGTGCTGATTCTTTTAGGTGATATACAAAGTTTAACCTGCTGTCTAAACTTTAACTTTGCCAAATAATTACCTTACTATGGCCTCATTTCTGCACTTGTAGAAGCAATAGATTTCATGAAATGAAATCCCCATTTAGCAAAAGGGTTAGAATCTAAAATAAATAATTTTCTTATTTCTATAAATTTGGTATATTAACAAAATTGTGCATGTATAAATACCTGATAAACACATGGGGTATATAAGTGAGGAGAAATGTTTTATTGTGAGTGACAGCAATGAATAATCATGGCAGCTTACGTCTGTCAGGCTATGCAGGTATTCAAGTAGCCCCTGGAGATGTAAGCATAAGAGGTCATGACCTTGTCCAGTGGGACTTACATTTTGGTCTATTGAATATAATTAGATTTCCTGTTGGTTTGATATGTCTATGGCAAGGATTAATGTAGGAATAGGTAGGACTTAAAAAGGTATCGGTAATAAGGTCACAAGGTGGAATTCAAGGGGTTGTAGGTTATTTAACCCTTTGAGTGTCAGGGGTCTCCTCTGGCACTCAAGGGTTAAAGTCCTGCAGGGATCTAAATGCCATTTTCCTCATTTTATTTCATGCTTTAGGTTTGATTGGCCCTACATTTGCTTTTTATTTGGTTATACTGAATTATAATTATTAATAATAAAAATAATAATAAGAATAAATATGATACTAATAATAATAGAGAAAAAAATGACTGTTCAGAGTGATGCAAGGAGGAAAAAGCTCTAAGGGTGGCAGCCATATTGCCTGATGCAAATGAATCTCCTACTACATGGTCCCTTCACCAGTGATAATTGCTTAGTCTTGCCTTGTCTGACATCAAACCTCTTGTATTTGAGGGTTTGTCAGAGAATCCATTTAGCATTCACATCATCCTCTCCCTCCTTTTTCAAAACCATTTTAATGATTAAAGAATGCTGCAAGCAATGCAAATGTATCTAGCATCGAAAGGGTTAAATGAAAAAATGTGTGTAGTGGTGATGAAAACACAAATATACTTGTTTACGTATTTGCATATTGTTGTGCATTTTATTTTCCAATAAATGATACTCTGTTAAATTTAAAAAAAAGTCATACTCAGTATCATCTTATATGATAACATGTGAGGTTTTCCCTCTTCCCTGGGCTGCCTGCCATCTTCCTGCACAGCAATAGCAGCAGTCTATGACAAAAGCATTATCTTTCTGCTGCTAAACAATCCAATAAACCTCTCCACAGGGAGGAAGTTAACCTCTTGTCTGTTCGGCTGATGCCTGGAAGCCCACGTGACTTCTGCCACAGTAAATTCAAATCATTAGTCTCCTCACCCCATCAAAAAACTTCTATTAGTAATGGAGACCTCGGAGGAGACCTTCCACGGAGAGCGCCTGCCTTCCCAATTCCCAGTGGAAAAATTCAGCGCAAAAACTAATTCTACTTTTAATAATCTGTCATCAGGACCAGAGGCAGTCATAAATTATATGGGGAGCATGTGTGAGAGCGTGCCACAAGAGGGAAATCAGGGGGAAAAATCAAAGCCTGAGTTTGACAAACTTTCTGGAAGATAAATAATAACTTACAAACAGGATTACTTGTAAAGTCACAGATGAGCGAGCAGCTTTCACGCTGCAATCAGTGTATGCAGAATAAACCATTTTCTCTATCCATATATATACATATATACATATATGTATGTGCATGTGTAAACGTGTGTGTTAATTCCTTTGCAGTGTAAGGATCCTGCTTTATACCTGGAAATAAATTGCTCTTTCTGCCTTGTTCCATTAGGGCTATTTCTAAGCACTCATTAAGCCCGATAGAAGGTCGACATTGAGGAAGATGATGCTTTGCCGTAATTCTTCTTCTTAATTCCGTTTTAATGCATCTCCACCAAGTACGTGATCCGATCTTATATCCATGGTTATTTTTTATTTCTGGATTTCTTTTTAAAGACTATGGGAAAATGCAGCAAAAAAAAAAAAAAAAAAGATATATATATGCAGCAGGGTACATAGAAATGATCATGCTGCAGTATAGACCTCTACTGACTACTGGATTAACCCTTTGAGTGCCAGACGGGTACACAACACATTGCAAAGCAATGCGTTGTGTACCCCACTGGCACTCAAAGGGTTAAGGTCTGGCTATCTGAAGTTCCAATTTTTTGTTTGCTTGTTTCGTTTTTAAGAAAATCATATACAAGTGGTTACTTTAGCCAATACATACAAACAGCCGATCTGACCCCTGCAACCAATTCTAATGGGGGTTAACCCTTTGACTACCTGAAAGGTGTGCAATGTCTTACTTGCACTCAATAGAGGGCATATTGATGCATTGGAAGCAATGTATCAAACTGTCATTGGAGGAGACATTTACACTTTGCACCTACTTCTGTGAGTGTAACGACCCATATTTGGGAGCAATTCTGGCATAAACCAATTGCACCATAGAGAACAAATAAGCATACCCGGGAACTCTCCAGTTTTGCCCCGGAGACCCGGTAATTCATTGTCAAACCCGGAGTCTCCGGGGCAAAACTGGCAAAGCCAGATTCTCTGGATGTGGGGGAAACCCTGCCCACTTGTGCTCAATCCCACCCTTTTCCTGCCACTTCGCGCCCTCTTCCAGCCCTCCCTTAGTGTATTCTATATGGGTTTTTTTAAATGTTTATTAGTCCCGCCACTTGTGATTAAGCCCCACCCCTTTTTAATTACGCAAATCGCGTCATTTCTCTATCCTCATCGGCATTAGAGGGTTGTCCTCCGGGTAGCCCCAAGTAAAAAGTTCCTAGGTATGCAAATAAGGTTTCCCATTGGTTTAAATAGGGCTTTTTAGCATCCAAAGGGTTAAAAGCCACATTTACGTCAATTAGAATTTTGATTTGTTCCCTATGGCTCTGTTAGTTTATTCTAGAATTGTCCTGTTTTGACTTTTACACATATGCCCCAATTTTTGGCTCCACCCATCAGTGACATCACCTTTCACAACTATAAATGATGATAGTAGTTGTGAAGCATAACAACAATGCCACAATTGGCCTTATGTATACATGGAAATTGGACCAAATTTAGAGCAAACCAGCTGCACTATAGGGTACAAATAAAAATTCCTCTTAATTTAATTTGGGCTTTGAATCCCTTGAATGCTAGAGAGGTCTCCAATAAATTGTTTTGCAATGCACTGAAAACCCCTCTAGAATTCAAGGGTTTAAGAAGCTTGAGTCAAGTACATGGTAATTTAAGAAGCTTTTTTGTCCCCTATGGTGTAGTTGGTTTACTCCAGAATTGATGCAGTTTTTGATTTTATAATAGGGGACAAATAAAACTTACATGATTTATCACCTTGCAAAGCAATGCACTGGAGAACTCATTAGCATTCACATGTTTACAAGCCTTATTTTAAGCAATGTACATTTTTATTTGTCCAATTTCCATGTAAGGCCCATTGTGGCATTGTTGCTATGCTTTGCTACTACTATAGTCATTTACATACCTGGGAACTCTCCGTATCTGCCCCAGAGACTTGGGTTTTTATGGTTAATTACCGGGTCTCCGGGGGCAGAGGCTTATTTTCCAGCGGTGGTGAGTTTCCTGTGAAACTCTGCCCACTTTTCCTCCTTCCCACCCTGTTCCTCCCACTTCTCCTCCTTCCCACCCATGTTCCGCCCACTTACATCTGTTCTTCCCACTTCTCCTCCTTCCCACCCATGTTCCGCCCACTTCCACCCAGTTCCTTCCACTTCTCCTCCTTCCCACCCTGTTCCTCTTTGGATGCTGAAGAGCCCAATTTAAATCAATGGGAATACTTATTTCTTCTCTATGATGCAATTGGTTTGCTCTAGGAGTGTTTCACTTCTGATGTTATACATGTACCATTGAACCATGGTGATTGGGGGTATTAGAATTTGTAATTGTTTATAACCTTTTTTATCACCAGTGAATTCACATTTCTTTTTATCTATGTTTCTCTGTACAAATAATCCTATATAATAATTTGCTAAATCGTGTGTAACGCCCGACATGCGCAGTAGACACAGCTGCGCGTGCGGCAGTCATGCGCAGTAGAGACTACCTACGCCGCGGCTGATACAGAGCTAGGCGCTCCGAAGGAGTGTCCAGCTCTGTATCAGCCGCGGCGCGGGCAGTCTCGACTGCGTGTCACTGCCCCACGACCGGGTGGCAGTGGCACTGTGGCCCGTGTAACGGGCTTTTCAACTAGTAGATACATAACACAAAAAATGCAGATTTCTCTGGTGAATAATGAGGCAAAGATTGAACTTGAAGTAATTGAAGTACTTTACTATGTACACTGATGTAACAATAGGGATCGCACCTGCGTCTGGACCCGTCACTCCAAGGGCCCAGCTGCCCCCTGAGACCCCTTTTATCTGACGCACACAGCAAGTAGGTCTATCTTTCTTCAGCACAGACCTCTCTAGCGATCTAGTAATGGAAAGAGTTGGGAGATGACATCATCTCCCATCGCTCTGCATTACTGAAGAGAGGACCGCACGTATACAGCTGTATAGAGGTCTGTGCCAAAGGAGGTACAGACTTCTCATGCCACGCCGCTAGACCACCAAGGAGTTTGGAGATGAACATGGGGGGGGTCAGTAGGGGCAAGGAGGAGATTGGGGGCAATGTTCAGGCAGTGTAGAGATTGGGGGGCAATGTGGAGATTGGGGGCAATGGGGGAAATGTGGAGATTGGGGGCAATGGGGGGGGGTAATGTGGTCAGGGGGAGAGCATGGCAGGTTCTTCACCAGGGCCCAGTGGCTTCTAATTATGCCTCTGACTATGTAACTATATATTGTGCACAGAAGTGTAAGATTTGGCCCTGCCCACCAATGATATCACATTTCTACCCAATAGGAAACATGACAGTGGAAGTTTCAAAGTGTCAGCGATGCAAGGAGCATTTTTACATGCACACAGTAGGTGCAATCAGTAAAACATATCTTTACTGCCAAACTGAAATATTTTGTGCCAGCGTATTACAATCATACATTTCTCTACCTATCAATATTTTGCCAGTAGACACATTTTTATTATGTTTTCCCTCTTGTCTTGGTTACTACAATACAAAAAAAAGAAAGTTATGTACCTGTTGGTCATAAAAGGTTCATATAGAGAATTGCATGTACAGGCATTTATGAAGATTTATGGTCAAGTGACCAGAGCTGTCCATAGGATGGTGTAGCAACAGTGCCACTGTACAATTTCTGGCCACTGAGAAACTGCACCTAAAAATGAAAGTTTGAGCTGTAATAACTTTTGAATAAAAAACCTTTCAGCAGTGATACTTCCCTTTTTTGCTCAGCAGGATACATCCTACAACATATTTTTTATATAATAAGTTTTACTATCACTTTTTAACCATTTAAATGCTTAACAGGTCTCCAGTGCATTGCTTGGCAATATGCTGGACACTTGTGTAGCATTCAGGGGTTAAAAGTTCAATTTAAATTAATTAGAATGTGTATTTGTTCCTTATGGTTCAATTGGTTTGCCCCAGAATTTCTCCACTTTTGTTTTTATGCATTTTGCCCAAACACTGTGAATGAATGTGTAATTACTCAGGGTTAACCACACAAAATCTTGCTGTAAGACTGGGCAATCTATGATTCTGAAACTCCCATAATCCTCAGCTGAGGATATGCTGAAGTTGTTCTGCATCAACAGCTGCAGAGCTACAGGTTGCTCATCTTGTCTTAGGGCCCTGCGTTCCAAAGAAGAACTGGAAGAGATGCACTATGGTTGAGAAAAAGGAGATAACTTCTTCAGTGAGATAAACTCTCCAATTCTTATGTTATTCTATGGAGCCTGTGCACTAACAGACTTCGAACGTGAGGGATTTTAGTACATAAGCTCTATAGTGTAACATAAGAACTGGAAAGTTGATTACATTGGAGAAGGTAGCTCCACTTTAACACACCTTAGTACATCTTCCCCCTGGATTAATTCTGAGGCAAACCAACCTCACCAAAGTGAGCATAAAAGAATCCCCAAATCCCATTGAGGTAAATGAGTTGGAGACCTCTATAGCATTCAAAGGGTTACAATACCCATTCTTCTGGTACAGTGAAAATAAAAAGTACTTTATCTCTACCGCATCTCACACACACACACACACACACACACACACACACACACACACACACACACACACACACACACACACCATATTTTCACTCCAATAAGTCCACATACTCTTTCCTTTGCACCAAAACATACCTACATTTAGACTTACTCTTAAAGGAGAACGAAATACTCCTAATAATAAGTCCCCACTTATCTTACTATTGTCAGAAAATCCTAAATGCACTCATGAGTTTTTTCAGTGTGTGTTTTGCTAAAGAGATAACCTTTTAATTCAGTCTTAGAGGTCACATACATGGAGGCAGACATGACAGTTGCTACCAGTTTGTTCAGGCTGAGTTCATTAGCTTATTTAATCAAGTTACTGTGATGCATATCACATTGTGAAGCTATGAGTTGTACTCTCCACTGGTCCTTCAAGGGTTAAGATTATCATGTAGTGAGCAGAATCTGAGGTCCTATGGTATTTCTAACGACTGTCATGTCCTCCCCCCATGGACATGATATCTAGGATTGAATGAAGATGTTATTTCTCGAACCAGGGAGCAATTGAAAAATTCATACAGGCCATTAGGATTTTCTGGCCATAATAAAATGAGTGGAAGGTTATTATTAGGAAGTGTTAATTATCCTTTAACCCCTAGGTACTAGTGAGATCTCCATTCAGTGCATCAAAAAGTTTAACGCTTTGCGTGCCAGAGGGTTATTCTATGCATTGCTTCAAAATGTATTGGATGATAGTCCTCTGGCACTCAGAGCTAACCCCTACGTAGAATGCTTAACCATGATTTGGGTTTTCCTGGTGGACTTGAAATCCAATATGCAGCCCTTAAGGTGAATCTGGTTGCCTGTCACTTTGATTAGCAGTGTACTATATATGATGAGGAAGTTTTGTTATCCTAAAGCTTTATTGTCAGGAAAACAACACCCTGGCTAAAAGGCCCGTCTCAGCTTCAGTTAAGCTCTTTGTTCCCCCTTACGATATCTTGGCTAACTATTGGCATGCATCATAACCACGTCCTTCTATCAAGTGCAGTCTAAAGAACAATCTCCATTAGCTGACAGCCAGGCAGGTTGATAAATGCCCCCGACGAAAGGAAAGGAATTGCGTAAAATAAAGAAGCATGTTCCAACAAGTCTTGTCAAAATTGTATTGATTTAATCATCTGCAGAAATACACATTCCTGGTTACTGTAGCGTGCGCTGCTGGTGCAGTTTACAGTTGTAGACACTTTACGCTCTCCCTCATTGGTTCTGAAGGTGATGGAGGAGCAAAAGACAAACGGCCTTCTAATTTTTTTTTTAACGTATCACACAGCCTTTTTAATGTTGAGGAAAAACGGCTATTAATCCACTTTTTTAACCTTTATTTAGGACTTACAACAACCCAGTGGACGTTAGTGATGCAGACCCAAGCGTTTAAGTGATGTACTAGTCTGCAGGCGAGGGAGGCATCGGGAGCAATTATTTATAGGCTTGTATTGTTCATGATGAGGGATCAAAAGGGCAGTGATATACAACAGGAGCAGGCCGGGACATCTTCAGTATAAAAGGTGAGGGTCTTTTTCTGGGCTACAGAGTTGTTAGAATGGAGTTAGGGCCGTATTCAGAAAGCTAAAACGATATGATTCTGGAGCAATACAGCTGTACCATAGGGGAGAAATTAAATTTCCCAGTGATTTGAAAAGGGCTTTAAAATCCTTGATCTCTAGAGTTCAAGGGGTTAAAAGCCTCTATTTGAATCATTGGCAAAAGTGGGAAAATTCTTAGCTTATTGTACACAGCCCTTAAAGGGATAGTAATTTTTCATAATAAAAGCAGCTCTAATTAATCATCATAGTATTTGGACTTTGGAGAGTGTTATTTCAATTCTGTCAGAGTTAGTTGAAGTTCAAGACTAATTTAATGACAAAGTATCCCCCTCCCACCCCTTTTACTGATGTAACACTGCTCAGACAGAGCAGAAGGGAGGTGCCCAGGTAGACTGCAGAGAGGGACAATCTTCAATTAAGATAAGGGAAAAACCTGAAAAACTTGTCAAGGGGGCAGGGCTTTCATTGTTCTTATAGGAAGAAGATTGTCCCCTTCTGTTATCTGTTGGTCTTACAACCAGATTCCACATCTGAGTTCAGATGGCTTACATTAGGTAAAAGGGGCGGGAGGGGAAACTTTGCTTGTGAATATCTCTCAAACCATAAAGGTTTGAGAGATAAGACATATTCTTCTTCATGTTTTTTTAATGGCTACAAAATAAAATAAAACAAAGTATTACTATGCCTTTAAGATAGAGTATTATTTAAACATTTTAGATCAGGAGTGGGAAAATGTGTCTCTCCAGCTGTTGTGGAAATAGTTCAAAATCAGTTAACGAAGCACTGCTTGCCATTATTTTTGGGGCCTTATGTTTAAAATAAAGTGAAGTAATTCTGGGTTAAACCAACTGCACTATAGGGGACAAATAAAAATCCCTAAAATGTACAGCTTTTAACAATTTGAATATTAAAGGGGTCTCCAGTGCATTGCTTGTTAATACATTGGAGAATATGTTTTAGCATTCAGGGGTTAAAAGTCCCATTTACATAAATTGGAATGTGTATTTGTTTCTTATGGTTCAGTTGGTTTTTCACAACATTTCTCCACTTTTTCTTTTATGCATATTGCCCAAATAGTTTGAGTGAATGTGTAATTAACCACATTAAATCTTGGTGTAGTGCTGGACAATCTAAGATTCTGCAAATTTCCCAGGGATTTAAAGAAGCCACTACTCTGGTAACCAGAGAAGGACATATACTTACCTCCAAGCCCTACCCTTGTCCCACTGCCCTGGTGGTCATAGAACTACACATATTGAGTCTAAACTACAGTGGAACTTTCGCAGGCATAGGGGAAAACTGTGGGACATTTTTGAGTGAGCAAAAAGGTGGACATATTATGGGTTTATATGAGTAGGAATTTATACTGAAAAGTGGTAAATTGTGGATTTTCCACAAAAAATTCCTGCAGTAAAAATGTTACTTTTTGTCCATCCCTATGTACTAATATGCTTCTGCAGTAGAACAGGTGCTGAAACTGAGTGCCGTACTCATCAAACTAAAGAGGAGGTGCAATTCTACGTTTGAAGTGGCAACCAAAGGCACCATAGGGAAAATTAAAGTTGTGCAAATTGCTATTGATTTAAATTGTCTTTTAACCCCTTTAACACTAGAGATGTTTCCAATGCAATTCTTTTTAATGCTTTGAGGACTTCTCTAACATTGAAGAGGTTAAAAACTCCATTTTAATCAATTAGATTTCTCATATACCTCCTGTGGTGCTGTGGGTTTGCTCCAGAATTACTCCTTTTTAGCTTGATGAATATGCCGCTGAGTTTGTAGTGCTACACCTGCCTAACACCCAGAGGCGTAACTAGAAGTCACCAGGCCCTGGTGCAAAAATTGCCATGGACCCCCCCCGGACCATATTTCTCCCACTGGGTATCTCTGCATTGCCCCCAATGTCCACCTCTCCACATTGCCCCTAATTTCCACCTCTCCACATTGCCCCCAACTCTCCACACTGCCCACAATGTCCACCTCTCCACACTGCCCCCAACTTTCCACATTGCTCCCAATGTCCACCTCTCCACATTACCCTCAACTCTCCACACTGCCCCCAATGTCCACCTCTCCACATTGCCCCCAATGTCTACCTCTCTACATTGCCCCCAATGTCCACCTCTCCACATTACCCTCAACTCTCCACACTGCCCCCAATGTCCACCTCTCCACATTGCCCCCAATGTCTACCTCTCTACATTGCCCCCAACTCTCCACACTGCCCCCAATGTCCACCTCTCCACATTGCCCCCAATGTCTACCTCTCCACATTGCCCCCAACTCTCCACACTGCCCCAATGTCCAACTCTCTACATTGCCCCCAACACGCCACATTGCCACATTGCCTCCAATGTCCACCTCTCCACATTGCTCCCAACTCTCCACACTGCCCCCAATGTCCAACTCTCCACATTACCCCCAACACTCCACATTGTCACATTGCCCCCAATGTCCAACTCTTCACATTGCCCCCAACACTCCACATTGCCTCCAATGTCAAACTCTCCACATTGCCCCCATTGTCCATCTCTGGTGGTCCAGCTGTGTGGCAGGAGAAGTCTGTGCCGCCTTCGGCACAGACCTCTATTAAGAGATGGTGCTCCAGCGCGGTCCTCTCTCCAGTAATGCATAGGTCTGGAGATGAAGTTATCTCTCAGTGATCTGCATTACAAAAGTGCTGATGAGGGAGAGCTCAGTTGATAGAGGTCCATGGTGCCTGGTGGGGAGGGGTCTCAGGGGACGGCCAGGCCCCTGGAGTGACAGGCCAGGTCACAGGAGTGATCCCTGCAACCCCTAGTGTTACACCACTGTTAACACCAGATTAATAAGTTACTTCCACCAAGAATGTACATTTGTACCAATGGAAGGCAGTGAAGAAGTGTAATGGCCTTTCTGATCATTCTTTTTCTGTGCACCTTGTTTAATGCTATGTACTAACAAAGTGCAGAGGAAAGTGGATACCACGATGTGCCATCACATGAAAAAGAGCTAATGTCCCATCTTAGAGCTGTACTAGTGGATTTGTACATTCCCTCCAATAAAAATTAAGAACCTCTAATTCCTATTGGTATCATTTCTATTTAAGTAGTAGCAAATGTCTGCCCAGCCCTCCTTTACTCTCAAATACAGTCTTCCCCAAATCCCCAAACCTCTGAAAAATCTCCTGAGAAAATACAAGTCAGTCAGAATGAAACCTTGGATCCACTTCAAACGCTTTGCCAATAATTCATGCGCTGAGATTAAAAAGTCATTTCTTCCTTTGCCAAGTACAAGGAGACCTGAGTGTTCTCTATTGTGTATGAACATCACATCATGTAACATTCACCAAAGAAAGGTCACCCAGGAGAGGCCCGTGATTCGCACCCCACTTGCACACAGTAACAGAGAGACTGATATATTAATATGAATTGGAGCAATTATGGAGCAAGCCAACCGCACCATAAGAGACAAATTTAACCTTTTAAGGACTAGTTGTGTACAAACGATTGCAAAGCAATATATTGCACACACCCCGGTACTTACTTAAAGGTAAAGGGCAGTGTTGTACCCAAAACATTAAAAATATTAAAATTCACTTATTTGTTTTACTAAGAAGTCCTATGAGTGCAATAATTTTTGTGCAGGGTGAGGAGGCATCTGCCACCTATAGGGACAAAATGGGTGAGTGAAAACTATTTCTATCAGTCAAAAATGAGTTATTTCAACTGTCTTGGAATCACACCCTTGACCTTATAACTAACATAATGCAATGAGCTTTCACAACTAATGGAACCAACGCCAGTACTTGTTTTAGCACAACTGTGGACAAGTCACCCCTGGGACAACACTCTACTCTCAGAATCTTCTCCGGTGACCTCCAGTCTGTTTTCTTCTACAATGGGTAGAGGAGACCATTTCCTTCTTCTGAATCACTGTCACCAACATGTCACTCCAAAACGCACAAATCCTCAGTGCATTCTACCAGTTACACTTATACTGTTCTACCTAAACTCCTTAGGTATTTGAAAGGTATCAAACAAATTGCGCAGCTATGTCTCTATGCAATGCGCTGGATAGCCAGCTAATCTCTATCCCTGATGTACAGTGCTTCCCTGCTGACTTGTTTTTGCATATGCCAGAGAGGGAAATACCCTTCATCAGTGATAAACATCTGGCAAGATTTTTTTAATCATAGTCACAGTGAACAGTATAAAATCTGCTTAGTGAATGTATCCCTCAGTAGTTTATAATGTTTTGATGAGTGTATCAATGCCTATTTGTTTAATTTTGCAGAAAAACATGTATTTTTTATAAATGATTGTCCATTATACCCTACGGCCATCTCCCTAGACCCGTGACAGTAATGTAGGAGCAGCAATGTTTTACATTAAATACAAAACTCTCACCTGAGTTTCAGGGGCTTATGATAGCTGAGCCGGGTTTTCCATTAGATGTAAAAGGTAACAGTTTACTTTTTAAAGGTCGCACGCAAAAGAGACTGTGACCAAATGACACAGTAGCCATAAAAATGGTAACATGAAAATCTTGCACTGCATGACAGAGAGAGATCCTCATGTAGGGTTGCCACCCAGCCGGTATTTTACTGGCAGGCCGGTAAAAAATTGGCTTCTGTCCAACCTTAAGTCTATGGAGGGAATGCCATGGCCGGTATTTTTTTGGCAACTCTATCCTCATGTCAGCTACTGAAAAGTCGTATCAAGTACCACAGTGTTACAGAAGTTACATGAGGAGAGCAAACTCCCCAGCAGTAACGTCTTAACCCTTAACTAGTAGACTACGCCAGCACCAAACAGGTGACATACAGTCACATACAAATAACTACTGATGTTTACAAATGTGAGCTGGAAAAACAGGATATGCTACATTACACAACACCACTTCACTTTTAGATGTTTGTGCTCTTATTGTTAACCCTTTGCAGGCAATGTCTATAACATCATTCTGCCCCATGCGCTATCCCATCATCATGCTGCCCCAGCTCTTTAACTTCTCTGCTTAAAACAAATGACGTAACGATTGCCCAGACTGGTGGATCAGCCTAATTCATGGTAGTTAAATCGCGGGGCAGCATGATGGGATAGAGCGGGGCAGCATGATGGGATAGGCATTGCCTGCAAAGGGTTAACTATAAGAGAGCAAACACCTAAAAATTAAGTGGCATTGTGTAATTTGACATATCCTATTCTTCCAGCTCAGATACATAAACATTAGTAGTTATGTGTTTGTCACCTCCCCGTTTGGTGCCGGCGTAGTCTACTAGTTAAGCGTCAAAGCGTTACTTCCGGGGAGTTCGCAAGTTCCCCTGTTTGGTGCCAGCATAGTCTACTAGTTAAGGGTGAAAACGTTACTGCCGGGTAGTTCACTCTCCTTCTGTAACTTCTGTGACACTGTGTAACGGTTATTCAGACTCTCAGACCAGAGGTAAAAAATAAAACATAGTTTTATTGAGAAGAAAATAAAGAACACTGACCCCTAAGGGCAGAAATAGGTAATGACATGTAACTACAGGCGATATGGTAATAAAGTAGACACAGTACAGGTAAAGAGCAATATTGTACAACAAGGAATAGGTGTAGCAAGGGTTATGTCCAATGTAATAATCAGTCTCTGAGGTGGTGTGTAAGCCAGTGCCCAGTGGTGGATAAGAACAGCCAAAGGCTGTAGTGCCAGATGGAAGCACCTTGTAGTGAGTCCACACAGTAGTACTTAGGGACTGGTGATTTGCAAGACCAACCACTTATGCTAGAGCCACTTAAGACAAGAGCCAAGGAGACTTCTGTTGTGCGTAAATGGAACCACACTGCCTGAGCTGAGTGTAATCTGAGCCAAATGCACTCGCGGTGTAGAATGGGTTAATGACACTGCGTAAGCTGAATGGAACCTGAGCCAGCAACACCCCTTGATGCATCAACGGGTACCCACACTGCCAGAGCTGAACGGGACCAGAGCCAGTAGCACCCCGTGGTGCGTAATGGATATGCCCACACTGCTAAAGCTGAGTAGGACCAGAGCCGGTAGCACCCTTCCGGTGCATAAATGAATCGAGTGAATGGCAAGAGCACTAGGTGGACAGTAACGGAAAACACCACAGCTCTGCAAGTGAACGGACAGGCTCGGTACGGATGGCAATGAGCTCAGCAAGTGTTAAAGGAGAGGCTCGGTATCAGGGGCAACAAGCTCTGCAGGGGTTAATGAACAGGCTCAGTAACGGAGGCAACAAGCTCAATAAGAGTTAACGGATTGCTCAGTATCGGAGGCCACAAGTACTGCAAGTGTCAGCGAGCAGGCTCGGTAATGGAGGCAACAGACTCAGCAGGTGTAACGGACGGCCCTTAATCGGAGGCAACAGGAATGTCAAGGGTTAATGCACAGGCTCGATAACGGAGGCAACAGGCTCAGCAAGCGTGGTGGAGGTCAGCAAAAGAAGCACTGATCAGACAGTTCAAAATGTCGCCAGGCGACATAGATAAAGCCTCACTGAAGCCGGATCACCGGAGACAGGAACCAAGCAGGGAGGTAGATCAGGCCGGGTCACACACAGAGCAGGAGCATCAGACAAGCTGGATCAATCACGGAGCAGGAACATCAGCCAGGCCGGGTCATACACGGAGCAGGAGCGTCAGACAAGCCGGATCAATCACGGAGCAGGAACGTCAGCCAGGCCGGGTCATACGCGGAGCAGGAACGTCAGACAAGCCGGATCAATCACAGAGCAGGAAAATCAGCCAGGCCGGGTCATACACGGAGCAGGAACCAGGAGAAGTGTCAGACAAGCTGGATCGGTGCACAGGAACGCAGGAACACAGCAACGGTAGCACTGGTACTGGAACACAACGAAAGGGCACCTGACAGGTGCCAAAGGCCCGGTATAAGAAGGCCATACTGGGCAGGCATAACAGGTACTGCCAATAGGAACACACCACAGCAGAGAGTGACAGCAATCACGGGAACTGTGATACACTGGTACTTGATGCGACCTTTCAGTACCCGACATGAGAATCTCATGCTGTCATGCAGTGCGAGATTCTCATGTCACCATTTTTATTATGGCGACATGGTTACTGTGTCATTTGGTTGCACGAGCTTTCGCGTGCAACCTTTTAAAAGGATACCGAAGGTAACCACCTAGAGTTCAACATTTTAAGGTGCTGTTCTAGCCATGACCATATTCTGACTTGTGGTGTGGAGGAACAATCTAATTGCGTGTCCCTTCACTGATCATTATTTAAAATGTTGGATGTTAGTATTCAGTGGATTGTGAATCAATTCTTTTAGTGACCTCTATAGCATCTGAGGGGTTAATGGCTTCATTTTTCTCTGTATATTATTTTGTTACATGTAACAGTGATTTAGTCTGTTGTCATGGTCATGTAAGTGGGGTGTGGTTATCGGCAGTTCTAAAGGAACCTAGGATGCCTTTACCTAGGGGTACCTACACTATAAATCCAGATCTGCTGATCAAGTATTGGAATGGAAGATGTCCTTATGTGATGTGGACATGTCCATTACTGGATGATACATTAGTGCTTTTCCAAATGATTTCCATGGACTTTATTGACTAGAGCAGATAATAGGAGTGATTTATCAAGGTGAAAAACATGTACACAAATGGACAACACCATTATCTGTATGTGCCTGCAATAAATGTAAGACAACGATTTTCTAGACTCAGTGCAGTTTACATCCTCAGGTGAGAAAATGATGCAGTTCAATATAAAATGTAATGGAATGTTCATCTCAAATTTTTATTTAAAGAAAAATCTCTTCAAATTCTGGTAATGTAAAATAAATAAAATGAACAATTCTAGAAAGCCAGGGTCAGCAATCCTTCCATGAAGGCACCAAAAGAGAGAATGAAGTCACAGTTTAGTACATTTGAAGCCAATCACATACTATAATGCCATAGCATGTGATATGCTGCTGAGACATAGACTACATGGTTCCCATATGTATGTGAATTATGTTTGCACTTGCGGTTGCTTGTGTAAGTACATAGGTATGCATGTGTGTGTGCATAGGTATATATTGTATTATTTCTAATTATTAACCCTTCCTCATGAAAAATAACACATGAAATACACTGCTTTTTACTTTTTTTTATGCCTTGATCATATATGCATACCGTTGGTTACTCATCAAGAATTCCTCAAATTTCCCTGCTTTGCATTTGACAGACATTGAAATATGATGAAAACATGGTCATTCTGGTGATACACATATGCATATAGCATACGTACATGTTTTCTCCACCATTGATTGTAATTGGACCTGTCAGCTTGAATCTTGCAGATAGATTTTGGCAATCTATATGGCATTTGCTTATTTATGAATAAGCATTGGCCAGAAATTATCTTACCTTAACTGAATCAGCAAAATGGCTAATGTGCAAAGAAACTGTCTAATTTACTTGCACACTGAGTCATTTGCAGTATGATTAATTCAAACCCCCCCCCCCCAACCAATATGTTGGGACTTTGCAAATAATAGAGAATAATAATATGTACATATCAGTAGACAGTGGTCTTTCTGCTGCTCTAGGCCCAAACAAGTGCATACACACAACATTCACTCACAGGCCACCCTCTTCCCATAAAGACACAGAAACATGAATATCAAACTGGATTTTGAAGAAATTATATTTGGGGACATGCACTTTGGGAAATAGGTGCCTATGAATAGGCTTATGAGCTATGAGGTTTGAAATCACAAATGTTTAAAGTAGCACATTTTCTTTAGGTAATCAATATAGACACAAAGTGGGATAACTGCCCAGTCTTTTGCCCCTGCCAATCTGCAACCCTAGGCTTACTTGGCGTAGACCTAAATACATCACTGTATGCATGTTTTCAGTGGCCCGAGACTAAACTACCTCCTTTAAGGCACAAGGATGGTGGCATAAAGCCTCTTTCTTTAAAGGGATAGTAATACTTCATTTTATCTTTATTTTATTTTGTAGGCATTAAAAAAACATGAAGAATGATATAAGTCTTATCTCTCAAAACTTCCCCCTCCCGCCCCTTTTACCTAGTGTAAGCAATCTCTTCTCAGATGTGGAATCCAGTCCATAGACCAGACAGATAACAGAAGGGGACAATCTTCTTCCTATGAGAACAATGAAAGCCCTGCACTCCTTGACAAGCTTTTCAGCCTTTTCTCTTATCTTAATTGAAGATTGTCCCTCTCTGCAGTCTACCTGGGCACCTCCCTTCTGATCTGGCTGAACAGTGTTACATCAGTAAAAGGGGCGGAAGGGAGACACTTTGTCTTTGAATTACTCTGGAACTACAACTCTGACAGTATTGAAATAACACTCTCCAAAGTCCAAATACTATGATGATTAATTAGAGCTGTTTTTATTATGAAACAATACTATCCCTTTAAACTCCCTGGATCTGATGTACTGAGGAAAACTTGTGTAATTCTGGGACAAATCAATAACAAATAAACAGTTTCAAAATTCCCATTTGATTGCAACACCTTGAAAGATCTCCTATACATTATAATAAATTTAAATTAAATGTATTATTTATTTGTTCATTGAGGTGCAGTTTGTTTACTCCAGAATTGAACCACTTTGTAGTACAACAACTCATCTTACATCTGTCTCTCTCTCTGTGCTTCACAAAAATGCTTACAGAGAAATACAGAAACTGTTGAGCTTTTATTCTTGGTTAGTGTAGCTTCCTTCAGGTCCATTTAATATACATTAAGTGGGCTGACTGATAACAGCCTGAAGCATTCATTTTGATTGTTTTTTATCATAGTGACTTATGTTCCAATTTGGCTATAGCTGGCTATCTAACAAGTGGATAAGGTAGGGATTGAATTTGGATATAGTTAGGGTTACAATCAATAAATAAAGTAATATAATTCACAGACAAAGCAAAGGACTGACCTTAAATCTCTCCCCAGATTCCAAAAGTTAACCTGACATAACACTAAACCCTAAAAATAAGATTAATCAAAAATCTAGGCCATATAATTGATACCTTAAAATGAATTATTCCAAAAACCCTAAAACTGATCTTATTAATTATCTATACTTCGGACATAATCGTGAGCAGTGTCTGATCAACAAGAGGTCTGATGGAGATGCAGTTACAGGCCTCAATGAAAAATGAGGTCCATGCTCTTCAGGAGTGAGTCAACAAGAAGATGTGTGATTCCCTCATTCCACAGCTGAACTAATCTGCTTCTCTCAGAGACAATGAGCTAAGGTCTGATTGTCAATGCCTGTGACACATTAACATGTGGAGTGTCTGTACAAGTACAAATATAGTGTAGTTATGTGATGGCAGCTCCATGTGAGGCATGAGACATTGCAGTACTTTCCTCTGTATAGTATCCCATTGACGGTGAATTCACTGACACAAGGTTTCTATTAAGTTCTCTTGAGTTCCCATTGCTCATGGAGCACAGTCTAGCATTTAAAAGGGTCTTGTATGGACCCTATACTACCTCATTAAAGAGTTAAACAACTAGAGCTACAAATGCTTGAACAACTGTATCATAAAGTTTAGCAAGGTTGGCTCTAGGAATTGTATCCAAATTTCATATTATATGATGTCACATGGCTCAGACAATCTATTTGTGTACTTAATTTGCATTTAATGCTCATATTGAAGTTATTTAATTATATAGCCAACAATCACTGGCTTTAACCCCTTGAGGGCCATAAGAGTGTGCAACACACTGCAAAACAATGTATTGCACACTTCTCTGGCTCTGAAGGGTTTAAGCAAATAACTTCAGAGAACAATTATTCAATGCATTTTGAATTTCAGTACCTACATTAAACTAGAGCTAGGAATGGTGTGAGATCTAGTCATGAAGTTTCATGTAGATAGTGTAAAATGAGTCACTGGTACTGAATAATGAGTTACATATAGATCATTTAACCTGCAAGATAAGTAGTGGGTGGCAGCATCTGAGCCACATCTAATGCATTAATATTTCAAAAAGTACTTCAGTGTTGCCCTATTTCAAAATGGTTTTAAATAAGTTTCAGCCACAGATCAATTTTCCATTTACCTTTTCTGAGTTGACAAGTGGTTTTTAAGGCCTGATCTATGTATGGAGGCCCCTTTCTCAAGTTAAAGAACAGCAGTCCTGTCTCTGATCCTCTCGTAGTTTTATTTAAGGATGGCAAAATCATCCTGGAATACAGTTTTCATTAAAAACAGGCTGTTTAGCATGTCACAGATCATACCTTGAAAAATATGTATTTTGTTTTGGCATATTGTTTGTCTTTGTAACAAATCAGAAATCTATAAAACCAATCTTGTGATGTCCATTTAAAAAGATAAATAAAGGTACACCAATATCTGCAATTTCTACTGCACTAGAGGAGCCCATTAATAGTCTATATCCATCATACCTCAGCAGTTAACATGTAGGAAAAAAAATTGGGCACACCAATATAAAATTAAATATTTTTTTTTAGAAAACATTAAAACCATCACCCCACACTACCATGACGACAGATCCATTTTCCTCAGGTATCACTGAGTAAAGTCAATCAATGGTCAAGGTAACTTTAGATGATAGCTATTTAATCTTTTTTCAGTAAATATGTCATTCCATACTGGTGTGACCTGTTTTTCCTACTTGGTGACTGTTTTCAAAAAATTAAATAAACAAACAGGGTCACTTACCTGCAGACGTGAACCACTTTCCTGTCCAGTTCACTCTTCTGTGAATATTAGGAGAACGTTTTCAGAGAGTCCTGCTGGATGTCTCACCCCTCCCCACCCCCATCATTCTCCATCTCTCTACTTCTCTCATCTGCACTCCATGTTCCATTATTCTTACCTCTTCTTTCCTTTCCTTTCCTACCCTCCTTCCTTTCATACCTTTCTTCCCTCCCTTCCTCCTTCCTTCTTTCCTTCCTCTGGATCAACAGGTGTGATTTGGCATGGTCTGGACTTGATGAGCGCATGTCTTTTTTTTCAGCTTCATCAACTGTGTTATTATGTTCCTTCATTCCTCCTTCCTTCCATACCTTCCTTCTTTCCATCTTTCCTTCCTTCCATCCTCCTTCCTTCCTTCTTTCCCTCTTTCCTTCCTTCCTTCTTTACTCTTTCCTCTCTATCACACTCTTTCTAGGTCTTATGTTCAAAAGAAAAGCAAAGCAATTTAGGAACAGAGTAAGTGCACTATTAGGGATACATAAAGCTTTACATTGAATCAAATGGGCATTTTAACCACTTGAATTCTAGAGAGGTCTCCAGTGCATTACTTCTCAAGGTGTTCAAGTCCCACTTAAATCAATAAAAGATTTGGAGATCTTTATGTCTCCTCTATGGTGCAGTTATGTTGCTCCAGAATAACTCTAAGTTTCTTTTGTGTGTAAGACCCTCTGTCCCATTATCTGGTCCTTCTCATTTTCTCATGCTCCAGTTCCTCCAGCTTTCCCTTGCTTCATCCCCCCCTCGCTCTCCAGTGCTACAGTCCATCTGTACCATGTTCCTGTTCCTATCACTCTCCTGTTCTCCCAAGCTCCACGTTCCTGCACTATCCCATGTTCTGGCCTCCCTCACTCTCCCTTGATCTGGTTCCTCTCATTCTCTTATTCTTCCTCCTTTCCAGTTACTATCCCATGCTCCGTTTCCCCTTTTTACCATTCTCCTCTCCCTTGCATTCCTCCATGCTCCAGATCCTCTTACTCTACAATGCTCCAGTCCCTCTCACTGGCCCATACTCAGGTTCCTCTCATTCGCCCATGCTCTGGTCCCTCTAACACTTCTATGCTGCTGTCCCTCTCACTATCACCTAGTTTTATTAATAATAATTAATTAATGGCAAATCATTTTTCAACTTCTTTCAAAATCACCAAAATTGTTTAAGCGATAGCATGCCTTTATCCAGAATTGAGCCAGAATTTTCTTAAAGTCCACCAACTGCATCCACAAAACAGCTGATGTTGGAGGCTGCACCCTTTTAAAAAAAAAAAAATTGGTTTATTAGCCATATGTATTCCATGCACATATTTGTGGGTATTCCCTAAAGCTATTACTTCATGCTAGTTTTCATGATAATTTAAATCTCTGAATCAAGAATAAGGTTGAATGAAGCAGTAATGGTTCTGTCCAAAGTTCCAAAAAATATAGTCGAATCCCTTGTTCAAGAACCAATACACAAAAGATGAATTGAATTGTGCATTTTGTGTTGCTTACAGCTAAATATTATGTTTTGCTATGCAGAATTATAATAGCGATTTGGCAGCATCCATCACAATGTGGCTATACATTTATATTCAACACACTGACATTTAAGTGTTGCAATTTGAAGAGTTTGTCATATTCAAGGGACCTTACTCTTCAAACTAAAGAGGTGCAGTTCTAGAAAATGGAAAATCTGCAAATTCTCATTGATATAAATGGGATGTTTAAACCCGTGACTGAATGCTAAAAGTAGTCAGTGTATTACAAAACCTCATTTAAATTAATGTGAACACCACCACCCCACGCACATACACACACACCCCTCTTGGTGCACTTGGTTAGCTCAAAAACTGCACATGTCAGGGGTCTACATACAGACCCCAATGTGTCGGTATGACAGTACAGTTTGTTGGCCAGTTAATCAGAGGTACATTTTGGTTCTCAGTGAAATAGCATGCTCAAGTTTAGTAAGTAATAAATGCCTGCAAGTCAAGAAAAAACTGCAAACCTCACTGCCTGCCTATGGTCACCACCAGTAGAGGTGTTGAAATCAATAAAAAAACAACATTATGGGAGTTAATAGGACAATACTGCTGTCTTGATAATTGAGTCAGTTTCACCCATTATGCTGCCCTGGCTAGGAGAGAAAAATTAATTTAAACGTGAGGTCATTCTTTCTAAATAACAGCAGAATTATGGAAGGCCCATGGTATATAGACATATGGGACACAATGCATTATGCATTTGCATGTAAATGTTATTTGCTCTTTGAAGAAATAAATGTAAATGGAAAGGGCAGAATTACCATCAGACAGCCATTACAAGGAATATTGTTTTTCATATTCTCTCCTGTCAAAACGATCAGCTATTAGTGTATTGGCTACCTTGTCTTGACAAATACCAAAAATACATTGAGCCTATTGTACAAAACTGAAATGGAAAGATTTTTGGGCAAACAAACTTAAGGCGGGGGACAAACAAGGTTTTCATTGATTAAAATTGTGCTTTTAAAGGGATAAAATAAAAGCAGCTCTAATTAATCATCATAGTATTTGGAATTTGGAGAGTGCTATTTCAATACTGTCAGAGTTGTAGTTCAAGAGTAATTGAATGATAAAGTATCCCCCTCCCACCCCTTTTACTGATATAACGCTGCTCACCTCAGAACAGAAAGGTGGTGTCCAGATGGCTTGCAGAGAGGGACAATCTTCAATTAGCATAAGGAAAAAACCTGAAAAACCTTTGAAGGGGGGCAGGGTTTTCATTGTTCTCACATTAAGAACATTGTCCCTTGCTGTGAGCTGTCTGGTCTTAAGACCAGATTCCACATCTGAGGGGAGGTGGCTTACACTAGGTAAAAGGGTGGGAGGGGGATACTTCATCATTCAGTTACTCTTGAACTACAACTCTGATAGTATTGAAATAACACTCTCCATGGCCCAAATACTATGAAGATTAATTGGAGCTGCTTTTATTTTGAAACATTACTATCATTTTAAACCACAGAATGCTTAAGAAGTCACCAAAGCTTTGCAAAGCAATACATTGAATACTTCTCTAGAAATCAAAAAGTTAAAATCCCTACTTAAAGAAAATCTTCATAATCTTTATATCACTTTATATCACTGGCAAGAACATTAGATTTAGCATATATGCATTTTTTTCTTCAATGTGCAGATTAACCAATGTTTACAAATTCTTTCACACAGGCGCACACACACACACTTACAGGTAAAGAGTATATAAAGCACCACAATATGGCCTAGATTACATTGCAGCTAATAAGTGTTACCTGGTTTATTCTAACTTTGTGTTAAAGTTATTTTCTACAGTAGAACCCAGGACTATATTTGCAGCTTGCATGCTTTAACTATGGGTCCTAGGAGAAAAAAGACCTCCAGGCATGGACAACAAATAACTTCCTGCAGGTTGGCTATGTCTTCTCTCACCAGTGAAGCTGCAGTAAGTTGTATAACTCGAACTGCCAAAAGCTGGGCTGGCTGAGAGAGGAAAAAAGCCTGGATGTTGGTGATAAGGACTAGTGAGGGAGAAAGCATAAGATGAATGCTCCTAGTGACAGGAGGAATGGGGAGAACTAAAGATGATATTTATATGCATTGGTGTTAATTATTTTGTGTTTTTAGCCATCTAATACCACAACCTGCAAAATTCGCAAATTGTATTAAGCATGACATGTACTATTAAACCACTGGGAATCTGGGGAATGTTTATTTGTCCCCAATAGTGTAATTATATTTAAGGTGAATTAATACACTTTGTCTTTCTATATAAGGTCTAATAAGGCCGAAGTAATAAGACTCTGGAGTAATTATAGAGCAAATAAGTATCAATGGGCCATATTTATCAATCTAAAGAGGTAGAATTATAGAGAAAACTAAATGTACCATAGGGTTGAAATAAAAATTGTTCTAATTTCCATTTAGTTAAATAGGAATTTCAACTGTTTGAATGTTAGAGGTCTCTATCTTGTTTCAAAGCAAGTGGTAAAAGCATCATAAAATGTGATACTAACATCTAAAAATGAAATTGGGTTATATAATTTTAAATATCATGTTCTTCCAGCTGACATCCGTAAAATGTAATTATTTTATGTTAGATCCCTGTAATCTAATCCTAAACTTGCACTTGTAGTAGACTATCCTATATACTCTCATTTTGGTTGTTTGAGAACAGGTAATACTGTCAATGTATTGAGATTGGAACCCAATGTTCTTCTCTTCAGAAAGGTTGATATATTATCACAATGTGGAACAATCACTTCTTAGATAGCCCATCAAGATTGCTATTGTAATGGGACCCCTAGAGCCCTGGAAAAGGTAGACATTAGACGCTGGAGGCCTTGCAGAGCTTATGTAAGAGTACATTTTAGGCCTCAGAAAACAAACAGAGAATTTTTAAATGGAGTACACGTTATTTCAATGTGTATAACTCATTATCATTTTAGCTGTTCCTTTAAATAAATGTGCATCTTCGTTTTTCCCTGTGGTGCCCCTAGGGTTCACTTTCACAGTGGTGGCGGGGAGTTAGAGTGCCAGTCAAGTAAAGTTCAATTCCTCTGTTCCTCTCATAAGTTACCCCTGTGCCCTCACACCTCATACCAACACTTTCAAAGTCGCTAGCCACAGGGAGTCCCATATTCAACACCCTGGAAAGGGCCTGAAATCTCTGCTTAGAGAACGGAGCAAGAGGGGGAAACCTGTGGCCAGGTTAATGATCCAGTGGTATGTGTGGGATACATGGCTAAGGTTTGTAACCCGGTTTGTTGTGTTTATGTGGATTTTGTGCGATAGGTACGTGATTCTTCTGTACGCTGACATCCCATTGTAGTTCCACTTTCTGCTAAATTAACCTTTTTGTTTGTGAAGATAGGCCCTATCTAGTGTTGAGCGAGCATGCTCGGCCGATGCTCGGATCGGCTCGAGCATCGCTCTGCTCGGCACATGGCGGTACTCGTACGAGTACCGCATGTGCTCGCACGCCATGTTCGGGTCTCCTCCCCGCACGTTTTGCGGCTGCTGCGCAGCCAATAAACGTGCAGGGAGGCTCTGACATCGGTGTAATGCCAGCAGCCATGTTGGCTGCTGGCATTACACTGATTGGCTGGCCAGAACCCGTGGTCAGGTGCTGTGTAGCACCTGACCATCGAGTTCGGCTCAGTCTTAGCCAGGGAGAGCTGAGGATAGGAAGGGAAAGGCAGTGTAGGGAGGAAAAAAACCAAACTTGTGAAAAAAAAGAACCAAAAGTCCTTTTTAGGACTACTGTGTGTGGGGGCAGCAGGTTATTTTGTGTGGGGGGGGGAAAAAAAAAAAAAAAATATTCTGTTTAGTTTGCAAAGTTGCAGATTAGAGCACATTCTGTTTAGTGTGCACAGTTGCAGATTAGAGCACATTCTGTTTAGTGTGCAAAGTTGCAGATTAGAGCACATTCTGTTTAGTGTGCAAAGTTGCAGATTAGAGCACATTCTGTTTAGTGTGCAAAGTTGCAGATTAGAGCACATTCTGTTAAGTCTTCAAACTAAAATATCAAAGTCACATATTTCATTCAGTGTGCGTCGCCGCAGTTTAGCAGCACATTCTGTGTACTTTGCAGAGTTGCAGAATAGGAAGAAATACTGTTAAGTCTTCAAACTAAAATATCAAAGTCACATATTCCATTCAGTGTGCTTCGCCGCAGTTTAGCAGCACATTCTGTGTACTGTGCAGAGTTGCAGAATAGGAAGAAATACTGTTAAGTCTTCAAACTAAAATATCAAAGTCACATATTCCATTCAGTGTGCTTCGCCGCAGTTTAGCAGCACATTCTGTGTACTGTGCAGAGTTGCAGAATAGGAAGAAATACTGTTAAGTCTTCAAACTAAAATATCAAAGTCACATATTCCATTCAGTGTGCTTCGCCGCAGTTTAGCAGCACATTCTGTGTACTGTGCAGAGTTGCAGAATAGGAAGAAATACTGTTAAGTCTTCAAACTCAAATATCAAAGTCACATATTCCATTCAGTGTGCTTCGCCGCAGTTTAGCAGCACATTCTGTGTACTGTGCAGAGTTGCAGAATAGGAAGAAATACTGTTAAGTCTTCAAACTAAAATATCAAAGTCACATATTCCATTCAGTGTGCTTCGCCGCAGTTTAGCAGCACATTCTGTGTAGTGTGCAGAGTTGCAGAATAGTAAGAAATACTGTTAAGTTTTCAAACTCAAATATTAAAGTCACATATTCCATTCAGTGTGTGTCACCGCCGTTTAGCAGCCTATTCTGTGTACTCTGCACAGTTGCAGAATAGGAAGAAATACTGTTAAGTTTTCAAACTCAAATATTAAAGTCACATATTCCATTCAGTGTGTTTCACCGCCGTTTAGCAGCCTATTCTGTGTACTCTGCACAGTTGCAGAATAGTAAGAAATACTGTTAAGTTTTCAAACTCAAATATTAAAGTCACATATTCCATTCAGTGTGTATCACCACCGTTTAGCAGCCTATTCTGTGTACTCTGCACAGTTGCAGAATAGTAAGAAATAGTGTTAAGTTTTCAAACTCAAATATTAAAGTCACATATTCCATTCAGTGTGTGTCACCGCCGTTTAGCAGCCTATTCTGTGTACTCTGCACAGTTGCAGAATAGTAAGAAATACTGTTAAGTTTTCAAACTCAAATATTAAAGTCACATATTCCATTCAGTGTGTGTCACCGCCGTTTAGCAGCCTATTCTGTGTACTCTGCAGAGTTGCAGAATAGTAAGAAATACTGTTAAGTTTTCAAACTCAAATATTAAAGTCACATATTCCATTCAGTGTGTATCACCGCCGTTTAGCAGCCTATTCTGTGTACTCTGCACAGTTGCAGAATAGTAAGAAATAGTGTTAAGTTTTCAAACTCAAATATTAAAGTCACATATTCCATTCAGTGTGTGTCACCGCCGTTTAGCAGCCTATTCTGTGTACTCTGCACAGTTGCAGAATAGTAAGAAATACTGTTAAGTTTTCAAACTCAAATATTAAAGTCACATATTCCATTCAGTGTGTGTCACCGCCGTTTAGCAGCCTATTCTGTGTACTCTGCAGAGTTGCAGAATAGTAAGAAATACTGTTAAGTTTTCAAACTCAAATATTAAAGTCACATATTCCATTCAGTGTGTATCACCGCCGTTTAGCAGCCTATTCTGTGTACTCTGCACAGTTGCAGAATAGTAAGAAATAGTGTTAAGTTTTCAAACTCAAATATTAAAGTCACATATTCCATTCAGTGTGTGTCACCGCCGTTTAGCAGCCTATTCTGTGTACTCTGCACAGTTGCAGAATAGTAAGAAATACTGTTAAGTTTTCAAACTCAAATATTAAAGTCACATATTCCATTCAGTGTGTGTCACCGCCGTTTAGCAGCCTATTCTGTGTACTCTGCACAGTTGCAGAATAGTAAGAAATACTGTTAAGTTTTCAAACTCAAATATTAAAGTCACATATTCCATTCAGTGTGTTTCACCGCCGTTTAGCAGCCTATTCTGTGTACTCTGCAGAGTTGCAGAATAGTAAGAAATAGTGTTAAGTTTTCAAACTCAAATATTAAAGTCACATATTCCATTCAGTGTGTGTCACCGCCGTTTAGCAGCCTATTCTGTGTACTCTGCACAGTTGCAGAATAGTAAGAAATACTGTTAAGTTTTCAAACTCAAATATTAAAGTCACATATTCCATTCAGTGTGTGTCACCGCCGTTTAGCAGCCTATTCTGTGTACTCTGCAGAGTTGCAGAATAGTAAGAAATACTGTTAAGTTTTCAAACTCAAATATTAAAGTCACATATTCCATTCAGTGTGTATCACCGCCGTTTAGCAGCCTATTCTGTGTACTCTGCACAGTTGCAGAATAGTAAGAAATAGTGTTAAGTTTTCAAACTCAAATATTAAAGTCACATATTCCATTCAGTGTGTGTCACCGCCGTTTAGCAGGCTATTCTGTGTACTCTGCACAGTTGCAGAATAGTAAGAAATACTGTTAAGTTTTCAAACTCAAATATTAAAGTCACATATTCCATTCAGTGTGTTTCACCGCCGTTTAGCAGCCTATTCTGTGTACTCTGCACAGTTGCAGAATAGTAAGAAATACTTTTAAGTTTTCAAACTCAAATATTAAAGTCACATATTCCATTCAGTGTGTTTCACCGCCGTTTAGCAGCCTATTCTGTGTACTCTGCAGAGTTGCAGAATAGTAAGAAATACTGTTAAGTTTTCAAACTCAAATATTAAAGTCACATATTCCATTCAGTGTGTGTCACCGTCGTTTAGCAGCCTATTCTGTGTACTCTGCACAGTTGCAGAATAGTAAGAAATACTGTTAAGTTTTCAAACTCAAATATTAAAGTCACATATTCCATTCAGTGTGTTTCACCGCCGTTTAGCAGCCTATTCTGTGTACTCTGCACAGTTGCAGAATAGTAAGAAATAGTGTTAAGTTTTCAAACTCAAATATTAAAGTCACATATTCCATTCAGTGTGTTTCACCGCCGTTTAGCAGCCTATTCTGTGTACTCTGCACAGTTGCAGACTAGGAAGAAATACTGTTAAGTTTTCAAACTCAAATATTAAAGTCACATATTCTGTGTAAGATGAAGAAGGCGGGTAAAAAGGGACGGGGAAGTGGACGTGATCCTGAAAGTTCAGGGCGCGGGTCAGGACGCGGAGAAACTGTGCCTGGTGCCAGAGCACAAGAAAGAAAGACATCCACCATACCTAGCTTCATGTGTAATTTTACAGGGCGTCGCAGGACATCACTCTCGAGGTCCGACCACTGCGAACAGGTGGTCGGTTGGATGACAGCTGATACTGCTTCCAGTCGGTTAAGCACCACCCTGTCTTCCACCAAGTCCACTCTCAGTAGCCAAGAGTCTGGTCAAAATAATCCTCACTCTGATCATCCTTCCTCCCACCATACACGGTCTGGTCAAAGAAGTGATCCCACACTGGGATATAGTGAGGAGCTCGTCTCATCACCAATCCTTCATTTGACCCTCTCTCCAAGCACGCTTGCAGAGGAACATGACATCTTGTGCCCTGATTCACAACCTCTAGAGGCTACCCAATCACAAGAAGATGACAGATGTGAACGGCATTTAAGGTCAAAGGAAGTAGTGGATGATGATGATGATGATGAGACACAGTTGCCATTAAATCAACCACTATTTCCGTCTCAAGACCTTGTTGAGGAGAATGTTATACAGTTGTCAATGACTGAGTATGTGGTGGGATCAAGACTTGAGGAGGATGATCAGAGTGAGGAAGTGGAGGAGGACTTGGTGGACGATGAGGTGACTGACCCCACCTGGGAAGGTGTAGAGCCGAGCGATGACAGCAGTCCTGAGGGTGAGCCATCTGCAGCACCGCAACAGGCTGGAAGAGGCAGTGGTGTGGCTACAGAAAGAAGGCGGACCGCACCAAACCGGCCCGCAAATGTTCCACGGAGCACCCCCTTGCGTAAATCTCCCTTGCCAAAGGGTAGGTGTTCCGCGGTATGGCGTTTTTTTAAGGAAAGTGCGGACGACAAAAGAATTGTAGTTTGCAACCTGTGCCACACCAGAATGAGCCGAGGCATGAACACTAGAAACCTCACCACCACCAGCATGATCCGACACATGGCATCCATGCACCGTAGTAAGTGGGAGGAACGCCTGGATCGCCCATCTGTGTCTGCAGGCCACACCACTGCCTCCTCTTCCCCTGTTTTCGGTGCCGGCCAATCGCCTGTCGAAGGCGCAGGCCCGCATACCTCCCGCCCTGCACCTGTACCATCTGAAGCACCATCAGCGACCACATCCACTTCCCTGTCCCAGCACAGCGTCCAAATGTCGTTACCCCAGGCATTTGAGCGCAAGAGAAAGTACCCAGCCACCCACCCACAGGCCATAGCACTAACCTCACACCTTTCAAAATTACTGGCCATCGAAATGCTGCCATTTAGGCTTGTGGACACTGAGTCCTTCCGCAGCCTGATGGCAGCAGCTGTCCCTCGGTACGCGGTCCCCAGCCGCCACTACTTTTCCCGGTGTGCCATCCCCGCATTACACCACCATGTGTCCCGTAACATCACCCGTGCCCTGACCAACGCAGTTACTGGGAAGGTCCACTTAACGACTGACACATGGACAAGTGCTTGTGGCCAGGGACGCTACATTTCCCTGACGGCACACTGGGTGAATGTCGTGGAGGCTGGGAGCGACTCGGACCCTGGGATGGCACGGGTGCTACCCACGCCGAGGATTGCGGGCCCTACCTCCATCAGGGTTTCCGCCAGCACCTACGTTATTGGCTCCTCCTCCTCCGTTTCCACCTCCGAATTCTCTACATGCAGCGCCACTCCCCCATCAGCCAGTAGCTGGAAGCAGTGTAGCACTGCAGTGGGGAAGCGTCAACAGGCCGTGCTGAAGCTGATCTGCCTTGGGGACAAACAGCACACGGCCTCAGAGCTGTTGCAGGGGATTAGTCACCAGACCGAGCAGTGGCTCTCGCCACTCAACCTGCAACCAGGCATGGTTGTGTGTGATAATGGGCGTAACTTGGTGGCGGCTTTGGAGCTCGGCAAGCTCACACACGTACCATGCCTAGCGCATGTATTTAATTTAGTGGTTCAGCGATTTCTAAAAACCTACCCCAATGTGCATGATCTCTTGACCAAGGTGCGCCGCGTGTGTGCACATTTCCGTAAGTCATCTACAGCTTCGGCCGGCCTGTTGAAGCTGCAGCAGCGCTTACAATTGCCAGCTCACCGGCTGCTGTGTGACGTGAGCACACGATGGAACTCCACCTTCCACATGTTGGCCCGGCTTTGTGAGCAGCAGAGGGCAGTAGTGGAGTACCAGCTGTTACACGGTCGTCGCCTCTCCGTTCAACTTCCTGTAATCAGAAGTGAGGAGTGGGAATGGATGTCAGACCTCTGCGAGGTTTTACGCAATTTTGAGGAATCGACACAGATGGTGAGCGGCGATAACGCTATTATCAGTGTCACCATCCCACTTCTGTGTCTACTGAAACGCTCGCTGCTCACAATTAAAACTGACGCTTTGCATGTGGAAGAGGTGGAAATGGGGGAGGAAGAGCTTACACAAGGTGATAGCCAGAGCACCCTCACTTCGTCTTCTCAGCGACAATTGGAGGAGGCGGAGGAGGAGGAGGAGGAGGAGGAAGACACGGTTGCCTCCGCTACAGAGGGTAGCCATGGAACTTTAGTTCCATCTCTTCAGCGTGGGTGGGCAGAAGAGGAGGAAGAGGATGAGGATATTGAGAGTCATCCTCCTGGTGAGGACAGCGAAATCTTGACTGTTGGTACTCTGGCACACATGGCTGACTTTATGTTAGGCTGCCTTTCCCGTGACCCACGCGTTATACGCATTTTAAACAACACGGATTACTGGGTGTTCACCCTTCTGGACCCCCGCTACAAAGAGAATTTCTCATCTCTCATTCCTCCGGTGGAGAGGACAAGCAAAATGGTGCAATACCAGAAGGTTCTTGTTGAAAAATTGCTCCAAAATTTTCCATCTGACAACGCTGGCGGCAGAGTACGTGCTACCTTGGCCAACAGAGAAGGGGAGAAAAGGGGAGCACACAGCAGTTCCGAGAAAGGCAGGGCAACACTCTCCAAGGCGTGGGACACCTTCATGACACCCCGCCAGCACCCTCACCCTGATGCGCAGCCTAGTGTCACAAGGAGGAAAAAGTTTTGGAAGATGGTGAAGGAGTACGTAGCAGACCGTGTCAGCGTCCTCAATGATCCCTCTGTGCCTTACAACTACTGGGTGTCCAAGCTGGACACGTGGTATGAACTGGCACTCTACGCCTTGGAGGTGCTGGCCTGCCCTGCCGCCAGCGTTCTGTCTGAGCGGGTATTTAGTGCTGCTGGTGGCATCATAACAGATAAGCGTATCCGCCTTTCCACCGACAATGCTGATAGGTTGACACTTATAAAAATGAACAAGGCCTGGATTTCCCCTGACTTCTCCACTCCACTGGAGGAAAGCCGCGGGGGAACATAAACTCACTTTATATATGTTATTTACAATGATGTGAATACTCTGTATTCCCATTCACCCCTTCCACCCAAAAAACGGGTATATGGTTGACTCTTAATCTTCTCATCCTCCTCCTCCTCTTCCATATGCCCTGGGATATAATTTTTATATAGGGCCAGCTCACCAGCGGGCCCTGTGCTATAATTTTTATATAGGGCCAGCTCACCAGCGGGCCCTGTGATATAATTTTTATATAGGGCCAGCTCACCAGCGGGCCCTGTTTGACAATTTTTATATAGGTCAGCTCACCAGCGGGCCTTCTCATATAATGTTTTATTGGGTCAGCTCTCTAGCGGGCCCTCTCATATAATGTTTTATAGCGTCAGCTCACTAGCGGGCCTTCGCATATAATGTTTAGGATGGTCAGCTCTGCAGCAGACCCTCACCCATAATGTTTTAGATGGTCAGCTCAGCGCACGTTTCCCTCTTAATCATGGCCTCAGTTCTGAAAATCAAGGAAATTTTTGGGAGAATTTGCCTCTGCGCACGTTTCCCTCTTAATCATGGCCTCAGTTCTGAAAATCAAGGAAATTTTTGGGAGAATTTGCCTCTGCGCACGTTTCCCTCTTAATCATGGCCTCAGTTCTGAAAATCAAGGAAATTTTTGGGAGAATTTGCCTCTGCGCACATTTCCCTCTTAATCATGGCCTCAGTTCTGAAAATCAAGGAAATTTTTGGGAGAATTTGCAGATGATATACAAGTAAATATACAGCAAATACTGTTTGGTAACAATTTTTCGCCTAAAGTCGTTTTTATTTTCCTTTTTGTGTGTTTTACGATCAGTCTGTAAAAATGGCGTACTACGGGCGAAAGATCGTTCCCAGCAGCGATGTTGGAGTCCAAGATGCATCCAGACATCCTCCCTATGCTGTCCCTGAACCATTTCTGTGGTGTTTCCATCATATTCTTCCATTTTCCTATGGACCAGGCACCCTCCCCTCATCAGAGCAGGGGGTGCCTGGTGTAATGCTCGAGTCCTCCCATTGACTTCAATGGGGCTCGGGTGCTCGGCCGAGCACTCGAGCCTCAGGGGGTGCTCGGTCAGAGCACCCGAACACCCGAGCATTGGGGTGCTCGCTCATCACTAGCCCTATCTATAGTCTCTGTTGGTACAAGAAATCATGTCAGAGACCCCATCAAGTAAACATTGGAGCTCATCCTCCAGTAACAGAGGAGCATTGCTCTGGACTAGAGTCCTTTGTCACCACCAAGAAATTTGTCTTTGTCACAGGGATCCAGGGGGACGACTGAAGTATTTTTCCAGAATGTTGATTGATAGTGCCTTATAAATGATGTTCCCTCATGGGACTGAATCCGGATGTTAGTCCCTTTGCCTTTATCACATAACATATTATGAAGTCGCTCTTGAGAGTCACCAATGGGAATTCAAAGGACTACTACCAGTAGAGGGTGAATCTTTCTGGAAAGGCAAACAGGTAACAAGCACAGTAGAAGCCATGCTGGACCAGATGGAACAGCTATTCTGGCAGGCTTGCTGCAAAGAGATCCAGAAGAGAGTAGGGAAAGACCAGGCGGCTGCCATTGCTGATGAGGTTGTGCAACTCAAGTCCAGCTTGAAGTATATAGGAGCCAAAGAATGCAAACTCCTGTAACCCAGTTGGCACCTCTTCTCACTACTGGCTACAACTCTCCTAACTTTCAGCCACTGTAATCAGGAACCGGATGGCTGTGTTATTTGTACCACCAACCAGGACAGCTACAAAACTGCTGCCCAAGGAAGACAGCCTACTGCCAGGGACCTAGCAAATCTGTGCACTACATGAGCCCAACAGTAGAGAACTCCTCAGAGGAATTACCCCCACCACGTGAAGACTGGCTCGTTTATTTTCCTGAGGATTAACCACTGGAGCTGATGGGATTATATGGGGTAACAATCGCTCCTCATGCCCTTGCTGATGTCTGGAGGCAGCACCAACGGCCCATCAGCATTCAAGCCTGTTATGCTGCTGGGTTCAATGATTCAGGAACCTTTGCCACTCTACTGAAGGCCCAATGGGTCATTGAGAATGAAATGTCCATTGATCTATCAAAGGGTACTCAGCACTGGATTCCACAGGCCTGGGTGCATCTAGATATGGAGTGGGTTGGATATTTTACATTGTTGAAGCGATAAACCACTTGCCAAAGTATGTGGCCTTCGATAATGACTTTTGGTTTATGGATTGAGCGCAATCACCCACAGACCTTTGGGAACCATTCATACCATCACCTGTGCTGTCCATGGTATTAACATATGCTTTTGACCTAGATGTTATTGATAAGACCAATCCCTTAAGACTGACCTCATGCCTAGGGCTTAATGTCCACAGACAGCACCATGAGCTCACAGGCTTTGACAGAGGAACCATTCTAGATACCTCAAATGTGTTCTCAAAAGCTGTGCACCCAGACCAACATGACTCCCCTACCCCAAGTCCTCAGGCAGCCTCTATAGGTGTGTAGGCGCCAGTGACTGAGGACCAGCTGGGCTGCCCAGCATCTGAGATGACTTATTTTCACTGGGACTGATCTGCCTACCAGAACTCTCTCCTGACTTATGCATGACTGGAATGTTAACCTGGGTGATTCTACCTGATCAGGGAACCCACTTCATTTTTTAACTAGTGCAGGAATTGTGGAACACCAAGAATAGAGAGATATCAGTAGAACTGAGATTTTATATAGTGTTCTATTTTGGTCACACGTTGCTTGTGTACTGTGGCAAACCAGACAAGTTTGTTATCCAATCCACCCCTTACCACCATCAGATAAAGGGATTGTGTGAATTATTCAATGGCACATTAAAGAGGCAAGCTTTCACCAAAACTGCAGTTGAAAGTATCTTACACATCTCCTGTTAGCATTTTTGGAGGTACTACAGGAACCATCTGGTTTGTCTTCCTTCATGCTCTTGTAGGGTTGAAGAATGATGACTCTAACTTTGTTGAGCGAAAGCTGGGAGCGGGCAACACAAGAATCAGGGTTCCTTGTGATGCAGTATGTGTTGAAACAGCTAACTGGGCTGGCACAGGGACACATTTGAGCAGCTCAAAGTAAACAAAGGAGTACAGCGAGGGGCAACACATGATAATGTAGAGCATAATGCCCTGAATATGTTTCAGGAGATCAGGAATTGACCATTTTAGGTGATCAAGAATCTCTCAGACACTAACTATGATTTCTCCTTTACCCATGGATGGTCAGATGTGTGTGTTTATTAAATGTCCATTTATCTATGTATTTATAAAGCCTAGTGTACCCCCACTGTGCACTAGAATACATGATGACATCACTCCAGTGCAGTCAGACACTCGGCTGTAGGGAATGATGTCACCTGCATGTGTGACAGGCTTGTAGCTTAACAAAAATTTATAGATAAGATATAAATAAGTGATGGAAAAAATAGTATTTAAATCTAATTAAAGTGTATATATTCCACAAATGATGACACATCTATACATATTATCAATATGCTAACAGAAACCACTGTAATGGCTGGTCTGGTCAGATATCTACATTTTAAAAATAAATATGAGTGTACTGCTAAGCTTTATGGCAACAATGAATGCATAATGACTTAAGAGAACACTGACAGAGGTCCTAGCATTAAATCCTGCAATAACAGACGTGAACAGCTATAAAGTGTGGTCATTACCAGTGAGGAGAAGAAAGATGTGGTCTCCCTTACATAACAGCGCAGATGAAAATGTGAAACATGAGCTCACAATATACCAGAAGGTCAAGGACATCCAGAATGACAAATACTTAGATAAAAAATGACAATCACAATGTCCATACTCGGGCCACCAATGATCACCTTAAAGTAAATTAAGACTGGTTTTAGAAAAATAACCGCTGACTTAATGTCGTCACACATCACTATCTGAAGAAGATGAACTTATTAATTTGCTCTATTGAAAGAATAGTTAGTATTGCGAAGAAACAGCTTAGGTCTCCCTCACATCGTACAGCATGACAGTGCTTGAATAAAAGAGGGCATATGTGATCCTCTAAATAAGACGTGATATTATAACAGTATCTCAGTTGTCAGATCAAAAGGAGGTCGGATGCAAGTGTAAACCCTGCTGTATTTAGAACACCAATAACCAGAAAAAGGCAATCCATGGTATGAGTGTACCTACATATCATGTTAATGAAACTAAATTTTAATGTGAAAACAGGGAAAAGAAAGGATGAATGTTAAAGTGTATATCTGGTAAAAAAATCTAAAACAACATTCTAAATGACAGTGGGAACTCCCAGGTTCAGTGGTCTGTGATCCATTGGGTAGAGAAGGCTTAATAGTAGGATACACATGGAAACCAAAAGTAAAATGATAAAGTTCATAGATAGCCAGTCTCTGGCTGTTAGTATCTATCAGAGGGACCACACAGAACCATATGTTAAACAATGCATGAGGTATCCTATCTTTCATCCATGAACAACATTCAGTCAACAGGCCATGCCATTTCATCACGGTGCCCGTGATTGCTGCCTTTTCCTGTCAGTTATCTGTGAAGGTTCTCCATTGGCTGCCTGTCTTGTGTCCGCCCAGTATTGCCTATATAGACTGGGTTCTGGCACCCTTTGGTTGCCCTTTCGTGGTGTCTCTGTGTCTATTGCCACCTGCATTCTTTCTGAATTCCCTGGGCCTTGGCTGCATACACTACCTTCCAGATTCCGCCTGCTTACCTGCCTGACAGCCTCCTCTGCTGTAGTGGTTCCTGCCTCCATTCCTGATCCGGTTTGGGCTGACGTTCCTGCTTCCGTTCCTGATCCGGTCGTCTGCTGTTACTGTTCCAGCTTCCTGTCCCGGCCTGGCTGTTGTTCCTGCTTCTGGATCGTGTGCAGAGTTTCTCCGCCTTCATGTCGCCTGGGCGACATTCTCCTCCCTGTGTGTTATCTGTTGGTCCAGTAAGCGGGTACTGGTTTGCTCCCAAGCGGCTCTGGTTGTGACACTTGTGTCCAGTACGCGGGTACTGGTTTGCTCCATGCACACCGGGTGCCTGCTGTCTCAGATGTAGCACCGGTAAGGCCTCCGTGCATCCAGTACGCTGTACTGGTTTCCTCATATGGCCTACCGGTTGCTCGTTGCCTCTTTTTTCACAGCATTGCTTATTTGTGTAGTCCAGTACGCGGGTACTGGTTCACTCCATATATCACCAGTTGCTTGCTGCTGCCCATACAGCACTGGTAGTGTCTATGTGTACTCCAGTACACGGGTACTGGTTCGCTCAATATATCACCGGTTGATTGCTGCTGCCCATACAGCACCGGTAGTGTCAATGTGTAGTCCAGTACGCGGGTACTGGTTCGCTCCATATATCACTGGTTGCTTGCTGCTTCCCATACAGCACCGGTAGTGTCTATGTGTACTCCAGTTCGCGGGTACTAGTTTGCTCCATATATCACCGGTGGCTTGCTGCTTTCCATTCAGCACCGGTAGTGTCAATGTGTAGTCCAGTACGCGGGTACTGGTTTGCTCCATATATCACCGGTTGCTTGCTGCTTCCTATGCAGCACCGGTAGTGTCAATGTGTAGTCCAGTACGCGGGTACTGGTTCGCTCCATATATCACCGGTTGCTTGCTGCTTCCCATGCAGCACCGGTGGTGTCAATGTGAAGTCCAGTACGCGGGTACTGGTTCACTCCATATATCACCGGTTGCTTGCTGCTTCCCATACAGCACCGGTAGTGTCTATGTGTAGTCCATTGCGCGGGTACTGGTTTGCTCCTATATTCACCGGCTGCTCGCTGACACCATATAGCACCAGTAGGCCTCTGTATATTCCTGAACGTGCGACTGGTTTGCTCCATCACTATCCCGGTCGCTGGAGCCACTTATGCTACTGCACTAGTACTTGCCGCCTCTGGGCTCAAGGCTGCCTTGCCCGGTATATTGGCAGGGCCGGTAGAGCCTTCCCTCTCATTGTGCCAGTCTCCAGGCTGCCTTGCCCGGTATATTGGCATGGTCGGTAGAGCCTTCTCTCTCGTTGTGCCACTCTCCAGGCTGCACTGCCCGGTATATTGGCAGGGCCGGTAGAGCCTTCTCTCTAGTTGTGCCAGTCTCCAGGCTGCCCTGCCCGGTATTTTGGCAAGGCCGGTAGAGCCTTCTCTCTCGTTGTGCCAGTCTCCAGGCTGCCTTGCCTGGTATATTGGTACGGCCGGTAGAGCCTATTTCCAAATTGTGCGAGTCCTAGGCTGCCTTACCCGGTATTGGCAAGGCCGGTAGAGCCTCTCTATTATTCTCCTTACCTGTGTTCACCATTGCATTGTACTAATCACTTGTGGAGATATATGTGTAATGTCAAACCCGTGTGGGTTCTCTTTAAACTTTCAATAAAGTTGTGTTTTTATCTTAACTCTGTGTCTGAGAGTCAAAACAATCAGTGACACATATCAACACCTGGCATATAGTCTTGACATATAATGGGGTAATAAACTAGCTGATGATAAGAGTTTAAGATGCTTAATGCTCTGACAAGAAAAATCCAGATTCTTAAATTTGGAAGTAGGAAGGGTCCCATGTCCTATTGTGAGGAGGGTGTTGAGATTGGATTTATGCCCACCCTTCCCTGGAGTGGTGACCCAACAAATTGGAGGATGTGTAGAGGGACCAATGATTCAACACCTATCAGTTTTTTTAGGATTTACTATACCTCAATAAAAGCATGTTTAATCAATTTTTTCATTGAGGTCTTGCGTAGCCAAGCTGTTGAGTTTATGGGTCCAATGTTTTTCTGGCAGGATTAACTTACAATCCCTGTCTCCTCCACGTGGCAGTTTAGGTTGATGATCAATTAACATATATGTCAGATCAGGCATGCCGTGATGTGGCTCCTAAAAGTGTTTGCTCACTGGTATATCACTTTTCTTTGGTTGTGCAGGTAAGCTTGTATCTAATGGAGATGGTTTGGCCAGTATGTGGATTCTTGAATGTGGACCCTGTGATCAGACTGCAGCAGGTGGTTCATCCAGTACACTTAAAACACTTGGCTTTATCCTCAGCAATCCATGTGATATATGCACTTGTATAACAATGTGTTAGATTTAACTTCACCAACATGCCCCTTAGATTATGGCTGTCTTGTAACTGATCAACGGTTTGTCTCTGAAAATCTCAGAAAATGTATTATCCATGGCTAAAATGTCCCAATGATGGAATATAGACTGCTGAGCATTGGTGCTGTACATCATGTAGGATCTGGTGAAAACTGTTCTGTCTAAAACTTCATTTGTGTTCTGTCATTGAAGAAGCTCTGATTGAGAACAGGAGACCACCCATGTGATGGCCCCCTGTAGCATGTTCTTTTCATATCCTCTGAATAATAGGTGTCGAAATAATTAATTTATCTGTGCAATGGCTTTTGCGTTATCAGAATTTTCCCTCACAATGAGTAAAAATCGAGAGAGGTACCCCACTTTTAACATGTTTGGAATGAAGTATCTGGTAATGCAACAATATGTTGCAATCAGTAGCTTTACAGAAATTTGTAGTGCCTAATGTAACTGTTCAAAAACAGTAAGGTCAAGAAATTTTACCTGAAGTTCCTTCACACTCCTGCTAAATTTCACAGGACTCTGAAGGTCATTAAGGTACTATACAAACTGTGTCTGTATATATATATATATATATATATATATATATATATTTTTTTTTTTTTTTTTTTTTTTTTTTTTTTTTTTTTTTTTTTCATAAGAAAGGTTTGCGGCTCCTTTAAAAGGGATAATGTCAGTGTACTGTGCTATTTTGTTGTTACCGTCTAAGAACAAACACTAACACTTTCTAAAAGAAGTAATTTCTTGTTGAGGATGGAAGTGTAGATATATGTCTGTAAATAAAAACCTAGTGATACTCCCTCATATCACCCAACCCTGACCATGTTTAAAGCTCTGTTGGCATCATTTACTTTCTGGTCTCAATTTGCAGAATGCCGTTCAAACAGCTGTATTGATCCAGGAGAACACAGAATTTCACCATTGTGATACATTTTTCATTGGTGTAATACATGACTTTTCCAGATCATTTAAGCCACTTCTTCTGGAGATCACAACCTGCAAAAGAAAAAAATGAAACCTCATTCGTTTTTCTATTTCTACTCATCAATATCACATTTATTACTTTGTTTTACCGAATCCCAGTGCACAACTCAGTGACCCATTTCTTTCACGTTTCAACCTTGTTCTCCTTATTCAACATCCCACCTAGAACCCTGTAATTTAAGAAAATGAGTCTGATAATAATTTTGACCAATACGTTTACATTAAAGAACTATTAATGTGCATTGACTTATTTAAATTAATATGATAGATTATTTTTATTAACTGTTCAGGTCAATGAATCAGCCCAGAACAGGCCTTTATCTAAACTTGATAAAGGCATGTACCAGGCCAAAACATTGACCTGTGCAGCTAATAAAATTCTTATCATAAATCCTTTTGCATGCCAGTCCACAAAAGTGTTTACCTAAAGGACGAGGAATTAAGGAGATAATTAATTACTGTGAGTTCCAGCCATGACCAACTATATCTATATCTATATCTATATCTATCTATCTATCTATCTATCTATCTATCTATCTATCTATCTATCTATCTATCTACCTATGTATCTATTGATTGATTTAAATATATACTAGCTTTGGAAAGAATAAAGCAACAAATATAATAAAATATAATGCTAGTAATGTTCCCACAGCAAAAAGTGGTGCATTTAGATTTTGGGCTGACAAGTCAGACTATTGCAGCAAGCAGCAAAGATGTCACCATTATATCTAAAGCAAGGCAATCAAAGTAAGCACAATCACATCACAAGACATATTTGAAAAGATGGGGGTCACAGAGATTAGCCAGGCATTACACTGGAATAAATGTGCAATGCAGAAACAAAGTAACATACTGTGAAATATGAATAAACTAGCATCAAATCAATTTAATAAGACAGAGAAACATAAACTCAAAGTCACATTGCAGCACACCTATGCCTAGGAGTAATTGTCAAACAAGTGCCTTTAATTAGTATTGTAGCCATGATCAAATGTATAAGTGATCGTGAAATCAACAGTGAGATGGGGAAAGTCTTGAATAAGCATGAAGTGCATCCCAGTGCTAGTTATGATGCTAATGGGGCTCCATAGTAACAATAAACTTAGAGTAAGAGACTCTTCATAAGGAGAGCTATTTATAAGTGTGTAAATGCCAAAGCGAAGATGGGATTTATATTGATACAACATGGTTATTGAACACAACACACAGATAAATTAGTAGAAATATGGAAAAAAAAGTATAGAGCAAATGGAGGTGGAAAAGAGGTGAGTTTCAAGACACAATATGTATAAATATGTGAACTAGACTGTGAAACTATAGCCAGGGCTCAAAATTTCCACTCGCCACTAGCCAATGATGAGTAAAAATTTAGCCCTGGTGAGTAGCAAAATCAGCCCTGGTGGGTATGCTATAGCTTGCAGTGGGGAGTAACTTCAAATTTTAAGCCCTGCTATAACTCATATCAAAGAGTTGCAGTAAGTCTTATTATTCAGATGAGGACCATTATTTTAGGAAAAATCATAATATAATATTGTAATAAAATGAGAATGTAAATCATGTTCAAATAAAAATTCTAGGGAGTTATCTTACGACAAGTGATTCATAGCAACAATCAGGAGTATGTACAACAAACTAAATTATATGAAATTAAGGTTTTAGTGATACATCTGTGTGTGGGGGTGGATTCATTGGACTGCATGTATATACTTAAGATGTAAATGTGGAAGGTAGAGTTTAGTCTTCGTCCATACTCATAAACAAGAGTAATGTTCATCAGTAGCAATGCTTATCTGATAGGGTATATTGTCTACAAATTCAGTGGTAGGGTAAAAAAGAATATCTAATGGGACAAAGAGTTTGACACATCCACATGATACCACTATTAGGGCTATATTGTGATATTGTATGTTGTAAAAAAGCCTCCTGGTCTACTATCCACTTACTAAAAATAATTAGTTCATTATGGCCTTTTTGGGCAAATGTTGGCACCATATAGCAAACTGCAAATGCAGCGATAATGTAGACTACATAATTACTTTAACTTAGTTTGCCAGTGTGTGGATGTTTGAGTGAAGATCCGATGATTGTTTCTGTATGTGGTTCATCCAAAGCATTTTAAGTACCCTTTCTGGCACTGGGTATCCAAGATGTACATTTGTTAGTGTAGCAATGTACTGCCTGGATCAGTTTTAACCAATATGTGGCATCCAATGAGAAGTCCAGCTTGTGTGTGGGTAAATGTCCTTTGAAGTATAGTCTGTATCATTTCTTATTTCTGTCCCCTCATCTTCTAGGAGATCACAAGCTTGCACCCATGCTAGGATCCAAATGATACCAAGGAACTGTAACAATTTTAGAGCTTAGCTCATATCAACTACCACAGATATAAATGTCTGTTCTTTCAACAGGATTTTGCTTTGAATCACTAGTTCAACAAGATGATTTTACACTGCAGGTGGATTTTGATAAATTTCAAAGAAATGTGAAGCTTAAGGAGCACTTTTCTACCCTGATGCCTGCCCATGTAAATGTATATGACTTTCAAATAAATAATTTTATGTATGTCTGAGTTGCTGAATGCCCATATAAAAAATAATTGAAACTCATTCCTGGTAAGCGGAGGTGCTCCGGTCCTGCTGTTCTGCCTCACATCTCTCCCTTGATTCAGAGTTGCTCTGGTCTTGCCTCTGTACCCTTTGCCGTGCTTATCTGACAGACCAGGGGGGAGATGCACTAAGGAGTGTTAAAGCAGGGATAAAATGGAGATAGCTTCTCCAGTGATATCACTTCTTCATCTCCTATGTAATTCTATAGACCCTATGCACTAGCATCCCTAGGGCTCGATCCAATAGACATTAATAGTTATAAGTCTTAGCATATCTATGCACCCAAAAGTACTTAACCCCTTAAGGACTGGCCGCACACACACGCGGCGGTCACTTAAGGATCATGGAGCATTTTTTTTTTCTTGGAATCCGATTCCAGACTCCCTGAATGGTGTGCAGCCGCCCGGGGACCCCGGAATTCCATGACGGTCCAGAACCATCATGGGTCCTTAAGGGTATAACAGCAGTGACGGTCAAGGACCGTCATGGGTCCTTAAGGGGTTAAAAATGTGTCTGATATTAGTAGAATTAAAACTTTTTTTTGTTTTGTAGAGGAGAAGAAAATATGGTTTGAGAGATATAGGCGTTGAAAGTGCCCCTCTCCCTCCTCTTCTCAGTCCGGGGATCAACCGGAGGCACTGCAGCAGAGCTGAAATCACATTATTTCAAAAGAATTAGTTAATTGAAAAGGTCTACAAAGTGTGCCCGGTTTGCAAGCACACTTTGTAGACCTTTCCAATTAAGTAATTCGTTTGCAATAACGGGATTACGGCTCTGCTGAAGAGTCTCCTCGTGTCGGCCGACACAGATCTCCTGCTGTCAGCTTGACAGCTGATATCAGAAGAAGGGGAGGGAGAGGGGCAATTTCAATGCCTATATCTCTCAAACCATAGCTTATTTTCTTCTTACAAAACTATAAAAAGTTTCTATGGGACATTACTGTCCCTTTAACCCTATGAGTACCAGTGGGGTATGCACACCCCACTGGCACTCATAGGGTTAATTTGACTAAGGTACAAAGCAACAGCCCCTGAAAACAAACACTTACCTTTAATCCAGATATCCAGCTGGGTCTTCAGCCCCCTGGTCAGCTACTGCCATCTTTATCTTCTCTCTTTTTTTTCTAATCTTTTCTTTTATCTTCTTTCTTCTCTCTTCTTTGTCATTGTTGTATCATGCCTGTGAAAAAAATTAAAGACTATTAAATGTTGTGCATCCAAATATAACCCTGTCATCTGTGTACAGTTTAACCCCTTGAGTGTCGGGGGGGGGGTTTGCAACACATTGCAGAGCATTGCGTTGCATACCTAAATGGCACTAAAAGAGTTAAACAATGCACAGATGACAAGGTTATGTAGATAGATAATGCATATATAGCCTCATAATTCCTGTGTACTGATAAATGTGCTCCAAAAACATAAGGTTAACTGAAGTGCCAAAATAAATATTAAAAAATGCATATGGCTCTAGTTTTTTCTTCTCTGCTGTCAGCGGTGGTGTTGGATAAAGGGCAAGACAGCAGAATTCCCTTCCCTTAGTACCTTACAGGCTGATACCCATTCCATTTTGAGGGAATTTTGCACAGAGACTGCCTTTATATATGGACAGTCTCTGTTCAAAAGGGACCCACAGCCATTGGCTGAGATGTATATTTACTCATCTCCCAGCCAATCATCTTTGAGCAGGTTCCGTCAATCCCCTACTCAAAGCTGATTGCCTGGGTGGTGCGAAGCACACATCCCAGCCAATAGCTGTGAGATCTTTTGAACAGAGACTACCCATATATATAAAGGCAGTCTCTGTTTAAAATTACCCCACAGTGAAATGGGCATCGGCCCATAAGGTACTAAGGGGGAAGGATCTGCCGACTTGCCCTTTCTCCATCGCCAACACCGCCGACAGTGCCAGAGAAGAATTTGATATTTATTTGGGCACTTCAGTTAACCTTATGTTTCTGTATCACATTTGACAGTACACAGGATTTATGGTACTATTTATGCATTATCTATCTACCTAACCTTGTAATCTGTGATTTGTTTAATCATTTGAGAGCCAAAGAGTTACGCAACACATTGCTCTGAAATGTGTTGTATACCCCTCTGGCACTCAAAGGGTTAAACTATGTAGAGATGACAAGGTTATATTTGGACATTTAATATTCTTTTATTTTTTCACAGGCATGATGCAACATTGACAAAGAAGAAAGAAGAGAGAAGAAGATTAGAAAAAAGAAGATTGAAGATAAAAGAAGAAAGATAGTGGATGACAGGTAAGTGTAACACAGATGAGCTAACGATTGGTGCTAGAAAGTATGTCAGGTACCAATTGTTAGCTTTAATGTTCCCATTATGCA